>JANCRC010000011.1:26416500-27622500 GCA_024362995.1 Heteromeles arbutifolia | reverse complement strand
AGTTCTTTGTTACACCCAGTCATGTTCATGTCAGAATATCTCTGCATGAACTCCTGTGTCAGTATGTGTCGATGAGCATTCGATCGTGATATGGTTGCTTATGCGAGATTATACATTTATGGTCGTCATGCATTTATTTACGAATTATTGTGCCGTATTGAATTATTGAGATTTTGCAGGCTACGGTAAATACTTTCTTACTATACGTAGTATGTATATTTTGGAAACTATATGTAGTTTTACGGTGATGGGTTATTATGTTATCAAAAGGGTTTTATAAAACTTCATTTTTAGGCCCACCCCTCCAAGTTTTAGTAGCTGAGTTTTCGTATCGACGAGGATTCTTGGCAAATCTCAGTGTAGGTGGCTACCTTTGATGGTATAAGTCTTATCCTACCTTACTGTACTTTACTTATGCTCTAACATCACGTATGAGATGGGTTCATTCCCGCTCACAAGCGCACTCTTATATTTAGACACTTTTAGGTTTAAATTTATTCACATATTCCACTACACTACACTTTATGGCTTTGCCACCTTCTAGGTGTCGGCCAGCATAGCTCGATTCAGAGTCCAAGGGGATATTCCGGGTCGAGGTGTGTCAGTTTAGTATCCGAGCATAAGTTGGGTAGTATTGCGTTCATCACACATGTGATGTAAGCATTCCTAAATGTCGAATCTTGCCACCTCATCGAATACGAAAAACATGTTAGCTTTCCCTAAGTTTTGGGTTACTTAGACGACTTATCGACTTTCTAGAAGAACATTTTGGCGATCACCTCTAGACTTTCAACAAAGAATTTTCCTGCCGTGGAAAATCCTGAATTGAGACAAGTTGATGGCTCTGAAGCAGGGCTAATGTATCGATAATTGGGTGCCACCAGAGATTTACTAATCAATCCCACCACCATTTAGTCATTTCTACCAACCCTTCTGAGATAGGAAACAAGAAATAGTTTCCATTCCTTGGCAATACTCGCTAAAATACCAATTGTTAAAATTCATACAAAGTTGTACGTTCGTCGAGATTCCAGAAATGTCTTGAGCGACAATTTGGTGCTAAAGTGGTAGTACTTGACGAAAGAACATCTAGGGGACAGCCGCTTTTTTTCCCCGATGGCACTAATATTTTCAAAACGCACTAGTGATCGTTTTGGATCTTAAGGAGGATGATTGACTTCCGTTTAAGTCCGTTGTAAAGTAGATTATTATCAAATTCCTTTTCTGGCCTTAGGACATGACAACTAATACTAGTTTTCAGAAATTCTTGTGGTGCTGTTCTTGTCATTTCGACGAGCACAAGCACAGGTGTACGAGTTGTTATGCTTACGGTCAGTAGAAATCCCCGAAGTAGTAAGTATTTTCCCTAGAATTAATGAAACCACCTCCTAGGACCAATTCCTTACCAGTCGTCCGACACTATCGAACCAAGCAGGTTTCAATCTGTAATCAGTTTATTGTGGCGCTACTAATTTACAATACTGTTTGATATCCAGGAACTATCAACCAGTATTCAGGCGGTATGATTTATGATACCGGACACAGGTACTAGTATCTGGAAGTGATACCTTTATGCCAAAACGCCAGTTCATAGTTTCAGGGTAACGAACAATATCAAAAATATCTAAAGTATCATAAATGCGTTAATTAACGGCGCGATTGATAGATTGATTATCAGTGGTTATCTGAGCCGAAGAAATTAAATCATGGAAACTTAGGAGCAAGCTTTGTATTAGGACAGTAAACTCATGGTTGTTTTTACCTTATCACCTAGCTAGGTAAACAAAACCTCTTCGACTAGTCACCTTTTCGATCACTTCCACAGGTAGACAGTAGAATCAAAGTATGAGTTAATTTCTCACTGTTAGAGTGAATTGAGTATCGAGAAAGCTATGAAGATCTATTAGCACGTGGCGTAGAGAAAGGAAGTAGTATGGTACGTTTCGAGGACGTATACTTTTGGCATCTTTTCTCAAAAAATTTACCTGGGATACCACCAAATTGTGAAGTAAAATACACCATTGATCCACCTTCTTGTACTACACCAGTTATCCTTGCATCTTTTCGAACAACTCCTACATCATCGAGAGAACTTAGTTACGAGAGCTTACCAATTAGGAATCTATTCAACCAAACACTTTATCTAGAGAACCTCAATTCTATACGCGAAGGTGAAAGACTGAACCTTTGGATCATACTTAGATTTTAGCAACTCAGTCGGGTGACGATTAAAAACCGTTAACCCATACTTCGAATTGATGGTCTACCCGACCAACGTTTGTAACCCGAGCTTTTCTCTATAGCCTGACGAATTCATAGTGGTCTTATCAACGACTTTCTCATCTACCTCGGTAGTGAGACTAAATTCTTTAAACACCAATAGTCAGCTTTATACCAAATTCTTCAAATGTTAAACTTGTTTTGAGCAAGTACGTTTCTTGAGAGACGTGCTCTCAATGAACGATATTCTTTTCTTTTTCCCAAAATGGTTGTAGCGGAAGAAAGTTGAAATTCTCACAAAATTATTGTGAAATGCAAATTATTCTTGGCCTTGTCGATCTTCTCGACAGTTTGTCAGTGACTTTTCAGCAGTGACGTTTTTCTTTCCATGTTTACCGAGAAAAATCAGTTTAGCTGAGATGTGGAATATCATGAAAGTTAGCACAACCGAAGTGTTGTATATTTCCTACCCTTGTTCATGCATTTAGATGACATCGATAATTTCAAAAATCCACGATGACGTGTTCTTTGGATGTTTCGACTGTGCTGAGGCAGCATGATGGAGAATCGCTTATATTTACCAACGGTTAGAACTGTTCAAAATGAACCGTCTTATTCATGACCTAGAGTCAACAATTGTCACCTTCATTTGAAAACCAGATGATACTTCTCTATGGAGAAGTGTGTCCAAAATCTTTATCAACGTTAGACCTCTCAAATACATCTTCATTTGAAGTGAGCTAAATTTTTGACAACGATGATGGAAGAACAAAATCAATGCCTATGATTGCACTATTGTGTATCATCCCGATTATGCAAACGTAGTTACTGTTACCACTGCAAAAAATATATTTACCCTTGAACATTTTCAGCCTTCCCTATCCCATTCTAGCTAGAGTTCACAAGCATCGATTTGACGTCATTTCTGAATTATCAAGAAATTGTTCGAGTGGTTATAATCACTTCTTGTATCCAAATAGAGATGGGGAAATATCACCATAAACTCTCGGTACGAGATATCTTATACATGTGGAGATTATGATGATGTTTCGGTGGTTACTGATCGACTTGACAAGTCAGCTCACCTACCAGATGGACTACATTTTAGGCCACTTAGTAAAATTGCTCATTCTTGAATTTATCGGATTTTCTGATGCTTCGATCTACGTTTACTTTGACTGTGTTTCCATATTCACTTCTTGTGCTGGAAGGCATTCCAATCAACCTTGAGAACATGTCTACCCTACTGCACTTCGTATTAATTTTGAAGCAAAAAGACAGTTTAGGTGAATCACTCAGACATTTAAATTTTTCAGTTTTGACATTTAATGCTTTAATCACCCCACAAATACTCTGTTGAGCGAATCTTTATCTTGGCGGTTAATTATTCCAAAAGCTACCGTTGTAGCGGTATGTTATGCATTCGATCTAGTTATCCTATACTCTAGATTTGATGGACTTGTCTTGACCCTCAAATTCTTGTGTGTTCTTTTAGCCTTCTCGACATAGTTTTTTGCTAAATTCGAGAGGAATTCAACATGAAGCTGCTTGTTAAGGCATTGGGAATTACATTGTTTGACTATTAGGTGTGTAGGTCACTACTGTATCTCCATGTGACACGTTTCATTTCCAAGTCTTAGGAAGCCTTTTTGAAGGTTATGAGTACTAAGTTTTTGTCCAGTATCACATTTTTACCCTCAGACTAACGACCAGTCTGAACTAACTATCCAGACCTTAGTGGACGTATTGCATTTTGTCCGTTCTACAATTAGCATGGTTGTAACACATAGTTATCTTTATTTTGGTTGCTTGTAACTACGATTACAATTTTTGGTTTTGGGTATGACACTGTTGAGACGTAGTATGGAAATTTTATACATAGCACATGATTGACAAAGGAGTATTACGAACAGATATTTGAATAATTGAGATTACAATTGTGCTAGTTGCGTTGTCACTCGAGAGGGTAGTACGTGAGCGCGATCGAGGCGTTACTCAGATGATGTTTGTGTATTTCCCAATGGGGGCATGATGGTAAAATTGTACCTTCGGGAATTATCTACTTGCTCATCGTGACAACAATGAGTTGTCGGTATTGCGGGCTACATATTGTAATATCGATAACTTATTCGTTGGATTTGTTAAGTAAGTGGACAAGTAGTTCTGTTTACGTTAGCATTTTTAGTTATATGTTTATATATTTATTGTTTGGGCTTAACCCAAAGATACTACACGCTTATTCCCAAAGTATGTGACGCTACGACTGTGTAGTGAAAAACTTTCTATTTTCAATTTTAATTTCAATACAATTATTTTAACTATACGTTATTACATATATATGTATTTTGAAGGGATGTTAGTATACATATGTAAATACTTTCGACTTTATGTTTTTATAAGAAGTATTATATTGTAGTATTGTACTGAAGGAGAAGAAAAATTTGAGTTTTGAGGCATGAAAGAGGAAACATTGCACACCGATTGCGACAGAATGGCATTCTCTTTCATGCAACCGCTCTAACTTGATATCTTTTTTACATATTTATTTTTCTGCTATTTTGTCACTATTTTTGTATAACAAATGATTTCAAATTTCGGGGATGAAATTTTTTAAAGGTGGGTAGATTGTGACAACCCGTCCCTAATTTTTCGATTTTATAAGTTTTAGAATGACGGAAGAATGGAAATGCCCTAGAAGCGAGATAGTTGACTTTCGTTGATTGGCATTTCATGATGTGTATGATCTTTTATTTTTCCATATTCTCGAAGTGCTCGACGATACGAATGCGTAGGCTCAAGCAGAATCGAAATCGGAGCTACGGTTAAAATTTTACGAAACATTGAATACCGAAGGCAAATTGGTAATTTCATGCTTAGGAATATTTTGTATTGATTTGTGAGACATGTGGGGGCCCACAACCCATTTCTCCACCTCTCTCCCATGTTCCCTATCTCTCGGGACAATCTCTCACTTTTATTTCAAATCTCACTCCTCCACTCATTGGTTGCTACCTCACTTCTCCCTCTCTTTCTCTCTCTCTCTCTCTCTCTCTCTCTCTCTCTCTCTATCTCTCTCCCCTGAAGAGCTCTCTCTTACCCGGTCTCCTCCCACCCTCTGTGAAGCACAGCATCACCATCACTTTCGCAGACTCCGGCAAGCATCATAGCCCAGTTCAATCACGTGAACTTCTGACTCAAGTGGGGGCATTAAGAATAATTTGGAAAGGACGGAGGAGGGTTACGTGGATGTAGCCTAAGAGTCGTGAGAGGGATGCCGACATGTTTTCCGTTGAGTTTCCTCCATCCACTACAAAGGTGAGCTTCAAGACTCCTCAAATCTTTCTTATAGCTCGATCTGATCCTACTTAACACTAAATGTCATCTTGGTGAAGTTGGGAACGCAAAACACGTCGGGGAGGAACTTCCATATTTTTTCGACAGCTTTCGAGCCATTTTCCAACCACCTCCGGCCACGGTTGAGGAAACCAAAGGTATATTTCGATTCCTTGTTATCTGAGCTTCGATTTGACATATTGGAAGGCTAGGTTTAGTTAAGTTTTTGGTGTAGTCGGAACTGGGTAGAATCCGATGGTTGCAGTGGCAACCAGCCGAGGAAGAAGAAGAAGAAGAAAAAGAAAAAAAAAAGGGTCGAAGCCCAAACTTGACCTAAAACCTGGTCCAGCCTAACCGGCCCAAATCCTTTGGGCCATTATAACCAGCCGGCTTGGCCCATTTCTAATTAGGTTGGGAATATTCTTTACGTTGACTTTTCAGAATTTTTTTGGAAATCCTCTTAGGCTAATTTTGATGCCCCATGTATGTTTTTGGCATCCATTTAGTGAAATTCCGAAGTTTTAACATAGTTGACCACCGGGGTGTCTCAGTTGACATTTAGGGTTAACCGTTGATTTTTTGTAAAATTTGTCAGGAACCCTCCTTAGCGTATTTCAACACCCCGATTCCAAATTCGCACTCTGTTTTTCCAAATTTACTCGTTTTAGTGGAGTTTTACTAATGGGTCCTAATATTATGCTTAGGTACGATTAATATTGGTGACTTCGGCTATTCTAGTTCGAACGGCTATAACCTCGCAAATATCTGTGAGTGCGTCTTTTCTCTTATATAGTATATACATATTTGTTTGTTTCCATTTATACATTGAAAAAGAATTTACTACGTATGCCTAGCTTAGACTAATGTTTACAAGAATTAGCGAAATGATGGAATTTACAAAATTATTCTGAACCTTGCGGGTTCACAGGTATGCGTGGGATGCCATAATTATATTTACGTCTATGAACAATATTATGTTGACTAGAATTATTGAATCACTGTGGCATGACTATATTGATGTTATCTATTCATCGTTTGTTGCACCGGTGTTAGTACTTGCCCGGGCCAGGGCCAGTCTTTCACGTGTATGTGCACATTGCACCATACGCTCACTTTGGATCCATTGTAGGTGCCAGTCCTGTCGTACAGGTTGCAATCGGCAACTCAGACTCGTATGTGCTGCGCATAACGCCAGTCTTCACATGATTGTAGTACTAGAGCGTATATCTTTGTTACACACAGTCATGTTCATGTCAGAATATCTCTGCATGAACTCATGTGTCAGCATGTGTCGATGAACATTCGATCGAGATATGGTTGCTTATGTGAGATTATACGTTTATGGTTGTCATGCACTTATTTACGAATTATTGTGCCGTATTGAATTATTGAGATTTTGCAGGCTGTGTAAGTACTTTCTTACTATACGTAGTATGTATATTTTGGAAACTATACTTGTTTTACGGCGAGGGGTTATTATGTTTTTGAAAGGGTTTTATAAAACTTCATTTTTAGGCCCATTCACCCTTGTTTTTCGCCCCTCCAGGTTTTAGTAGCTGAGCTTTCATATTGACGAGGATTCTTGGCAAATCTCAGTGTAGGTGGCTACCTTTGATGGTATAATTCTTATCCTACCTTACTGTACTTTACTTATGCTCTGACATCACATTTGAAATAGGTTCTTTCCTGCTCATAAGTACACTCTTATATTTAGGCACTTTTAGGTTTAAATTTATTCACGTATTCCACTACACTACACTTTATGGCTTCGTCACCTTCCAGGTGTCGGCCAGCACAACTCCATTCGGAATCCAAGTGGATATTCTGGGTCGGGGTGTGTCACTTGGGATATAGGCTTGAGATGAATCATCGTCTTGAAAGATACTCCTTGCGGCATTCCTTCGCATAATTTCATTTTCCTTATCACGAAAAAACTTCTTCCTATTTGGAGTGTATTTGTTGAGGTTGTCCCTTATCGTATCAAATTTGAACCTTTCTTGCTACCTTTCCACTTGCTGTCTTTTTGTGAAACAGGGTTCATATTAGAACTACCATCTTTGACTTCATCATTTTTATCATTTCACATGACGGTCTCAATAATTTGCTTGTTAGTCAACATCTTTGAAGTTTTGTTTCTCCAGGGAAGTTTGAGAGATCTTCGACATGTTTTTTTGGGTCAAATGATAGATTTGTTAGATTAGGGAACTAATGAGGTTAAAATCCACGCCGTGTTGCAAGGGCAACATGTGACGATCCGTCCCTAATTTTCCATGTAATTTCCTTCCCGAGTGTGTAAAATGACGATTATGCCCTTGTTGGCAAAGTGGAATCTGACGTGGACGTTGTTGTTCGGCTTTTAAATTATTTTATATATTATCGTAATTAAATTCGTTATTACGAAAGCATGACCGCGAGTTAGACCCGAATCAGATTTGTAACGAAGAAGTTACGCTTAGTTAAAGTACATTAACAACGGGGTAAAATTGTACACGTGTGTGCAAATTAATCAGTGTTTCGCATAGGGTGAGCTAGATATTTTGTAGTTTTAAATTGTGTAAATTTGGACCCTTTCCCACTTTAAAATCCGGTCCCTCACTTACCACACCAACCAACCACCTTTCTTCCTATTTTCCATCACCCAATCAGAAACCCTCTCTCTTGTCCAATCAGAAACTCTCCATTTCCCTCTCTTTCTTCAAACCACCACCATCGTGCTCTTTTCCTCACCACGAGTCCATCCGTACTAGTCGATTAAAAAATAACCGAGTTTTGAGTTCCCAACTCGAAGCTCCGACTCGGATCATGGTTCTCCGGTAACTTTCCGTTCGAGTTACAAGGTTTTGGAGGGTTTAGAAGCAACTACACAACTCCCGGAGGTCTCTAGCTTAAGTTTGAAGTGAAGCCAACGTGTAGACACATGCCTTGGGGACATTGGAATTAGGGCCAAGAGTTTCGAGCCATTTTCAGTCCATTTCCGTCCACTTTTTGAACTTTCAAAATGTAAACTTGTTCTTCTCTTCCCAAGCTTCATTTCCATATAAACTATGTCGAAAATGGTTGAGAAATGAGTAGGACATGAAGTTTTAAAGTTTTTAAGATAATCTAGCGAAATTTTCAAGATTTCGCCGAACTAGACGGCGGCGACGGTGATCGGAGATCTAGGGAAGAAAGAGAATATTCTGTTAAAGTTGACAGAATATTCTCACACTGTTACTAATGCTGTTAAGGTAACACCATTAGACTTAACAGAATATTAGATAAATTCTGACTGAATATTCCCCTAGAACCTGCCAGCTCATGCAGGTGCGTGACCTGCGCGTGTGGCCGCAAGCTGGTAGCGCGTGGAGGTGCGTGAGGGCGCATGCCGCTTCATGGCGGCGTGTGGTCGACGTGTATGGGTTCGTGACGTTGAGTAGAATGTATTTGTATAGTTAAACCCTCCATTTGAGCAAAGTATGGGGGATTTTCCTAGCCTTTTAGTGTATGTTTTAATTATATAATTACTATAGTTGTTTCACATATAGGAGATAATTATCCCAGGAACTTCGAGGTCAAGCAAGGCTTGGAGGTTACGATCCAGTTACATATCAGTGAGTGGGCATTTGTTTATATATATATATATATATATATATATATATATATATATATTATATAAAGTTTTATGGTTTCCACAAATACTTTTGGATTTAATATTATGCCTGTCATGATATGTTTTATTTCATTTTAAAAGTGCTATTATATTGTTGAGGTTTATAAATTGTCAAGGCATGTTTATATACATTTTACCTGCTCATCATGCATGCTTGCACCGGTGTAGTACTCGCCCCAGGCTAGGGTCAGGCTTCACATGTATGTTCACATCACACCGCACGATCACTTTGGATCCACTGTAGGTGCCAATCCTGTCCTAGGTTGCAATAGGCAACTAGGGCTCGTATGTGATGCGCTTAGAGCCATTCTTCATGTGATTGTAGTACTAGAGCGTATATTATGATTACACCCAGTCCTGTTCACGTCAGAACTCCTCTACATGAACTCGTGTGTTAGCATAGGTTGATGAGCACCTGATTTCAATATGCTACGGTTAATATATTATGATTTGTTTGTTTCTTGAATTATTGATGAATTACCTTTGATTTAATACTTATACGTAGTACGATTTTTCAGAAACTATACTTGTTTTATGGAAAGGCGTTAGTATGTTTGGAAAATAAATGTGTTTCATAAACCTTTCTTTTTTCCCACATACACTTTTTGTTTTTCGCCCCTCCAAGACTTAGTTAGCTGAATCCTTTGTGGTGTATGAGGGATCTTTGGCGATTCTGACATCTACCCAAATAAATGTAGGAGCTTATTTCCGGTTGTGTAATAAGTATCTTAACTAGATTTGACTGCTCTACTTAGGTCATACTGTTATCTATGCTCTGACTACTTATGTTTTATGCATCATTCCCACTATTGCGCACTCTCTTTATTAGCTTAAATAAATTCTAGCTTCAATGTAAATTTATCCATATTTTATACATCGCTTTCCTTTTGGCTACGTCACCTTCGGGTGTCGGCCAACATGCCTCGACTCCGATCAGGGTGTGTTAGTTTCGTATCAAAGAATAGGTTTGACAATCTTGCATTCTTCATATGTGTTATAAGTCCTAATAATTTTTTATCTCTTATTTCAAAATCATGCCACCAAGTAGAGCGCCACATGTTCCACATGAGACAAACCTTCCTGATTTTGGACAACTCAGCTGGGCTATCGCCATCGCCATTCAGACAACAATTCGCCCTTTCTAAAAGAGTACCTTAGAGACCACATCTAATCTTCAAATAAATAATTTATATGGCAAAGAGGGACCCAAGGTAGCCGAGGCTTGGTTTGTGCATGTTGAAAAGACTTTTCGCGCTATGTAGCGACATAGGAATTTTCCAGCAGAACGATGGATCGAAACAGTGATGTGGTTCTTTCATGGAGGAGCAGAGTCATGGTGGGTTTACGAGTCACGCCCGTTGTCTGCACAGGACACCATGAACTTTGATGCTTCCAAGCGCCTATTTGATGCCAGATTCACACCTCCTGAATACAAGGGTCGAAATAGGGACGAATTTACAGAGTTGAAACAGGGTAAAATGTCAACAACAAAGTATCACCGGAAGTTCACTGATTTATCTTGTTATTGTCCTTCTATTGCTAAAAATCTTAGATAAATGCTTCGTCAGTTTAAGAAAGGGACTCGTAAGCGAATTAGTTCTTTGGAGGCATCTACTCCATGCTCCATTTATCAAGACTTCTCTGAGATTTTACTTTGTTTTGAGGATTTCAAAAATGGCCCCGATGACGATGATGATGGAGAGGAAAATAGTAACACTCAGAAGAATAACAACAAGGGGGCAGTCATCCTTTGGTCCTCGAAAGACTCAATATTTCAAGAAAAGCGGTAACAGTTCCGGATCATCTAACGGGGGTTCAAATTCCAATACACCTCGAAGTGGCGGCAAATTCATTGGTAATTCACATTTTCATAATCAAAGAAACTCCAACAATTTTGGTGCTCAGTTCTGTCACAGGTTCAATAATCGCCACTACGGTGAATGTAAGAGGAAATAAATGATGTTACACATATGGCCAGAAGGGGCACATGTTTAATCAATGTCCTCAGAATCAGAAAAATCAGCTTGCTACACTACCAGTTGCAGTCCCTCCACAACAGAATTTACTTACGGAACCTAGTGTCTACCAGCAGACAGGTTATGGTGGTGCTTTCCACCACTAGGGCAACATATCCCAGTATCTGGGAGGAGCGTACCAGTACTCACCTAACATTCCATATTACGAGGGCGACTATCAACAGTACCAGGGGCGTTATACACCGTATCAAGGTGGTGGAGCACAGTGGTATACTGGAGGACAGTATCAGAATCTCGATGTAGCTTTTAGCAGTGGTGGCTCGGGCAGGCAGACAAACCAAACCAACCAAGGTCGAGGCAATCAGAATCAGGCAAACAGAGGTTGTGGAGGCAGATAGGAAGTGCAAGGTCGCATCAACAACATCACCATAAAGGATGCTCAGAGTAATCTCGACTTAATCATGGGTACGTTGAATGTTCTAGGCCACTTTGCTAAAATTTTAATTGATTCGGGTGCTACTCACTCGGTTATTTCTCATAAGTTGGAATTCTCGATGCCTAGAGGTGAAATTTGTTATGTTAGTTGGGAGTATCGAGGATGTCCCATTCTTATCGAGAATGTAGTAATGCCAGCTAATCTCGTTCCCTTGGATATCGTTGACTTCGATGTTATCTTGGGCATGGATTGGTTAGATTACAATTATGCCATGTTGAATTGTCGCCAGAAAATTGTTACTTTCCATTAACCAGACATGCCTATTGTAACTTTCGTCCCTGAACGTAATGGTCAGAAACACGGAGTAATCTCTGCCATAAGGGCGAAGCGAATGTTAAGAAAGGGTTGTCAAGGCTACTTAGGTCATGTAATGATGATTGAAGATATTCTTGTGCGTGTGGAAGATGTTCAAGTAGTCAAACATTTTCCTGATGTTTTTCCCTTTTACCTGGGTTACCACCGGATCGTGAAATGGAGTTCGTCATCGACCTACTTCCAAGTACTGACCATATTTCTCTAGTACTTTATCGTATGGCTCCTGCAGAGTTAAAATAATTAACAACCCAGTTGCAAGAACTTGTTGATAAGGGTTATATTCAGCCCAGCATATCCCTTTAGGGAGCTCCAGTCTTGTTCGTGAGGAAGAAAGACGGAACATTAAGGCTATGTATCGATTACAGACAGTTGAATCGGGTGCAATTAAAAACCGTTACCCGTTACCTCTTATCGACGATCTTTTTTATCAACTCCGTGGTGCTTGCATTTTCTCGAAAATTGATCTAAGGTCCGGTTATTATCAGTTAAAAATTAGAAGTGATGATGTTTCGAAAACAACTTTCCAAACTTGATATGGTCATTACGAGTTTCTTGTGATGCTATTTGGGTTAACAAATGCTCCAACATCTTTTATGGACCTGATGAATCGAGTATTCCGTTTGTATCTTGATAGGTTCGTAATTGTCTTCATCGATGACATTCTGGTGTATTCCAAGAGCGAGGCTGACCATGCTAGACACTTACGTTTGGTTTTAAACAAGCTAAGGGATAATCAATTGTACGCTAAATTCAGTAAATGCTAGTTCTAGCTAGATCAAGTATCTTTCTTGGGACACGTGATATCAGCTCAGGGTATTCTCGTGGATCCTCATAAAGTAGCAGTAATGGAAAATTGGGAGCAACCTCAGACTGTCGCTAAAGTATGGAGTTTTCTTGGTCTTTCCGCTTTGTGAAAGATTTCTCAGCCATAGCACTGCCTCTAACAAGGTTGACCAGGAAATGAGTTAAATTCAAATGGAATGATGATTGTGAAAAATTCAAATGGAATGATGATTGTGAACAGATTTTTCGATAGTTGAAGTACTGTCTCACTCATGCACCTGTTCTGGCACTTTCTGATGACAGTGGGAATTTCGAGATCTACAGTGACGCCTCTCTGAATGGTTTGGGTTGTGTGTTGATGCAACATGGAAGGGTAATCGCGTATGCTTCACGACAATTAAAACCCCATGAAATGAACTACCCTACTCATGATCTTGAATTGGCAACTATTGTTTTCGCTTTGAAAATTTGGCGGCACTATCTCTATGGGGAAACGTGTCAAATCTTCACTGACCATAAAAGCCTCAAGTATATCTTTACTCAGAAAGAACTTAATCTTCGACAGCATAGATGGATGGAATTGATCAACGACTGTGGTTATTGCATTATCGAATATCACCCAGGTCGTGTGAATACTGTAGTAGATGCTCTCAGCAGGAAATCTCACGGTGACTTGATGCTTTCTATGCATGTCATGTTCCTTTTCTGATCGACCTAAGATCTATTGGAGCTGTCTTGGGAGTGAATCACCAAGGAGCCCTACTAGCCAACTTTCAAGTCAGACCAATTTTATTGGATCGTGTTCTCGATGCTCAGATGAATGACTCAGATCCCGGGAGTTAAAGCAAGCAGTGTTGAACAGCAATAAAGGAGATCCCAGAATTTGAAGACTTGATGGCATGCTTATGCAAGGTGATCGAAAGTATGTACTGAATGTGGAAGAACTGAGGAAAGAAATTCTTGATGAAGCACATATCTCAGCTTATGCGATGCATTCCACAAGTAATAAAATTGACATACTATCCGACTTTTCTACTATTGGCCAAGAATGAAAAGAGAAATTGCTAAGTATGTGAGTCGTTGTCCGATCTATCAGCAAGTCAAAGCGGAAAGAAAGAAACCATTCGGGCTGTTACAACTACTTCCTATACCTCAGTGGAAATGGGAGGATATCACTATGGATTTTGTGTACAAACTGCCTCGCACGCGTAATGGCTATGATGGTATCTGGGTGATTGTAGATCAACTTACCAAGTCAACGCATTTCCTACCTGTTCGTGAAAACTACTCGTTAAGCCAGTTGGCTGAACTTTTCGTTTCTGAAATTGTCAAATATCATGGTGTTCCAATTAGTATTATTTATGATCGGGACCCCAGATTTACTTCTAAATTTTGGGTAGCTTTTTAAGAAGCTCTAGGTTCGAAATTACTTTATAACACCGTCGATCATCCTCAGACTGATGGACAATCCGAGAGAACTATTGAGACGCTAGAAGTCCGAAAATTGTAGATGAGACGACACATAATATTCAAGTGATAAAGGACAACCTGAAGACAGCACATGATTAACAAAAGAGTATAACAGACAGACATTCGACATACAAGGTGTATGCGGTTGGAGATTGGGTATTCTTAAACCTGTCACCATGGAAAGGCGTTGTACGTTTCAGGAAGAAAGGAAAGCTAATTTCTCATTATATCGAGTCATATCAGATAATGGAGGGAGTTAGTGAAGTTGCCTACAGACTTGACCTATAGCCAGAATTGTCAAGAGTGCATAATGTGTTCCCCGTGTCCATGCTACGGAGATACGTCTCTAATCTGTCACATGTGATTCATCCATAGTCGTTAGAGATTAACCCAGACTCGACTTATGATGAGGTTCCAGTGACAATTCTTGATTGGAAATAAAAAGTTCTCAAAAACAAAACCGTTCGATTGGTGAAAGTCTTATGGAGAAACCACTCTATTGAGGAAGCTACCTAGGAGATGGAGGAACGTATGCGAGATCTTTATCCATGTTTGTTCTTTAACTATAATCTTAAGTAGTGTTGAAATTTCGGGGATGAAATTTTCTTAAGGGGGGTAGGTTGTGACGACCCGTCCATAATTTTCCAAGTAGTTTCCTTTCCGAGTGTGTAAAATGACAATTACGCCCTTGTTGGCAAAGTGGAATCCGACGTGGACGTTGTTGTTCAGCTTTTAAATTATTTTATATATTATCATAATTAAATAATACTTGTTATTATGAACGTGTGAGTGCAAGCTAAACCCGAATCGAATTTGTAACGAAGAAGTTACACTTAGTTAAAGTACGTTAACAACGGGTAAAATTGTACACGTATGTGCGAATTAATCAGTGATAGTGAATAGTGTTTCAGATAGGGTGAGCTAGATATTTTGTAGTTTTAAATTGTGTAAATTTGGACCCTTTCCCACTTTAAAAACCGGTCCTTCACTTACCACACCAACCAACCACCTTTATCCCTATTTTTCATCACCCAATCAGAAACCCTCTCTCTCTTGTCCAATAAAAAACTCTCCCTCTCCCTCTCTCTTCTTCTTCTTTTCTCTCTCACCGTACTTCTCTTCTCTCTGCAACAACAAAGATCATCATCAAACATCATAGATCAGACTTCAAACCACCACCATCATGCTCATCTCCTCACCACGAGTCCATCTATACTAGTCGATTAAAAAATAACCGAGTTTTGAGTTCCAAACTCAAAGCTCCGACTCAGATCATGGTTCTTCGGCGACTTTCTGGAGGCGCGTGGAGGTGCGTGAGGGCTTGTGCCACTTCGTGGCGGCGCGAGGTCAACGTGTACGGGTTCATGACATCGAGTAGAATGTTTTTGTATAGTTAAACCCTCCGTTTGAGCAAACTATAAGGGATTTTCCTAGCATTTTAGTGTATGTTTTAATTAAATAATTACTATAATTGTTTCACATATGGGAGAGAATTATCCCATGAGCTTCGAGGTCAAGCAAGGCTAGGAGTTTATGATCCGGCTACATATCAGTGAGTGGGCATTTGTTTTTATATATATAATATTATATATAAAGTTTTATGGTTTCCACAAATGCTATTGGATTTAATATTATGCCTAGCATGCCATGTTTTATTTCATTTTAAAAGTGCTATCATATTGTTTAGATTTATAAATTGTCATGGCGTGTTTATATACATTTTACCGACTCATCATGCATGCTTGCACCGGTGTAGTACTCGCCCCGGGCCAGGGTTAGGCTTCACGTGTATGTTCACATCGCACCGCACGCTCATTTTGGATTCACTGTAGGTGCCAGTCATGTCATAGGTTGCAATAGGCAACTAGGGCTCGTTTATGTGATGCGATTAGCGCCAGTCCTCAAGTGATTGTAGTACTAGAGCGTATATTATGATTACACCCAGTCATGTTCATGTCAGAACTCCTCTGCATGAACTCGTGTGTTAGCATAGATTGATGAGCACCTGATTTCGATATGCTACGGTTGAGATATTATGATTTGTTTGTTTCTTGAATTATTGATGAATTACCTTTGATTTCATACTTATACATAGTACAATTTTCCGGAAACTATACTTGTTTTACAGCGAGGGGTTAGTATGTTCGGAAAAAAAATGTGTTTCATAAACCTTTGTTTTTGCCCACTCACACTTTCTGTTTTTCGCCCCTCCAGTACTTAGTTAACTGAATCGTCTATGGCGTACGAGGGATCTTTGGCGATTCTGACATCTACCCAAATAAATGTAGGAGCTTATTTCCGGTTGTGTAATAAGTATCTTAACTAGATTCGACTGCTCTATTTATGTCGTATTGTCATCTATGCTCTGACTACTTATGTTTATGGGTTCTTCCCACTACTAATCACTCTCTTTATTAGCTTAAATAAATTCTAGCTTCGGTTTAAATTTGTCCATAATACATCACTTTCCTTTTGGCTACGTCACCTTCGGGTGTCGGCCAGCATGCCTCGACTCTGGTCAGGGTGTGTCACAACACTCTTATCCACCACTATGGTAGAGGGCCACTCACAGATCCTCAACATCCATTCCATTGTGATAATGTTCATAATTGAAATAATATAGTGCATTGAACAATGTAAAATTATTTTTAGGAAAACAAGTAGGTTCATTAATTTTACTCGGTTAAACAAATATATAGACTTGTTAGTTCGTAAAATGAGAAACTAAATCCAATTAATGTACAATATTTGTTAATGTACATTATTAAAACTAGTATTTACCCACACACAAAGTGTGTGTGAAATTTTTTACTTTTGTTTTTAAAATTGAAGGAGCCAAGAAGACAGTGAGAGAGAATGTAGAAGTGGGGAGAGAGGGAGAGATTTTTTTTTTCTAAATTAGAAATCATAAAACACTTTACTTAAAAGTTGAAAACAAAAAGAGTGAGGACAAGATGGTAAAAACGTGGGAATGAGATCGAGAAGAAAAAAGTAATAAAATAAAGAAAATCAGAAGACACGGTTATAAAAAAGAGATGAGATTCACATTTCCCCCACCCAGCAGTTATTTCCATACCCTCGCAAGGATTGTCATAACAACTCCGATTCGTGAGTTGGCCACTTCTAAACCAAATCTGAGTCAAGCTGAATAATTCAAGCTATATCAAGCCGATTTATGAAACTATTCAGAGTCTCAATGTAAATGTACTATTACTCATATGATGTACAATGCACCATGGATGTAGCCCAACTTGAGTGAACCACATAAGTACATAAATTTCCTCCAATCGCTTATGTGTTGCCCGATGTCCTCCAAGGCCTATCCAAGGAGGTGAAGAACGGACCTTAGCCCATCATCGTAAGTCCAAAGCCCCCGCAGCAAGCCAACGGGTGAGTTCAAATTTTATTAAAGTGTCAGTGAGTTTAAATTGAATTATCTATGAATTGGTTTTCAAACTTGTTGAATTGTTGTATGCCACAGGGGGGATTGCAGTATTTTCACTTTAAAAGTGATTGAGTTATTGTGGTGTGGCCTTCCTTTAGATAGAATTCCACCTGCCAACATCCCTAAATACCGATTGAAGATGGCGAACGACATGTTGCACAGCCTTCACAATGTAAAATGAGTGGTGGATGATTGAAAATTTTGGTTTAGAAACTGTATTCTGTACATTGACCGCTGAAGAACAATGGTAGCCACCAAAAAAAGTAATACATTTTTTGTATCTGGTGTTGGATAACTTTTTCATTTGTTGAGACAGTTTGTAGTTTGGTCGGATGAATTACATTTGTTGAGATAGTTTGTACCATGCACTAGCTTCAGAAAAAAGTTGTCGAAGAATATATCGTGCATGCGTCCGTACGTATTTGCATGGGAAATAGATTATCTGATATCATGTAGTTTTTTCTTCTATTTTTAGCCAGTACTAGTTAATAAAAGTCATATACTCTGATCAAAATAGAATCACTACACCTAATGTAAGAGATTGATCGGCACTTGAAATCCGGAGCTGATGATATATATATATGTGTATATATATATATATGTATGTATGTATATGTATGTATGTATGTACGTATGTATGTACGTATACCCTCTACCTCAAGACTAATTAATTCTTCAGCGATAGTTACATCATCATGTCAAGATCATGAATATATACGTATATTGTATTTATTAGCTGGTTGTAAGCTCTTCTGAAAATGCAAATTGCCGTAGGACAGGACTCTCATTATTCTCAAATACCATAAGCTTTTATACGTCTCCTTGAATGGAGCAGTAACCATGGGCAACGTTTTCTATATATATATATATATGTATATATATATATATATATGTATATATATATATATATCAGGCCCTTCCCAAGAGGGATCCCCATTTTTAAAAAAAAAATTAGGATACCCTTTTAACCGTTAGATTTGACTTTAATGAAATTATATGATTGAGATTAAATCACAGACCACAGAATCTCAACCATAGAATTTCATTAAAGCCAAATCTAACGGTCAAGAGGGGATCCCCATTTTTTTTTGAAAAATGGGAATCCCTCTTGGGAAGGGATTCCATATATATATATATATATATATATATATATATATATATATATTTCTTAGAAGACCAAGAGAAAAACTTGGATTTTTTATACTAGCTAGGTTTTCTGGTTGCTTTTGACAGCAATCTGTGCCAATTGTATGAATGCTACGAAACTTTTTGCCCAATATTCTATAACCTAAAGCTCACAATAATTTGATTCGACTTCACTTTGACGAAAATCGAATATAAAATTTCTCACTTACAAATGAAGAAAAATACAACTACATTTCTTATACAGTAGAAACTCGATAATTTAATACCTGATAAATTAATGACCTCAGTTAAGTAATATTTTTGGCTGGTCCAACTTGAGAATAACATGCTAAATTAATAATTCGCGAAATTTATAAGATAATACATTATAAAAGGTTCATATAGGTCTCACATAATATATAACTTAATAATTTTATGGCAGATACTGCTTATGATTAGACCTTCCTAAAATATGACTTAATCATTATTTGTTTCTTTTTGAAATTAATGTCACAATGGATCTCATCTCTAATCTTTCTTAACATAATAAGAAATTCTGATGTAATTTTCTTATACTACGACAAAAAAATTATTCAATGTCATTATCGATCTGAGAACTTCTTCTCCGCGCGAAATGGGGTCCATAGAGTACTACCATATTCGACTTCATCATCTTGATCATTCCACATGACACTCAATAATTTGCTCATCAGTCAACATCTCTGAAGTTTTGTTTCTCCAGCGTAGTTCAAGAGATCCTCGACATCCATTGCATTATGATAATGTTCATAAAATAAAATAATGTAGTGCATTGGACAATATACAACCTATTTTTTGGGAAAAACAAGTAGATTCATGAATTTTAAAGAATTTTAAATGGTTAAACAAATCTAGACTTGTTGGTTTGTAAAATGAGAAACTAAATACAATTAATGTAAAATATTAGTTAAACATTCAGATAATGACAAAATTGTCTCATGATTACAGTGTATTCAAAAAATAAAAAATTAATAGGGTAAGGACAAGATGGTAAAAATGTGGGAATGAGTTGCCTTTGGCTAGCTTCCATCTTCCCCATTACCTTTTTTAGCCATCTCAGAAATAATAATTTGAGTTTTGATAAGAGAGCTATTATTGATCCTCCAAAAATCTCATTCTACACCCTTCACAAATGTATTTTTCTTTCTAATTATAGAAATTTTAGAGTGCCAACTGAGATTTTTAACGAGAATCGAAACTAAAACCTCTCACTTACAAATGAATAAGAATACTACTAAACCGTTGTACTAAATGGCTTTCTTCTTCTTAAAATATTTCGATACAAGCAATATTCATATTAACAAGTTGCTCAAGGGCTTTACCAATTCAAGAACTCCCAACTAAATATTTCATTTCTGTTCTCAAAATTATATATGCGCCCCAAAACCGTGCAGTGAAATAACCTGATATTGGACCTCATTTGCTCTCTAGATTCAACGCAAGGTGAAGGAAGAAATGAATGCAACTTCCAAATTCTGTCAAAGTTGAAGGTAGAACATGAATTATTCAACAAACACTGAATCTGGTGAGTATCCAAGCACTATAAATCCTAAACACCAAACGAGGCCTTCAAGTGCAATATAATTCTTTTTCATAAAGCATCCTTAAGTGATGCATTCCACAGGAAGCCCCTGAATGACTTTTAACACCAAACTGCATACGTAGTAAGAAACACTGAGGGAAAAAAAATAAAAAAAAACCCTGGAAGGGTGAGTATACAGAGAACCATTTCTGGCAACAACGAACCTTAAATTAAAACAAACAATATGATGATTTTAATAAAATCAAAGAAATCTGAACACACAGGTCACTTATTGATTCACAACGATCCAACAACGAAACCATGCAACTTCCATGACAAAGAAAGATCGTGCCAGAGATTCTCACGTTGAATTACAGAGGACCTGGGAAAGTTCCTTCCGCCCTCTGCTCCTCCCACTTCTCGATCTACAATAATGCATGCGCATGATAACAAAAAAAACAAAAACAAAAAAAAGGTTAGATTTTAGATTTACAAAGTGCTACCAACTCCAGTAATTGGAAAACCCTCAAAAAGTCAAAGGGAAAAGTACGAAAACAAAAAAATGTGAAACAAACAAACACACCCAGAAAAAGTAAAACAAAATAGAATGTCACTGCAAGATTCCTAAAGATAGCCATAGACTGGACAAGTTTTGAGATTTCAATTCTGGTGCTTCAATCCAATTGGTTTAACAAATATTATTTTCTCTAACATTCGAGACTTGTCTATCCAGTTAATGAACAACATTTCTCTTTCAGAGGAAAAGAAACCTTATAAATTGAACTTTCCTAATCTGTATAAAGGAGAACAAGCCATTAACAGTTTAATCCAAGTATAAAACCATGCAAACAAACAACCCATGTTCTTAAAACAAATTAAAATATCAGGTTCGTGCCTGTGATTGTACATTCCTCAATGTATCAAAGGCTATTCATTATCTTCCGACATAGTGGGTTAAATGCCCACAGGGACTAACAAAAGCACCAAATAATTATATATCCAAATTAGT
Source organism: Heteromeles arbutifolia (assembly GCA_024362995.1). Classification (NCBI taxonomy): domain Eukaryota; kingdom Viridiplantae; phylum Streptophyta; class Magnoliopsida; order Rosales; family Rosaceae; genus Heteromeles; species Heteromeles arbutifolia. Next base: position 27,601,118 of record JANCRC010000011.1, on the reverse strand, counting down.
AATAAAGCCAGCAAGTTAACAAGAAGAGAGCAACCGTATGAGAAAACTCCAATATGATAGTTCGAACGCATATAACCATGTTCAGCTTATAATTGTAAAGGTTGAACTGCGGGCATTTTATAGAAAAAGCTGTCTCCCCATACTTGCAAAATACCTGTTTATCCCGAAACAATGCAACACGAACAGAGAAGAAGACCAAAAGGATTTTTTTCCCATTCTCACTTTATATTTCACAGATTTAGGTACATGAAGTGCTTAAAGAAACATTTGCACAAAAAGAGTACATCAGTTATGAAGTATTGGAAAAGGTCTGACCAATGTACTCACCCATTCACCGGGGCAGAGGGAGCGGTAATATTTGGCAAATTTCTCACACTCATTAGATTCTTCACCCTTTGCTGCAACGCACCTGCAATTGGTTTTACATGTAAGAATGAAAATTCTCAATGAATAGTTTACTGTTGAAAAACTAAGTGCTAAATATTGGAAAGCTACCTATGAAACTCAATGTAACGCGTGAAACAGTGCCTAGTTTGATTTGTTGTGGGGAATCGAAAATCAGCAGGTGCTGTTTTCAGCTCAATCTGAAGCAACACAGCAGAAAACTTAATGTACGCAGAAAAATATTGTAACAATTAATTGAAAATACGGATAAGAAAAACAGATAAATCCATCAAAGTGGCATTCCGCGATCTAGAACAATATCAGTTTTACGCTGCCTTCACACTTTACATCTTCAGATGTTTCATTCTTCAAATTGGATTAATTCATTAGACTATACGAACTAGTGTCAACTTTCAATCACTGAGAATATGTATACACGAAAATCAAAAGGAAAAATCAAATCTCTGAATACAGACCACGCAGGTAACTGTCACGGGTCGCATTACCAAGAAACATCCTATAATACTTATTACAAGTCATGCACAAGTACAAAATTTGTCATTAACTGAAATTTGAAATTAAATATATGATCAAAGTTTAGGTGAGGACTCGGTTAATCCTTGCCATATAAGCACCGAATAAAAATGCGGGCATTCAGGAATATCGGAATGAAGAAAACATTAACACACAATTTTCAAACGACATTCAATCATTCTGTTTTAGATCCAATTGATTCACACCGCTCAGAAAAGGTAATTGGCCCCAAATTATACTCCATACAACAAATCATAATGCTTAAAGATCTCCATACAATTATCTCAAATTTCTTTTGATCAGGAAACAAGAGGGTTTCATAAAACCATAATAAAACGAAGACAAATCTCATGACTAAAGTTATTGAATTCTATCTCGCAAATAATTGAAGAACAAGAAACACAATAAATAAATCAGGAATCTTAACAGGCCAAATCTACAAAGAAATTACCCAGAAAATAATCATAAATTAAAATAAAAAATTAAAACGAAAACCCATTGCAAAATTAACAAAACTCTGGAATACAAACAGAATCTATATAGATTACATATCGATTGGGAGAACAAAGAGAAGAATCAAACCTCGGCCATGACTCAAGACTAACTCGTTGATGGAGGGACGAGCGAGAATCGGAGACGCAGGAAAAGCAAATATAAGAAATGGGAGAGTTGGGATGGAGGTGGATGCCTGGATGGGCTCTCGTGCGGCCGCCACTTCATTCTCAATAAATAGTAGGTCAAATTACGCTTTTGGTGCTTATAATTTAATCCAATTTCTAATTTTGGTCTCTCTCATTTCTACTTTGGCAAATTTAGCCGTGACATTTTTATTTCTTGGCAATTAAGTCGTACAAAATCTATCATTGTTAAGAAATTTTTGGTAGCGCCCAGAAATATCAAAACCAATACCGGAATATATTCGGACAATATCGGTACGATATTTAGGATTTTGAAAATAGAACCATATCAAACCAAAACCAATGGTTCTCGGTACCATTTTTGTACAATAATGATTGGGCCTGTAACAAATAAGCCCATTAATTTCACCCGATTTCTAAAGCACAAATTCTCTTATACAGATTAATGTAAACCGTTGGATTTTAACTCTGAACGGCTAATAACAAATTAACAAAACCACACTTACTGTGAAACCGGATCATAAATGACTCGTCAATAAATGCCGAGCATAGCCCGCAATATTACAAAAATTAATTTGTAACTTCCCCGTGCATTTAGTTTGTCGTCTCCTCCTCTACCTAAAACTTTGCTGCAGGCGAACTAAAAAAAAATTCATTCAAGTTTTAGACACAGTAACGTGTTTGAAATTTAGTCGACGTTCCACATAGTTTGTCGTCCTCAGCAGTGCCTTCCGCATCACGTGTTCGAAATAGACAAAAGCGTAATTTGCTCGAAATTCGTTCAAAATTTGTCGAAATTCATCTGATAGAAAGGACGTCCTACTTGCTTCCTCCAAAATCGATGTCATACTTTCTTCCCCCAAAGTGACAAAAATTTCGGGTTGTTGATTTGGTGAGTTTGCAAATTTGGAACCCTAGTAAGTATCACTTCCTATACTCGATAATTCTATATGGAAAAAGTATCATTCATGTTACTACACAAACCTAAACAAGAAAATAATCCCTTCAAAATGCCAAATTTTACTTGGCTTAATTGGATTAATAGTTCCCATGGTTACAGGGTAGTTGGAAAATAGGCCATGTGGTAAAAAAAACTAGGATTTAAGCCATTTTAGCCTAATATGTGTGGCTCATGTGCTAATAATTAACAAAAAGTTGACGGAATTTTCAATTTTAAGCATAAATTCTAACAAACTTCACCACAGACGGCTTAAATCCTAGTTTTTTTTTTTTTTTTTTTTACCACAGGGGCTATCTTCCAACTACCATGTCACCACGGGACTAATAATCCAATTAGGCCAATTTACTTTAATGTGAAAAAACCTACGCCCCGTACTAAACTTTCGCCTTAGGCCCTGGAAACCAAAGGGCTTGTCCCGTATTCACTATTGAGCACCGACTTCAGAGCTACAGCCAGCTGCATCAAGCGAGGGATCATATGCTGCTCCCCAAATAGCACCAGCAGCAGCAGCAACGTTGCTGCTGCTTCCATATGGCACTATTCCATCTCCTGGTGGTCGAATACCGAAAGAAACACAAGGCCTCCCATAACCATCAAACCTCGCACTACCACCTTGCATGTTAACTGGGAAATACGAATATGGATTTGTGTAACCGCCAGTATGTGTGTTTGGTGCTAAAATAATTAGCAAAAGTATCAGAACGATAACCATATAAAGAAATCTTTAACTGTTACCAGTACGAAATAGACAGGCACGAAGAGTTACCATGTGCTCTCTTATTGGTATTCAGGACCTCGTCACCACAACCTTTCTACTTCTCTAGCCATCCCAATTAGATTCTTCTCCATTGCTTTCATTTGATCCACTTGCTCTATGTTTAAAACCTCAGAAATGATATGAAAATGAAAACGAAATATAGGAATTGTGAACTTTAATCGAGAAAAATAAGTTTGTTGAAATCATTCAGCTAATTTGGTTGAGTCTCTAATAAGATCTGATTCGGAAGGAAGGAACACACAATGAAATGAAAATATGGAACCGCTCAATAGCTGAACAGATTGGGAATAAGTCAATTTGTATATGTGACTAATCCATCATTATATTATATAATCCAAGGGAACAAACATACTTTTAGAGTCCTATTTCTGGAAATAAAAATAGAAAAGAAATTGCAGCCCTCTATTTGTAAGTTTATATGAGCACAATGGCAATAATTGTCAATAAAGGTACACATGACGATCTATGGCTCTCGCTATGATATAGGCAAATAGACTTAAAAGAAAGATGCACAATTTAAATGACTCACCGCAGCCACTGGTGTTCTTGCCTCAAGGTGTCAAGTTCAACATTCAAATATGGTAGTTTCTGAACACCAAGTCGAGCTTTCTGCAATTCCTCTTTGGCCTGTTGAATTTGAATGGCCAGCTCTTGTCGGGTTATAAACAAGCTCTGTGCCTCCATGTGAGCCCTTTGCAATTGCTTCTTCACACCCTCACCAGCCTTTAGGTCTGCTTCCTGTTTTGCAATCTTCTCAAGCAAAACCAGGGTCTGAATGTCACTCTCAGTCTGGATGCTTCTCATGTGTGCCTTGAGTCTTTGTACTTCCTCCTCTGCAGCTAAAAGATCCCGCCTTAAATCCACATGAGAAGTTGCCAATCTATTATTGTCTCTGCCAGTTGCTTTATCTCTGCTGCTTGATCTGCAGTTTTATTTTCCAATAGTTCAGGACGGGGTAGTGACTCAAATGATCGGTGGCCAGTGGTAGGCCGTAACCCAGGCAATGGACTATGTTGCATCATCCCTCGAGATTGAATGGGACGTTGCTCAAAAGATGATGGTACTTTTCGTCTCCCCAACATGTTTTCTAATAATCCCCTATCACCAGAACAAACATTATCGGTGATTCACTAACCCTTGAAATATGCTGGTAACTTCCCCAAAAACAGAAGATGAATAAAAAAAGAAAAACTAGAAGCGTTACAAAGAAAATAGAACCACTGATCAGTGATAAATTGCATAAGCTCCATTTAAATCATAATAAGCATGTGGAGACCTCAAAAAGGAACTAGTCCAAATATAGGGAGCACCAATAGATGCTTGAACTAATATAGGATTTCAAGTTGTTTACACTAATTTTCAGAGATTTGACAATCCATTTTTCCTATGCGATGGAGTAGCAGGGACATCGGAAATATTATAACCCTCTAAAACAGATATCTTAGAAAAGCACAATCAATCTGCACACACTATTCGTTAAATACTTGAATATGCCAGAGCTCTCTCTACAATTCATGAAGAAGGATCACTACATGTTCTTTCTACTTTGTTTCCGATGAATCCAATCATCTTTGCTGAATAAAGCCTCAATTAGAAATTCATTGTAACATGATTTTCATCTGATAGACACCAAATTTTCATTCATTTATATAATTAGCAAAGGGGAGCACTACTGGCGCTCCCCCACTTCCCTCTTGCACTCAGAGAGCAGGATGAAAATTATAGCGCAAATAGTACACTCATCCATATAATGTTTTTCTAATAATTTGCAGGTGAATACAAACCAAATTTCCTATGAATAGAAAAAGTATATAGCTGGTGGGTATGAATTTAATCAACAAGAGAAGTGATGATGAACCTCTATCCCAGCGACGTGAAAACGCCCATAATGTATCACATTGTTTCTAACATTAGGCCAAAATTTGCAATCTCTCGTTCAAGTATCGAAAGCCGGACAATGCAAACACAAAGTCAATATCCGCACATAATTTTAATCCAAATTGAGGAAATATCCCCAACAATCAAATGGCCCTAACACCCTCTTTTGAGACCAATTTCGACCCTCTTTTACAATTCAACAGTAGAATACTTGATATGTAAATTAGTAAATCATAGGCCAGAGAAGCATCAAATTCATGAATTTAAGCCAAAATTATGAGGGGCAAGAGAGAGAGAGAGAGAGAGAGAGAGTATAAGGGTACTTAAGAGAGCCTCAGCCTCTGCAGACAATCTGGTGTGATGACGGTGGCGGGCAGAGCAGAGGGCAAATAATAAGGATTTTTGCCGAGAGGGTTATCGCATTGCGCTAATGGCCTCTCGGAGTTCTGACCTTAACGACCCTTTTTCTTTTCTTTTTTGTTACGAAAACTAACGTAAATAGCTTGAAAACTTTTAGTTTTAACGATAATGACAAAATAAAGACTAAAGTGAATAGTATCATGATTGATTTTTTAGTATAAAAATGTATTTTTTTTATTAAAATGAACAGTACCGGAAACTTTTCGTTAAAGTTCCCTTTTTCGTATTCTAGAAGAGGGTCTACAAAACGGGAAAAGGATCCTCTTTGGATTCATTTTGTGGGGATCCTAGGGATCCCCACATCTTAACTGTTTATCGTACATCATGCGATTAGTTTTCGTCACATACTATTTGTGCTTAATTTTAAATAAATAATTTAAATAATTTTTTACCGCACAATATATGATGAACGGCTAAGATATGGGGATAGGATCCCCACAAAGTGAATCCGGATGGGATTCAATTCCTACAAAACGAACATGTCGACTGCTTCTGCATTCTGATGCTTAGCGGTAGTAACTCAATTACTCACCTTTTTCATAAGAGTCGGGGTTTTTTTTTTTTTTTTTTTTTTTGTCAAAGGTAATTTTCATTACCAAGAGAGCACAAGTACATACAAAGGGGCCCAAATACACTTTAAACACAAAACAAAAAGTGAACCCCCAACACTAAACGAAAGCCCAACCCGAGGGAAGAGCCCATGACTCGGAACTTCGTTTTTATAATCGAACCTGTTTATTATAAATTACCATGTAAAGATCATCTATGCAGAAAATTAATATAATCAAAGTCGTTTAGTTAAACAACTATAGCAAATATATACACAGTTCGTAATTCTTTTGCCGAATTTGTCCACATGTTTTTATACAATTAGAGGACTAAATAATCTCATATTTTATTGATCTTACATAGTGATTAATAATATTGACGGGTTCGATCATGAGCACGAAATTATGTGAATCACTAAGTATCTTGAGGAGAAACTTCTCCTTAATCTTAACGAGCCAAGTTAATTCCTTGCCGTAAACAATCAACGAATTGTAGTTTTATCTTTGAATTAAAAATTTATTAAAATTGTAAGTGATGAATTGTTGTGGTGGTTAAGGCATTCCTCTTTAACTCATTGTGTCTCAGTTTTAAACCATCATTTAACTCAAGGAGAACGAGTTCCTTTTAGAAACAAAGTTTGGGGCAATTGTGGGACCATGATTTTTCAGAGCCAGAGTAAGGCAAATTGGAATACAGATACCTTAGAAGTCCTGTCATAGACTCAACAGTTCCGAGCGGAGCTGGAATAATGGAGCAGTGGTGCCACCATTATCCTGTTTCGGAGCATGGGCAAAGTCCGAGTGGCTTCACTGAGATTGATCATGCTTCTCCACAAGACGCATGACCCCAATATGGAATCGGCCAGGTTTCTTATATTCTTGGAGTTCCTACAATCTAGGAATTGGCGTGCGTCGTAAGTAATCATACTCATAAGAGGATGTAATATCTACTCCTAGATATCCTCTAGGATAGGATTCTATCCTAAAAAGGTATATCTCCCGTCTAGTATAAATACACCCATGTAGGGTTCATCTCTGGTAACTCAATCATCGTACTCTAACTCTCTTGCCTATTGCTTGAGCCTTATATTTGCTTACTAACTTGACCGTCGAAGAGCCTTTGGTTGGCACAACCTCCCCCCCCCCCCGGGTGTCTCTGGCTTGCTCTCAGTTGTTTGCTCTTTTACAGGTTACTCGGATTTGTGCATCTCTACCACCTGCATCAGTGCACGAATTTGGTTCCAACACTAAACTCACCACTCATGCAGAGACCTGAGGTTCTCCATGAATAATCCACTAAACCAAACCATGTCTTAGAATCCGAATGTTCTAACTTTGATGCTTATGGAAGTTTTACTGTTGGAAATATGCTCTTAAAGCCACTCATTTGATGTAATAGCTTTTGGAATACTTATCATGTTAAACTCTTATTTGTTTAATTGAAGGGTAAAACTTATTGTTAGTCACTATCTGTTGTATCATGTGTTTAAGCAATAACAGAATCCGACAAATGTATTCAATCTAAGATAGCAGTGATCTAAGTCAGATTAACGAGACATTTCTCTTATGTGTTATGTTAACTCAAGCGAGAGTATGACTAGTCTCAAGCTATTAATAGTTAGACACTCAGACAAACACATATATGCTCGAAAGGGTATTAAGTACACTAAACAACAATCAACAGAGAGTTCTGACATACATAATATCATATAAGAACTCGTAAGTTGCAATAATGCAAAGTAGTCATTTGACCTGAGACATCATAGTTGTCTATTGGTTATGTCCTTGATCTTTGACTATGTTAAAGGCAATCTATTGAGGATGTCCATGGCATTGTTGGGGTTATGCTATCTAGTCATATGGACATGTGAATGTACAATAAGGGATCGCTAACCTCCCATGGTGGAAGGACAATGCTCTGAGATATGATTCATGAGTCTTTGGCCAAAGCATATTGATAGGATTTTTAGTACCTACAAAATGAAGGTTAAAATCACACAAAATACTTGCAAGAGTACAAGGATGTTGTAGTAGATGCTTATGTAATGTCGTTCTCCACAAGGACTATTTAAATAATTTATGTAAAAACAATTCCTAATTAACTACTTAAAACTAAAAGGAATATCTTGAATTCGGGTAATATTAAAAACGAATGTTAATTAAAAACAAATAGTAACTCCCCCCAGTAGTCTTGTACTTATGAAAAACCGAATTCCTCAATGTGCTCATCCAATCAGCATATCTTATTTTAATATGTAGTCTGAAAGCAGCCTTCACCTCTTCCTCAAGAACACATGTATGTGCATCCAGTTCCCTTAAAACGACCATACAATTCATCTATTTTCTTTTTTGGATAATCTTTATATGTAATCCAAGGCCCATTAATAACAAGATTAAAGAGCACCCCTATAGTTAGTATTTGTGGGTACAATCCTGTAAAAATAAAATTAGCTTAAAACAATAAACATATCTAAATAGTTAACTTTGACAATCATGGTTTCAATGACTTATGCTGATTACGTGCTATCATGTATTACAATTGGAGTGCCATTCCCACCTTTACCCTTAGCCTTCTCTCTACCTTTCGTTTTGGTAGGACCTAGTCAATAAAATAATAATGTGCTTGTATGTTTAATAAATAATCAATTAATAAAATGCACATTTAAAACCGATACAAATAAGGTACCTTCCACACTTGAAGGTTGATTCTCACTAGATGTTTGTTGTGTCTTTTGTATTTCACTATCATGTGATGGTTAAGTAACATCATGTTGGTCTAAAGAGGGTGTAGGTGAATGAGTAGTAGTGTGTGGTGCTATATTTTGACTCATTCCTCTTGTTGTTGTGGCTACAATTTTACAAAGAAAACACAAATCTAAATAAGACATAATTATTAGAGAATTAGTTTCTTTACATATGACAAAGTTCATAAAACAACCAACAACCTTTAAATCATGAAATTAAGCAATAATACGTATCTCATTGGGTATTTTAATGAAGCTATCATGTATTTCTGAGGTTAGATTATTGGGCTGCTATTAGTGTTGTTGAAATGCTTATGGAAAAGATTTCAATTACCTTATTGGGAAACACTTTTGGTGCGTCACAACTTTGATGTTATGCACATCGAGAAAAATGTATTTGAGAGTGTAATTGGTACAATGATGAGCCTTGATGGTAAGACAAATGATTCTTTAAATGCTCGTCTTGATCTTCGTGAAATGGGTATAAGGGAAAGATATCTTCCTAAAGTAGGAGAGGATGGTAAGCTCAACTTTGACCCAGGTGACTATACATTGTCAAATGATGATAATAGAGATTTACGCAAATGGTTATCTGAATTACAAGTTCCAAATGGATACTCTGAAAATTTATCTCGATGTGTGGCTGCTAAAGAACATAGTATTTCTGGTATGAAGACCATAATTGACACATTTTCTTAGAGAGATTACTTCCCTTTATAGCTCGACAGTTATTGCCTAAAGACGTGTGTGAGCCCCTCATTGAGCTTTCTTATTCTTTCAAGGAATTGTATGCTAAAGTGTTAAGAGAAGAATATTTGAATGTTCTTAAAAATCAAATTGCTATTATACTATACAAGATGGAAAAAATATTCCATCCTGTCTTCTATGATGTCATGATTCATCTAACTTGCCATTTAGCATGGGAGGCAAAAACGGTGGTTCCAGTGCAATATAGGTGGATGTATCCTGTGAAAAGATAATGTCTATTTTCAAATTTTATTTGATATCAAAATTTATATATTCTCTAATTTCAATATTTACTATATAGTTAGGTATTTGCATAAACTTAAAAGTTATGTTTGTAATAAGGCTCATCCAGAAGGATCTATTACGGAAGGCTACTTGGGAGATGAATGCATAATATTTTGCTCTCATTATTTGTGTAACAGCCCATCCCAGAATTTTTGAATCAATAATGCCAAAAGACGGATTTACCCTTGAGGGATTGGGTGTAATTGTGTAAGTGGGTTAAGGATTTGGTCCAATTATTTTCATTCCCTAAAGTTTGGACCAAATGGGAAATTAAGTTGTTTTGTTTGGGTTGAGTGGACAAATCCAGACCACACACATATTCACACACCCAAACCGTTGACCCTTTCTCTCTCTCCTCCCTCTTGGTTTTTCATCCATTTTCGTACAACCATACGGACAAACCTTGAACCAAGCCTTTCATCCACAGATCGACTCTTTGGAGACCGCATTTGAGTTCCTTGGATGCTCAGGATCACAACCATAGTCGTAGTTCGACGTAGTACCTCCATTTTCCCCGAGAACCCAAGAGCCCAATTTTGGCTACTGTTCATACACTTTTGATCGTGGAGGTTTTAGCCAGTTTTGGGACTCTAAGGAGCTTCTAGACACTCTCATGAAGCTCAGGGAACAATTTTGAGGCGTTTTGGACGTCGGGTTGGTCGAGTTTCAAGTTGGCCGGTTTTCGTGGAAATTCTCGGGCGAGATCCCGTGAGTTTTAGGACCTAAAAGTGGTAAGATCATGTTCTTCTCATTCAGGGCTTCAATTTGGTATAAGATTTGTGAATTTTGGTTGAGAAATGGAAGAGATATTAAGGTTTAAAGATTTTCCAGAAACCGGCGAGTTGCAGCGGCGCCGGCGACGGCGAACCAAGGAAGACAAAGGAGAATATTCTATCAGACTAACGGAATATTCTAACGGCGTCAGGTTAGTTTTAACGGAATGTGTTAGCTTTTAACGGAATATTCCCTAACGCCGTTACTGTTACCATCAGTGTGCCTGTCACGTGGCCGCGCATGGCCTGTTCGTCTGGTCGTGCCTTGGCTGGCGCGTGAAGGGTTAGAAAATTATTTTTAAAATATAGGGATGTTCGTGAGGTTTTGTAGATCACGTTGGTATATTCAAACATCCCATTTGAGCATTGTATGAGAAATTATTACCTATTGTTGGTTATGTGCGTGAAATAACATTTATTCGGTTATTTCGCATATAGGTGATACCTATCCAGAGGACGAGCGCCATCATTCGAGGCTTGGGGGTTATGACCCTTCGACTTATCTGTGAGTGGGCTTTTGTTTTCCATATATACCTATATAAATGAGATTTTTTCCTAGAAAATCAGTTTAAGTGAATTGTGATATGAAATGTGATATGATATGCCATGCAAAGTATATATCTATTTTATTCATGCATTAGTAGTTGCATATAATGGTAATTGGTGCTGTGGACGCACAGGTAAGTATTAGGTGAGTTATAGAATGATTAATATGAAATTATGACTATGTGAGATGTATTGAAAGCTCATAAACCTGCACCTCAGTGTTAGTGCTCCCGCCCAGAGTTAGGGGCACAGTCTTTCACGTGGATGTTCACCTCCCGCACCACACGCTCATCTTGGATCCAGGTTAGGTGCACGGTCCTATAGTATAGACCATTTTCAGTGGGTTCGACTCGTAGGTGACCCGCGATTAGCGTACAGTTTTCACGTGATTGTAGCACTAGAGCGTATTTATTTGCACCCAGTCTTGTCGGTCAGACCACGTGAGGTGGTTCCGACTCATGTGTAGGATATATACATATGTGATGATGAGATATGATGAGATTGATTATGAGCTATAGTTTCAGTCGAGTTGATCACTCGGTTGACATGTTATCAGCTATGATAAGTTTATTTCACCTGATATATTTATGTGATTTGATGAGATATATTTGGCATGGCATATACCTTGCATATCACTACTTTTAGCATGATTTTGAGTTATGAGTTAAGATGAGTATATATGTATATATGTATATATGCTATTTTTCTGGGAAATTATACAGGTTTTACGGCGAGGGGTTAGAACCTTTGAAAAGAGAAAAGGTTTTGAAAAGATTTGTTTTTGCCCACTCACGCATTTTGTTTTTCGCCCCTCTAAGTTCTAGGTAGCAGTGCTTTGGTGGCCCCAAGGGATCCAACGGTGTTCTGACATAATTCACAAAAGTAGGATTCACCTTCGGATGTTATATCTTAGTAATTGTCCTTGACTGCAACTAGACATTCTTATTGCTCTGAATGTGTATTTATACACTTAGACTCTCACTAGCAGCCTTTCTTAGCTAGTATTTACTAGCGATTCGGTTTTTATTTATTTGTATTTCTATTTATCTTATTAGCTTCCGCACTGTGCATATGATTACGTCACTTTCACGTGACGGCTAGCACGCCCTCCTTAGGACGAGGTGTGTCAGTGATTGTGACATCCCACATCGCCCATGGGAGTGATCCTTAAATGTATATTCCCATCCCTACCTAGCACAATGCCTTTTGGGAGCTCACTGGCTTCGGGTTTCGTAAGAACTCCAAAGTTAAGCGAGAAAGGGGCTAGAGCACTCCCATGATGGGTGACCCACTGGGAAGTTGCTCGTGAGTTCCCAGAAACAAAACTGTGAGGGCGTAGTCGAGGCCCAAAGCGGACAATATTATGCTACGGTGGTGGAGCGGGCCTGGGAAGTGATCCACCCCGGGCCGGGATGTGACAATTGGTATCAAAGCCAATCCCTGGCTTGAAGTGTGCCGCCGAGGACATCGGGCCCCTAGGGGGTGGATTGTGACATCCCACATCGCCCAGGGGAGTGATCCTTAAATGTATATTCTCATCCCTACCTAGCAAGAGGCCTTTTGGGAGCTCACTAGCTTCGGGTTATGTAGGAACTCTGAAGTTAAGCGAGAAGGGGGCTAAAGCACTCCCATGATGGGTGACCCACTGGGAAGTTGCTCGTGAGTTCCCAGAAACAAAACCGTGAGGGCGTGGTCGGGGCCCAAAGCGGACAATATCGTGCTACGGTGGTGGAGCGGGCCTGGGAAGTGATCCACCCTAGGCTGGGATGTGACAATTTGCATCGAGTTGAAGTTGAGTTTAATCATAGGGATAGAAATGATGATGGAGGTCAATTGTCATCTAATACATCTTGATTACTTATTTTTTCAACACCCGGTAAATCTTTTGGGAAAGGTGTACTTGAAAAGATGGTTATCGAACTCCTCGAGGCTGCCAAGTATTACGTCCTATAAAATTGGGATGAATGTCTACCTTTTATTCAGTAAGAAATCTCTCACACCATATGAACTTTCCTCATTCGATCTTTTACTGCTTTTTTTAGGAATACAATATTTTAATATATTAATTTCACTAATTGATTGGTATATATGCAGAGAACATAAGACTATTCTAATGCATTCTGTTGTTAGAAATGTGGAGGAGTCACATAGGCTTCAATTTTAAGATTGATTTCAAGAGAGGGTATGTATAATATTTATTGTGAAAACTATTGATTATTAGATATATTTCTTTCTAAAATATTTTCCTTTCTATATATGCAGATCAAACAACTATACTATGATAACAAAGTTGGTAAGCAAATGCTTTCGTTGGCTCATGGTCTGGAAAGGCGAGTAAAACATTATCTTGGTTACTATATAAGTGGGTTTAGGTTTCACACATTGCAACGTGACGAGAATAAAATAACACAAAATTGTGGAGTTATGGCTGAGAGGGAGAATCAAATTGATAGTGTGCCTTGGTATGAAGTATTAAAAGACGTGGTTGAGCTTCGTTACACAAAAGGCAATATAGTTGTATTGTTCAACTGTGAGTGGTATGACATAGTGCGAAAAGGAACGGGTTATAAGATAGATCGTTACAGAATAATTAGTATTAATACAACTTGCAAGTTGAATACTAAAGAGCCATTTGTGCTAGCAAACCAAGCAATCAGTGGCAGATCCAGGAAAAATTATTCAGAGGGTCATATGTAAAAGTTCACAAACATTTCTTAAACGTATAATAGCCTTAAAAATTAAACCATAGTTTCATCAATCATAATTTATACAACAAATAACAATAAAAGTTACAATTGTTCACAATGCGTTTTCATATTGTGAAAAGTGGCATTATAGCTTCATTATCAATGGAAGAAAAACATTGCTCTCAATATAATAACCATGATATCACTCAACCATTGATCTTTCAATCAATTACGCAATGAACTTTTCACAATTCATAGCAGAAAAGGCTCTATCCATTAAAGCAATAGCAACCAGTAGAACCAAAGTCAATGTAATTAGCAACAACACATGATTATATACTATATTCCTCCTCGTCTCCAATTTTTTTTCTTCTGTTTTTTGCAAGACTACAAATTTCTTTCAACTGAGAAAATTCACTACTTGAACACATATCAAGAATATAATGCCCAAGATGATCCTGAAGTGCCAAGAGTTGACAAGTAGAAAATTCATTTGGATAAAATTGAGCAAAACAAATTAGCTTTTGTTCATCAAAACCCGAGAATGAAGCATTTAGGTTTGCTACAGCATATGGATTTGCTATTTTTTAAGCTGTTGCTTGTCTTCTTTTTTTTTACTGAAGTAACCTGTTCCAAAATGACGTCATTTTCTCCAGGTAATATTTTTAGAAAAGATAATAAGGAGGGAAACTCCTCTTTGAGACATTTTATCAAGCAGTTAGAGGGCATGTATCAAGACAACTCCAACCTTCAAAGGGACAACATCCAAGTCATCCATGGAGATCCACTGAAGTTCAGAGGATCAACTGACCCCTTGCCCCTTCATGCATCCAACCTTGCAAGCAACCCAAGCTTTTTATGTGAGAATGATTAAAAATAAGGCTTGGAGTTATGTGGTGGAAGCAAAGCGTAGAAATGTTTATGAGATGCCTAATGATGATGATGATGATGATGAGCCATACCAAGAAGAAGAGGCACATGGGGGTATTCAACCCAACCAAAATGGTGACGAAGATGATGAAATTGTGGGATAAGCTCTCATTGTGATTGTGTTTTTTTGTCTGAAAATTTAGTTGTGGAAGTGATGTGAGTATAATTTGTTCAATGTCCATTACAAATGTTACGAGTTAACAAAGGCATGCAAAAAAATTTTGTCGAAAAAAATATGATTACTTACAATAACAACTAATCACGCTCGAAAATATAAAAGCATTACCGAGAGGACTTTTTTCCTTCGAAAATATATAAGCATTACCTAGAGGACTTTTTTCCCCTCCAAAATAGTAAATTAATTTCGTCAACATGAGTAAACCTTTGAAAATAATCATTCTATTGCCGATAAGAACTTTATTTGTCGTTAATACAACTAGCGCCAAGTCTTCCCGCCAAACAAAAGTGCATTTTTGACGAAACTTGAGAGTTTTTTCAAGGATATTATGTGCGTAGGTAATAAAATTTTGTTTCGTGCCATGTTATCGACGACCCATATTTTATATATGGTCGCAAAAATGTGCTTTTTACGATGGTTTTTTGGGGCCCTCGAAAAACCTTCATCGGTAATGACTACTTATTTTGTAGTGGATGCAAGAGAGAACGGTCCTCTGATTTTCGAGGGGAGGAGGGGTCTTGCTAAGACCGTCTAGCGAGCCCCTAAGTTGAGGCGAGTGAAGTCCAATCCCATTAAAGCTAGTTCCTTTGGGTAACAAACATGGGACTATACTAATTTTTAATCCAGTCTAATCCAATGAAACCTAGTGAAGCAAACAAGCACACCTTAAGCTCTCGTCTCTCTTCTTCAAAACTCAAGAGTCTCTTATTCACCATGTTAGAAGCTGGGTGGTCAACTTTTTAATATTCATTTGAAGATCAATTAAACAATAAAGCACTCAAATCTAAAATTCTTTAGTCATTCAAATGTATTAAATAAATGAATTGTTCATCATGAATATGTTACTTAAAACTCACCCTGTCTTTTTGTTTATACATATGGTAATTGTTTAATGGTTGAGTATTAATTTGTTCATTAGGAGAGTATTGCATGCGCATTTTGATCGTGGCAATTCATGAATCACAAATTTCTGATAATATAAATTTTTAGGTACGTTACGTGGGAGCCAGTCGTACTCTACTACCAATAGTAGTCCACCCCGCACTATGGTAAGTGCGTCTGTGTGATTTGAGTAAGTCGGCAAGCTAATAATGCAACCTACATCAACTCGTGTTACAACAAAACTGAACAACATCCACTCAAGCTCATCCACCTTTCGATCCACTAACTTTGTTCAATCACAATTCCCAAACACAACAAACGCCTAGGTGGCATGCATGATCATTCAATTCTTTATATCATCCCATTCACACGCCGGTCCCAAAAATTCCTATATAAATAGCTCATCGTGTGTCCCTCTCGATCATATTCATAACAACCCAAACTTTCTCGCTCTTTCTTAAGTTTGTTTCCTTAAATCGTTCACAGCTATTTTTTATCCTTTGGCTAGTTGAGCTACTTGAAGTACGTAGTACATTGACAATGGGTAAGTCCAGTTTTAGTTTCAAGTCTTTTGCCCTACTTGCTTTGCTTGTTTCAAGTGCCTTTGTTATGTCCGAAAGCCGCGCGACAAGAAAAGACCTGGGGATAGACCTCGGTGGGATTGGGGTTGGTGTGGGTGCTGGAGTAGGTGTCGGGCTGGGTGGGAGTGGAGCAGGCTCCGGTGCTGGAGCAGGTTCGGGGTCTGGGGGTGGGTCTAGCTCTAGCTCAAGCTCAAGCTCAAGTTCATCGTCTTCTTCAAGATCCAGCGGGTCGGGCGGAGCAGGGTCTGAAGCAGGTTCATCTGCTGGGTCTTATGCTGGGTCTAGGGCTGGGTCTGGGTCAGGAAACCGAGGGCGAGGCTAAGACGTCCTCCCATGCATGCAGGAAATTGTCACCTTGCTATTAGTTTTGGTTATTGAACAAAATTATGTGTAAAAAATATGAATAAATAATTGGCTATGGAAGAATAAAAATTAAATAGATGGTTGGTCACTGCTTAATGTTTCTCTGTAATATGATATGTACTTTCTTTGAGTGCTTGTCAATAAAAGAATTGCCTGGTAGTAAATTAATCTTAGTTTCAAATTAGATGCCTTTTATTTACGTATATGGCTTCCATTTGGCATGACCTCAATTCGGAACTATCTCTATCATCTTCAGTTCTCGTCACGTTTGCATGATATAAACTACTTTACCATCAATTATTACAAGCAGGGTGATGATATGCAGATTAAATTTTTAAAAGTAATGTTAGGGAGACTAAATGTATAGACAAAGTTTAGCAAACTAAATGACATAGAAGTTGACTTAAGCATTGATAAACATGCTCATTTCCTATTGGTAACACATCATTTGGTTTGCAAATTTTATTTACAAATTTAGTCTCTCTAGCATTATCCAATTTTTAAACCAAATTTTGTAAACTAAATAATGTGATTGTTGATGATTGAATTATTATATAAATATTGATCAATGAACTTATTATTTATTTGTGACATATTTTTTATTTACAAATTTAGTTTAAATGTACAATATGTTAAATTAAAGGCAATATGCCATTATATATTGTAATTTGGACTGTCTTTCTTTCTTTTATCCGCCGATTGCTGAATGCATGACAGATGGGAGATTGTCTCACCAATTGTCTCTTTCAGCCTAAACTTTCGAACTCCGTTTGTGATAATAGAATCCACTAGCAAAGATGCCCGCGCTCCGCTGCGGGTTTAAAACCATAACCACAATTTAACGCACCCATCTTAAGTAATGGGACTAATTAACCTTTCCAACAATGATTAGCAAATAAAATTGGTCCACAAATTAATTAAAAGAAAAGACCAAGTGAAAATCTGAACACTATCAGCAGAGACATATACGTATCCATACATTTTATCATGAGTTCAGGTGTAACAACTTAATTGGGCTCACGATATGGGGTAAATGAGGTTTAGCAGCATCACTTCCAAAACCTACACAGATCGTTTACAGAGCAGGAGGTTATGAGAATTGAGAAATAATACATACGTATGTGAAATGGTATAATTGCAATTAATAATACATAGAATGAGGTTTAGCAGCATCACTCCCAATTCTTCTATCATATAATTGCCATTAATAATACATATGTGAAATCGTAATCTATGTGATAGACTCAAGAAATTCAAAAAAAAAAAAACTCAAATTCTAGAAGTAACGAAAATGCGAACTTCATGTGGAAATTGAAGGTTTACCTACAGATCATCAACCAAGGATGCTTTTGCCCAAGCAATCTGATCAGTTCTCTCGGCCTCAAGGAGAGCAACGTCCTTGGATTTAGTAAGCTGATCAAGTGTTCTGTTGTCATCCTGCAACTTGGTTACCTAAAAAACCAATACATCCAGAAGTATAAAAAAAAATTAACTCGTTATAATTATTAATTCATGTAAATAAATGAGTCGATAGATCCATTAACAATATAGAAACCAAATACATATTGGACACTATACCTCACAGGTACAAACCAAATATGCATGGGAGCCAAAATAGACACTCAAAACTGATTCAAAATACTACATGAAGTTTTTTCAAGCCTATCTGTCTTAAAACAAAATTAAAGAGGTCATATTGCAGAACAAAAGTATACCTCCTGCAGCAAGCTTAAGCTCTGCCTCTAGTGGAGCAATGATGGATTCAATGGGGGGCATTTCATCATCTTTCTGTGCAGCGTGAATTCTTCAAAGTGTGGCTTCTGCTTCAATATCTTGATAAAAAATAAAACCCCCATAATCAGATTAATTAGGGTTTTTTCTTCATAGCTTCATGTACTTCAAAAGATCTATTATGTAAATTATACTCAAGTGTTATCACTATATAAAAAAATACTAAGCGCATATGTCACATTTGGTTCTTCAAATTATCATTGCTTATATCAAGACATTAATGATATATCCTCAGTTTATATAATATATGTATCTTTGATTATAAAACCAATAGAACTTTTTGC
Source organism: Heteromeles arbutifolia (assembly GCA_024362995.1). Taxonomy (NCBI): domain Eukaryota; kingdom Viridiplantae; phylum Streptophyta; class Magnoliopsida; order Rosales; family Rosaceae; genus Heteromeles; species Heteromeles arbutifolia. The sequence continues at coordinate 27,582,186 of JANCRC010000011.1, read as the reverse complement.
TATTGATCTTAGCATTAATAGTAATTTATTCACTAATGTCACGCATTCTTGTCAATTGTTTTCTTGTTATTAAATATTAACTTTAGTTTCGTTGTACAATATTATTAAGAGAGATCTGTAGTTTTACATCTATTTTCTCAAAGCAAATCAGCATCAAATTCTTATACAATAGTGATTCCAATTGGGATTTCCTTATATTGTAATATAACCCACACCATATGCTACTTACTTTAACATAAAAAAAAAAATTATAAGAATGTTATGTACCATAACTTAATCTCTACCAAAAAAAATACAAGAATATTTGAATAAAATATAACTAAACAAAAAATTTAGGTACATATACTATTTGTGAAAAAAATTTAGAAATCAGAATAGGGATGATCCTGAAAACTATAAGAGTAAAATTTTTATTCTCTCTCTGTGGGAGAATTGAACAAAAAATAAATAGTCCAAATTCCAATAAAAAAGAATACAAAGTTTGTATGGAAATTTAAGCTTTACCTGTAGATTGGCAGCAGTAAAAGCAAACTGAATCAAAAGGAGCCATGTTAGAGAATTGAATACTCAGCCTTTCACACGCTATCGAGTAAGTTTAGGAAACTGCTTTTGTGTTTGCCGTTGATTTTAGGAACGATCTGGAGTCACAAAGATAACATGTAGAATGCAAATATGAATCAGGAAGAAACAGCAACTATAAAATTGATTATATAGAAGAAGAAACACATGCTTATTGTGAGGTTATCCCAGCTATCCACTTTGACCCATTCTTTCTGCAAACAAAAACCAAAGTTGGATGTTGGGAATTGGGATGGCAGGTAAAAACTATAGCAGCAAAAATTTCAATTCTACTCTAAACGATAATTTGAAACTATGACTGTGATGAGCGAGATTACAGAACTGCTAAAATTTTGGATTGAAGGAAACATAGTACTAATATAGAGAAAAGGGTCCACTATGAACACACCATATGTAGTGAATGAGAAAGTCACTAAAAAAGTTGCGAAAGAAATATTAAATGGCATGAAGACAGCCTTTTGTTTTGATCACCAAATTCTGAAAAAAGGGTATATATGAAACCACATCAAAGATTCAACAATTAGTAGGGAAGTGCAAAATATTGAATATTAAGTCATTGCAGGAACAAAAAATTTCATAAATTTCCATTATTTGACAAAATTTTGTTGAGCAACTTACATTGGAGACAGATACAACCCAAAGCAAAGATAGACCGTGCACTTAATTCAAACACTATCGACAAAAAAATTCCAACAAAATCGATATTCATATAATCATATTACAATTAAAATTATCCCACTGTACACATATACTGCGATGCAAAGAGGGCCAAAAGATTGCATAATTGGAAACAAAAGATAGCTAGATAAAGGGAAAGGAGATCAGAGGCTTACTATTCAGGATCCATGATTGTGTCGTTGAATATACGAAGAAATAGACCAAGGATTCTAGCTCTGCTGGAATGCTGGGCATGATCTTAATCATCCATCCATCTTCATATGGGCTCGAATTGATCTTAATAAACCAAAAATAGATTAAGGGTTTCACAACATACATGTCAAATTGTTTAAACAAAAGTACAGTACTTTATCAAAACGTGCATGCGAAGTAGAATGAATATTTGAAAAAAATTAACTTAAAGAAGGGTAAGCATTGCTTTAGGAAAAATAAAAGTAATAAGTATAGGCAGAAAGGAAGATGAATTACCAAACCAGGTGAGTCAGTAAGTTTTGAGTTAACCTCAATGACTTTGCCGGAGATTGGGGAATTTACATCTCTGGTTGCTTTGACACCTTCCACAGCTCCAAAGTTGCCTCCTTGAGAGACTGAGCGACCATTTTCTGGCAGCTCAAGAAACACTACTTCTCCAATATGGTCCTGAAACAAAGCTTCACATGCATCACTCACTCCATGGTCTATACACTTACATGCAACTTTTGGTTGATTATTATATATTTTAGTATGTTGATACACTATCATGGAAACCAAAATAATTGTAGAATACAATTAAAAAAGACGAATAGTTCTTAACCCAATTGCAAGAGACGTCGAAAATAAAGAAATGGAGTTCTGTGAATTAATATCAACCTGAGAATGATCAGCGATACCAATTGTTGCCATTGAACCTTCATGCTTCGCTGTGAAGATACATACTTTAATCCATCCAAAATTGTAATATCCAAAAAAAAAAAAACAAACATAACCCCCAATATTATAATTCTTTTCAACTTAATTACCTAAAAATAACAAACTTTAAAATACCCCAAATACATAGCACCCCTAAATTCACCATTGTCTTTGCAAAAGAACCGCAGCATTCAGACCATATCTCAAGCAAAAGGAAAATACCGTATTCTCAGCTTCAATTTGTTGGAAATTAAATAAGGCTTGTTTTTAAACAAATCAAATGAAATGTGTTTATACATTGTTCAGTTGTTTATATTTAGATTTTGGAATATGATCACTTTTTTTCCTTGAAAAATGCCAAGCTACTATAAAGACATGATGAAAACTATATCTCACCTTACCCCCTTGTTGGCATAGACAGCATATCCATCCTTGTTGTTCGGGGTGAATCATAATCATGAACTCCATTATCATCATCGTCGAGAATGTCTTTGGCTTTTCTAGCAAGAACACGCCAAAACCCATGTTTGGATTGATTGACATTCTTCAATGACATATGCTCGTGGCTGAAAATCTAACGGAAAGCAGCAAAATTTAAGTAATGGGTAGAACAAAAACCGGAATCAGATACAACAAAACACACAATTCACAAATGAAACAGCACAAAACACACAACCCAAAAATTTAAATGAAGAATTCTTTATAACATGCATGTTGCTAATACCACGAAAAATTCCACTTCATTATACATGCCTATTGTTTTCTCTGTCCAAATATGAAATTGCCATCATCTTTTTCGAAAGCACAAACCAAAATCACTTCTCAAAGAGATTATACACAGAAGAGAGTGGAAGCTTACCCAAAGCCAATTTCGTGTTCTTCACTCCTTCTTCTTCTTCTTCTTTTGGACCCAACAATCTGTGGGTTTGATTGCAGCATGGTGATTTAGTTTAAAATTTCAAAATTGATTATATATATGTAGATAATCCTAAACACTTCAATTAAATCTCAAATTGAAAAGAACACTTCAATCTGACAGAAAAATGTTCAAACCAATCTAGAAACCAAAATGATCCCCCAACATCAGTAAATTAACAATAAAAATCTAAACCCATATAAATTCACAGGAAAATCAAAACACGCAAAAAAATAATTGGATCACAAATTTTCAGGTACAAAAGGATAAATTACAAATCCAAAAGAAAAAAATTTCATAAACAAACTAAAGCTTTAAATCGGTGAAGATCGTACCTTGAAAAGGGTATACACACAAAGCTCTTCGAGACTGATCCCAATTCCGATGTCAGAGACTAAAATAGAGTCCGATTATAAAGGATTAGCAGCAACGATCATACAGATACCCTGTAAATTTAAAAAAAAAAATCATCCTGTAAATTATAAATAAATAAAAAAAACACACAAATCAAGCAAAACCCAATTGGCTAATCGGATTAAAAAGCTACAAAATGTTGGGAATTTTACAAACCAGGACAAAATTGAAGCCCAGATCCTTGAAGTTCTCGAGGACTTTGAACTTTGCCGGGCTGGAGAGGGTAGTTTGTCGGACCAGAAAATAGGTGCGGTGGCTAGCCTTGGCGCTGGCCTAAACGATGAACTTTTCGGTGCCGCCAATGAAGAGGATTTTGGACTTGGATGCCATTAGGAATGGGATTGGGGAAAATCGGAATGGGATGAGTTGGAGAGAGAAAGCGGGTGATTCGATTCGAAGTGGTGCATGAAGGAAGAGGTGGAGGGTCGGTGAGGAGGAGCTTGAACTCTTTCTGCAATCGGAGGTTGAGAGCATTGAAAACGTAGCATCAATCTTAGAGGAGATCGAAATGAAAGCACGCCTGGAGAGTTCGAGAGACATCCACCGTCAACACGTGGATAACACCGGCAAACATGAAATTACAGAAAATAAGGGAGGGCAAAAACGGAAATCCACTGTAGAAGTAACAGTGATCTGAGTCTAAAAGGCCACCATGGGAATTAACTTGAATGTTACTCTTTTAGTATATATAGAATTTCCCACAGTAATTAACTCATGTTTAAATTAGTAATTTAAAGAGATTAAATTTGTAGACTATATATATTTGTAAACTAAATAACATGAAAGTTGATGATTGAATTATTAAAAAAAAAAAAACATTGATAAACGTGCTCATTTTCTATTGGTGACACATCATTTAGTTTACAAATTTAGTCCCCTTAGCATTACTTTGTTTAAATTAGTGGTAAAGCAAGTGCTCAGAATTCTGAGTTTCTAGCCTTAAAAGTTCAACAATATTCTTCCGTAACGGAGTGAGTATTAATATATTTTTAATGGTAAATTTAATATCATTGGACAACATAATATAGATGTGGCATTGCCTTAAAGAAGTGAGTTCACGCAAGATTCTGTGTGGTGGCACTAGGCCTGGCAAAAGGGTTGTGTTTGCCGTGTTTCGTATCGTTTTTGTGTAACACCTGTTATCTTAACGGGTCGTGTCGTGTCACACTCATTATCTTAACGGGTCCTTAATAGGTCGGGTCACTTTACCCAACAGGTAAAATGACCCGACCCGTTATGACCCGTTAAGAAAAATATTTTTTTTCCTTAAATTTGCACATACCACATTGCCACATAAATATTACTTCAAAACATAAAAACACATTTGTCTTTAAGTACTACATCTACACTTCAAAATAAGAGCCTAATAAAAAAGCACCAATACACTAATAGTCTACAACAAAATATCAAATGTGCAAGGATATGCAAAATGAAGGAGTTTTTCTTTTCAAGGTTGTGAAGCCTTTCTCAAAAGTTAAAACCTTGCCAATGAAACTCAAAGCTTGCATGTTATTCCTTTTACAAAATTCTTCAATTTTCATGGATCATCATGGAGAAATTGTATTAGAACTTTGGCTTGATCTATTGCCTTCAAGAGTTATGTTGATGATGTTTTCAGTAAGGTTTTCCACATCAGAACTCTCTTCCGCATAAACTAAGTATAGAAAAATCAAACATTATAAACCATTCAAATTATGAGAAGTTTACCAAAATAATTATGAAAAGAAATAAACAATAGTATTATACCATATACAAATATATTACCTCCTTTTCCAAATTTTCTAAATTTGATTTAATATATATATGTATCAGGTTACCGACGTGTATGTCCGGACTAACCCGTTATCTTAACATGTGCTTATCGGGTTATCCAATAACGATCCGATTCGTTATCGTGTCGACTCGATAACTTATTAATTTCGTATTAGGTTAACGGATCGTGTCAGAAATTCCCAAGTCTAGATGGCAATATCAACTAGACAACTACCTTTCTCACAAAATATAGTTATAATAAATTAATTGATTTGGGTCATGTATAAAGAAATAAAACTTCATAAAATTAATTAGTAGAAAAAAATTATCTAAACAATATCCAATATACTAAAACAAACACCAACAATTAATTCGGAAAATTGTTCAAAAATTAAAGCAAAAAGGCTATAAAATTCGGCCAACATGCCCCCATGCCTAAATTTTTTTAAAGGTTATTTGGCTAAAGGTGAATAAAATCTTGACTAATTAGCTACATATCAATGGTGAATTGTATTTTTGGGCATAATTAATGAAACATTTTTAACAATTATGCATAGATCAATGAAGCATGCAACATGAGCTTAAGCTAGTTAGAAAATAACCATTATATACCCTTCTCTATTCACTTTATTCATTTCATTATCTCCTCTTCTTTCTTGTCCTCATCTACTCCCTTACCTTCCGATTTTCTATCATGTCTCTCTCTTCCCCTCCTCTCTCTTCACTTTCTCCTGTCTCTTTCTCTCTTCTTCGTCAAACCCTGCTCAAAAATTAATTAGATCAGACGGTATCTGAGAAGGCTCGCCGTTACTGTTTGGAAGACCAGGAGTACATCAATGTCATCCCCTTGCCCCGTAGCAAGTTTAACCGATTAATAATATTTGAGGAATAAAACCCACCCATTAAATTATGTGATTTGGGCCTGTTTGGTTGCCAAGAATGTAGACAGAAAATAAAATCTTAGATGCCATCAGGAGAAGAGCGACTTCCATGAAGTGAGGGTGCTCGAGCTAGCCATTCCTGGAGAGATAGTAAATGCCAAGGACTTTTCAGAGAGTGATGTACTGCATTGGAGTGTCTAAATTAGGGTGGGTACGGACTGGGCACAAATTTGGAGGAATATGACCCTACCCGTTATAAACTGTAACGGGACGGGCCGGGTCGGGTAGAGAGATTTTGAATTTTGGAACCGGACCTAACATGGCCCGTTCTAGCCATTCCTGGAGAGGTAGTAAATGCCAAGGACTTTTCAGAGAGTGATGTACTGCATTGGAGTGTCTAAACTAGGGTGGGTACGGGCTGGGCACAAATTTGAAGGAATATGACCCTACCCGTTATAAACTGTAACGGGACGGGCCGGGTCGGGTAGAGAGATTTTGAATTTTGGAATCGGACCTAACATGGCCCGTTTCAAACGGGCCGGTCCATGGGTCCAACTCTATTTTTCTTTTTTTCAAAAATACATTTTTATAAAACAGCACTGCAGCAGCACATACGTTTTCAAAAATTACAAGAGCTGCTTCAAGCTTCAAGCTTCTGCAGACAGATTACAGAAGCTATTCCAAATCCAAAAAAAAACATAAACATTAAACCCGAAATAACATCCACATTAACATCTGCAATGACATCAAACGTCCAACATCATTCCTCATTGAATCTGTAATAAAAAGAATAACATCAAAATGACATCCAACGCCCAATATGTTCACATTATAATTATACAATCTGGAAGATTGTCAAGAGAAAGATAATAATTCGATAATAATTTAATCAAAATGTTGATATGCCTAGTTGTGAAGAGAGAGATAATGGAAGTATTTATTAATCAAACAAAGAGAAATAGGTATTCTACAAATACTTTTTCAATTTCTTTTTGAAAATTGAAAAACAAGCAGCTGAACTCATTTCGAGGGCTATGCAAAAGATGGTAGAATTATATTGGTAGAATTAAAATGTTTAAACTCGGAATCCAAATCAAAGGCAGGCTTTTCTTCAAAGGAACTGTAATTCAGGCATGCCTATGTTACCTACAAATTACAGTTACTGTTGGAAGTCTTCTTGAGCTCATACCAAGAATCAAATTACATGACCTCTCCACAACAATTATCAAGAACTCAGGAATTACTTATTCATAAATACTTCCAAAACAGAACGGAAAGTATAGAACATTGTCTTCTTGTTCTCAATTCAGATATGAATAAGTAATTCCTTTCAGATAATTTATTAAGAACTCAGGAATTGAGAACCCAGAACTCAAAATATATAAGAAACCAACACAAAATATATAGCTATTACAACTGAGCAACACAAAACAGAATCCAGAACTCAGGAATTGAGAAGAATCAGAACTTAAAGGAATTTACCTGAAGAACTTTGAGCAAGAGTGGCGTCGTGGTTCTGGGACCTGGGTTTTCTGGGATGTCGTCCAGGATGAGAGATGGGTGGTGCCGTCGTGGTGGTAGCGACGGCGGTGAGAAGAGCAGGTACGGAGTCGCAAAGGGTGATGTCGTCAAGCAGGAGAAGACATGAGTGTGGATGCTCTGGAAGAGAGGATGGAGTCCCGATCATCCATTCACTATATTTAGAAACGAGTCGGTCCGGGCCCCTTTTTCTAAGTACATGAACTCGGCCCGCCCCGTAAATGACATCGCCCAACCTAGCCCTGCCCCGTCCCGTTTATTCTCTAAAATATTTGGAACCAGTCCGTACCCGCCCCGAACCTAGACTATCCACCTCGACCCGCGGTTCCTCTACCCGTTTGCCCACCCCTAGTCTAAATTTAAACACAAAAATAATGTAAAAACAGGAAACAGACACTGCAATGCAATGTCTGAATCCAAATGTAAAAATCAAGAGTTACATGAGGTGTGAAGCGTAGGAGGCGTGTGAGAGAAAAAAACGAAACCAGGACATGAACATTGTAATGCAGCGTTTAAATCCAAATGTAAAAAACAGAATCAGGAAATGGACACTACATTGCTGTGCCTAAATCCGTATTGACCTATTCTAGAATATAAAGAATATGAGAACTGGTGTGTCAGTTTGAGTGGGCGCCAAATGTAGTGGCAGATTTTGTAATTTTTGTTTATTTTAAATGCATTTAAGTATCATAATACATGATTGACCTATTTATAATTAACATAAATATTGTTGTTATATTGTTAACATTGTAACTTTTTGCTGATTTTATACAAAATCACCCTTTTGTTAATCTTCCTTAGGTATTGAGGCATCTTGGATGACAGAATTCCCCAATATGGTGTCTTCAGGACCACCCTCTGGAGTAAAGGGTATCTGAAGAAAAAAAAAAAACTAAAAGGGAAGCTGAGTAATTGATTTGGGCTTAGGCCTAAAGGATTTAATATGTTATGTTTGGGGTTGGGCTTTAAGAATTTGGGTATTGGGCTATATAATAGGATTAAAATTAAAATTATATATATTTATAATTGCAACCCAGTTTGGTTTAGTTTCAATTTTTAGAGTCTCAAAATCAAAATCAAAAGTGAACTGATCTTATTGGCTTTTGGTTCATTTTGACTGGTTTTTGTCAACTCAATGGTTTTTGGGGTTTTTTTCTTGGCCTTGTTGGGTTTCTTGGTACTTCGGTTTTTTTGCCTATCTCTTGTTGGAGAACAATTCAGAAATAAATAAAAATAATAGAAATAACATAACTTGAAATACTAATTCTTTATTAAAGAAAAATACTTGCAATACATAATGAAATAACAAAAATATATATAAGAATTAAAATGATACTAACTTGATTGAATCACAGATAGAGGCTAGCGCAAAAGCTGTCCTTCGAATAGTATTTCCGTTCCACTCTTGTGCTTGTAGTTCTAAGACGTGTGCTCGACCAGGATACAACTATCTAATTCTACAACCCGCACTAGATTATAGAATTCTGGCCAATTTATTTCATGTGTTTACTCTCTGGAAATTTTGTATGGAAGAGAGAGTAAACAAAGATGATTCTATTGGAAACTGAGACTGCAAATATATAGGCTGTTTCGTACCCTTTTAAATATCTATTGAACGTATTTGAAAATACACAACTCTTTCTAAAAACCGTGTCTCTTAATCCAAAAGGTTTTTAATTAATATGTTAATTAAAAACTTAATTCGAAATTAAAATTAATGAACTCTGATTAATTTTAACTTCCAAGGCCCCAAGGCCCTTGTCTTGATTAATTAATATTAATTGTATTAGGCTATATTATACAAACTTAATCCACACAACCATAAGGCCCAAGCCTTTAATCCTTTTCCAAATGGTCCAAATCTTAACTACTAGTATAAAGGACTAGACTTATATAAAGGCCATTGGGAGCTAAATGTTCCCTGATGTGGGACAATAAGTCTCAAAACTCCAACACCCCTAAGTTTGTGTTTCGTGATGCAGTCGTGTTTGCTTTAGGCAAAGAATCATTTGAGCTAGTCGAGCAGACCTGGTGGTTCTTCTTCATCAAAAGTTGGTTGCTCCTTTGAGCGATCAACAAGACAGAAGTTTTGAAAGTTGTAAAAGTTGTGAAGCAAGGAAAGTTGAGAAGTTATGAGATCTACATTGTTGATGCCTGACAATAATAGAGGCATGGAAAGTTGGGAATGTCTTTTCCAGGAGACCTTGTTCAGTTAACTTCTCTTTGCAAAATTTAAGGCGTGATCGGATTCGACAGACTTTAGAATTATATTCATTCATGGACTTAAGGTCTTGGAAGCAAATATACTGCTAGTCATGTCTTGCTTCAGGCAAAAAGATCTTCTTCTAGTGATCAAAGCGTCCCTGAAGAGCGAGCCATGAAACTCAGGAATCCTGTTCAGCGAAGTATTCCATCTGCAATGTGTCAGACATGTGTCTTCTGATAGAGATTATGACAATTGCTTTCTAAGCTTCACCAGCCGGATTATCTATTTCAGCTCTATTGGTGGCTCTTAGATTATTCGAAGCCAAATGGCGCTTCAAGTCTTCCAAAGACTTCCAAAGAACTGAAATCGAGCTTGTTAAAGTACAACATTTCGCTAAGGTGGAAGAAACAAGGTCATGGTTATTTCTTTAAGAAAAAAAAAAGAATATCCATAAGCATCAAAATACTAACCATAAAATAATTTCATAACTTTACTATGGACTCTAGAAGGGTCCTACCCCTTAGGGTGAACCTAGGGTTCCATTGTGCTGCCGTCTGGGATTATAAGAGAGATGATTTTTCTCCAATTTTCCTTGTGGGGAATTGTTTCGATTCTTGTTTTAGTGTTTTTGCTTGGCTATTTCTCACAAGGTTAAGCTAGGTTTGTGTAATAGCTTCAAAGGTTGGAGAAAACATCAGTATAGGGTAGAAATTATTGCTAACCTTAAGCCTAGGGTTCTTATGATTAGGCGTGTTTTTGTTTGGGCAAGCAAGCGTCCATGTTTTAGTACGGTAATTGTTCGAGCAGGAATTATGCTGGTAGGTGTTCCTGGCTCGAGCACGTAGCTTCCCGAGGAGTTGACACTCCAGTTGGCCGTCGGGCTCTTGCTTGTTCGTCGGACTACAAGAAGAGGACATAGTTAGTTTTGAAAGGTGCCTTTGTCAGGCCTTAGGTATAGGCCGTGAGGCTCGCAATCAAAACTAGCTTAAGTGCAGAGGCATGCCATTGCCATCTTTGTTTGACAGATGTAAAATAAGTAGATTTAAGCCGATTACTTGCACCCCAAGTTATTCTGACTTCTTATTAAGGATTGTCGTGGATGGGTTAAGTCCACATTAAGTTTTTTTTTTTATGCCTTGAGATCAAGGACTTTTATTTGTCTTGTACGGTAAAAAGGTCGAAGATCCAGATTTGATCAAGTCATTAAGTTGATTCACTTTTAAGATGGTAAGACCATTAACCAAACCAAATCTGAGGTAAAGTTGAGCTATGGATCATTAAAAGACTTGAAATGACTTGAATATATATTGGGGAATGCATTACAACACTAGATCTACTAACTGAAAGACAAAACAAAGAGAGTCGGGCAAGGCTGGACCTTTTGCATTTTCTCTTCTTTGTAACTACAAGGATTTGGGGATTTAAGGGAAAATGGATGGTAAAAAAGTTTGCATAAGAGAATTGATACTACAGTGTTTGGAGAAAGTAGCAGAGCTTTTAAACATGACAAGAGATAGCTTGTCACTACAAAGGGGATTGAACGTGAAATGATTACAGCTTTTAGATGCAAATCTGGCTTGAGAGCAGAGTTTGTATGTTTGTTTGTTTGATTGGTTGAATGTCTTTGTCTCTGGGCCCTCTTCTTCCTTTTATAGGCCAATTGGCCCGACTGCTTGCAGCTTTGTTCTTGCCCGAAAGCAACTGAGGGGTAGTGACTCATCGGTATTTTACATGCTCTGCCATTCAAAAAGTGCTTTTGGGCTGAGAGTAGGTCGATTTCCATCACCAGTCACTTCTTACTAGCCTTTGCATTTAATGGGGAAGTGCCCATAAATCTTGAAATGGATAGTCTGGGCTTAGGCGATGGGCTTCGGGCCGAACCTCTTTCTTGCATTCATTTTTGGGCTTCCCTTCCTGACAGCCCAAGGTTTAAATATTAACCCAAATAGTGCCCCCTTCAATCGTTGTTAAGCTTGCAAACCGAGGCATTAATAATGATTGAACAGCAGCCGCGTGCGCACGCCTTTTCTCAGGACTTTCATTAATTATGATGACCATTGCACTTCAAGCCCTTGCACTACCCCACAAATCTTGTTTTCATGTCGACTATTTACTATAAACCCCCCCTCGATTAATTGGTTAAGTACCTTAGTAATCCCAAAATTTCAATATATTTTCTTCAGAATTACCAGATCATTCATGTCCTTCTTAGTTCTTAGTGTCGCTCAGAGTTGAGGGTAATCCTCTGTGAAATTGGTGAGGAGATTCTCACCATAATCCTCATTACCTTCGGGCTAATCCGTGCACTGAGCTTTTCTTTGATGAAGGAGAAGCACCTCTCTTGGGGTTTACATGGATATCTCCGACTTCAATAGCTGCAAAAAGCAATACGCTTGAGGCAAATCATAGCCTCTGCATCTTTGTTCACTTCATCATCATAGGTGTATGCTTTAGGATTAACAACAAAGTTTCGAGGAGGACCAACATTAGCCCGAGCCAACCCTTGTCCGGACATCAAAGTATTCATCAGCTTCTTGCTGATCCGAAGGTTGGGTTCTGCCATGAAATCAGCAATCTCGCCTCAGTTTTTGCCCTCCAATTTTTCCATTCCACAGAGAGACTTTGTTGATCTCAACACATCGGAGGAGCAAAGTAGATCTATTGACATATAAGCGAGCCATCCTAGGATATTAGTCCTTAGTCAAAGATGTAAAACTTTATGAGTTAATCCCTATGTAACTTCATCAGTTAATGAAATGGAAATGATCTCCTTAATTCTTTTATTTACAATTCATCCTTGATAAAGACACAAACTGACTTTTGGATTCTTCAAAATGCTTTAAACTTCTTCAATGTAACAATCTCTAACATCCCATAAGGTTGGACGATATTCTTTTATGAATTTGGCATTAATTAGATGTTTCTGCAAATTCTCTTCTAAATCAGCCAAGTAATAACCCCCTTTATCCTAAGCTCGGTGAATGATAAAAGGACCTTCCTAGGTTGGACTCCATTTCCCAAAGCCTTTTACTTGTGTTCCTATGGGCAAAATTGTTTTCCAAACTAGATCTCTTTCTCTGAAAGTTTTTAACTTCACCTTCTTGTTATAGGCTCGGGCAACAGCTCTCTTCATCTCTTGAATTTTATCCAAAGCTTCGATTCGGGCTATATCAAGATCTTCAACTCCCTGACACATAGCTTGAATATATTCTTCGCTATGTAGCCCGAATTGATTCTGAACCCTAACTAAATTCACATTAATTTCCATGGGTAGGACCGTATCTTGCCCGAAAGTTAGAGCATAAGGAGTAGTTCCAGTTCTTGTTCTCTTGGAAGTTCTATAAGCCCACAAAGTATCTCCCAACTTTTCATGCCACTTCTCCAGCCTTTCTACCACCATCTTTTTTTATAATACTTACCAAGACCTTATTGCTAGCTTCCGCTTGACCGTTTGACTGGGGGTAAAATGGACTAGACCAAATCATATTTGTCTTGAACTTACTGGCAAACTCTTTTACTTCCCTTGAGATAAAAGATGGCCCACGGTCCGTGACAATTGTCTCGGGCACCCCGAATCTATGTAAGATCTTGGTTTCGATGAATTTTTTGACCGACGTTGACGTGATAATTTTTACTGCTGAAACTTCCACCCATTTGGTAAAGTAATTCGTCGCCACGATTATGAACGTGTGCCCCTTGCTGGAAGCTAGGTGAATCTGTTCGATGAAGTCTATTGCCCACCTTCTGAAAGGCCAAGGTTTGACCATGAGGTTTGAAGGTATCGTGGGCACATGTTGAAGTGGTCCATGTCTTTGGCATTCATCACATCCTCGGGCATAAGCTTTGCAATCTTTCTCCATCTCGGGCAAAAAATAACCGTATCTCCTAAGCAGCCACCTCATCTTGGTTCTAGCCTGATGAGCTCCACAGATTCCTTCATGTACTTCGGCCATGACCATCATAGATTCTTCCTGGCCTAAGCATTTCAACATTAACCCGTCTGGAGTCTTCCTTAGTAGATTTTCTTCCCATAAAACGTACTTAGTTTCTCGCTGCTTATCCTTCTTACTTGTGGGGAATGAGGGATCTTTTAAATATCGAAGCACAGGTGTCCTTCAATCTTCAGCTTCCACTTCTTCACTCATTATATCTAGGTTGAATCCTCTTTTAAAAATGGAAGGGAGATTTCTTCTCTGGACTTCTATTTCTCCCTCAAACTTCATTTCTTGGATTTGTACTCCTGAAGCTAATTATGCCATCTCGTTGGCAATCGCATTTGCTTCTTTAGGGATGTAGCTAGCTGATATTCCTGTGCCCTAATAGCTTAATAATTGGGTAGCTGCTAAGTAATAGCTAGCCATGGTGATGTGTCTGCATCTGTACTCTCCATTCAACTGATTGATCACCAATTATGAGTCACCAAATACTTCCACTTCAATTGCCCCCAACTCTATCAAGATTTCTTGGCCAATTATCAAAGCTTCATATTTTGCCCGATTGTTAATAGTTTCCTGATAATCCAGGAAGAATGAATAACAATGTGAGTTCCTCTTGGATCAATAATAACGATCCCAACCCCAGCAGCATTCTGGGTACAAGATCCATCAAAATATAGTCCTCATGGAGTAACCCAAAGGCTAGATATTCTTCCTACCTCCTGCTGAATCCACTCTTCTTTGCCTGAGAGGGCTTTGCTTGGTGGGATCCAAAGGTTAACCACCTCCAAAATTCCTGGGATGTTGATTATTTCTTCTTGGGACTCCCGGTGCTTGGTTAAGAAGTCTGCAATCGCCTGCCCTTTAACTGCCATTTGAGGTAAATACTGAAAACTGAATTCAGAGAGTGCCAAAATCCATTTCCCAATTCTTCCTGCCAGCATAGGTTTTGACAGCATATATTTGATTACGTCTGTCTTGGCAATGATATGGATGTGGCAAGGCAACATGTAATGCCTTAGCTTGCAAGCAGTAAAGCACAAAGCCAAACATAGTTTCTTCACCGAGGTATATCTTGTCTCTACCTTAGTAAGGATTCTACTGAGGTAGTATATGGCTCGTTCCTTTCCGCCTTCGTTGTTTTGGGCTAGCAAGCTTCCAATCAACTTCTCTGAGGCAGAGATATAATGTTTTAATGGCTTTCCCCTCTGAGGTGGCATGAGCACTGGTGGAGAGGCTAAATAAGCCTTTATGCTGTCGAAAGCCTATTGATGTGGCGGGCCCCATTCAAAATCTTCCTTGTTTTTTAACCTCAGCAATAAAGTTAGCGGCTGAATCTTGCTCGCTAAATTAGCGATAAATCTCTTCAGGAAGTTGATTTTTCCGAGCAGCCTCTACAGTTGCACCTTATTGGTGGGTGAAGGTGATTCCATTATTGCCCGAGCTTTGTTTTTATCAACCTCCACTCCTCTCTGATGAACGAGGAATCCCAAAAAGTTACCCGATCTCACTCCAAAAGCACACTTCTTTGGATTTATTTTTAACTTGTGGATCCTTATTCTTGTCAAGGCTTATCTAAGATCTGCCAAATGCTGCTCATCGGTCTTGGATTTCACCACAATGTCGTCAATATATACTTCCATGCTATGGTCGATTAGGTCATGAAAAATGGCATTCATTGCTCTTTGATAAGTGGCACTAACATTTTTGAGTCCAAATGGCATTACCACATATTCATATGCTCCGACATGACTGAGACATCTAAAGGTTGTTTTATGTATATCTTCTTTAGCCATTTTTATCTAATTGTATCCTGCATTCCCGTCCATGAAAGATAGAACTTTGTGTTTAGCTACTGCATCTATGGATAGGTCGGCCATTGGCATAGGGTATTCATCTTTAGGTGTGGCTCCATTAATGTTTCTATAGTCAATGTAACATCTAAACGCTTTAGTTATAGCTTTTAATACAGGAACAATGTTGGACAACCACTCAACATATTTGGCAAGCCTAATAAATCCAGCTTTCACCAGTTTTTCGATCTTTTCTTTAACCTTCTCTTCGATCTCTTTTGACATCCTCCGTGGTGCTTACTTGACAGGTTTAAACCCCTTATTGATAGGTATCATGTGCTTTACTAAGGTTGGGTCTAAACCTGGCATCTCGGTGTAGTGCCAAGCAAAACAATCTTTAAATTCATGCAAAAGGTTGATAATTCCTCCTCGATCTTCGTTTTTCAACAAACTACTGATCTGTATAGGTCTTGGATCTTCCTCAGTTCCCAGATCAATGGTTTCCAAGGGATCTTGTACTTCTGGGGCTGGTTTATCATGTTCTGCACACAAAAACTCAACCAACTCTAGACGCTCGGGCAAATCCTCTAGTACATCTAAGTCATATACACACTCAGCCATTTGGATGGCTGCTTCTAGTTCTTCCCTAAGAGATTCTTCTTTATTCATTTGGCTACTCGAGGTTTTTCTGCTCCAGTCATTTTCTTCTTTGGCCGAGCTTTCCTTTTCCTATTTTCTCTCTCTCCCATACACCAACAGTTTTTTTATTAAAGACCTGACTGCTACTACTTGGTCCTTCCTTTTTTGTTCTAACATTAAAGGTGTTGGGGAGTTAGGATGATATATGGCCGACCCCACTATTCTCTTGTAAGAGCTAGCCCTTGCTCTAAAAGTTTTTGGGACGTCACCTTAGTCAGGTGGCTGTTTTTATCAGCTCCTGAGCATTAAAGAATCCCAACACTGGGATTATAGAAGTTGGCTTCTATGACGTTGGCTGTAGGGAGAAATGGCTATGATTCGGCCTTTACCATCTCCCAGAACCCATGTCATGTTTTCCCTTCTTTATGGTAGACAGCCACTTGCTGGTGTAAGGTAGATGGCATAGAGAGACTCTGATGAATCCAATCTCTGCCCAGTAAAGCCTCATAGGTGGAAGTACTGTCCATAACAAAAAAGGCCAGCATGATTTGTTTTGAACCCAAGTCCACTTCTAATGGTAGTATCTCATGCGTCCTGGTGATAGCTCTTAAGAAACTAGAAACTATCAGATCGGTAGGGATAAGATCCCCTTCACTCTTGCACATTTTCTTCATCTGCTTGTATGGCAGCACATTAACTACGGCCCATCCATCAATCAAGACCCTTTTGAAAGGTATCCCCTCCAGGTGTGCCGTTACATAAATGGGCTTGAGATGGTTGGCCAAGCTTGAACTTGGGCAGGCAAAAACCATTGTGTCCAAGTATATCCTCTCAAGCCTCTTTATTGACTGTTCAGGCATTCCTGTTCGGTTGGGTTCTCCTTGCCCACATCCTCAATACTAACATGCGCCATCATAGGTTCTGTCATAAGGTAATCACCTTCCATCATGGAAGGTTGATCATGCTAAGCGTGAAACATGGCAGATAATACATACGTCATGTTTATGTGGGAGTTGCTGGGTCCAGGTAAATCTCTCTCCTTGCCCTCTATGTGGTTCATAAACTCATCTAACCAAGCCTGTGCTTCTTCTGGCAACATTATTTCAGGCAGTGCCTGTTCCGAAACAGATCAGTTTTAGGCTCCACTGAGGTGGTTCTATGATCACCATATCTTCTTGAGCTCTTCTCAGGACTCTGTATTTTCCTAGGTGAAGGCTTGGTGGTGCATGATCTCCTTCCCATTCGGTCTTGCTATTAGCTTTTTCCACCTCCTTCTTGGTTTTCCAGCAGGACTGACTTTTCCCTTCATTAGGCACCTTGTATATCTTTACATTCTTGGAGCTTTCTAAGGTGGTGGGGACTTTTAATGAGTTCATGTGGGCTTTATGTTGTATTTGGACCCTCATAATCATGGAAGCTCCCATCTCTTTAACGGGCTTTCTATCCCTTCCAACTACATACCATATCCACCCTCATCGGGCAACATCCTTCTTATTGACTGCATTTATTATCCTTCATTTCATCCTAACATCTCCACCAGCGTATCTTGGTTGGGGTGGCCTTATGTCCACCCACCTTGGTGTCCTGGCCTCATTGTCATCTCCCTCATCTGAAGCTTAGTAGTTTCTGAATACTTCTGACAAGTTCTTTGGCTGAGAGTCTCCCCCCAACCTTTGGAAGACGTTCCGAGAGGTTTCCTTTTCGGCCGCCCGCATGATATTTCTATGGGATTCTTGTTCTTCGTTTTCTCTTCTCTTGATCAACTCTTGGTGAAGGAAAGCTCATGCAGCCAGTACTTCCAACTCACACTCACGTTGACATTTACTGCACAACACCACCCCTTTGATTATTGCCATTTTAGGCTTTTCGGGCAACTTGATGGCCCATTCTGTCGACCTATCAATTTGCTGCCTTTTAGCTCTCACTTCCCAAGTAGCTTTTTCTTTTCCTTTCTTTGCCCACATCAAGTTGATCATGTTTACTGGGGCTTGTAAAAAGGAATCAGCATTTGTTGTTATACTAGCCTGCAATTCTTTCTGTAGCTGCTCTATTTCTGACCTGTATTGCCCCCTGTTATTTGATCAAAATAACATGGGGTCGGGCAGCTCTGCCTTCTTAATTGTCTCCAACCCTGTCTGACTATCTCTGGCATGATTACTCTCTAGGGTAGAATGTTCCAAATCTAATCTTCTTTGCAGACTCTTTGTTGGGTAAAAGAGTCTACTGACTTCTTTCCTTGTTTCTAGAAAGTCTATTTCCATACTTTGAGAGTTTTCCTCCATACTTCTCAAAATAACCATCATAGTAGCCTGTAGGTCTTCATTTGTGACCTTTCCTTCTGATTTTTCAAAAGGAGTCGGGCTTTCTGTTAAGACAGGTCCTTGCAAGTCTTGGGGGAAATTTGCCATGCTAAGTTTTGGCGTGTGTTTTGCTCCCCGCCTGAAGGTTTGTTCTTTTCTTCGCCCTCTTACCATACAAGACATGTCCTACTGAGCGTGCCAAAACTATGTTCGGGCAAGAATTATGCTGGTAAGTGTTCTTGGCTCGAGCACACAGCTCCCCGAGGAGTTGACACTCTGGTTGGCTGTCGGGCTCTTGCTTGTTCGTCGGACTACAAGAAGAGGACAAAGTTAGTTCTGAAAGGTGCCTTTGTCGGGCCTTAGGCATAGGCCGTGAGGCTTGCAATCAAAACTAGCTTAAGTGTAGAGGCGTGCCACTGCCATCTTTGTATAGCAGATGTAAAATAAGTAGATTTAAGCCGATTACTTGCGCCCCAAGTTATTCTGACTTCTTATTATCAAAGGATTGTGGTGGATGGGTTAAGTCCACATGAAGTTCTTTTTTTATGCCTTGAAATCAAGGACTTTTATTTGTCTTGTATGGTAAACGGGTCGGTGATCCAGATCTGATCAAGTCATTAAGTTGATTCACTTTTAAGATGGTAAGACCATTAACCAAACCAGATCTGAGGTAAAGTTAAGCTATGGATCATTAAAAGACTTGAAATGACTTGAATATATATTGGGGAATGCATTACAACACTAGATCTACTAACTAAAAGACAAAACAAAGAGAGTCGGGCAAGATTAAACCTTGTCGGGCAAGGCTGGACCTCTTGCAGTTTCTCTTCTTTGTAACTACAAGGATTTGGGGATTTAAGGGAAAATGGATGGTAAACAAGTTTGCATAAGAGAATTGATACTACAGTGTTTGGAGAAAGTAGCAGAGCTTTTAAACATGACAAGAGATAGCTTGTCGCTACAAAAAAGACTGAATCTGAAGTGATTACAGCTTTTGGATGCAAATTTGGCTTGAGAGCAAAGTTTGTATGTTTGTTTGTTTGATTAGTTGAGTGTCATTGTCTCTAGGCCCTTTTCTTCCTTTTATAGGCGAATTGGCCCGACTGCTTGCAACTTTGTTCTTGCCCAAAAGCAACTGAGGGGTAGTGACTCATCGGTATTTTACATGCTCTGCCATTCAGAAAGTGCTTTTGGGTTGAGAGTAGGTCGATTTCCATCACCAGTAACTTCTTACTAGCCTTTGCATTTAATGGGGTAGTGCCCATAAATCTTGAAATGGATAGTCTGGGCTTAGGCGATGGGCTTCGGGCCGAACCTCTTTCTTGCATTTTTTTTTGGGCTTCCCTTCCTGACAGCCCAAAGTTTAAATATTAACCCAAACAGTAATAAATAATTGGTTTGCTAATTTTAGGGTTTCTAGGAACCATTTGAGCTCCCTAGAACTTGTGTGGATTCTAATGTTTTCCTTATAATCGTTACCTCACGGTTAACAGTAGCATACTGGTGGATACTCTTGAGGGAGTTTCTTGCTGGTTGTGGTAATTGCTTCAATCGAGCCATGATTGGCTTTTAGATGGATGCTTAAGCTCTCTAGAGGCATCGGAAGCTAAAGGGTTTACTTGCAGTGGTTGTCCTGTTAACCTTTCTAGGAGGGCTGTGTTAATTACTACCTATATAGCTAGACAATCATGGGATATGATAGCCATTATTTCAGTTTTTAGCTTCAATTTCTTGAGAAATCTTTCCTATACTAACTTCTTGTTATCATATGTAGGTTGGATTCCTCCAGGTCCTTATTTAAGAATGGAATGGGTCACTGGGGATCTCCATCATTTCTTCTCTCATTCATCCTTTACTCAGTTAGTCTATACTACGCTATGACTCCTAGATCTCATTGTGATGCCTCTTCTTTTTGTAGTCAAAGACTTGTTCCCAACCCTAGGTTACCTTCATGGGCTAACCCTTTTTTAGTTCCTCAACCTAGACAACAACCCATAATGGTCGAGAGATCTAATAACACCTGCACCATGGAGAGGGGGTTACCTAAGTGCAAACCAACTTAATTCTTCTGCTATTATTGAGTATTAGGAGATGAAAGTGCTCATGGGAAGATGATTGGGAAGAATTTGGAAGCTACATTGATTAAGTGGAAGTTGGGCTTAATCTAGAAGAACGATGTCAAGAATCAATTTTATCAGGACCATTTTGATCACAGATTGCTTGCGGTTGAGTTCACTGATGACGACGAACTGCAGTTGTCTTAGACAATCAGCCTTTGTATGTCAAATGGCAAATCTTCATCTTGAAAGGTGGACACATGAGTTCAGGGATGTGGATAGGGACACGAACCTCAAGGTCTGGGTTCGTTTACCTAGGTTACCAATACAATTTTGTGAGGAACGCATCATTGCTAACATTCTTCAGCCTATAGGTACTACGGTCAAGGTGGATGAGATGACTTTCTCTAAGCTTAATAGACTTTTTGTTCGGGTTCTGATGGAAGTTGATTTATGCTTCTCTTTGGAGAGGGTTATTATTGTTAACAAAGATGAGGACAATCCAATATTGATTACCAATCAGAAATTGTTCACAAAGGATCTGCATTGCCTGGTTGATCAACTCTGGTCGACATATGCCAATGTTCTCTAGGTCATTGTTGAGATGTAGGTTAGGAGAGGGAGTGTCTCTAACTCTAAACCCTGAGTTGTCTCCCTCTATTAGGTACTCAAGCCCAAGGGAAGAGCCCAACCCAAAAGACTAGTCCAATAGGTAGGGGGACCCTAAATACTTAAGTACCACTACACCATTTCTGGTGTAGCCGATGTGGGATCATAACATTGCCTACCCATTCGGAAGTCGACGTCCACGGCGGCCTTTACTCTGGAGGCTTTCACTCTTAACAACGGCACCCTCTGGTTGTCCTGTTAAGGTAGCCCTTTTCAGGTCGCCCCCTCCGTAGGGTCGGTTCATCTGGGGTCAACACCCATGGCGGCCTTTACTCTGGTGGCTTTCACTCTTAACAGTGGCGCACCCTATGGTCGTCCCATTAAGGTAGCCCTTTCGAGGTCGCCCCCTCCGCAGCTTCGAGAACCTAGGCTCTGATACCAATGTTAGGTACTCAAGCCCAAGGGAAGAGCCCAACCCAAAAGACTAGTCCAATAGGTAGGAGGACCCCAAGGACATAAGTACCACTACACCATTTCTGGTGTAGCCGATGTGGGATCATAACACCCTCTGAGTCGTCATCGACCACCAAGATGTCTTTAAGCCAATCTTTATATTGCCAAAGGATATCCAAGATATATGGCCCCCAAAAAAGGTTGGGTCTTTGGCAGGAAATAATAGTGGCCATTGTTGTGATAATTGTAAGTGTACAATATCGTCCAAGAAATATAGTGATAAGTAGAGTGTTGTTCTAACAAGGATCGCATTAACTTAAATTTACTATTCTAATTAACTTTAAACTAAAATTAAATAAAAGAAGGATTATGACTCACAAATTCAAATATGTAAAGAAACGAAACGTAAGGAAAAATAACAATGGGTTGAACATGAAGTCAAAGTGAATGAATTATAAAAGATTAATGTGTGGAAGCACCAGGACATCAGGTTCCTCATTCTCAATCCCATCTAATCCCGTTATTCATATTAACATCAAAAGATTCCCATGTTGCTAGCAATTATCCCTTGATTTGTCAATATTTTATGTCAGAATATACTAACCGTGTTTCTAACTATCTACCTATGCTATGTCTAGCCATAAGATATAGATAATCAGAATCCTTTACGCTCAAGGGATCACTATACGAAACTACACAAACCATAACCAATATGTGTACTCGACTATGAAATTCATGGTAATTGTTATGAAAAGCAATCTACTAAACTTAACCTGTTAGTCACAATTTAGTTCTTCGCACAAATAATGGCCGGTTATTTGATAACAATAATGCACAATAACAATTACTCAACATGGAAAATAATTGAGGTTAATATAAAGTAACGAGAATTAGATGTTCATGATAAGAGTATACTCTAACCCTAGTAAAAGGATTTAGTTCATGATCGAACTAAAGAACAAACATGGATGAATTCGATGACATGGAAGACAACTTTGTATTTGTTACACCCACCCCCACTTATAAATTGTAATTCTGTATTTCTTCCCAATAATTATGTAGAACTTTCAATTGAGCCCTATCTTAATCAAATCTGGACCTTTGATCTAGATTCTTTTACTCTCTCAAACTGGCACGTGGCAGCATCCCAGCAATTCTCCATTCTCTCTCTTTCTGTTCCCTTTCCTCGTACCCTCTTTCTTCTTCTTCGTTCTCTTCCTCTGCACTCTCTCTCTCTCACTCAACCCTTTCATTTCTCTTTCCTCCATTCACTAAGACACACCTACACAACTTGCATGCATTCCCTACTTGAGACCAAGCATCATCATCTTCCTTGCGCCATCTCTCTCCCTCTCACTCTCTCCCGTCACAACGAGGTCAGTGGAACCCAGGAAGCTCCGCCGAGTTTTCCTAAATTTTCCGGTTAGGTAAGCTTCAGGTATCTTCTCTCTATCTTGGATTATTGTTCTTGGATGGGATCGTTAAATGTTAGACTTGTTGTGACAAGGTAGGCTCAGGATAGGCTCGGAGGAAAGCACACCCATCTCTAGCAAAATCGTGGGTGTCAAGAGGAATCTGGCCACTTCCCGGCCGATCTACGATGAACCAAGGGTACTAACCTTTTCCTCTCTCTCTGTACTTCATTTTGGTATGTAGATCGGAGCATGGGACCTTTGGTTGCAGTCGACCGGAGCTGGGAAAGCTCCAGCGTGTATCTCCGTCGAACCCAGGCCTTTCAGGCCATGTTGAAGAACCCAGGCCCTACGGGCCATTCTAAACCCTCGGGCCTTAGGCCCGTTGCAGCCCAAACCTAATTCTATTTTTGTTTTATTTTTATTTATTTTGTTGTGGGTTTAAAGTAAGGCATTTGGGCCTTATCTGTTAAGGCCTAAGCCTTTTAACCTAAAGGCCCTTTTGGGCCATTTCATTTAAGGGCTTCGGCCCGTGCCCTTTGTTGAACCCAAAAACCCTTTGGGCCTAACCAACCCGACCCATTTCCCTTTTAAACCCAACCCTAACTCGATCCGACCAAAAACAATTTGACCTAGGCTCGTGACCCGTTTGACCTGGTCTAACCCATTTGACTTTGACCCGGTCTGACTGTTGACTCGGTCAACGATCGGCATTGACTTTGACTTTGACCGGTCAACGGTCAAACGTTGACTTTAGGGTTGACTTTTCGAGTTTTCGTCCGAGATCCCTCATAGGCTAATTTCGATGTCCTGAACCCGTTTCCGACGTTCATTTTCCCAAATTAAATCGTTTGAGTAGAGTTTGACTAAGTGAACCCTTTATGTGCTTAGGGGCAATTAATTGTGGCATTTCCGTCTTCGCTTGTTGCGTGGCTTTTCGGCAGCTAAGTACTGTGAGTGGACCCCTTCTAAAATTGCATGATTTTATAGTTAAATTGCATAATTGAATAGCATGCCTACGAGTTTATGAATTGATTTTTATGATGAGCATGTTTATTGAAAATGTTGATTTATCGTCTCATTTTCTTGAGGGAATAATTGTTAGCCTATTTTGAGCAATATTTTGATATATCGTATTTTCTATTAAAACCATGATCTGGTAGACTATCTGATGGATGACGATAGGATGCTAGAACATGTTTTCGAAAAACCCCGCTTCATGGTATAGATGATGGATGACTCTATCCCACGAAGTGGTATTTTGTGAGATACGTAACTATTTGTGCGTACCTAGTGGACATTATGCCGCCTGGGGCGAGGATCTGGCGTTGGCATTGAGGCCGGGAGAAATAATCCCTCGCGAAAGGCTGAGGGACATGGAGACAGGCATTGGGCCGGGATGGAGTTATCTCTGGCTACGGGCACAGAGACTTAGGTGCAGGCAAGGGGCCGGGAGTATTATTATTCAGTGATCTTACTAGCAGCCAAGGTTTAAAATATCGATGATATCGGAAATATCGGTAGTCCAAAAACACGGAAATTTCGATGGAAATATCGGGATATTATCGATATCGATAAAAATTGAATAAAAACCACGGAAATAGTAAGAAAAACTTGGAAATTTTTATTGAAACTTTGCAGGATGTTTATTTAGTCAATTATCTATTAGTTTATCATAAAAAATTGGAAGGAAATGCATTGCATGATGGATTTAACTGATTTAAGTTGATTATATAGCGAGCTGGTAAACATTGTGAGTGTAGAAAATATATAAATATTTTAGCATATTTTCACAAAAATATAAGTGATATGGTGGTCAAGGTGTTGAAGGAGTAAAATGGGAGGGGTTCGAATCCCCTTGGTGTTTTTTTAAATATAAAAATTTAAAAAATACGGAAAGTTCGATGGAAATATCGATGACATCGGAAATATCAGTAGTCCAAAAACACGAAAATTTCGATGGAAATATCGGGATATTATGGATATTTTAGACCATGCCAGCAGCACACCGCACTTACGAGATGATCTGTGAGACGATTCATGCTTTGGTTTTACGCGATGTCTTTCCGCGATATATCTTTTGAGATGTTTGTGGCATGCTAGGGTTTTTAGAAAACCTATCACTCATTATGCTAGTAGTTTTCATTATATATAAACCTGGGGGTTAGTATGTTCATAACTATTTTCGTATTATGGATATATATAAACTTGGTCAACTCACCCTTGTTTTGCGCCCCCTTTCAGGATTTAGAATCGAGGCATACGATCCCGAAGTCAAGACACTTCCGCAGCAGCATCTTTGAATCCTCTCGATGTAAGACCCACTCATTTATTCATTCAATTTTATCTTAATTCTTTTTAGTGATTAAGTTTAGTTGTATGCTCTGAACACGTTCCTAAATTGTTAATTCATTGTATTCAAATTCATAACACTTATTTATTTCTTATTCTTAGCTTTTGTATCAATTAATGGCTTTCGTCACCCTCGGGTGTCGGCCAGCACGTGTCTATCCTGGTATTCGGGGAATATCAGGGTCGGGGCATGTCAGATTGGTATCAAAGCGTGGTTTGTTCATAGCATACTTATGATCTTCTCTTATTGTAGTAGTTTGTCGGTCATGACATCATTTGGATGTCACGACTTCCATATTTAGTGTCATTTAGCGCAGTTGTGCAAACCTTTCTCTGTTGGAATTGTCACTTTCTGGTTGAAAAACAAGAATTCGTGTTGGGATTGTGCCTCGGCAGTGATGAAGTGGATTGTTGGACGACTTTCAACATCAGATCGATACTCTGTGGCTTGCATTCCCTGGGAATGAAGGGGAGAGTCGGTGTTACTTGGAAACGATGTGTTTTAGAAATCTCAGTTTGCGGAAGTCTGGTCAAGACCAGCTGTAGATCCTAAATAGCGATGCCACACTGCAACATGTGTTCCCTAGGATGGGCGGTGGAATCATATCGTGGTGGCAACTATTCGAAATGTTCGAAGTGCGTGTTAGAGAAAGCAAGTAAGTGCTAGTTGTGACTACAGTTAGTAAGTGGTAGTTAGTGGGAGCAAATCAATGTTCTCAGACTCATTACCACTGAAGAAATTCATGTGGATCTTTAAAACGATTCTCGACGATTATTTTATCGATAACTTTCTTGCTTACTCCAACAACGAAGTCAAGTTCTCTAACCATTGATCGTCAGGTTCACATCAAATTCTTCGAGCATTGACTTTGTTTAGTTCATGTACTCTTCTTTAGAACTCCTTGGTAGCAGATTATTCTCATCAATTTCCAAAAGGAGTTGCAATTCTGGTTGTTATTGTAGTTGGACTCAGATGATGAAGATCCAGTCTTGTTTGGATAAGCAGACTCCTTGAACTTCACCTGGGTCTAGTACGTGGCGGTAAACCCTAGCTTCTTATTCTCGTACTTTTTGGTATAGGTGAACTTAGTCTTTTGCTTGTAGCCCAACTGATCAGTGCTCTTGTCCACTAAATGTTCAGCTTTGTAATTTTCAGTGTAATGGCTTGAGATTACCATATTCATCATTGTACGAAGATCGAGCTTTACTCTGAACTTCTTTAGACTCATTGAGCTTTGGTTTGCTTAAGAGCATTACTTTAAGGTAGCTAATCGTGTCACTGCATGCTTACGCAGGGCTTTGTATCTTTCTTCTTATTCATCATTCTATTGATTCAGAGGTTCTACGTTTAATTTCTGAACTTTGAAACAGCTCTCACAAAGTATTGTGAAGTTCGAATTGTCTTTGGCCTCGTCAAATCTTATTAATATTTCTTAGCTATTCTTGAACGTGGACCTATTTCTTTTTTACTAAGAAACCAGTTAACCGTACGGTGATGATTAACCAAATAATCATAATTAATGACTTCCATTTCAGCATCTTCACCTTCATTCGCTTGTTTGTTTCTCAATGTAAACTGGATGGTTTCTAGTTCAAATCCTGATATCTTGTACTCTAGATTTAATGGACTTGTTTTGACCCTCAAATTCTTTAGTGTTCTTTCAGCCTTCTCGACATGGTTTCTCTCTCAATCAGTGAGGAATTCACGATCGATTGATTCGGTGGAAGTGTGCGCCCAATTCTTATCGTTTTGAGCAGGAACATTAGAAACATAATCTTTTCACAAGCTTATCAGGCTTACCAGAAAGGGTTTCACATGAGTGTGAAGTTTGAGCCGTCTTTTGGTAAGAGACTGGTGAAGATTGTAGTGCAGGTGATTAGCAGATTGCATCACTATCTTCATGTTGAATCGAATGGTCACCACTCATTATCCTGTTGTAATTCATCAACATCATATTGTACCCTAGTGGTTTTTTTCCAACGACATAGAGATAAGTTCGGTTGCCCAATTATTTTCAATGTTTTTTCCTCCCAACCCTAATACATCTTTTATGTACCTCTATTGAAACTAAATTCCATCTTGAGTTCCAAGTCCGGTTTCTGAACAAACTGTCTAGACCTTGTTGAACGTGTTGTGTGCACTCGTATTGTGGTTTTGGCACATTTAGAAATTTCACTTCTCTCGAATGGTGTGTGCACTCTCATGGGGTTTTAGGTTGATCACTTGTGAGTCATTCTTTCCACCAACTTTGGCCTTGTGTGATTGGAAATATGCAACTAAGCAAAAATGGAGAGGTGATTTGAACACTACAACAGTTCCCAAGAGATACTGCTTGTTGAGGAAAGTGACTTCTCGTTTCCTGTTTGCTTGGTTCGAGCTTTTAGGTCTACTACTAACATGGTAGCCACTTCTCTTGAATCCTAAGGTACAGTTTTCAAATGGGTTCTTTGTTGGCAAAATTTTAGAGTAGTTGGTCACGTTTAGAAGAATTGAGGTGAATAGGATGCTTGGTGCTGAATAGAGTTTTAAGACAACAGTTTCTGTTTTGTTCGGTTTGGGGCATGGCACTTTTGCAACATGGGACGAAAATTTTCTACAGACAACACTGGTTGACAGAGAAGTAATGTGAATTGATATTCAAAAGGTCGAAAATACGTTATGAGAAATTGTGCATCATCAGGAAATTACTACTTGCTTATCGAGACAACAATGTGTTGTCGATATTGCGGGCTGCAGACTGTGATGTCGATAACTTATTTGTCGGGTTCGTTAAGCAAGTAGGTAGGAAGATCCGTCTTCAGCAGTTGTCACAGATTTATTATTGTTAGGACTCAACTCAAAGACACATCTGTTCTCGGAGTACGTGACATTTCGTATGCTTGGGCAAGACCTACTCTCATTTTCAGTTTTGGTTTTTAGTAAAAATATTTTAACTTCCTCTACTTTAGTTATATGTTTTTGACATTACAAATGTTTTGGGGGGAGTATTTCTGTTTTCAGCTTTAAGTTCAGCTCGAGTTTTCAACGTATACGTTAGTACATATCTATTTTGACGGTATCGTATTTTATGTGCTTATTTTTTACCTTAAGCTATTTTGCGTTTTCGACTTTATACCTTTATAAAGTGTGATTTCTACTATTACATTGATGAGGAAAGAAAGTATGAGCCTGGAGGCACGAAAGATGGAATCATTGCAACCGATCGCGAAGGTGTGGCATTTTCCCTTTTGTGCAACCGCTCTTACTTGATCTCTTCGTTACGTATATGTATATTATTCTTCTTCCTATTTTCGAGTATTTTCAGTGTAGTATGTTATTTTAAATTTCAGGGACGAAATTTTTATAAGGGGGGTAAATTGTTACACCTACCCCCATTTATAAATTGTAATTCTGTATTTCTCCCCAATAATTATGTAGAACTTTCAATTGAGCCCTTATCTTAATCAAATATGGACCTTTGATCTAGATTCTTTTACTCTCTCAAACTGCCACGTGGCAGCATCCCAGCAATTCTCCATTATCTCTCTTTCTGTTCCCTTTCCCTGTAACCTCTTTCTTCTTCTTCGTTCTCTTCCTCTGCACTCTCTCTCTCTCAACCTTCTCATCTCTCTTTCCTCCATTCATTGAGACACACCCACACAACCTGCATGCATTCCTTGCTCGAGACCAAGCATCATCATCTTCCTTACGCCATTTCTCTCCCTCTCACTCTCTCCTGTCGCAACGAGGTCAGTGGAACCCAGGAAGCTCTGCCGAGTTTTCCTAAATTTTCTGGTTAGGTAAGATTTGGGTCTCTTCTCTCTATCTTGGATTATTGTTCTTGGATGGGATCGTTAAATGTTAGACTTGTTGTGACAAGGTAGGCTCAGGATAGGCTCGGAGGAAAGCATACCCATCTCCGACGAAACCGTGGGTGTCGAGAGGAATCCGGCCACTTCCCAGCCGATTTATGGCGAACCAAGGGTACTAACCTTTTCCTCTCTCTCCGTACTTCATTTTGGTATGTAGATCGGAGCATGTGACCTTTGGTTGCAGTCGACCGGAGCTGGGAAAGCTCCAACGTGTATCTCCGTCGAACCCAGGCCCGTTGCAACCCAAACCCAATTCTATTTTTGTTTTATTTTTATTTATTTTGTTGTGGGTTTAAAGTAAGGCCTTTGGACCTTATCTGTTAAGGCCTAAGCCTTTTAACCTAAAGGCCCTTTTGGGCCATTTCATTTAAGGGCTTCGGCTCGTGCCCTTTGTTGAACCCAAAAACCCTTAGGGCCTAACCGACCCGACCCATTTCCCTTTTAAACCCAAGCCCAACTCGATCCGGCCCAAAACCATTTGACTTAGGCCCGTGACCCGTTTGACCTGGTCCGACCCGTTTGACTTTGACCCGGTCTGACCGTTTACCCAGGTTCAGGGATGTGGACACATGAGTTCAGGGATGTGGATAGGGTCACGAACCTCAAGGTCTGGGTTCGTTTACCCAGGTTACCAATACAGTTTCGTGAGGAACGCATCATTGCTAACATTCTTCAGCCTATAGGTATTACGGTCAAGGTGGATGAGATGACTTTCTCTAAGCTTAATAGACTTTTTGTTCGGGTTCTGATGGAAGTTGATTTACGCTTCTCTTTGAAGAGGGTTATTATTGTTAACAAAGATGAGGACAATTCGATATTGATTACCAATCAAAAATTGTTCACAAAGGATCTGCATTGCCTGATTGATCAACTCGGGTCGACATATGCCAATGTTCTCCAGGTCATTGTTGAGATGTAGGTTAGGAGAGGGAGTGTCTCTAACTCTAAACCCTGAGTTGTCTCCCTCTGTTAGGTACTCAAGCCCAAGGGAAGAGCCCAACCTAAAAGACTAGTCCAATAGGTGGGAGGACCCCAAGAACTTAAGTACCACTACACCATTTCTGGTGTAGCCGATGTGGGATCATAACATTGCCTACCCCTTCGGAAGCCGACGTCCACGGCGGCCCTTACTCTGGTGGCTTTCACTCTTAACAGCAGCGCCCTTTGGTTGTCCCGTTAAGGTAACCCTTTCCAGGTTACCCCCTCCGTAAGGTCTGTTCGTTTGGGCCCGACGCCCACAACGGCCCTTACTCTAGTGGCTTTCACTCTTAACGGCGGCGCACCCTATGGTCGTCCCGTTAAGGTAGCCCTTTCCAGGTCGCCCCCTCCGCATCGTCGAGAACCTAGGCTCTGATACCAATGTTTGGTACTCAAGCCTAAGGGAAGAGCCCAACCCAAAAGACTAGTCCAATAGGTGGGAGGACCCCAAGGAATTAAGTACCACTACACCATTTCTGGTGTAGCCGATGTGGGATCATAACACCCTCTGAGTCGTCATCGACTACCAAGATGTCTTTAAGCCAATCTTTATCTTGCCAAAGGATATCCAAGATATATGGCCCCTAAAAAAGGTTGGGTCTTGGCAGGTAATAATAGTGGCCATTGTTGTGATAATTGCAAGTGTACAATATCGTCCAAGAAATATAGTGATAAGTAGAGTGTTGTTCTAACAAGGATCGCATTAACTTAAATTTACTATTCTGATTAACTTTAAACTAAAATTAAATAAAAGAAGGATTATGACTCACAAATTCAAATATGCAAAGAAACGAAACGTAAGGAAAAATAACAATGGGTTGAACATGAAGTAAAAGTAAATGAATTATAAACGATTAATGTGTGGAAGCACCAAGACATCAGGTTCCTCATTCTCAATCCCATCTGATCCCGATATTCATATTAACATCAAAAGATTCCCATGTTGCTAGCAATTATCCCTTGATTTGTCAATATTTTATGTCAGAATATACTAACCGTGTTTCTAACTATCTACCTATGCTATGTCTAGCCATAAGATATAGATAATCATAACCTTTTACGCTCAACGGATAACTATACGAAACTACACAAACCATAACCAATATGTGTACTCGACTATGAAATTCATGGTAATTGTTATGAGAAACAATCTACTAAACTCAACCTGTTAGTCACAATTTAATTCTTCGCACAAATAATGACCGGTTATTTGATAACAATAATGCACAATAACAATTACTCAACATAGAAAATAATTAGATGTTCATGATAAGAGTATACTCTAACCCTAGTAAAAGGATTTAGTCCATGATCGAACTAAAGAACAAACATGGATGAATTCGATGACATAGAAGACAACTTTGTACTTGAGTGTGTATTCGCGGGAAGTCTGCAGCCTCCCACCTAATTGTAACCTTATGTGGAGTTGTGAAATTATATTATATATATACTAAAACAGTAACATTCAACTTAATTTCCGATGCATCGTTTTAGACTCAGATTACTGTTACTTCTACAGTGGATTCCGATTTTTTCCTCACCCATTTTTCTTTTATTTCAACTTTGCGCCTCTTGCTTTGCTGTCAAATGAGTAACGATTTTGTGACGCGTGGGATCCTCGACCGCTTCCTTCCTTCTTCCCCCTCCCTCCTCACCTCATCTGGTAAACCTTCATCCCTCTTCACCTCATCTAACACCATGAGCCGGAAGAGAGACAAACCCTACTTCTCCCGCCACGCCCCCTACTCCGGGTCGAAACGCCGTCGTCCCCTGCCTCCACATCCGGAACCCGAACCCGAGCTCGACAAGCCCACTTACAAGTAACCTACCGTGCCGTCGACTCCACTCAAGCCGCCATCGCTGCCTCCCTCGACCCATCATTCGGTATCACCATCGAATCCAAAAAAGTAATGATCTTTCCTCTTCAATTGACCCAAAGAAGCTTTCTTTTTACTATTTAATTTCTGGGTTTTCGAATTTTTGTTGAAATTTGGGGTTTTGCTGCAGCTGCAGGTGCTTTGGGCGACGGACCCACTTGCCCAATGGCGGAAGGGAGTCGGAGCTTGTGCTGAAAATAGAGATTCCGGTGCCGGGTCGTCGCCAAGTTCGATCAACGCTGCCACCAGTTCACGCAGACCTCATCTCTAAGCTTTGTGATCTGTAGACTGCTACAACTGCAGAGGTAAGCTCTGTGATAAATCTTCTAATTCACTCTATATTTCTTTTTTCATCTGGGTAATTAACTAATTTCAGGCCAGGTCCAAACGCCGCAGCGGCCTCGCGCCGTTTTCCAAAATCCTCTTCACTTAGGCAAGCAATTCAGACTTTTGGTTCAGTTTTCATTATGCCCAATTTTGTATTTAAACCTAAAAAAAATTTCAACTGATTTAGGGTTACTGAAATAGGCATGCTCGATGAGTGCTGCAGCATTGCCATCCCTGAATCAGAAGATACTCGGAAAGAGGAAGAAGAAGAAGAAGAAAGTCGTGGAATATCGAAAGCTTTTAGCTTTGTGAAGGTATGCTATTTCCAACTCACATAGATTACAATTTCACATATGGAATTATTAATGGCAATTATATGATAGAAGAATTGGGATTGGAAGAAGAAATTGAGTTGTTGATTTGTGGGGATTAGAAAATGATTATCATACGAGTGATATATTTTTTTGTGTGGATTATTACTGACATATCTAAAACTATAAGCTTTTCAGTTTGGGAGATAAAACCCACAAATTCAAATCAGACAAAAAATAAATAAAAAATTTAACAGACTTAAAGATCAAACTCCAAAAGTGTATTAAAAACAAGGCTTATTTGATCCACTAAGTGTGAAAGTTTTGAGATTTGAAGAAGCAGAGGAGGAGAGTTGTTAACCAAGCAGCATTATCCATATATTAGGATGTTGACGGTATGCTGGAAAAATCCTTTTTTGACGCCATATCCAGATGAGCATAACGACAGGCCTGCATTTTTGCAGCAAGGACCAAAACAAGTAGAAGTGAAGGCTTAATTGTTTGGGTATTTATCCTAAACCTAATTATTCTTATTTGAATGGAGTTTACTTTAACAGATATGAATTTGTATTATGTTATTCAACTGTCTGTGGAAGTTTTTTAATGCAAGCAATTAGATTTTCTTTATCAATCAATAAGTTCTTTTATTGTCATGTCAACATTGCTGTAACATGTCCTTCAAATTATTCCCCATTTCTTCATCATAAACCCTAATTTCCAAATTATTCTCTGATTTCAAATTTTTAATTATGTACAGGCGACTTATATTTCTATAAGGTCTTCAAGGTGTACGCGCGGCTATGGAAATTTCAACAAGGTACTGATATCTTAGGTCTTTCTTACTCTTGAGGTACCTGCCGTTGGATTCCGTTAGTTGTCTGAAATTTTTTATTTTTTATTTGAGTTTGTTGGGATTTATTCGATTCAACTGGGTCAGGTTTTTTAGTTGTTTGGATTTTCACTTGGTCTTTTCTTTTTATTAATTTGTGGACCAATTTTTTGTAAAGGTTAATTTGCCAGTTTGCTTTGCTGTCAAACGGAGAACAAAATGGGATGCGTGGGTTTTCGCCGCTTCTTCCCTCTCTCTCCTCGACTCATCTGTAGAAGTTCATCCCACCTTTTCTTTTGTCTCACGCTCACCGCTTCTTTCTCACTCACCGCTTCATCTCGCTTATCCCTTCCGTTGCTCACAATCACCGCTTCATTGTTTTGCTCACGGCATCATACTCCCCGTCTTCCTTCTCGACTCATCTCTGCCAAAGTCTCTTCAATTTCAACCGCAGCGGTCACCACTCTTCCCCAAAGGTAAATTTCTCTTATCTTTCTTGCATTCGGAATCTTCAAAATCCTCATCTACATCGTTTGATTTCTGCAATTTTGATTCCACAACATGGACTTGCTTTGTTCTCTCTGCAGCACTCCCCATTTTCCACCAAAATCACATCTCAAACTCTTCCAATTTCGAACACGACATGCCCGGCGAAGGTCAGTACCCTCACTCATACCCAATTTACCCAAAGATAATTTTAATATCAGTGATGGGTTTTTAACAGGGGCTTCAATTGAGTTAGGGTTTTGTTCAGTTAAATCTCATTAGTTTGTTTCTAATTCAATAAATTTGAGTTGGGGTTTTGCTCAATTCAATTTCATTAGTTTGATTCTAATTCGGCGAATAAATTTTCTTTAATAGTTCAGTCAATTTGTTTTATTTTCTTACTTGGATTTTGAAAGTGAGTAAATTTTGTATTGTTTGCTTGCTGCAATTATTCAACTTATGCCGCTACAATATTTGTTTCCTTCTGTTTTGTCTTTTGCATTGTGTCTATGTAGGACTACCATTTGGATCATGTGAATGACTAACTTTCATGTAAATTTTTGTACCATCTACACATGATCAGGACGTCTTCAGCTTCTATGAGGACGAGTGTCATAGTAATGGTTTCGAGGAAGTATGGACTTGCAGTTGCTGCTGCCTCTAGCCATTGTAAGGGTTAATCTGTATCTTTTTTGTTCCTTACTGCAGGACCTACATCTTTGCACCAACTATTGAGATGACCATGACAATAGGCGAGCTAAAAAAAGGAACGAGACGATCAAAAGCAAAAATCTGCTGCACCTTACTTTGTTAAAAATATTGAACTGATCCTAGGTGAAGCGTTGTTACGCGATAATTTAGTTCCTGAGAAAGTAGTGTTGAATTTCCTCTTAATATATTTTCAATTCATAATCTAATCTTAATTTGTCTTCAATTTCTTTTAGAAATAAGAATTTCAATTTCAATTTTATTTTGAGAATTCATATACTTACCTTGCTTTTACAGATTCATGAAGCTCATGATAAGCCTTCCTCTTTAGATATAGATATATCTTCATTTAATGCACTTAGATGCTTTAATTTTTTATGAACAATTTGTATGTGCTGAGTAATGAACTCTATCATTGGCATCAATGGCATTCAAACACATCTATCTAATGAATGACTGAAAGCATGGATATAATATGCATTTTCTTTGTCATTTCAATGCAGTGATAAGCTAGGTTTAAGCATTGAATTGGGTTCCTTTAATTATGTCATCTACTGATCTCATAATGTTCTCACCTACAATGAAGCAACGAAGAAATATCATGTACAAGTATTTTGTTGTATTTTTTACCAATATGCATGTTTAGCAAAAGTCCCAGCCCTCTTCACACAGTAATGAGTGTATCTGATCATTTATTTTTAAATACAACTGTCTTATCTTAAAGTGCCAATTGCTAAAATATAGGAATCCAATCCATTTTTAAAACAATTGAAAAGCATGCTCTTAAGACAATTTGGTTCATCACTTCACCATCTTCTAGGACATCGTAGACCCTAACGGATGCATCTTTGAATCCATGCTTCATATTTTTCTACTGAATGGCTGAGTGGTTTTCTTTATCCTAAGAATTTTTTTCTGCAATTTCTTTTGAATTCTCTTTTTTTGTTTGTTTTGTTCGATAATTTTCCTCTTAGTTGGGCTGACTATTTTCTTTTGGGTTTTTATTTGTGGATTATTGTCGCCTCTTCAGCTATCGAGGCCACCATTTTTGAGGTATTTTTCTAATCTCTCATTTGTTTACCCAATTCTACTTTTGGATTAGATTCTTGACTGACGGGATGTTGTGATAATGTGTAATAATGTTTAGTATTCTATAATTTTTTTTGAATTTGGGAAATCAAATTATCCAATGGAAATAAACTGTTACTTTACAGTATGCCATCAAGTTTAGAACGAAAACTATGAATGCCCAAGTCATGATTAATGCCTCTATTAGTTCACTCGCATTTGATGTTCTCTCATATGGTCAAGAAGTATATACAGCTGTCTTTATACTTAAGAGAAATTAAGTACATTGGACAACATCATTCGTCCTCTTTGTATTTGATAGAGCAGATGAAAAACGGATTATATATGCTCCTTCATTATTATAAAAAAAGACTCCATCTTACCTTTGGTTGTGTGTCCCCCATGTGTTTACTTATATGTTCTACTGTTTCTTCATCAAATTAATCACAGCAGATTATTACATCATCGTCGTAACGATTATATACCTTCTTTACTATTTTAATTTCTTCATACACATTTGTTTTTTACGATTTTTGTTGCTATAAGTGATTTATTTGAACTTCCCGACTCTGTCTAATTAGTATCACTGAGATTTATTTGATATATGACTGAAGTTCGAAAAATGGGTTGGTTTGAATGCACTCATTTTAGTCTTATTGCATCTGATAGAACACATGAAAATAGAGGGAAACAAAAATTTCATTTGCACCTTCAGGATCACTAATGACCTGTGTCTTAGTTTTACTTATATGTCCCCTTTTTGTTTTCTTATATGTCCGCACTAAGGACTCCTTTTTTTGTCAAAATTTGCAGGAACTAGCTGAAACCGTAAACCTCAACATAATGAAGGTGAAGATGAGCCGGAAACAGTGAAGTAGGAAATTCTAGATTCTGCAACATGTTCATAGTCTATACAAATATTTCGGATAATGAGCATTTTATCTTTTGATCACTGTAATGTGTTGCTCATTTACCTTCTCAAACACCAGACATGTAAATATTGATTTATAAAACTTATTTATATATTAATAGTATTGTCTTAAACAGTATTCTTAAACCTGCAGCAAAGCGCGGGCATTCATGCTTTGTGTAATCTGTATGAGTCGTGAAGATGCTAGAGAGTCCTCTTACGACGCTCAATTCCCTCTTTTATATGTGCCGTGCTTTTTCTTTAAATCCCCCTTCTTTTCTTTGCTAATCCACATGCTAATTGGAATCCCAAAAACATTTCATTTTGGGAAACATCAACAGCACCACCATCTTTAATTGGGCTGACTTTAGAGATCCAAATCCATCTTGGATTGCTCCAGCCCATCACAGCTCACGATCAACTTGGTGATTCTTTGTGCTTTTCCAAATCAAGACTCAAAGTCTGTGCTTTGTTCACAAATTATCTTTTTCTACAAAAAAAACTCACACAAGACACATTAAATTCACCAATTTAATATAAAATCATGACTAAATAATAAGTAAAAGAGGTATTAAACATGCATATAATATCAACCTAACAAATACCCTAAACCTATCTTTTTCTAGTCCTCGAGCAAAACATAAGACGAAAATAAGAAATTGACAAAAACAAGTCTAACTAAGCCCACTTTCGCTGGCGAAAAGATTGCACTGAGCATGTGCAACAAGCCTTTAAACCCCTAGGTATCCCTAGTAGGAGGAGTTGTGTCTCCTGAGGGTTTACCGGTTACGCTACCCACAAATGCTTTATTGAAAAGTAAAGGTGTTACAGTTATCACTTCCATCAATTAATAAAACCAATGATGCCAATCACACTTCCAAAACTAAAGTTATGCCCTTATAAGTCAATGCACCAAAGTGGAAAGTATGTAGCCAACATCCCAAGCACTCGGGCTTAAAAACATCCACACTTGGTGTGTGTACAAATTCGCTTCAACTCTAAGCCTCACTGGATATCACTTATTTTCTCACAGAACCTAGGCTTTCTCCCTTAACAAGCATCTATGATGCTTTTATGTAAAAGAATCAAAATATAATCACATATGATTAACATTGAAAAACGGTAATTTCTGAGAATAGATCTCATGAAAGGAATCGAATACTAAGAACATAGGTATCAACCTTCATCAAATAAGCTAGACTTCCCCATAAATCCGTTAGGTCTTTGAAACAGTTGTAACGTAAAGCTAGGTATTTGGGCTAAGAAAGAAAGGATAGGGAAAAACAAGAACTTGAGATATACCAAGACTTTTTCCTATGTAGTTAGGCTAGCCCTCCTTTGGAACTTGATGTACGATTTGTGGCATTCAGGACTTATATTATATGAATGGTACAATTTCTCTTCTCTTTTCTGTTTTTTTTTTTTTTTTTTGTATTTTTTGTATTTTTTTCAACTTTTTTTTTAAATAATTGAACAAATGAAACTTTAGTAATAAGACAAATAGTACCTCGGTACACGCCACTTCTTTAACGTAGAACTCAACCTTGAACTCTTTTAGCATCGTCTAGGTATCTCTCGAGCCATAGGGTATGGCTAAAATAGGGTCAAGTGGATAAGAATTTGTATGGGTGATGAAAGAAAAGGATAAGTGTTTGGCTTCAATGGGGTTAATGGAGCACACAAAAGAGTAGGAAATAGGTCTTTTAGTAGTGGAAACATGCATAACCTAACATTGTTTCTACAGTCTTGTCAACCCAATAACAAAAATACCCAACATATATTAAAGTTTTTTAGTACCCAATGCAAATTAATGTTAATGAGATAAAAAAATTGAAAGAAAGAAATTGTTTGTGTTTAGGAGTATAAACAAATAAACACTCTCAAAAAAAGCATAAGCTCAACAACTCACATGGGTAGTCTCCACTATTTCTCCACATCATCCAAATATGGACACTTTGTCCACCAAAGTACTAGGGACATGGCAATATGTTTGGTAAAAAGAATGTGATGCACAAACCTTCCAAGCACCCCTTTAGCAAAGGAAGAAAAAAATTAGCAAAACATATACATTGCCATTAATAAATTAAACTGATAACCTTAACAACTTATGTTTCCAAGCTCTTATTGTTTCCAACAATTTCTAACACCCAATCCAAAATTTTAATTCCTACCTCATCCTTCTAATTTTAAAAGCACAATTCATCACATAAAAATGTATAAATAAAAGTATGGATGAAAATGAGATATTAGGAAGAGAATACACCAATTTTTGTGCTTCAATGGAAGGAGGAATGGCTTTAAAAATAAGGGATTCCGAGCCAAATTTGTTGCCTTCATTATAGGATAAAAATTGGCAAAAAAGAAAAAAACTGACTTTTAGTGACAAAATTCCCATAATCCGTTCCTAAAAGTATGAATAGGCCTTTCGTGGCGGCAAAATCTTTGAAGATCGTCACCAAAGCTGTTTTATGACATAAAATCTGCAGAAATTCTGCAGCAAGTTACATGTTTAGTTTCACTTTTTGAGCTTCTAAACCTCCCGAGTCACAATGTAGGTCGATTTCCTCCCCCAAACCTATTCCAAAACATCTTATTGCACATTCTAAACTTGCTTGAACCATCAAATTAACTTGAAAAACATCCAGAATTAATTTAGGTAGCTAAGTTGATTATGACCAAAATACGAACTCAGAATGTAATTTTTCAATTTCTTTGGCATATAACAACAAAACCACTACAAACACATTTGAAATGACACACCAAACATGTTCAAATCATCATATGGGTGAAGAAATCAATATTATTAAACTTGGAACATAAAAAACTTAGCTTTTGACCTTAAAAAAACAAAAAAATTCAAATAACTCAACAACAAAAAAACTATTAAAAATCTACTCTCCCCCAAAACCTAAACTAAACATTGTTCTCAATGAAAAACAAAAACAAAAAGATGCAATGAGTAGTACGGTCAAGAAAGGAAGAAAATGCAAAAATCATAAACAAGAAAAGGAACAAATGAACCTGGTTAGGTTGCCTCCCAACAAGCGCTTAGTTTTAAGTCCTTGGCCCAACTTGGCATTGCAATCACTCGGGATAAGCAAGGGCCACAATATTCTTTTGTTGGCAAATAGATATGGCTTCAATTGCTGTCCATTAACTTTGAATGTAGTATCCGTTGCATGATCATGAATTTCAACCGTTCCACAAGGAAAAACTTGAACGACTGTAAAAGGACCAGACAATCGCGTTCACAACTTCCAAGGGAAGAGTTTCTACTGAGACATAAACAAAAGAACTTGCTAGCCAATATAGAACTCACGACAAAGAATGTGTTGATCATGCCACTTTTTGGGACTTTCCTTGTAGATTTTAGCATTTTCATATGCATCATTTTGAAATTCTTCCATCTCGTTCAATTGAAGAGTTCTATTTTCTCCCATTGAGTCCATCTTAAAATTAAGCTTCTTCACTGCCCAATGAGCTTTATGCTCTAATTCCACAGGTAGATGACATGCTTTCCTAGACATCAATCGGTACAGAGACGTGCCAATTGTAGTCTTGTATGCAATCTGATATGCCCACAATGGATCATCCAACTTTGCCGCCCAATCTTTGTGTGAAAGTTTCACAATCTTCTCCAAAATCCACTTCATCTCTCGATTAGAAATCTCAACCTGCCCACTAGTTTGTGGATGATAAGGTGTAGCAACCTTTTTTGTGATTACATATTCCGCCAAGAAAGCATTAAAGTGACGATTACAAAAGTGCTTGCCTCTATCACTAATAATGGTGCGCAAGGTGCCAAAGTGAGTGAAAATATGCTTTCGGAGAAACTGAACAACAACAGCAGCGTCATTAGTGGGTAAAGCAATTGCTTCAACCCATTTAGGAATATAATCCACAGCGACCAAGATGTATTGATTGCCATAAGATGATGGAAATGGTCCTATGAAGTCAATACTCCATACATAAAAAATTTGACTTCTAGAAAATTATTCAACGACATCTGATGTCTACTTGACATATTTCCAACACGTTGGCAACGATCACATGCTGAAACAAAAGTATGGGCATCCTTAAACAATGTAGGCCACCAAAAATCAAATTGTTGTACCGTGGCAGTAGTCTTTGTAGCACCCAAATGGCCACCACATGGTAGAGAATGGCAATGTCGCAAGATTTCCTCCATCTCGTCTTTAGGCACATACTGTTCCATCTCGTCGTCTGGCACACATCGTCTTATACATTGGTCTGAACAATGCTTCGACAAATACGGCTTATCCCAATAGTAATGTCTGTCTAAAGAAATGAATTTTTCTTCTGTTGCCAAGTCAAATCAGAAGGGCATGATATCACTAACTAAATAATTGACATAATCTGCAAACCAAGGAGTGACTGAAGATTTAACGTTAAAGAGTTGCTCATCAGGGAATGTTTCAGAAATAAGAACTAAGTCATTGTCACCTTCATGATCCACAATTCAAGAAAGATGATCAACCACCACATTTTCAAACCCTTTTTTTTTTCATCTCGTAGCTCTAAATCAAACTCTTGTAGCAACAACACCCATTGAATCAACCGAGGCTTTGCATCTTTCTTGGATAATAAATACTTCAAAGCTGAACGATCGGTGTAGACAATTATCTCTGAACCAGTGGGATAAAAACGGTATTTGTCTAAAGCAAAACAATGGCTAAAAGCACTTTCTCGGTTGTGGCATAATTCAATTGTGCGTCATTGAGAGTTCAACTAGCGTAATAAATCACATGCAGTAGTTTGTCACTCTGCTGACCCAAAACCGCTCCAATAGCATAGTCACTTGCATCACACATAGTCTCAAAAGGTAATTCCCAATCCGGTGCAACTATCACAGGGGCTGTTGTGAGCTTCACTTTCAACATATTGAATGTCTCAAGACATGATGAATTGAATACAAATTCCACATCTTTAAGGAGCAAGTTACACAACGGTTTTTGTAATTTTTGAGAAATCCTTAATAAAACAACGATAAAAACCAGCATGACTAAGGAAACTTCGAACTCCTTTGATGGAAGTGGGTGGCGGTAACTTCGAAATTATCTCAATTTTTGCCTTGTCTACTTGATGCCTTTGATAGAAATTTTATGACCTAGAACAATCCCTTCGTGCACCATAAAATGACATTTTCCCCAATTTAAAAATAAATTGGTTTCTTCACATCTTTGCAAAACTGAGGCCAAATTATCTAAACAAGAATTAAACGATGAGCCAAAAACTGAGAAGTCATCCATGAATACCTCAATACAACGCTCCACCATGATAGAAAAAGTACATGCACCTTTGAAATGTAGCAGGCGCATTACACAACCCAAAGTGCATATGCCTATATGCAAAAGTATCGAAAGGGCATGTGAATGTCGTCTTTTCTTGGTCTTCCGGTGCAATTGGAATCAGATTATAACCAAAATACCCATCTAAAAAACAATAGTAGGCATATCCAGCAAGTCTATCCAACATCAAATCAATGAACGGAAAAGGAAAATGATCTTTTCGAGTCTCATTGCTCAATTTCCTATAGTCAGTGCATATTCTCCATCTCAGTTCAAACCACTTCCTTCATATTTGTATTTAATCTGCATTGTTGCTCAACTAAAGGCTTGTAATTGTCTTCCATCAAGGTCTGATGCATACACATAGGCGAACTAATTCCTTTGATGTTAGCAATACACCACGCAATTGTCGTTCTATGCTTTCTTGCACTCTTAATAATTTTGCTTCTTCAACTTCACTCAAATTTGCAGAAATTATAATAGGTAAAGTTTCAGAATTTCCCAATAAAGCATACCTTAAATGTGGCGACGATACTTTTAGAGTAAGGGTAAGTGCGGCTATGATACTTGGCTGTAATTTTGAAGGTGCAGGTCCAAGGTCTTCGAACTCCATCCTTCCTCTCTTTGCAACCAATTTAAAAGCATCTAAGTAAAGAGAACATTCCGCTAAAAGTTGATTTCCATCCTTTGAAGTTGCAGCATGAACTAGTGCAGCTTCCATATGATCACTGGGCTTCTCAACTCTGAATTTTTTTGAAACCGCGGTATCAACTAGATTGACGTGAAAACAATCTCATGCTCTTCTTGGAAATTTTTTCAGCCTCAAACACTTTGAATATTGCTTCTTTTTCCCCAATTCTCAATGTCCAACCCCCTTGTTCCACATCAATCAAAGTTCTTTCCGTGATAAGAAAAGGCCGACCTAAAATCAACTGAGTCTCAAAATCTTCTTCCATATCCAACACCAAGAAATCTGCTCGAAAAGTTAGCTTGTCAATCTTCACTAATACATCTTTGATTATTCCCTCTGGATATGCAATTGATCTATCTGCCAACTGCAAAGAAACAGTAGTGGGTTTAATTTCACCTATTCCAATATTCTTAGTAACAGATAAAGGTAATAAATTAATACTAGAACCCAAATCACATAATGCTTTTTCAAATAAATTAGCGCTAATAATGCATGGAATTTTGAACTCCCTCTATCTTTTTGCTTGAGCGGAACCTTTCTTTGAAGGATTGCACTGCATTCTTTTGTCAACTAAATCATCTCATGATCGCTGAATTTTCTTTTCTTTGAGATGATGTCCTTCATGAATTTGTCATAGTTCGGCATCTGCTCCTGAGCATCGGCAAATAGAATATTAATCTCTAATTTGTTGAACATATCTAAGAATTTGAAATACTTCTCATCTAACTTATTCTTCTTGAGCCACTACAGAAAAGGAATATCGAGCACATATGGCTTCACGATGTGGACAAAAGGCATAGGTAGTGACACGACAGCAATGGCAGATTTTGAAGAAGTGTCTGGGATGGGTCCCGTGGTGGCTGATGGTTGTAGGACAGTTGACAATGGTTGCTGCTCTTGTGCATTTTCTTGAACCTCTTCCTCCTTAATATTTGGTCCCAAATCTGCTGCAGTCTTCACTTGTTTTCCATTCCGAAGAGTTATTGTTTTTGCTTGCTCTTAGATAATTTCTCCATCCTTGACTCTAAGTACTGGAGTATGGATCATTACCTGGATGTCTGAACTTGTTTTCCATTCCACTGCAGTCTTCACCATGTTCATTTATTCTTGAATAATTCAGGAAAATCAACTACATACTGACAAGCAATTTTAGAATGACCAGGAACTGCACATATAGAACAAGTCTTTTGAACTGGTGCTCTCCTATTCATAGCAAGCAAAGTGTCTAGTTTACTACCAATCGCTTCGACTTGTGCCTTTGAAGCAAAATCATTAGAATCGTTAATCTCAAAAACTCTTCCACGTTTTCCTCGTGCTTCAGAATGTTGTGTTTCAAGTGCCAAAGTATCAAAAAGGATTATGATCACAAATTCAAATTTGCAAAGA
This sequence comes from Heteromeles arbutifolia, assembly GCA_024362995.1. NCBI lineage: Eukaryota > Viridiplantae > Streptophyta > Magnoliopsida > Rosales > Rosaceae > Heteromeles > Heteromeles arbutifolia. The sequence continues at coordinate 27,538,051 of JANCRC010000011.1, read as the reverse complement.
AACGAAACGCAAGTAAAAATAACAATCGATTAAACACGAAGTAAATGTGAATGAATTATAAAAGATTAATGTGTGGAAGCACTAGGACATCAGGTTCCTTATTCTCAATCCCATCTAATCCCGTTATTCATATTAACATCAAATTATTCCCATGTTGCTAGCAATTATCCCTTGATTTTGTCAATATTTTATGTTAGAATATACTAATTGTGTTTCTAACTATCTACCTATGCTATGTCTAGCCATAAGATATAGATACTTGGAACCCTTTACGCTCAATGGATAACTACACGAAACTACACAAACCATAACCAGTATGTCTACTCAACTATGAAATTCATGGCAATTGTTATGAGAAGTAATCTACTAAACTCGACCTGTTAGTCACAATTTAATTCTTTGCACAAATAATGTCCAGTTATTTGATAACAATAATGCACAATAACAATTACTCAACATGAACAACAACTGAGATTAATATAAAATAACGAGAATTAGATGTTCATGATAAGAGTGCACTCTAGCCCTAGCAAAAGGATTTAGTTCATGATCGAACTAAAGAACAAACATGGATGAATTCGATGACATGGAAGACAACTTTGTATTTGAGTGTGTGTACTCGCTGGGAAGTCTGCAGCCTCCCTCCTAATTGTAATTTTCTGTGGAGTTCTGAAATGTGATATGTATGTGTCGTGAAGATGCTAGAGTCCTCTTGCGGCGCTCGATTCCCTCTTTTATATGTGCCGTGCTTTTTCTTTAAATCTCCATTCTTTTCTTTACTAATCCACATGCTAATTGGAATCCCAAAAACATTTCATTTTGGGAAACATTAACAACACCACCATCTTTAATTGGGCTAACTTTAGAGATCCAAATCCATCTTGGATTGCTCCAGCCCATCACAACTCACGGTCCACTTGGTGATTCTTTGTGCTTTTCCAAATCAAGACTCAAATTCTATTCTTTGTTCACAAATTATCTTTTCTACAAAAACTCACACAAGACACATTAAACTCACCAATTTAATATAAAATCATGACTAAATAATAAGTAAAAAAGGTATAAAACATGCATGTAATATCAACCTAATAGCCATCGAAGTTTTCCGCACGTTGAACATCGTCCTAAACTCCTGGAGGTCAAGGTCAACCCTATACACTGATTAAGAAGCTCAAAACATGTAATGAGTCTGAAGGATGCTGGGGCTAAGTCTCAAATAGCCATATTGTAGATGAACAAGATGCTTTTCAAGAAATCAGACAGAGGAAATCTTAGACCTAAGTCCAAGAACCATGGATGGATTATGGTGCAAAGACATTGAGGATCAGATTGAGTGGAGAGATCAGCATGAACATTATGCCCAGGCTCCCACCGAGCCCTGCATTAGTTTAGAAGATCCTGGTGGCTCTCAACAAAGGCCTGGCCTTCTTCTTGGCTACAAAACCCTCGTTAGCGGAAGATTGTATGGTGAAAATTTTAGGAAATTTGGAAGCTTTGCTAGAAGGCACCATTGAAGACAAGTAAAGGGATTGGAGAATTTTTTAATGAACAAGTGAAGAAAGTAGGAGCCTTTTTCCTTAAGTGAATTGGGGATTTTTTTAAAAGATGAAGAGAAAAGTCTGAGATTATATAAATGGCATGTAACAGAGTCATTTAGCCATTGAATTGGAACGACTTCTCTTGGGATCGATGAATTTGATGTTTAAAATTAGTGAAGAATATCAGAGGTAATTTCTTGTTTTTCGTGCACACGCAATAAAGGAGAAACTCATCATTGCAACCTTTATGACACGGCTCTCGAGGCAGCATGTCTGGATCCGAAACTCTCTACTACTCCACAAGAATGGGATCGTCATATGAAGATAGAAGGCTAAACAGTACATATTTCAGCTTACTCCAAAAGGCAAGATCTTTGGATAACTATCATCCTCCAAGGGAACAAGTCTTTTTTCGGATACATAGTTAGGAACAATTGTGGGACCATAATTTTACAAGGCTGGAGTCATGCTAATCAAAATGCAGTTTCCTCAGAAGTTCAGTCATGGACTCAATAGCTCCTAGGGGAGTTGGATTAAAGGAGCAGTGGTGTCACCATTATCCTGTTCCAGAGCAGTGCGCAAAGTTCGAGCGACTTCGCTGAGATTAACCATGCTTGTTTTGCTAGATGCAGGGATTTGATTCGGCATGGAATCAGATAGATCCTCTATATGTCGTGGAGTTTCTACAATGAAGGAATTAGTGTGTGCCGTAAGTAATCACACTTTTAAAGATGATGCAATATCTACTTCTAGATATCCTCTAGGATTCTCTCGGCTTAGAATAAGGATTCTATCCTAAAAATGTCTCTCTCCCAACTGTTACAAATACACTCGTCTAGGGTTCGTCTCTGGTAGCATATCATCGCACTCTAATTATCTTGCCCACTGCTTGAGTCTTATACTTGCTTGCTAACTTGACCGTCGGAGTGACTTTGGCCGGCACACACACACACACACACACACACACACACACACACACTCCCTTTCCGGTCTCAGGTTTACCCACGGTTGTTTTACAGGTTACTCGGATTTGTGCCTCCACCATCCACGGCAGTACGCAAATTTGGTTCCAAAATTACCTATTTTGTTTCTTTGAAATTGTTCCCATAAGGCATTTTGACAATTTTTTAAGATTAAATTACACAGAACTACCTGTTAAATGATAACGTGGCAGGAGCAGGGCCCACTCATTTGCCAACTGGAATAAAAATTATTAATTTTTTATTTAATGATTAAAATTAATTTTAAGAAACCTCTTTCTCTCTCATTTCTTCCTAGATGACGATCGTCTCCTTTAGACCTGATAATTTCTTACACAACCTGTTAACAAGACATGTAAACGACACGAAAATAATAGGTTTTGGGTCAACACAATAACTAATAGGGTTGTTACCGGGTCACACGATAAGAACCCGTTAATAACGGGTCTTTAACAGGTTTACACGAGAGTGACACGCGGAAAACCTATTTCCACATGATAAGAAAAAATTTATTTTGATGAATTTAATTTTTTTAAACTACTAAAAAAACTTACTATAAAATTGTTGACCGTAAAAACTTCCAAGCCTACGTGGCGCGCATATCGAGTAACTAATGAGCTAACTACGTCATTCGGTTATGTGTAGGGCGTGCCAACTCGACGGTCGAGCTCGGCCTGTGAGTAAAATATGTGGATGTGGCGTTAAGTGCGTTGCTGACTTCTAAATCTTGTGACTGCGGCCAAGGAAGGAACACGCCTCGGCCTTCGGGTTCTAGAGCCTGAAGACAAGGCTGCTAGTCTTGCGAAGTTCATGGATCATCGGCGCCGGGTTCGGTCACGATGATTATATTCGTAAGAGTATAAGCACGTCGAACTGGCACCAAACTATACGGACATAAGTACTCAAAAGAGATGTATGTCTTAATGGTAAATGTGGTTCGGCCGTTAGAATGCTGAACTTTAAAACTTACTTGTGAATATCCAATCAGAAAACAACTCGGCGTTCAATGTGCCAAGCCCAATAATCTGTAACACCTCACTTCGTCGAGAAGGCTAATGAGATGACCTCTGCTAATAAGGATTTGAAAATCCTTCTCAACCCGGGACTTGGATAGATAACCAATCAGCCTCGACGCAGTACTGTTTATCCAAACTGAAAGTGCTCCGCGGTCGGCTGATTCTACAGCTCCAGTGCTGTTTATCCAAACTGAAGATGTCACTGGTTTCCTTCAATTTGCTGTTTATCCAAACTGAAGATGTGTTGGCGGAAAAAGAAAATAAAAATCTCAAGGTTGTTGAGAGGCTTCGCGTAGAGCGAGGGTTTGCACAGGGCAATTTATGTGTTGAATTAAAGAGGGGCTCGAATGATGCACTTCCTCCTCTATTTATAGCAGTGAACCTACTCCTGGTCGAACCAAAGATGTACTCGAATCAAGACTCCTTAATCTGATCCGATTAGGTCTCGGCCAATCCTAGTTCCAACATGTTTCTGAACCAAGCCCCATAATGAGCTAGATTCATTCCTATTTCCGGCTTTGAGACCCTTCGTTGCATCAGTATTCAACTTCTTCGCCTTTATCCAACTCAATCCTCCTTACACTAGGACTCGACCGAAACCGACTAAGCAACCCCTGGTGCCTAGCCGGCTTATGATACCCCCTAGAAGACAGCTGGACTAAGAGTCTCGACCCATTTTGTTACTCTCGGCCCAAATCGTCATTTTGGGCCCAAACATTGCCCCCTCACTTCTGAGGTCTTTGGCTTACAACTCTTTGGCCGAGTTTCGACCTTGAAGAAGTGAAATCAAACCCTTAACACATCTTTGGAAGACAATGAAGAGTCCTCAATATTCCATCCACTCAAATGTATTTATGAAGCATGATCACACGATCTTAATTTTGTCAGACGCTCTTGCCACGTGGTGACGCCTCAGCCTACTCATCTACCATTAATAATGATCCTCGAAACGTGCGACCATCAAAATGTCTCTTCGCTACTAAATCTGCCATCACACGCAAGCATGTATCCTCAAACCATGAAAACCCCGGTCCCTTCGCCTGGATCTTCTAAACATCCATCATGATTATCAATTTCTTCAGTCGATTCTATCCCCTTCTTAGAAAATCAAACGGTTGATCTGCCTCCTAAATTGCCTATAAATACCCAACTCTTCTTTATTCATATTTTACGCTTTCAGGACTCTTGAATCTCTTGTCATTCGCTCTTTCAACCAAAGAATCTCAAAACCCAGAAAACTCCCAAACCCAGAAGAATCCTTGAATCTTCAACAATGGCTTCCAATGCTTTCATCACCAAGCTTTCTGAGGAATGTACCAAATGTAAAGACTTCATCGACCGAAATGCTATCAAAACCTTACGGTTTGAAGGCGATTCAGTAGCTTCCCACCAGATCTTGGGACCTCTGTTAAATGATGTCATCCCAAAAACCATTACTGAGATGCTTAAAGCACACTGCTTGAAACCCTTATTCCAAGGGTATGATTGGTCAAAGTGGGATTTGGCCAGGCCTCAAGGAGCCTGGCCCTCGACCCCTACACCGTAGACAGCTTAGGTCGAACGAATGAAGAAGTTCTTCAACACAGAGTGGAAAACTCTTAGCTTTACGATGCTATCAAGCTCTCGACTATTGAGATTGTCATGGACCAAGAACTTCTCACAGCGGCTCTGAGCCTTTGGTGCTCGGCCACCAACACAATGGTACTCCCCCTCGGCCCAATTGACCTCACCGTGCTCGACATATCGGCCATCATCGACACTTTTCCATATGGTATTCCAGTTGATAGCGTTCTTCCTGGGTATCAATTTGACTTAGACCTCAAATCATTATTCGACGAGCGTGCCGTCGAAGCCTTGAAGAAGAAGAACCAAGAAGCCCCAAAAGAAGAAGTTCAGAAGCTGCACAAGAATTTCTTCAACTATAACACTCATATCCACCACTTTGTTGGCCGAGGGGAAGAAAACCTACGGAAATGAGAGCATGAAGCCTTCCTTTTTTACTGGTACAACAAATTTATTGTTTGTACCAAGTCAAATAAATGTTTAACCAAAAACATGCCAGTAGCCAAAGCTTTGGCCAGTGGCCACACCCTAACTCTCAGCTCGGCCATCCTTGCCAACCTCAAGCGTTGCTTGGTCGAAGCGACCGTCAGCAAAATCGACCCGCACCAAAATGGCCCACTCTGGGTTTTCCAGCTCTGGCTGCAAGTTCACTTTGCCACCCTGAGGCAAAAAATCCCTAGCTTTAAGACTACTGAAGCGATTGGTCTCCAATTGGCCTCCAGACCAGCTCCTTCTCACTTGGCCGAAAAAGTCTTCAAATACTTCTTTAGCCTGGAAGATCTTTCTGATGACGAGTTCTTGATCTGCCATCGTCATTAGTACCACCTTCTATCAGACTTCTGCCATCAGCATGGGATGAGGCCGAAAATGCCGATCTTCGACAAAACTGGGGAGCGTTCGTGCTAACTCGCGACCTTCCTCTCGGCTGTGATGCTCGGCGCGAGAGTTGGAAAGCCTATCATCCCCACTTTACTGCTCAGCAACTTGGTTACCTCCAAGGATGCCATGTGCCTCTACTCACCTCCCAATCTCTTCTAAGTCGAGAACGTCTCTCTGGTTCGTCAGAAAAAGAGTGCAGAGAGGTCGAGCGAGAATTTCAAGAGAGATGCATAAAACTCCGCCTTCGGCCGAACGTCCCTAAAACTCACAGCACTGACACTTTTGCTGATTGGTGAGACACATACACCCAAGAATTCTTTGGCACACCAGTTGAAGGCGCTGTCACAAAGATTTTCTGTGATCATCCAAAGAGAGTACCCGCCCCAAAATCCAAAGAAACGGTCCAAGGTATACATCATTTATTTATTTCTGCCTCAACTTAAAACTATCATCCTAACTTGTTTATTTTTAGTGGGTCGTTCAACAAAACGGGGCCGATACGGCTTCAACGGTCACAACCAAAAAGAAGCATACTCCTCCGAAGAAAACTGCAATTATTGCGGCTCCTGCAGCCTCTCCTACTCTAATGGCAGCCACTGCTGTGCCGGTTACGCCAAGCATATAGCCTTGCCCTGAGACAGGAACGGCTGGAAATGTTGCTCTACCCAAAAACACATTAAAAAGAAAGCACAAAAGGGTGAACGAGAGATTCTTGTGATTTCGAGTTAAACCACAAGGACAACTGCTTCTATTATCTCTCGCCCTCCTCCTGCCGTCGAGGTCTAAGCCGTGGCGCAACGAGATCTGGTGATTGAATTGGTGACCAATCTGAGTACTGAACAACCTACAACTTCAGCACTGGTCACTGCCCATGCCGAAGTTGGTCCGTCGGTTACCACACCGGAAGAGACAACTCCTGCAGCTAAAAAGAATCTCCCCTCTAACCCCAAGAAAGCTCCAACGGTTATCCTGGAAGAAGAGGTAATAAAATTTTACAGTGTTTTCCTGCCTAAAACTTATTGTCTAATGATCAATCATTTTTCCCAGTATGACGAAAGCGAATGACCCCAGTTGGTGAAGAGGTCTCGAACGCTCAAACTGCCACCAACCAACTTTCAATCGGTGGCCGAAGCGGCTGGTCAAGTCAATCCTTCGATGGTCAAGGCCAGCGCGAGCCATAAAGAAGTGTCTCCTATCGTACCGAAAGTGACGGCAGAGACGCGGATTCACCCTCAAGATCGGAACCTCAGCATTCCACCACAGGAGGTCACTTCGGCATTTGTAAGAACCTTCACTCTCCTTTTATTAACTTTTCACTTTAGAATTCTAAACCAAGAAAATATTAACTGTCAGGTGCCCAATTACTCATTTCATCGAAAATTCTATGCACCGAATGGTGTTATCTATATTTCATGGCCACCCTAGTGGCCATCGAATGTAGATAGTCTCCATTGACCGCGTGAATTGAGAGGCTTTCTTAAACACTGGGCTCGGCCGTTAAGTTCTCTAGGTTGAAGTCTCATCTCAGCAGGTCTTAGAGCAAACCTTCCTTTTTTCAGTTCCTTTGGCATGACTTTTCTTAACACTTGACTTTTATATGCAACCTTCATGGGAAGTCGAACTCAACGCACTTTTTTCCAATTCTTAGAGAGTGGCCCGCCCATCTGCCACTACAGCCGGATCTTCTGCATTAGCGGTCGAGTCTACTGCACTTGCCAAGCTACAGGGGCTATTGTCTTTTACGGCACCTTAAATCCTTGAACACAAAGGTCTTGACTCTATAGGAGAATGCTTAAATGACCTTGCAGCCGACGGCCCATTGAGCAATGAAATTATCCCTCGCTTGTCTTCTACCCTGAAACAACCTAGAGATTATTTTAATATTTTTGAAAGAGCTCTTCAGGCAGAAAATGAGTTCAAGGCTGCGTTGGTTGCTCAAGAAGCTTTGCGTCTAGAGGTCGAGGCAATAAAGATGAAGAATGGAAAACTGGCCGACCTCGACCGACAAATTGCTGACCTCAACCGTCAAATTGTCGAACTCCAACATCAGAGGTCAGCCATTTCCTCTGATCTCGCAAAAGGTTTTAAGTCGAGCAAACCTTGTTTGGAAACATACGCAGCTAGCACGAAACGAATTGAGCAACTGAAGATGGATAAAAGAACTCGGCAAGCCGAAATCACAGTGGGCAAAGTAAGGTGGTTAGAGTTGAAAGCCGCCCTTGAAGCCTTCCTTCCTTCGACCCCTTAAAACTTTGTTTTGTTATAAACTAGTCAACCAGCTTTGTTTGTACACCTTTCGTGAAATTAATGAAATGAACTTTTATTCCCGCATTTCCCATGTGACTGGATAGTATTTCTTTAAAAATTTCCCATTGATTGGTAGTTTGTTAATTGAGCCGGTCCTATCTTGGCATGCCTCTTTGCCGAGAACTTTGTGGACGATGAACGGTCCTTCCTAATTTGACGGCCATTTTCCGAATCTGAGGTCTTTAATTCCTTCTGGTAATATAATTTGCCAAACTAGTTCACATTTGCCGAACGTCTTTTGTCTAACTCATTGATTATAGGCTCATTCAACGATCTTTTTCTGTGCTACTAACAAATTATAGGCATCAAAACGAGCTTCCTCAAGATCCTCTAACTCTTGCCTCATGGCCTGATTGTACTCGGCACCAAACAAACTGCTTTGCTCGATTATTTACAATGAGTTTATACTCAGCTCGACTGGTAACAATGCGTCGTGCCCATAAGTCAACATATATGGGGTCGTCCTGGTTGTTGATCGGAGTGAAGTCCGATATGCCCATAAAGCCTCGTTTAACTTCAAATGCCACATACCGAGCTTTTCTTTTATCATTTTTTCAAGAATGATGATCCCATATACGTTGAAATCTTTCGGCTTTTCAAGTTTGCCGTATATTCTTTGAATCTTTCGGCTGTAAAGATTGTGCCGTTGTCAGTTATGATCGTTTCTGGTACGTCGAACCTGGTCACGATGTTTTCTTCTACAAAATTGCAAACTTCCTTTGATGTTAATTCGGCATATGATTTTGCTTCGACCCACTTAGTGAAATAATCATTTGCCATAAGTATCCATGCATGTTTTGCAACTCCAGAAGACGGTGTAATTTTTTCGATTACGTCAATGGCCCATCCTCTGAACAGCCATGGCTTGGTAACCGAGTAGAGTAATTCGGCTTGGATTCTCTGTATAGGCCTGTGAATTTGACATTGTACACATCCCCGCACTTAGGTAATCAGTACAGTCTTTTAATATACTCGGCCAGAAATAGCTATGTCAGCGAAGCAACCAACGTATCTTGCGCCCAGATTGATGAGCTCCGCAGATTCCTTCGTGCACTTCTTTCATTGCTTGGGTAACCTTTTGCAGGCCAAGGCACAACAACAATAACACATCCTCACCTTTTCGATACAATTCATTTTGATATAACACGTAATTTGTGGCATGGACCCTGATCTTACGGTCGTGCTTATGGCCGGGGTTATCGAGATATCAGATGATTGATCTTCTCCAATCGTCTGGTTATAGCCAGCATGTCCGTCCATGAAGGACAATATTGCATGATTAGTCGCACCGTCAATTAACAAATCTAAAATTGGCATCGGGTATTTATCTTTGGGAGTTGCCAAATTCAAATTACGAAAATCGATGCAAATACGTAGAGCACCATTTTTCTTTAGCACTGGTATTCAAATTACGAAAATCGATGCAAATACGTAGAGCACCATTTTTCTTTAGCACTGGTACAATATTCGCCAACCACTCGACGTATCGAGCGATTCGAATAAACCTAGCTTTCAAAAGTCGAACCAACTCATCTTTTATGTCGAGTTGTACTTCGACCGAAAATCGTCGTGGGGGTTGACGAAAGGGTTTACAACCAATTTTAATAAGTAACTCGTGCTCGACTAGAGTTCGATCCAGACCAGGCATTTCGTGGTAACTCCAAGAAAAATAATCTTTAAATTCATTTAGCAATTCACACAATTCAGTTTTCATGGGTTGGGGTAACAAAGTATTGATAAATAACGGCCGAGGATCATCGGCCGTTTTGACATTTATTTCCACTAATGGGTCTTTCACTTGGGGCCGACTATCTTCGAGCTTGGCCAGGGCAGCTTAGATTTTGTCAAGGGATAGAACGGGACCATTATCTCATTCGACAAGAAACTCCACGAGGTTTACTCTTGAATTCAGTTGTTTGGAAATAGTAAACCAGTGAGCCAGTAGTCGTTCCATGGTGGATGAAGCCGTGGCTCGACGTTCAGCCTGTTTGGTGTCAAACATCGGGGTCGGTAATGAGCTTAGCCAATCCGAGTCTCGTCGAATCCTGATGAACAGTCTCGGCGCCAACCTCGATGGTTTTCTGGATTAAGATCCTAGTCGACCGACCATCTTCGTTGAAACCTTGTAAGGTGATGTAACCAACGTGGTCATCGTAGTAACGGGCCTGGATCATGTTGGCCTCAAACGGTTGATTGTCGGCCGGATGAACTGTGATCGACTTGCCGTCCTAAAAGATGAGGACTTGATATAATGATGAGGGAATGCAGCTTGTTTGATGGATCCAGTCTCAGCCAAGTAATGCATTATACTCGGTCTTCGACTCAACTATGAAAAATGCACTCATATGATTTTGACCTGGGATATTTATTTCTAGCAGAAGCACTCCCTTGGTTTGGGATTTGTCACCGACGAAGCTGCTCATTGTGATCCCTGATGGGATAAGCTCATCATTGGAGCGACGTAGAGCCTTCATGATAGTCATGGGCATGATATTGACGGTCTCTCCACAGTTGACAAAAATCTTGGAGACTAGATATCCTTCAACATGAGCCGTAACATACAATGGCTTCAGATGATGGAGATTAACTGACAACGAGCAAGGAAATAATTCGACGACAACTGCTTTTAGCTTATCTTCTTTCACTGCTAGCTCGATTTCTTCAGTAGCCACAAAATCAATTTACGTGGCTTCCTCGACAACGTCGTCGTCGTCCAAGGAATTTGGTTGGGACGCATTTGGCTAAAAATCGACGGATAGGTTATGGACCATACTAATCTCCATGTTATTAAGGATCGAATGGCCCATTGGGTCACGATCTTCTTCTACTTTTACTGAGTTGCGACCCTCGTCTTCTTCTGGATCCTCCTCTTCTGGATTTACGTGGGTAGTATCTGTTTTGTCTTATTCGACTGTCATATGAGTACGTTCCTACGATATGTCCATAAGAGCTTTCTCATTCTATGCATTGACCTTGGGAAGGTCTGGGACTTGTGTCGTGACACGAGCTTGCTCCTGATACATGATACGGGCATTCTTGGTGTCAAGGTAAGCATCTAATCGTGCGACATGTTCTATCTCATCGGTTGTAAGGCCAAATAAAGAGACAGCAGAAAAGACTTCGAAATGGTGCCGCAGATATTGAAGATCTTCGAAAGAGAAATGAAGCTCGGCTATGTTGATATCATTATATGGATCGACATCAAAACCGATGACTCGAGCCTCGCCTATATGCTGGAACCTAGCTTTCAATCCGGAGTTTGAGTTCTTTTGGATAATTCGTTCAACATCTGGACAAGTGAGAACGAGGTCGATAGTATCTTGACATGCTTTTGGCAGACTGTATAAGTCATTAGCCAAATGCTTTCTATGAAATTCTCGCATGTACTCTAAAGCCTCCCCAAGGAACGGTGGACGTAGGTTTTGTTTGACCCTGATTAGTGATTCCTGTATGGGTAACGGGGGAAGTTTGCTCTCGAATTTTTTTTTGAAGTACTCAAGGCGAGCCTTCATTTCCTTGGGCCGAAGAAAGAGTTTGATCCGCTTCTCGGACTCCTCAATCGTGGTTTCAAAATCATGCTCGACTACCTATTTTCCCTGGAGTAATTCGGTCATAATTGTTAGGGGCTGTCGTTCCTCGTCATCGGTGACTTTTCCCTTCGGCTGCCACTTGGGGGTCGAAGTTTCCTGGGCTGCTCATCGGCGGGCCATATAGTCTATTCTTTGACGTCGTCATTTCTGTGATTTGGATAGCACGGTGTATACACCGCTAGGGGAATGATAGGTATACCAACACTGATCTCGTGGCTCAGGAGGTCTAAAGGTGCGCTGGTTCACAGGTGAACTTGAACTACCAGAGCTACGTGCATAATATTCTTCGTTATAGAATGGCACAGCGAAGTCTAAGCGTCATCCAACCGAAGACAGCTTGGTATCTTGTGTTTAAGGACCAAGCCTATTAAAACCTTTATGATGTTAGTCTGTTCCAAACCTTTGTGGGGGTGTCACTGCAGCTGTGGGTACTTGTAGTACTGCTTCCCGACATGGCTTTTCTTTTCTCTAGGCTAAAACGACGTCTGCTTTGCACCGACTACATAGAATTATCGATTCGTTAGTTTCCTCAGCACTAGAGCTTGACAACGATTCAACAGTAACAAGTCGAATTACATCTTGGGGCGGCTCGTTCGAGAATAAATCGATCTTTAATCATGGCCTTTCATTTCCCTTTGTCCCCAGATAGACTAGCGTCCACCATGCTCACTGTCTTCGTAGGAAATGGATCAATGTCGACACCCATTTTCTTTTCTGGGAACTTTAGTTTACCGCTGTCAATCCAGCTTTGAATGACGTCTCGAAACACGACGCAGTTATTTGTCATATGGTTGTTCGAGTTATGATACTTGCAATACGTTTTTCCTTTCAATTCTTCGGCCTTGGGGATATTATGCCCTGGCCGAAGTTTGATAATTTTGGCAAGTAACAATTGATCGAAGATAGCGTCGACCTTAGTAATATTGAAAGTATAAACTTTTGATATTTTGATGGCCAACTCTTCAGGAGTCGAGCGGGTTTTGGTATCTTTGGGATGGCATGAGCCAACGCCTTGCATATGTATGGTTTATCGGTTACTATCTCGGCCGCCTCTATACTGGCATATTCCTCTCCTTCGGTGAACGCATAACTAACTGTGGGGTTTTTGTAAATTGTTCCTCGGGACGGGGACTTTGAGACTTTCTCTTCTCGGAGTAGATAGTCGGATTGTTCGACATGCTGAGCCAATTCGTACATGTCATGGAAATTCGCCCCCAAGAATTTCTTTTTGTATTCCACATCCAGGCCATTTAGAGCGATCCTAGCGAACTCGACTTCAGGAAGAGGTACTTGGTACCAATTTTTGGCTGATTTAAACTTTGTAAGGTATTCCATCGGCGATTCGTCAGAGGCCTGAGCCATCCTGGCCAAAGAGGACACTGATACGTCCATCCCTGGCTGATAGAATTGCTCATGAAATTTCTTGACCAATTCCTCCCAACTTTGGATGGAGTTAGGTGGAAGATTAATATACCACGCGAAGGCTGAGCCAGTTAACGAGAAGTTAACAGTCGCAACTGATGGAAATCACTGTTAACGTCTCCGCATTGAGCAGTGAATCGAGCTACGTGTTCTAATGATGACAGAGATGATTCTCCGGTGAAAAGACTGAAATCTGGGATTTTGAAACTCTAAGGATATTCAATCTTTTCTACGAACGCCAGGTACAGATGAATGAATTTTGGAAACTTCGGCCCCCTTTTTAAGGCCGAATCGATCATTATTTGGACCTCAATCATATCGATGGATGTTGTTTCTGTGCTCCGGTTAAATCCATCTGATTTACTGCTCGATCCTCATCTTTTCTCCAAGTTGATTGTTTTGAACCGAGCAGATCCTGTATCAGCCTGTACTGTTGGTAACGGGTTATTCCTAGGTGGAAATGGTTGGGAATTATCGGCGGGTCCGCCTTCGTAGGCTTTTCTAACTAATAGCTTAAGCAATTTGGTGTGTGTGTCACTATTTTTACGTATTTCGTCAAGTAGTTGGCTACACATCTGGTGGGTCAGACCCGTCACCACCATCTTCCTCCCAATCTTCTACTATCCCTTCAACTTAAACACCCTTAGTTTTGTTAGGGGTTTTTGCATTATGAGGCTAACCTCCAAGATAGACTTTCATTTCTCGGTGTGTCACGCTTGTGGCCTCAGATGTTACGGCAAGAGGAGGGTTCTGTGTCTGTGATGAGTCATCTTGGCCTGGGTTGGTCATGGACTTTCCCATGACTGTTTTCTTCTTAACCGATCGTGTTTCAATGGTTATGAACTTTGTAGTTTTAACACAGTGTCCCACCGGGCGTGCCAAAATGTTGACGTTAAAAACTACCAAGCCTACGTGGCGCGCATGCTAAGTAACTAATGAGCTAACTACGTCCTTCAACTATGTGCAGGGCATGCTAACTCGACGGCCAAGCTCGGCCAGTGAGTAAAATATGTGGATATGGCGTTGAGGGTGCTGCTGACTTCTGAATCTTACGACTGCGGCCGAGGAAGGAACATGCCTCGGCCTTCGGGTTTTAGAGCCTGAAGACAAGGCTACTAGTCTTGCGAAGTTCACAGATCGTCGGCGCCGGGTTCGTTCATGGTGATTATATTCGTAAGAGTATAAGCACGTCGAACTAGCACCAAACTATACGGACACAAGTACTCAAAATAGATGTATGTCTTAATGGTAAATGTGGTTCGGCCGTTAGAATGCCGAACTCTAAAACTTACTTTTGAATATCAAATCATAAGACAACTTGGCGTTCAATGTGGCGAGCCCAATAATATGTAACACCTCACTTCGACGAGAAGGCTAAAGAGATGACCTCTGCCAATAAAGATTCGAAAATCCTTTTCGACCGAGACTTGGATAGATAACCAGTCAGCCTCGACGCAGTGCTGTTTATCTAAACTGAAGGTGTTTCGCGGTCGGCTGATTCTACGACTCCAGTGTTGTTTATCTAAACTGAAGATGTCACCGGTTGCCTTCACATTGCTATTTATCCAAACTGAAGATGTGTTGGCGGAAAAAGAAAATAAAAATCTCAAGGTTGTTGAAAGGTTTCGCGTAGAGCGAGGGTTTGCGCAAGGCAGTTTGTGTGTTGAATTGGAAGGGGCTTGAATGATGCATTTCCTCCTCTATTTATAGCAGTGAACCTACTCCTGACCGAACCAAAGATGTACTCGAATCAGGACTCCTCAATCTAATCCGATTAGGTCTTGACCCAACCTAGTTCTAACATGTCTCTGAACCAAGCCCCATAATGAGCTAGATTTATTCCTACTTCCGGCTTCGGGACCTCTCGTTATATCAGGATTCAACTCCTTAGCCTTTATCCAACTTAATCCTCCTTACACTAGGACTCGACCGAAACCGACTAAACAACCTCTGGTGTCTAGTCGGCCCATCATACCCCCAGAAGACCGCTGGACTAAGAGTCTTGACCCATTTTGTTACTCTCGGCCCAAATCGTCATTTTGGGCCCAAACAAAAATACAATAGATATAGTGGATATGTATATATTGTTTATTAATTATTATTGTATTATTATTTTATATAAATTTTAAAAATTTAAATTTTATTTATTTATTTATTTATTTTTATAGTATACTATAGGGAAAGAGTGAGATTAAAAAATTATAAAATACATTAAAAATAAAAATATCAAGTAATTTAAAAATAACAAACACATTAAAAAAATTATAATAATTAATTTATAAGTGCGAAAAATGTGAAAAAATATGCAAATGCTCGTAATCGCATCCTCTATGCTTTGGGATGTGTACACCGTCGTTTGAATTTTTAAAACCATACAAACCCACATAAATAGTATTTTTAAGGGGGTTCAAAATAAATAAATTCATAATCATTAATGTATAAGTCTGAAAATTGTGAAAGCATATATAAAATGTAAAAAAATATATATATATATATATATATATATATATATATATATATATATATATATGCAATCACTCGTAATGACAAGCTTTACAATTTTTGTGAAGGAGTCAACTCCAAAATCTGACACCATAGTGATAAACCTTAGATTTAAATTTAACTGTCCATTGTTGTTTACACTTTATTCTACTCACCGAATTTCATTTTTTAGATTTTCTTTTTTGAAAAGTGATCTTTTAGCAGATGTAGAAAAATGAACGGTTCGGATCGTTGATATGACATTCTGATATTTACGGTTAACTAAAATATGAGTTGATGTTATTTAGTTTCTAGAGACTTTAATAAACTTCGAGCTATATTTTCACTAATAGTAAAACTCTAAACGTAATATCAATGATCTGAACCGTTCATCTTCCTGCATTCTCCAAGAGATTATGTTTTCAAAAAAGAAAATAAAAAAATATATTTGGTGAGAAGAATGGAGCGTAAATATAAACGACAATCAACGTTTAAATTTAGATCTATAGTTTATGGAGTATGAAAACCTTAGCGAAAGCATCGTCAATATAACCCTTGAAGACAATATATTATGTGACAACATGTCCCTACTTTTATGATTTTATTAATTTTTAAAAGCGTGAATTGACGAAAATGCCCTAGAGGCGAGATTATTGACTTTCGTTGACCGTTAGTTCATGACGTGTATGAACTATTACTTTATCATATTCCAGAAGCACTCAATGGTGCGAACGCGTAAACGTAAACAGAACTGAAATCGAAACTACGACGGAGGTTTTACGAAACTACAAATCCGAAAAGTACTTTTATAAAGATTACTATTTATTATTTTAAATATTTCTCATAATTATTATATTATTATTTTAACATTATTTTGTTATTATGTTATTATTTAATATTAGTTGAGGGAGAGGGACGGATGAGAGCAGGAAAAAGAAGAAAAGAAAATAAGAGAGTGGTGGGAGAGAAAGGAGAGAAGAAGGGGACAAATCAGAGGAGGAAAGAGGAAGGAGGGAGGCCAATCAGAAGCAAGAGAAGGGACAGAGAGGTGAGGAACATCGGATACCGGACCCGTACAACCACAACCGTGACCCAGTTTCGACCCGGAGTAATTCCAGCCACTTCTACCATTTTTTCAGGCGAAATTCAACCATCCACCTCCTGCAACCTCTTCCACCACCTCCCCTCTTCCTTTTCCATGTCGAAATGGATGCAATTTCGCTCGATTTAGTGAGGAACCACACCAGTGGGTGAGGTGGTTCCATGGAGGTGAACTGTCAATTCTGGAAGCCACACCGTCGACCACCACCCCATTGTCAACTCCTCTTGAGCCCAAGAACAAAACCCAAACAAGATTTAGGGCGCCGAAGCATTGGAGAGGAAGAATCGAAGAACAACCATTATAGGTTTTCCGACAGGTTTGAGCCAAATTGGGGCTTTCCTGGCAAAATTGGACTTGGCCACAGGTATAAAACTTGCTCTCCTCGTTGAGATCTTCATTTCTGTAAAATTTGAGAATTTTTTGAATTAGTTGAATTTTTCGGCGCGTCGGGGCAATCGGTCGGCGTGTGGGCTGAGGCACCCCCTGACCTTCCTAGGCTAAATTTGATACTCCAATTCCATATGTGTAGTCCGATTAATGAAATTCCATCGTTTGGATCTAGTTCCATTAAGGTCCGCCACTTGAATATTATAGCAATCGACGATCCGACCGTTGGATCGTCACTAAACTTTAATATGTTATAGTACGTAATATTTGAGGACTATAGGAACTTACGGATCAGGAATCCGACGTACGGATCTTCCTGAATTGGATTTGTAAGTTCATAAAATAAAACATTGACCGCCACTTGAATTGGAATTGGCGGAGATCCGACCGTCGGATCGTGGTAAGATTTTAATATGTTGTTTTAGAAGAATAATGTGGATCTTTGGAAGTTTTGGATCAGAAATCCGAGGAGACGATCTTCCGGATCGAGTTACTTAGGGTTGGGGACCCTATTGTCGACCTTTGACCGATGGTTGACTTTTGGTCAATGGGTTACAAATCATTCTAGAACGTCCATGGGGATGTGTTTTATGTAAGTTACGTTTTCTATAAATTAAAAATTCTGAGACGTGATTTGATTTTTGTTCGAGGCGACGATCGTTCGTGATGCCTCGATATTCGTGCTAGAAAGTTGTAGCGCGGACTTCAAGTGAGTGGGTCGTTTCCTTTCTATATTGTGTGTGTGTGTGTGTCTATATATATATATATATGATTGATAGTTTCCATTTATACATTTGAAAAAGAATTTCTTACATACGCCTGGATTAGACTAAAGTTTATAAGAATTAGCGAAATGACGGAATTTATGAAATATGCTACATCCTAAAAGGATGCACAGTATGCTTATAATCTTTGATGCCATAATTATATCTACGACTATGAGTGTTAGTATGTTGATTAGAACTATCGAATCACTGTGGCATGCTTATATTTATGTAGTCTGCTCATTATTGTTGCACCCCGGTGTTAGTGCGTGCCCAGGGCCAGGGCCAGTCTTTCACGTGTATGTTCACCTTCGCATCGCACGCTAGCCTTGGATCCAAGTAGGTGCCATTCCTGTCGTACAAGTTGCATTAGGCAACTCTGACTCGTAAGTGACCGCGAATAGCGCCAATCTTCACGTGATTGTAGCACTAGAGCGTATATTATGATTACACCCAGTCATGTCGTATAGGTCGCATTAGGCGACTCCGACTCGTGTGCTAGCATAGATTGATAAGCATCAGTTCAGTCGTATTGGTTGCATTAGGCGACTCCGACTTGTGTGCTAGCATAGATTGATGAGCATATGATTTTATTATGCTACTGTTGAGATTCTGTGATTATGGATGCCATGCTTTTATTTACGAGATATTGTGCTGTAATGAATTCTTGAGATTTTGCAGGCTATGGTAAGTATTTTTATACTATACATAGTAAGTATATTTTGGAAACTATACTTGTTTTACAGCAAAGGGTTATGATGTTTTCAGAAAGGTTTCTATAAAACTTTATTTTTAGGCTCACTCACCCTTGTTTTTCGCCCTTCTAGGTTTTAGTGCTGAGTCTTAGTGTCGACGAGGATTCATGGCAAATCTTGGTATTGGACATTACCTTCGATGGTATAATTCTCACCCTATCTTACTGAATTGTACTCATGCTCTGACATCACATGTGAAATGGGTTCATTCCCGCTCACAGCGCACTCTTGTATTTAGGCACTTTTAGGTTTAAAGTTATTCACATTTTCCACATCACTACACTTTATGGATTCGTCACCTTCTAGGTGTCGGCTAGCACAGCTCGATTCGGAGTCTTGACGCCTAAAAAAAAAAAAACTATACTTGTATGGATAATAAAATAACGATAAAATGCAAATTAGGTACACTATTTCCATAAGTATTGGATGAACTTATAGTAAATCCATCATTTGCAAATTAGATACATCATTTCCATAAGTATACCACCATGAAACCAAAAAAGAAAAAAACACACAATTAATAAAAAAAATATTTAAAAAAAACCTCCTAGGACCGCCAAAAAAGAAAAAAACACACAATTAATAAAAAAAAAATATAAAAAAAACCTCCTAGGACCGCCTAGGCCCAGCCCGATTTTTCCGCCCGATTTGCCCAAAAACGCCTCGGTTGCTAGGCGCCGCCTAGGGCTTTTTTTAGAACACTGGTCATATTAAGTCAAAGCTCAAATACCATTTCCCTTGGTGATTGATGGAAATTGAAGGGTTTTATTGTCAAAAACGTGCAAGGCTCCTCAACCTTGAAACGCAACTCTCTTCATTT
This sequence comes from Heteromeles arbutifolia, assembly GCA_024362995.1. Taxonomy (NCBI): domain Eukaryota; kingdom Viridiplantae; phylum Streptophyta; class Magnoliopsida; order Rosales; family Rosaceae; genus Heteromeles; species Heteromeles arbutifolia. Next base: position 27,518,447 of record JANCRC010000011.1, on the reverse strand, counting down.
TTCATATCTTTAAACATTTGTATTTTGTAGTATGCACTAATGTATTTTCATTATGCTGTTATTATGATGTATTTAAACTTGAATCTTATTATGATGTATTTAAACTTGAAAGACAAAATTTTTTTTTTAATGTTTTTGAAGTAATATTTATGTGAGAAGGTGGTATGTATATACTAATTTAATATTATGTTTTTCATTTTCATTATTTATTGATTTAAATATATTTTTCTTAACAGGTAATGAGTTGGGTCATATTTCCTAATAATATTAACGGATCGATTTTGGGTCGGATTATATTACCTATTTATTTTAACAGGCGTTACACGACACGATCCGTTAACCTATCATATATGACACGAAAACGATACGAACGTGAAAAACACGACACGAATATCAGGTCCACTCTCCTTCCATCTCTCCCTCCTACTATTGCCATCCCATCGCAAACCCAATCCTACTCTGACTGGCAGCCTGCTTCTGCTTTCCCCCACTTCCCCACCTTAAACTCCGATCCAACCCTACTCAACAAAATTAAAATTGATATATAAAAAAACTTTCCCTCAACCCCCCATTCTGGATACGTGAAGAAGATTAAAGGCCTGGATTTTCTGTCAAATTAAGGCCTTTCCACGAGTCTCCTGATTGTGCGAACAGGACGACGAGTCGTTGAAGCTGCTACAGTCACAGTCTCTATCTCTGTGGTCGTGGCATTCAGGCAAAGAAGCCAACCGACGACGAGGCGCGGGAGAAGATCCTGATCGTTGACGACAATTCCACGACGGCCCTGCTATGGAGCTGCTAGTCCAGTTGATCTCTGCAAGGGTCAAGTCGCGACTGGTCCAGCTTGTTTATTTGTTCTTGAATTTTGGTTTTCACTGCTTAATTATGTTGAATTAAGTGGATCACTAAGTGGGAAGTGCTTTTTCAGCTCCACTTTTGTTGAATCATTAATCTTGTTACTAATTTTCTTTTGGTTGAATGGAACTTATGCTAATATTCTACTAATTGGAAAGAGAAGATAAGGATGAAGATGGTTGATTAATCTCTGGTGAGGTCGAGGAGCTCGGGGAGGGTGGCGGGAGGGCACCAATGAGGAGGATCTGGGCAAGCACGAGGGAAGGTTATGGGCCTCCTTTTTCACTGATCTGCGTTTTGATATAAATTTTGTATGTTTTGGTGGGAGATTTGAGTGTTGAACGGAGTCGGAATTTTCCGACCTTCTTTGCAGAATCCGGCAGTTGCAGCAGTGCAACTAGGGAGAGAATTTTTTTTAATCAATTTTAATTGTTAATTATTAATTTTTTATTTCAATTGGCAAAGGAGTGGGCCTCGTTCCTGCCACGTTAACAGTTAGGTTAACAGAAAATTTAACGGGTGTTTGATATTAAAACGAATTCATAAGTTGAGTTATGACATTACAATATTTAAACATAAGATATGAAATTATGATTCGATCCATATTTAAGATAGTTTTTAAAGTGCGATCAAAAGTGTAACAAATGCAAAAAAAAAAAAAGTGAAAAAAGTTGCTGATTGCCAAAAATAAAATTGACAACAGAAAACAAATTGGAGCACTGCCCAATTGGTAAACTAATAGTAATAGTGTCTTGGGATTCGAACTAGTTTAATCCGCTCTTCCACCGGCCACTCGGCTTCTACCCGTTTATCTTGATTTAGCCATTTTTCTCAACTCCCCTTCAATTCTTTTATCTTGTTTCACAGTCACGACCGCATCTTCCGGTGACCCGTCCTACATACTCAACCTTTTTTGTCAACCAGTCCTAAATTTCTAGGGTTAATTTCAGTTTATTCCCCTAAAGTTTTTGGGTTTTCAACATTTGATATATCATGTTTTTTTCATCCTAGAGTGGTACCTAAAATCATAATTCTAGAACACTTTCATATATCCTTTAAGTTTTCCGTCAAAACCTATGATGTGGCGCCCACATGGACAATAATTGGGCACCATATGGATATTAAAAAATTAAAACATTAAAAATTAAAATTAAAAATAAAAATTAAAAAAATTAAAAAAAATTAAAAAAATCTGGGCCTATTCCTACCCACCCCCGCACCCACACGAGATCAAATCTTCTGCGCCCAAATTTGGTGTGGCCTCTCTGTGGTCCCAATAAGTGATTGACACGTAGTTATTATCTTAACTTTTCTAAATTTTGTTGTTATGAATTTAATATGTGTCAATCACTTATTGAGACCATAGGAAGGCCACACCAAATTTTGGTGCAGAAGATTTAATCTCCACCTACCCAGCCATCCCTCCCTTCTCTGTTCTCTCATCTGCGCCCACCCACCTAACCCTTCATTCTTTCTCTTTCCATGGCCGTTGCCCACCCCACCCGAGCATCACCCACCCGCTTCTCAAAACTATCTCCTCGATTTCCAACCGCCCTGATTCACAGCCAAACCCGTATCCGGATTCACCACATCCGCCTCCACCATCGTCATCACTCCCTGCCTCGCTTTTAGCCTCACCTACTCCATCGCCAGTAGTTTGTTCCATTTCGGCTTCCGTGCTCACGACAGCACGATCTGTCTCGGTCATCCCGTACCCGTGACCCACCACAAACCCTGGGTTTCATCTCTGCAAAGTATATACCTTGTTCTCTACAAAAAAATTGGGGAAGAAGCAAATCTTTGTCCATCTGTTTTAGGAATCGAAATTGAAAAAACAAATTGAATTTGTATAAAATTGGAGAAATCGTATTGGATTTTGATTTAGTGGAGTAGAATCGGGCGAATGTGTGGTTGCCTTCGATGAGGGCTGGTGGTTTTAAGAGGGAGTTGCAAATCTGGGAGTTGTAAGGGGAGGGAGAGTTAAGAAGGAAGCTCTTATCCGATATGGCTGAGTTTGGGTTGGGCACAGAGGAGAGAAGAGAGGAGGGAGGAAAGGCAAAGTGGGAGAGGGGTTGGGTAGAATAGGCCCAGATTTTTTTTTTAAATTTTTTTTAATATCCACGTAGTGCCCAGTCATTGTCCATATGGGCACCACATCATCAATTAACGAAGATTTTAACATAAAACTTAACGGAGGTATGAAAGTGTCCCAGAATTATGACTGTGGATGCAAATTTCTGCCTCCCTCTTCTTCGACAAAATTGCACCTACAAAACAATTAACACATTTGGTTAAGGCCAAGAGTCTCACGCGCCCACGATGAATGGGGGGCTTTGGCCGAAGAACCTCCGATGCCAAAGTTAGAATTTAGAGAGAAAAGTGTTTAGAGAGTTTTTTGGGAGTTTTGCAAGAGTGTGAACCTAGGTTTTTAGAGAAAATGGGGTGATATATATAGGGCATGGTCGGTCCCCTTTGGAGAAAAGGCGGCCGGCCCTTTGGGGTATTTTTGTGTGAAATGTGTGATTTAATTGGCAATTAATTGATTAATTAGGTAATAAATCCATTAATTAGCCAATTAACTCAATTTATATGGAATGTTTTGAAGGTTATGGAATAAATACCTAATGGAGAATATAGGATGAGGATGGATGAAATAATTTTGAATTTGTTACCTATTTTGGGCACTTTTGGCTTAATTGAAGAATGATTGTCCACTGCTTGCGCATAGGAAATCCGGTGTGCCTTGAGGGTATTTTTGTCCTCTTTTATCCAAAAATCCATGTGTCGCCTTGTGATTATTTTTGGCTCCACAAATGCCCCCACACCTGTTGGGCTGCTCACAGAAAAGGGCAACAGGTGTAGAGATTTGCTCGCTTTAGGAAACCTTGGACTGCTTTCTATTTTGATGTAGATTCCCTCTTTAATTGGAAATTAGGTCCTTCTAGGAAAGGGAAATAAATTTCTCTCAAAGCATATTTAAGCCCACCTTAAGTGGGTTATTAAATCAACTTTGGAGAGCGATTTATTCTACCTTACAAGAGAGCGATTTATTCTACCCTACAAGAGAGAGAGCTTAGAGGATATTTGTTCCCCCTCCTCTAGCAATCTTCTACATCTTGCCCGTGCAAATGACCGTCTTTCGTTGCTTTCTTCGTCTTCACCACGCCTCGCCGAGGTAAGAAAAATTTAATTTTCCTTGACTTCTTCTTAGATAGTGCTGTCGCAGGGTAGCCGTCTGGGTGGTGCAGCACATCGGCTGGTAGGGGCCAGGAGTTAGCTCGGCATGGGCTGATGAGGTGTTGTGGCAAAAACCACTACTTGGGCTGCTCGGCTTGGCTAGAGCTAAGGGCAGCTTGAGCGGCTGGGCGAGCAGCATGGCTCATGTCCTTTGGGCTATTGGACTTGACGCGAGCCAAGCCGATGATTGAGATAAATGAGGAGGTCATGGGCCTCATAGGCTGCTGGAATGTTGGGCATGCAGGCCTCTTACCTGCTGGAATATTGGGCATGCAGGCCTTCCGCCTGCTGGAATGCTGGGTTGATCTCTCCTGTTGAGTACCATGAATGTCGTTGGCTACTTAGTCCTCTTTGTCGGGAGAAGGGTGGGCTGCCCTCGAAAGAGGAGATAAAGAAAATCAAGGCGGATACATTGGCTCGTCTGATCGCTGTCGTGGAGCTTACTATAAATGAAGGTGGAAAGAACAGATCTTCCCCGCCTGCTCAAGAGATGCCGGTTGAGAAAAAAACTGAAGACTTCTTTTGCTGTTCGTGAGGGTCCGCCTACTACCGAGAGGTCTATGATTGGCATGACTTATTCCAATGGGAAAAATGAGGCTGCTAGATCTGAGCATGTGGCGCCTGCCATGCCAAAGATGGCTAGTTCGATTGCTGATAGGGTTGCTCAGCGTAAAGGTCCTGTCATGCCCCCAGTGCCGAAGTATGTACCAAGACGTCCGTTAGGAGCTAAGTCTGGTTCACCTTTGGAAATGCTTGCTATTATGAAGAGCGATAAGGTGGACTCTGCTGCTGAAGTGGCGCCAAGGCCCACTCCTCCTATTGCTGAGACTGAATTGCCTGCTGGGAAGGAGAAAACTGCTCGCGTAGGCAGCTGTGAGAAATCCACTAAGCTTGCTTCTAGGAAGGCTGCTGAGATCTGTGCACTTGTGACACTAGATCTGCTTGAAGACATGGATGTTTGTGCCAAGTTTGTCGATGGCATTAGAGGGATTGTTTGCCCAAGTTCCTTTGCAAAGCATACGACTGAGTATAGGAATACTGCTTTACTTGGCATGATGCAGAAGACGACTATTCTGGCAGCCAAGTCTATGCTCCTTGACCAAATGGATACCAAGGCTGCCAAAGAGGTGGCAAGGGTTGTGGCAGTCGAACTTTATTCTTATGCCGAGAAGATCAAGAGGTTGGAATTTGAGCTCGTCGTTTTGAAGAGGTCTGATATCTTTGCCCCCACTTCTCTACAACTTGAGACCGCTCACCAAGATATTGTTGACTTAAATACTAGGCTTGACGCGATCCAAGTTAAGTATGAAAATACAGAAAAAGAGATCATCTGTTACATACCTCAAATTCAAGATCTTGAGTGTGCCATTTTCGAGCTTCGTTTCGCCGCTTATGCTAAGGATGAAGAGTTGATTGCTGCTTATAACTAAGTGATCCACTTCAAAAAGGTTATTGATAGGCTTGAACCCCAAGTGTTGGAACTCTAAGGTGCACTAAAGATCAATGAAAGTTTGAAGAAAAAAGTGGATGAGCTGCAGCACGTCCGTGTTGGTTTGCTCTAGGAAATCGGGCAGCTGAAAGGTGAGAAGGCTGGGCTCGAGGCTCCGCTTGTTCAGAGTGAGGCCGATTTCTACAAGCTGGGTTATGTAAATCATCTTTTTGTTAAGTCGTCTGACTTTGAGTTTGCTGGGAGAAACTTCGAAACCTTCTATATTTCTTTGCTTGCCTTTACGTTTGAGGCCTCCATTGGTAAAGTAGCTGGAGATGTTAGTGCCTAGGCTGGAGCAACCGGGGGTGAAGCGCTGGATGGTGCCGGTTTTGAGAATGTCACGGTTGCTGAAGGTGTGGCGACCGGGTAGTCGTGGAATGTCCAAGCTGCTGAAGAGTAGTCTTCTAGGTAGCTTGTAGGATTTTCTTTGTTTTTCCTTGTAGCTCTTGTTTTGCTTGAACTCCTTCGGCCTTTGCTAGTTGTTTATAAACATGCTTCATTTGCTTTTCTTCATCTTCGCTTCTTTTGTTCATGCCCTAACCTTTAGACTTTATAGACCAGTGGCAGGGGTGCTACTTTTCTATGAGCGGACAGGCCCGCGTAGCTTATGCAGCCGCAGGTGTTGGTGTAGAACTTTGCAAAGTTGTTAGCCATAGGGTTGGCAGCCGGATGCCTTACTTACAAAAGCAAACAAGTTCGCGTAACCACTAGGCTGTTAACCTTGGCTTTTTCCAATTTCGTAGGTTGCGTAGCAAGTATCACAACACTTTAGGACTTGGTGTAGGTTGTTCCGTGCTTGGTCGAGGTGAAGCTTATCGACAACGTAACATGTTGGTAGTGGATAAAGGTTCGTATATGCACACTAGCTCGTTTAACCTTTCACAAGAATGTGCGGTTATATAAGTCTAGCTCGGCTTTACTGCTCGAAGGGCAAGCCGTAGGCAGTCTTCCGGAAATCGTAGGCTACCTTAGTGCACTCGGTAGCAGCTTTAGGGTTCCAAGGGCAGCCGTCCATAGGGCGTACTATGTAATGTGCCATCTCCGACTCTAGGGCCCGGTTCTCTGCGGATTAGGCCAAGAGACCCAAAATCCTTCAATTAGCTAAGCCTTGAAAAAGACCATTATGGCTACTTCTAGGTATCCCGGCGCAAGCCATCGTGCATCTAGTTATACTAGGGCAACCAGGCTCATCCACGTCTGGATATTCGGAGTGTAGAGTTTATCCTCCTGCTTTGGAGAGCATACCCATGTGGGTGTCGGGGAATTGGTTTACCCTCTTGCACTAGAGAGCATGGTTGGTCCCTCGGGGGGTGCAATTCCTGCGATGAGTCCCTAAAAAGGGTGCGGTCTTATTTTGAAGTGCAAGGATGATCAGTTGTTGTAGGCATGTAGTCGAGCCAAGTTGCAAATTACTTCTTAATTCCTCATTGAAAAACAAGTGAAATGAACGAATAACTTAGCTGTAGAAGATTGCATAACAACTGGATAGTCCTCGGCTTACAAGGTGGTGCCCGTTGAGCTGCTTGAGTTTTCAGGTCTTGATATAGTGGGAGGTCACACATAGTACTTCCTCAGGTTGTAGGTGTTCCATTGCTTCTCGATCTCTTTGTCATTCATGGTGGTGAGGGTGTAATTACCCTTGCCGCCTACTTTGCTGATCTTATACGGACCTTCCCAGATGGGATCCATCTTTTTGGAACTTTCTCTGCAGGCAATGATGAAGGTTTTTCTTAGGACTAGATCTTTGGGTTGAAACTGCCGGATCTTGACCCTTTTGTTGTAGCTAGAAATGAGCTGCTACTGGTAGGCTGCGATGCAGGTGATGGTCTGCTCGCGCCTCTCCTCTGCCAGATCTAAGTTTGTAGCCATCTCCTTACTGTTCTGCTCCATGCTCAGCAGTAGAGTGCTGATGCTTGGCACGATGATGTTGGGAGGAATGTTTACTTCCGAACCAAATGCCAAAGAGAAAGGAGTTTCGTCGGTTTCTCATCTTTTGGTGGTGCGATACACCCAAAGACATCTGGGGATTTCGTCAGGCCATTTTCCCTTCTTGTCGGTGAGGGATTTCTTGAGGCAGTTGAGGACCGTCCTATTGGATGCTTCAGCCTGCCCATTGCCTTGAGGATATCTCGGCGTGGACGTGTGCTGCTTGATGCCATACTTTTGGAAAAACTTCGCCAAATCTTTGCCCACGAATTGCAGATCGTTGTTGGTGACGATGGATTGAGGGATGCCAAATCAAATGATGTTCCTCCATATGAAGCGCTCTATGTCCATCTGAGTCGTGGTTATCATGGGCTCTGCTTCTACCTATTTGGTGAAGTAGTCGGTTGCCACGATCATCATACCTCTGCCCTCAGTAGCGGGCGGCATAGGTCCTACCCGGTCGATTGCCCACTGCGTGAACGGTCAAGGACTCGTCTGCGGGTATAGCTCGTTGGCCGGCAGTGCTGGTACCAACTTGTAGTGTTGGCAGCGGTTGCACTTTTGTACTAACTCCTTAGCATCTTGGTGAATGGTAGGCCGATAGTAACTTGTGTTAAGAGCCTTCTGTGCTAAGGATCACCCTCTAGAGTGATTTCCTCAAACGCTTTCGTGGATTAAGCTTAGAATCTTCGAGTTATCAGGAGGCGTTAAGCAGCAAAGATATGATCCGGTGTAAGATCTTCTGATGAGAATGTCGTTCCACACGTAGTAGCGTGCTGCCCTTATTTGGAGCTTTCGAGACTCCAACCTTTCCGTGCAAAGTGTGCCGTTAACTAGGTAATCTATAATAGAACTTTGCCAGTTGGGAGTTGTACTAACCTGTGACACTTCGGCTGCCGGCTCCGCCTCTACGCTTGGCTTGTTTAAATATTCCACCAGGATAAAGCATTTGAGTTGGTGGTCGAGGGGGGAGGGGGGAGCCTAGGTCGGCTAGTGTGTTCGCGTAGGCGTTGTCTACCCACGGGACTTGAGTGATGGTGTAAGTCTGAAACGCCTCAAGTAGTCTGGCTAGTGATTAGCTGGGAATCAAAATGAATTGCAAGCTTCTTCACCGCCAAGTCTTTGCTATTCGGAGGCCTACTAGTAGGGCCTCGTACTTTGCTTCGTTGTTGGATACTTTGAAGCCTATAATGATCGCCTACTCGAGAATTGAGCCGTCTGGGGTGACAAGGACCATGTCTGCTCCCGAGCCTTTATAGTTGGATGCGTCGTCGATATGCAAATGCCAGAAATCTTCATTGAGGGAGCATATGGGGCTAAGGTGTGCTTGGCTGCCTCCGGGGCGTCGTTGGGCTGCTCTGTTGCGTTGCCTACACTAGGTGTGAAAGTGCGGTAGGGAGCCATGAAGTTGGGGCCATGTTACACGTAGTAGAAAATGCTCAACTGCTGGTATTGGGCCATTATAAAGCTGAATTATGGAGATAGGGTCGGCTACGGCCGTGTGACGCGCAACAAGATGTGGTGCTCAATTGCAGGTACATGTTGCTCCTATGTAGAATCTTTTAGGGCGATGAGGAAAAAACTTGTTTCCGAGTATGTCATTCCAGTGTTCGTCTGCCCTTGGCGTGTCTTTTGGGCCAAGTTGTTGCATTCGTCATAAAAATTTGTATCCGCTAGGGTCTACGGCTTTATTGTCGCGCGTCTGGATTCGGCGAAATAGTGAGTCATGAGGATGACTGGGTGCGTTTGAAGGTAAAACTTGAGCTTCCGGGTTGCAACAACTATCGCCAAAGTTAGCTTTTGAATTTCTAGTAGCATCGAGAAGAGCTTTTGAACTGTGGAATACAAGTAGTCGGGCCCCCAGCTCTTCTCGAATGATAGTAGAGCTTATTGTTGATTCAGATACTATCAAACATGCGAATAAGTCATCCATTGCTTCTAGTTTGGATAGTTGGAAGTGATGTCGGGTACTTCTTCAAATCCTTGAATGTGCATCAATGAGCCTCATCCTAAAGTACATGTTTGTCTACCAGAGTGAAAGAGTCTGCCAGAGTTAGATCTTCTTTCATGATCAATTTTTCAAATAACGGGTGGTCTGCTGGAAGTCCTTTTTGGAAAGCTGCTCTAGCTATCGAGTCGTTGCATCCAACTATCCTTACCTTCTCTGCTTTGAACCTCTTCACATAGTCACGAAGTGACTCCTTTGGGTTTTTCTTGACGTTGAATGAATGGTCAAACTTCTTCTTTATCGAGCTATAGGATAAATATTCTTTGGTGAAAACCAAAGAAAGTTCATCGAAACTCCTGATAAATTAGGGCGGCAGGGTGTAGAACCAATCTTGCTCCTCGTCTTGTAGAGTGGTGGCAAATATCTTACACATGAGATCGTCATTGTTTCAATAGAGGATCATTGGGCTTCGATAGTGCTTCAAGTGTCTCTCCGGGTCTCCATCTCCTTTGAAAAATGTGCAATGTGGCATGCTAAACTTGCGTGGAGGCTCTGCCTACTCAATTTTGTCTGTGAAGGGTGACCTATTTATGTTGGTCATGTTCTGTCGTAGTGCCTCATCGGTGACCTTGTTGCGTTAGAAATTGCGCAATCGTTTGGTCAAGAGTATCTCTACTTCTTCTTGAATTTGCCTTTGCTGGGGTAGCGGAGCTCTCGGCTGCCCCTAGTCGTGACCTGCTGGTCTAGGCTGCTCTTCTATGTACTTGGCTCATCTATGATGCGGCTGCGGTGCATGTGAGTCGTTCCTAGCAGGCGAGGGAATTATTCACAGGCTGCCCGTTGAACTTGAGCCGGATTGAGTAACTGTTTCTCTCCGTCCGTCACGCTGCCTACTCCGATGCTAGGTGGAGAATGCTCCTTGCGGGCCTAGCCGTAAATGAACACTTCGCTTGGAAGGTTATCCATGTTGTTCCTCGGAGTGTGGTCCCAACCGTGAGTGTATGCTCGTCTATGGGCCTAATCGAGAGTGCACGCTTCTCCGCGCCCTATGACGGGAGCATACGCTATCTCGGGGGCCTAGCCGGAAGTGTACTCTGCCGAAACGCTCGGTTCGTGGCTGGTCGAGTGGCTGCTTGCTAGGACGCTGCTGGAGAGGTTTTTTCTCTGCCCTTGTCCTACTTCGGGACACCTCGTTTGGGGCACGTTGCATCTCGGTGCGCTGCAAGAGCTGGTTCACCAAGGTCGTCTGTTGTGCTAGGGCGCTCGTCAACTCTATAACTTGTTGAGACAAGTGTTGTTTGCTATTTAGATTGGAAGAGCTTAAAAGTAATGTGCTTCCTTGAGCAGTGGAAGGGTGGTAGACTCCAGGCGTGGGATTTGAGTTGGGAAATGTCAAATCCGCGAAGAAATGTGGTGAGAATGCCCCCAGTTTGATCGTAGGCCTAGAAATTTAAAGTCGGGACGGTTGAACTAATCTTGGACTGATTTGGGCTGCTTGGAAGGCCACAGGAGCAGACTGGGCTGTGAGAGCAGGCTGGGCCGCGGGAGCAGGCTGGGTCGAGAGAGCGAGCTGCTCGTCGGGAGCCAACTGGGCCGTGCGAGCGAGCTGTTCATCGGGAGCCAGCTGGGCCGCGGAAGCAGGCTGGGCCACGAGAGTGGGCTGCTCGGTGGAAGCAGGCTACTCGGTGTGTGGCACACATGGGTGCGAGGCTAGGGCTTGGCTTGGCAACGCGTTGGGCATGGAGTGACATGGCTCGAGCCGTGGCTTTGGTGGCGTGGGCCTTGGATAACATGGCTCGGGCTGTGGTAGTGGAGCCATGGACCTCGCCGCGGGTGGTTGCCATGGTGGAGCCTTGTAGTGGTGGTGCCACTCCCCCTAAGATCACATTTAGTCTCATGGATCGCCAAGGTCCCATTTCTTGAATATTGGAATTTTCACTTGTGGAATTTTTTTAATTTCTAGCCATTGTATTTCCCCTTTACGTTTTATCAAAGAATCTTTGCAAATAAAAAATTCTAATAATAAGAACGTACGAAAAAATACAAGTGAACTAGAAAATAGAGAAAAACCATTTTACGCGAGAGTCTTTTACGAGTGTTGATATCTTCTCTCAATGAAAGCACCAATTTGTGGATGCAAATTTCCGCCTCCTTATTCGACAAAATTGCACCTACAAAACAATTAACACCTTTGGTTAAGGCCAAGAGCCTCACACGCCCACGATGAATGGGGGGGGGCTTTGGCCGAAGAACCTCCGATTCCACAGTTAGAATTTAGAGAGAAAAGTGTTTAGAGAATTTTTTGGGAGTTTTGCAAGAGTGTGGACCTAGGTTTTTAGAGAAAATGGGGTGATATATATAGGGCATGGCCTGTCCCCTTTGGAGAAAAGGTAGCCGGCCCTTTGGGGTATTTTTGTGTGAAATGTGTGATTTAATTGGCAATTAATGAATTAATTAGGTAATAAATCCATTAATTATCCAATTAACTCAATTTATATGGAATGTTTTGAAGGTTATGGAATAAATACCTTATGGTGAATATAGAATGAGGATAGATGAAATAATTTTGAATTTGTTACCTATTTTGGGCACTTTTGGCTTGATTGAAGAATGATTGTCCACTGCTTGCGCGTAGAAAATCCGGTGTGCCTTGAGGGTATTTTTGTTCTCTTCTATCCAAAAATTCACGTGTCGCCTTGTGATTATTTTTGGTTCCACAATGATGTTAGGTACCACTCTAGGACAAAAAAAACATGATGTACCAAATGTTGAAAACAAAAAAAATTTAAGATAGTAAACTCAGATTAACCCAAATTTCTATTACCTCTACTCTCTCAACTATTTCAAAATTTTTTTTTTTATTTTATTATTTCAAGAGAAACTATATTACTTTTTTTTATAAATAATTTAGGGAAAAAAAATAAAATATTAGTTTTGGGAGTTTGAGTAATACTGTAATATTGCACCCAGATTTTCGCCTTTCCCCAAACAGCAAATATTGTGTGGCGCCCATGTTCAAAACACCCACTTGATTTGATTGTTTCATTCATCAATGCCACTCTGGGGACCGCATTACAAAACAAAACCGGATTCCCTCCGGATTCATTTTGTAAATCTTAGGAATCCTTACATCGTAATCGTTCATCATACATCGTGAGGTTAGTTTTTATTAGATACTATTTGTGTTTAATTTTAAATAAAAAGTTAAATAATTTATGATCGCACGATACACGATAAATGATTAAGATGAGATCCAATTCCTTACAAAACACCCTCCACTTTCTTTCTCCCTCTCAATTCACATTGTTTTTAGTCGTGTTGTTAAGCCACCTCTACTCTCTCTCTCTCTAAAGAGGCGTTTGATAGATCGGATTAGCACTAGATTTAACACTAATTTTAATCTTTATCAAGCATAAAATTAATTAAAAACTAAATAAGCTGAAATTATACATTTCTTTATGGTTTAGTTTATGTCATTTAAATTGGGAACCCTTAATACAATCAACCAAATCCAAGTCAAACCAATCAAAGCCAATCCGTCTTCCAAAAAAAAAAAAAATCAAAGCCAATCCTGAACTTATTCCAAGACTTCAAGCCAAGGAAATTCCATATACCAACTGTGACTTGGAAGGGTAAGGGTGCGAGCTACAACTCCCCAATAAATAAAAATATGTGAGAGGTCTCGGGTTTGATGCTCGGAGTTGGTGAGTCTGCTTAACTGTGGCTACGAACATGGTGAAATTTCTCATAACCTCTTTGGGCTCGGAAGAGATGGTAACTGTGGCTTGCCACCAGTTGTTCCCCATTTTGGAAAGAAAAACAAATTCATGAATGATTTCGACCTGAATAAAGTGCACTCCAATGTGAACTTTGCTGAATGAGGATCCTCTCCAGATCCTCTTTGTGAGGATCCCGCGGATCCTCTAATCGTATATGTTCATCGTATATCGTGCGGTCATAAATCATTGTGAATTTTTTTATTTAAAATTAAATATAAACATCATCTGACAAAAATTGACCACATAATATACGATAAACGGAAACGATTAAAGAATTTCTGAAATCCTTACAAAGAGGGTCAGGAGGATCCTCATTCAACTTTGCTAAACAATGTTGTCATATTTACTTCTCATTTAATCATGTTGCTTCATATCACAGTAAGTAATCACATCAATTAACTCACAAACGTAATCTAATTTCAAAAATACCCAAATAAAAAAACCGCATAATTGCTTAATGCCATAATTAATCCACTCCTTTCAACTTTATGTGGCCCTCTGTGTCTTACTTCAGTGCCTGACATCTGTTCCCATATTTAACTCCGTCTAACTCTGTTAACTCTCAATAACATTTGTCTGACAAAATAGAAAAAGAATGGGTCATCTTCTCCGTCTTCTCTGCCTTTGTTTTTATCTTCATGCCAGAAAAAATGGAAGCCGAGATCAACGCAGGAGGGGCTTGGGTGGGGTGGCTGCATATATATATGAATCTTCCATACCAAATTCTTCCAGGTTTCCAGATTCTTCCAGAATTGTGGTCTGATCATCTGAGAAGCGAGAAGGAGATGGACGGAATGGGTGGCAGTCGATTGGTCTGGCGGTGGTTGTCGGGGTTGAGTGGTCGTTGGAGGCATGGGTATCGCTTCTTTTCTTATTCACTCAGCTATTTTTATTTATTTATTTTACAAAGGGTTTTTTTTTATTAATACCCCACGTGTTGTCAAATACACCCTTAAAAATGTAATATTAAACAATTTGTAACTTTAATATGAAATGACTATTTGAGCGCTTATAGCTACTTTTACTTTTCATTGTAAAACAAAACCATAAAAACACAAACAAAAACACAAAAACGTTGATGAAAAAATATCTTTTGACGAACGGAATAAAAAATCAAGTTTTGTTTCTCGTTCATTCGTTGGTTTTCACATTCAAGAAATTATTTAAATAATGGAATAAAAATTTGACGTTTTGCAAAGCCCTGCTTTAATTGGAATCCAAGAAAATAAAAAGAAAACTGGAGAATATTGACATTTTAAGATGTAATTAAATATAATATTCTTGTGGCTGTTTGATAATGAAGAAATTCAATGTTTTTTGGCTAGTTGGAACTAACATGACCTTATATGAATAATTCCTACCATTGGCCCATTAGGTTTAGAATCCAACGTCATTGTTCAAGAAAATTTGACGAATGTTTATGAATCAAACGGCAAGATGAAGATTTTGTACAACAATTTAATTCATCTTTCTTGTCTTTAAAATTCGGATTATTCTTTTGTTTGAAAAAGATGAAGAGTTTGATGTGTGGTTTATTAGTTGATGATTGTTGGGTGTGTGAGATGTGAGGTGTGAGGGTAGTATTGGAAATTACGTAGGGTGTGTTAAGAAAATTTTAATTTAAAAAGTAAATGTGAGATGTATTAAGTATGTGAAGTGTAACGGCGGCTGTGGCTACGGCAATAGGGGAAAGATTGGTATGGTGTTAATGGTAGACAAATCCGCCAGGCGAGAATGCATTGGGCCTTTTTTGAGGGTACGCATTCGGTTTAACTCACGGGAACCTTTGATGTGGGGGACAATGGTGACGTTCCCAGATGAAGGGCAAGTGTGGGTCCAGTTTCAGTATGAAGGATTGACAAATTATTATTTGTACTGTGGGAAGTTAGGGCATGTAAGGCACAAGGAATGCATAGAGGACAAGGCATGTCTGTGGGTGAGGATCATGTGGGTCAAGGGAATGCACTGCCTTATGAAGGGTTGGAGGCTCATACGGACTTACGGGGGAACGCTATTCGTTCACCGTCGCGTAGAACTAAGAATCAGAATTTGGGGGAAGGAAGTGGGAGGACAATGGAGTTAAGAAGAGATGGGGATATGAGACATGAGGGGATGCATGGAGATGGGAGGGTGGGTTCTAGGGGAATGAGAGTGAAGGAGAATGGTAGAAGGATTAATGTTACCGTTGAAGGTGTTACGGAGGACACGGTCTCATCACCGGAGAAACAAGTTAAAGCTGCTAGATCGTATGGAGAGGAGAAGAGGAGTAGGGAGGTCTTACGGAACCAACGTCGGGATGCGGAAAAGGAGGCTCGTAAGGTGCGGGAGAGGGCATTTGATGCGGGTCTCATTGGTCGGGGAGGAGTTGTGGACCTAGGTGTTGACAATGTAGTATTGTTTGACTTTAATGAACCTGTGGGGATCATGGGTAGGGATGCAGTGGGGTTACAAAGAGAATTACAGTTTAACTTGAATGTTCCGCTGGGTATGGAGGATGGTGGGAATCTGGGCTTGGCGTAACAACTTTGTGATACGAATGAGATGCAGCAGGGGATGAGGGATGCAGGAGGAAGATGATGGAATAGTTTATAATGGTACTCAGGATTCGGATCCTTTCGAGCTGGGACCAATTATCGATGCTTTAAGTAGGGATAACAGACGTCGGAATTGGAGAATTGAGGATGTGGAGGAGGATGGTGAGGGTACGAGTAAGGATGGTACTAGTAATGGTAATAAGCGAGCTCTTATTTCTTCTGAGGCTTTGGAGACCAGCCTTGAAGGGTCTCCACGGTCGCCATGAAAACATTATGCTAGAACTGTCAAGGAATTGGGGGTTTTTTGACAATAGATGCCTTGGTGGAGCAGGTGAGGCTTCACAACCCCGATGTGGTGACTTTACTTGAAACAAAAAGTAAGAGTGATCGCTACAAGTATTTACTTAAGTTACTATGGATGGATTTTATGCAACCGGTGGAACCAAAAGGTATAGGTGGTGGATTGTGTGTTTTTTGGAAAGACGCGGCAAATATTTCTAGTATTGTATGGAGCAATTTTTATACTGAATTGGGTGTAGGGAGTGATCCAATGCAGGCGGAATGGTCAATAATTGCGGTATATGCAAGTATGGATAACAAACGAATGAAGAGGCAGTGGGATGAACTTGGTAACCGGATTAGTAGATTGCATGGGAAGTGCTTGGTGATTGGTGACTTTAATGATATTGTGGATGACGAGGAAAAGAAGGGAGGTAAATATCAATCAATGGCGAGTACGAGGGATTTTCGAGATTTTCTAGCAGAGAATGAGTTGCTTGATCTAGGATTTGAAGGGTATCCTTTTATGTGGAGAAATAAGCGGGATGATGGGTTGATTCAACAAAGACTTGATCGTGGGGTGGCAACAGTGGGGTGGATGAATTTATTTCCTAATGCGAAAATTAAGCATGTGGTGTTGGAGGGCTCGGATCATTCCATGCTAATTTTGTCTTCCGAAGGGATTTCTCTGAAAGGGCCACGGCGTTTCATTTATGATTCTAGATGGGGGAAGAAATTGGAATGTTGAGAGATTATTAAGGATGTTTGGAGGGATTCGCTGGAGGGTTCAGTAACGTTTAAGGTATGTGAAAAGATGAAGGGGATGAGGCACCATTTGGGAGAGTGGAAGAGGATCACAAAACCGAACTCTTAACGTCGTATTGTGGAGCTTCGTACGGAGATTAGGAAGGGGTTAGTGGATGGGGGTGTGCAGCAAGACTATATAAGGGGGAAGGAGAAAGATTTGGAGGTGGCTATTAAGGAGGAAGAATTATATTGGAAAGTAAAATCTCGGAATACGTGGCTCCGAGAAGGGCACAAAAATACTAAGTTTTTTCATGCTTAAATGACTCAACGAAGAAGAAGTAATCGGATTTTGGGGTTGGAGGATAGCAACGGTGTATGGCAAAAGGAATCCGTATGTGTACAGCAGATTGTGGTTAATTATTTTACCGCATTATTTCAATCTGGTAGTGCTCAGTTGGAAGGGAAGGTGGCGGGTTGTGTGGAAAGGAAGGTTGATGAGAGGCAGAATGCAGAACTTATTAGGCTTTTTTTCTGTGGATGAAATTAGAGATTTTGTGCACCAAATTCCAGCTACTAAATCTCCTGGTCTTAACGATTTCACGGCTGCGTTTTTTTCAGGATCATTGGGAGGTGGCAGGGGAGGATATTATCTGGATGGTGCAGGCTTTTCACCACTCGAGGAGGTTGCTACAAAAGACTAATCATACACATATTGTTTTAATCCCAAAGGTAAAGACTCCGCGAAGGATGACAGAACTTAGGCCGATCTCGTTATGTAATGTTGTGTATAAGATAATTGCTAAAGTTCTTACTAAAAGGTTAAAGAATGTGATGGACCGGGTTATTAGTGGCAATCAATCGACATTTGTACCGGGAAGACAGATACATGATAACATTTTGGTTGTTCATGAAATATTGCATTCTTTAAAGTAGGGTGTGGAGGGCGATGAGGGTAGAATGGCGGTCAAATTAGATATGGCCAAAGTGTATGATCGAGTGGAATGGAGCTTCTTGATTGACGTTATGAGGAACTTGGGTTTTCATCCACTATTTTGTAAATGGATACGTGAATGCATCTCTACGGTGTCGTAAAGTGTGATGGTGAATGGTGTTCCGTTTGGGTATTTTCGACCAGAGAGGGGATTGAGGCAGGGTGACCAGTTATCACTCTTTCTTTTTCTCATATGTGCAGAAGCCCTTTCAACTTATATTCGGAAAAATGAAATGGAAGGGCAGATTAGTGGGGTGCTGGTGGCACCTGGAGCAAATGCCATTTCTCATTTGTTTTTCGCGGATGATTCGGTGGTGTTTTGCAAAACGGATGAAACAGAGGCAGGGAATGTCATAAGGATATTGGAGAAGTATGGTCAGGAGTCCGGTCAAATTATTAATTTGGAGAAAAGTTCTATTTTCTTTGGGAAGGGTTGTTTGAAGAAGAATAAAAAGCGTATTGTCTCGAGAATGAATATTCAAGCAAGAGACGGATTTGGCAAATATTTGGGGATCTAGGCAGATTTTGGACATTCGAAGAAGGCGGTATTTGAATCGGTACGACGTGGTATTGAAAGTCGCATAGATGGGTGGGCGGAGCAATTTTTATTGTCGGCGGGGAAGGAATTTTTGATTAAATCAGTGGGAATGGCGATGCCGAATCATGCTATGTCGTGTTTTAAATTGCCAGTGACCACGTGTAAAGAGATGGAGCGAGTCATTTCTCAATTTTGGTGGAGGAATCAAGCGAAAACCAGAGGATGTCATTGGGTGGCATGGGATAAAATGACTGAGAGTAAGAAGGTTGGTGGTTTGGGTTTTCGAGACCTTATGGGGTTTAATTTGGCTATGCTTGCTAAAATTGGTTGGAGGGTGTTGTGGAAGCCAGATTCGATGCTTAGTATGGTGTTTCGGGACAAATATTTTCCTACTTCATCGTTTCTGGAGGCAAGGCAGTAGAAGAAATCATCGTGGGGGTGGAAAGGTATTCTTTTGGGGAGACAAATTTTGCACCGTAGGGTTAGATGGAGGGTGGGTAATGGGGAGAAGGTTACGGTGGCTAAGGCATGGGTGCCTAAGCCCCATTCGTTTAAATCGGTGTTGAGGAATTTGGATCCTAATACAAAGGTGTGTGAGTTGATGACGGCGGATAGGCAGGGGTGGAATTTGGATGCGCTTGCGATGGGAGTGGCACCGGAGGATGTTGAGTTGATTCGATCTATACTGTTTAGTCGACATGGGTGTGAGGATAAAAGAATTTGGTATTATACGAAGAACGGGGTGTATACGATACGGTCGGGATATCATATTGCGATGGAAATGTTGAAAAATGGTGAGTTTGGAAGGAAAGGAAGTGAGATGCTGAGTTCTATGGGTTTATTGGGAGGGACGTGGAAGAAGATATGGACTCCCGCTGTTCTGCAGAAACTTCGATTTTTTATGTGGAAGGCGGGTAAGAAGGCTTTGACGGTTAGGCATAATTTGGAACGTTGGCGAATCCATATAGTGAATAGATGTGAATTGTGTGGAGCAAGTGATGAAACTGAGGTTCATATTTTCTTTGATTGTGAGTTTAGCCGTACTTTTTGGTTTGGGACTTCATTGCAATTAAATATGGCGGCTATGGGGGTGAAGGATTTTTGGAAGGGTGGCAGTTGATTGTGAAGCGTATGGAGAAAGAAGAAGATGCTGATTTGATCTTGCAACTTGTGGTTTTTGGATTTTGGCGTATATGGTTGTGTAGGAATGAAATGGTTTTTAAGGGGGTGAGGACGTTACCACAGGTGGCAGTGGAACTTGGCAGCGGCATGTGGAGGAATATAGGAATGCTTTGGATGTTACAGTGGGGGAGGGTGGGGTAAATGGGAGAGTTAGGAGGGATGGGGTAGGGTTGGGTATTGGGGAAGAAATCGGGGAGGGTACAAGGGAGAGGGTGATGTCTGAGGGAGGGGTGAGAGGTGGGGAAGGTGCGGTTAAGTGGCAGAAGCCGAATTTTGGGGAGTTCAAATTGAACTGTGATGCAGAATGGAGGAAGGACACGGGGGAGGAAGGGGTTGGGTGGGTACTTAGGGACTTTGCGGGTATTCCAATGCTCGCATGAGGGGTAAGAGGTGGACGGTTTGGGGACGCCACTATGGCGGAGGCGGAGGCGATTAGACAAGGCTTGGAGATGATGGTGGGAAGGGAGGATTGGGGGGTCAGTACCATACTGGTGGTGGAATCGGATTCTAAAGGCTTGATCAAGATGTTAAATAAGGAGACCACGGTTGATGTGAATCTCAAAATTTATATCCAAGACATTTGGAGAAGGACTAGTTTATTTCAGTTGGTAAGGTTTTGCTTTACCCCTCGTCAATGTAATCGTGCAGACCATTCGATAGCGACGTACATTGTCAAGCATGGCAGGAGATTTGACTGAGATGAATTATATCCTGAATTTCTTTTTAATATTTTAGCAGAAGATGTAAATGTAACTATTCGTATTTAATTTCTAATAAATTCTTATCTTTAGACAAAAAAAAAAAAAAACAAACAAAATGTGAACGTTAATAAAACAAGCCTTTTAGAAATGGTCTCAGTTAATTAAGGAAACAAACAAACAAACAAAATCCCCCAAATCTACCTTATACACTATTATAATAAGTCCATTCAACGTTTTCAACTCCATCGTACATATACATGTTTTTATGACGAAAATGCCCTTCTCTTTTTTTGTTTTGTTTTTTGGTTGGTTTTTTTTAGTTTTTGCTGCTTCCTCATCACTTCGTCACTGGCCGCCCCGGTCCATTAACGCGTTCACGCGTATATGCCTGTCGGTGTCGTGTATCAATGTAGGTGACCACTATATATATCCCTCCATCACCTTCCCACTAATAGCAGGTGCAGATATTTTAATATCCCAAATAAAATAAAATCTGCACTTGTTTACCTTTCTTCTTCGATCTCCTTCTCGAAACCCCTCTCTTTCTTTTTGTATATCAAAATAAAAAACCCAATTTTTCAAATCCAATCCAACTGAAAAACGGGTTCCAAATTTTGTCAATTGTGGGTTTTGGAGAAACAAAGAAAAAGAGACATCTGAGAGGAACCCAGACGAAAAAAGGTCAGAAATTTTACAAGATATGCCGTCTGCATTGGAGGATGAGTTGTTCCCGTCGACGCCCGGAAAGTTCAAAATCGAGCGCAGCCACGCCATGAACCGCCACTTCCACCGCTGTTTCGCCTCCACAAGCACCATGTTCTTGTGGGCCTTATTTCTTATCGCCTTGACGGCGTCCTATTTGAGTTTTCAGAGCTTCGTCGACTCCGGCAGCCGCTACTTCTCGGCCTCCTGGGGCGGCATCCAGTGGGAGAAGCAGGTCCGCAACTCCGCCCAGATCCACCGCTCCGGCGGCATGTCCGTCCTCGTCACCGGCGCAGCCGGTTTCGTCGGAACCCACGTCTCTCTGGCCCTCAAAAAGCGCGGAGACGGCGTCGTCGGAATTGACAACTTCAACAGCTACTACGACCCGTCGCTGAAGACGGCTCGCCGGTCGCTTCTCAAGACCCACGGCGTTTTCGTCGTCGAGGGCGACATAAACGACAATCGCCTTCTGGACAAGCTATTCGATACAGTGGCGTTCACCCATGTGATGCACTTGGCGGCTCAGGCCGGCGTCCGGTACGCCATGGAGAACCCCCGCTCTTACGTCCACAGCAACATCGCCGGCCTTGTGACGCTTCTCGAAGTCTGCAAATCGGCCAATCCTCAGCCGTCCATTGTTTGGGCTTCGTCCAGCTCTGTCTACGGCCTAAACGACAATGTCCCATTCTCCGAATCAGACCGGACTGACCAGCCGGCTAGCCTCTACGCCGCCACCAAGAAAGCCGGCGAAGAAATTACCCACACTTACAACCATATTTATGGCCTGTCAATTACCGGGTTGAGATTTTTCACTGTGTACGGACCGTGGGGCCGACCAGACATGGCCTATTTCTCTTTCACCCGCAACATCCTCCAGGGGAAGGCCATCACCATTTACAGGGGCAAGAACCGGGTGGACTTGGCCCGGGATTTCACGTATATTGACGACATCGTGAAGGGTTGTTTGGGGTCATTGGATACGTCCGGGAAGAGTACCGGGTCGGGTGGGAAGAAGCGGGGAGCGGCGCCGTACCGGATCTTTAATTTGGGGAACACATCACCGGTGACAGTGCCCACACTCGTCAACATCTTGGAGCGGCATTTGAGGAAGAAGGCGAAGAAAAATGTGGTGGACATGCCTGGAAACGGCGACGTTCCGTTCACGCACGCGAATATAAGCTTGGCCCGAAGAGAACTCGGGTATAAGCCCACAACCGATTTGCAAACCGGGTTGAAGAAGTTTGTCAGGTGGTACCTTTCGTATTACGGCTACAATCACGGCAAGCCTGTAAATTAATATTTCTTTCTTTTTTTGACCTTTTTAATTTTCTAGGATTTTCTTCAACCACAAAAGGGATAAACCTTGGGAAAAAAAAATCCTGCGGCAAGAAAATGAAAAGGCACATTTTTTTACATTTTCTCCTCGGTAACTCTTTCTTTTTGTATGTTTGTTTGTAAAGGAAAAGTTGAGGTTTGTCTTGGGCCTCGGACTTGCTTTTGATTGACGGGAGTTTATTTTTAAATGGAATGATATTGTAATTGTTAGGATCCAATACTTGTTTCCCTTGAACACTTTTGAGGATGAACATGTACGTGAGCTAACTTGATTACGCCCAAATCTGCTCAATTGACAATGACGCTGCTCGATTGATATTAGTTGAGTTCGACTCGCTTGGAAAGAGGAGATATTTTTCTCTACTTATCATAATAATTTTTTGATGTCCATATGCGTGATGTATATCGTACACATGAAAATGTTCCCCGGAAAAGAGAGGGTAGGAGAGAGAGGTTCAAGTTGCGTGGAGTGGAATCTCACATTTTATGGAGAAAGCAAAGCATAAAATGATGAATGAATGGGGTACAATATGATCATGCTATAGTGGGCAATTGGTGGTTAATCTACTTTCCAAATTCGTGAGTATAAATATTCAGGGAAAGTGATGGAGGAAAGGAATCAATTTCAAAGCTAATTTTAATTTGTTGTTTATCTGTTTGTTTTTATTTATTTTGCATTCAATGCCATTGAATCAATCCCATGAATCAATGAAGAAAAAAATGTATGATATAAATAAATAAATAGATAGATAGATAAGGAAACGGCTAAGAAGGAAAGGGACAACTGGTACAACGTGACATACGATTATGTTTGGTCCCACCTTTGAAGATCCAGCCGTTGGATTCAACACACATAGATCCAGCTGTAAAGCGTGTTGTGTAAATGTCACTCATTCCTTGAATTGCTTGCCGACGCGGAGCTGGAGGGGTATTTTAGTATTTTGGGTGTTAGTAGTGTTAGTGTCCTTTTCATTATAATTCATTTTCCTAATACAATCTTTTGAATTCTACACCCTTTTCAGAGTTAAATGATGATATATTGATAAAAACGGATTATTGTCATATGAGATTTGGCAGTTAAACTACATGTTGAGGAAAGTAAAGCCAGCTAAATGAAGAAAACATCCCACCTAGAGTCGTGCCATGTCCATGGTTCTTAGTGCTAAAAATACACAAGGTTTCATTGACGGGACCATCAAAAAGCCGGTAGGCGCTCTGCTGCAGAACTTCAACGGTGAACTCGCCGCAATGATCTTGTCAAATCATGGCCTTTTAACTCGATTTCCCAAGATATTAGGGCGAGTGTGATCTACAACGATATTGCTCATGAGATTTGGAATGATTTGAAGGAATGCTTTTCACATGTGAATAGTGTACATCTTTTTCATATCGAACGAGAGATATATGGTTGCATTCAGAGCAATATGAATATTGGTGTTTACTATACCAAATTGAAAGGTCTCTGGGATGAGCATGATGCACTATGCTGTATTCCAATTGTACAAGTGGGACTGTGAAGGAAGTGTTGCAGTTTCAACAAAGTCAAAAGACCATGAAATTCCTCATGGGTCTTAATGATGCCTACGCAGGGGTTAGGGGACAAATCTTGCTTATAGATTCCCTTCCTACCGTTAACAAAGCCTACTCACTTATTATTCAAGATGAGAAGGAAATAGCAGTTTCAACTCATGCACCTGGCAAAGCCTTAATCGCCGATGCAACAACCTTTGCAGTGCGAGATAATTCAAGGAATTATGGTAGGAACTTCACACCTAGGAACTCTCATCTAAATTGTGACCGCTGCAACACCATAGGGCACATCTCAAATGCGACTATTATGGGTGGAAAGGCCATACTATTTGTGGAGCCAAAAATATTCAAGAGGCGACACGTGGATTTTTTTGGTGAAGAGGACAAAATTACCCTCGAGGCACACTGGGTTTCCTACACGCGAGCAGTGGAGAATCATCCATCAACCGAGTCAAGAGTGCCCAAAATAGGTAACAAGTTCAAATTTATCTCATCCATCTTTACTCCATATCCTCTACAAGGAAATCATTCCATAACTTACAAAAACATTCCTTTTATTATGTTAATTAGCCAATTAATATGTTTATTCCTAATCAATATATTAATTGCTAATAAAATCACCAAATAACACCCAAATTATACAAAAGGGCCGGCGACTCTTTCTCCAAGAGGGACCGGCCATGCCCTATATATATTGGCTCCCATTCTCACAAAAAGGGGGGTCTTCACTCTTGCTAAAATTCCCTAGAATTCTCCAAACACTTTTATCTCTAAATTCTAACTTTGGCATCAGAGGTTCTTCGGCCAAAGCCCCCCCATTCATCGTGGGCGCGTGAGGCTCTTGGCCTTGACCAAAGGTGTTGATTGTTTTGTAGGTGCAATTTTGTCCAAGATCAAGGAGGAAGAAATTTGCATCCACGCTGTTGGCCAGTTCAGCAAGCTAAAGAAGGCGAGTTCCTACAATGACAAAGCTGACTACCAAGATCGAAAGGGGTTCACTTCGAAGGTGAACCATGTTGACACAAATCCAACAAGTCCAGCAGCGCCCCGTCCATCGTATAGCCTCACTACATAACAATATCATACTCTTCTTGCTCTCCTTGAAAAGAACAAGTCAAACCACATGGCGAATCAGTCAGTTAAAGCTTTATGTGCTTCTGTTTTCAGTGAAGAAACAAGTTGGATCTTCGACACTGGGGCCACATACCACATTTTTTGCTGATAGGATTTTTACCACCTGCAAAAATAGGGATAAAAACACTTAAAAATACTTGCAAGAGAACAAGGTAGTTGTAGTATAAACAGCAAGCAAGGTCGTTTTCACAGGGATTGAATGAATAATTTGTATTTAAAATCAACTCTTAATTAATTATTTAAAACAAAGTTTGGAAAATGTTGATTTTGTGACTTAAAATATTAAAAACGAATTTAATAAAAACAATTAAATAAATCAACTAGAAAACATTTTAAAGAAAATCAATTTAAAGAGACTAGGGTTCCGCCGTCACCTTAACAATCCTACGTAATTCTCTCAATTACTTATGAATTACCCATGCATATTTTGAAGGTTAGGTTTTCCTAATATATATCCTACTTGAAACCTCCAACATAGAACGTATATCTAATATGCAACCCGTCTGGACGTTCGGATCAAATATGAACATGAAAGACTCATTAAGTTTTGTGAAAACCCTTTGAAAAACCACGCAACCCTTAAGACGTGGTGTTCGTCCTTAAGTGAAATTACAATTAGTAATCACAAGAAGCCAGTGCCAATTTCAGGGAACTTTCCGACCAAAATTGCATCAAATTACTTTTCTAACTATCATAATGGTTGTGAATCACTAAGACACTTAGATAGTTAAAACGGTGATTATTAATTCAAAACATATGCATGCATAATATCATAAGTAAATTGAAAAAAACTACATATTCTTGCTAAGGCTCGTGGTCTTGCCCTAACAAAAGAAACTAGTTACAAACAATCATAAAACAAAATATTATTATGAACATAGATAGAAAACACCTAAAAAATAAACTTCAATAGTCAAAAGCTCTCTAAAGTAGTGTGTTCCCCCTTGTCATCTTTAACCCTAATGGCTAAATATCCTTATTTATACTACTATAAAATAAAACTCTAAAAGGTTTTAGAATAAAACTAGGAAACATAATAAAATAATAAAACAGCAAATAAAAGGTTTCCTATTTGAATTGAAATTCGGACTTCTCATAAAATCAGACTTTTGACGACCAAATCAACTCCGATTTGGTCCCAAAAGATCTCTTTTGAAAGCTTAAGTCGTCCCCAACAAGTCCCCAAAAGGAATTTTCCTCAAAATATGCCATATTGACCGTCAAAATACCCAAAACGTCTAGAAACATCAATCTGGCAAGATGTGTGCCGGGTCTTTATTTCATTGCCACAGTCAAATGGCTTAGTAGAAAAATCTGAAAATTTGATACAATCATCTTGAAAGACTCACGAACATCCTCAATTCTCCAAAATTCGTCCATTTGATTACTTTATGCTCAAGAGGAAGTCAAATGTCCTACATTAGAAATATAATTCAAAATATCCAAAATCTCGCCAAAATAATCAATAAATTAATACTAAGATTAGGGTAAAATATATACTAAAATATTGACTCATCACTCGCCTCATTTGATGACCACAAGAATTTCGATTGCGAATCGAGTGCATCTTCCCAATCATGCACTTGCTCATGTGACTCGCATCGGAACCATTCGCTTCTCAAATGATCTTATTCTACATAACGTGCTTTGCATTCCATCATTCAAATTAAATTTGATATCTATCAGTAAACTTACTAAAACTTCTTCTTGCTTTGCCATATTCTTTGATAAACTTTGCATGCTTTAGGACCAACGATCGGGGAAGATGATTGGAACGGGAACTGAATGAGAAGGACATTATTACCTTGATACTGTGAATAGGATTGGATGCAATTCTATTTCAGTTGTCACTACTACTTCTTCTCGGCTTTGGCATCAATGCCTTGGTCATCTGTCAAATAAAAACCTTTGTGCTCTCTCTCCTTCAGTTAAAAACATGCAATTTTGCGATATTGGTGATTGTTTGATTTGCCCATTGGCTAAACAAACTCATGTTTCATTTCCATTAAGTTCAATTAATACACATGCTCCTTTTGAATTAATTCATGATGATATTTGGAGAGGTTATCATATTCCTACAATCACTGAGGCACAATATTTTTTAACGATCGTCGATGATTATTCACGATGCACGTGCGTCTATTTTATGCACCATAATCAGATACATGCCAATTTCTAACTTCCTTCATCAATCTTGTCGAAACACATTTTTCTTCCAGGGTTAAAACAATTCGAAGTGACTCATGATGACACAATTTTATTTAGATGAAGGGATTTTTAATCAAACTAGTTGTGTTTGTACCCCACAAAAAATGGCGTAGCTGAGAGAAAACATCGTCACCTACTCAATGTAGCACGTGCCTTATTGTTTCAAGCCAACCTCCCAAAGAAATTTTGGGGGATGCCCTGTTCTTAAAGGAAAAACACCACATGAAGTGCTTTTTCAAAAACAACCCACTTATGATCACGTAACGGTGTTGTTTTTTTTTTTTTTTTTTTTTTTTTTTTTATTTTTAAAAGAGGACAACTGGTGGCAAGCCATGGTTATCCACCCATTCCGGGGGCCAGGAATACTCACAGAGCCTTCTCCTGGGATCACATAAGGGTTTTTGGGTGTATATGTTTTGCCTCTTCACATCATCACTGTCCCACAAAATTTGATAAAAGGGCCACACGTTGTATTTTTCTTAGATATCCATACGACACAAAAGGATATCAGGTATATGATCTCACTATGAGTAAATGTTTTATCTCCCGTGATGTTTTGTTTCATGAAACAGTGTTTCCTTTCCCATCTT
Source organism: Heteromeles arbutifolia (assembly GCA_024362995.1). Lineage (NCBI taxonomy): Eukaryota > Viridiplantae > Streptophyta > Magnoliopsida > Rosales > Rosaceae > Heteromeles > Heteromeles arbutifolia. The sequence continues at coordinate 27,490,742 of JANCRC010000011.1, read as the reverse complement.
CCACTACAGACTCTTTTCTTGTGCTGCCACAAGCTCAAGAACCTATTTTTGATGATCATACTCCTATTCAATCCACTAATTCAAACACTGAATGCAATGCACCAGATTCCATGCATGACATGTGACCAATGCACCAGATTCTCCTTCATTCTCACCTTCCACTTCTTTATCTTCTATTGCACCGGTCCCTCCTCTATGGCTCACACGCAACAAATGTGTTCAACTATCCACAATGGTATCATGTTGTCGTCCCACTCCCTTCTCGATCTCTCCCATCATCTAACTCTGCGTTGGCTGAAACTCGAGGCACTCCTTATCCCTTATCTGATGTTATTACATATGACCGCTTGTCCCTAACACATCGTGCTTTCACCATTTCAATTTCAGTTGCAATAGGAACTCGTTCATTTGCACAGGCAGTTTCTGACCCTATGTGGCACCTTGCCATGAAGCAAGAATTGGCTGCTCTTGAAGCTAATGGAACTTGGTCACTTCATCCCTTACCTCTTGGAAAGAAATCGGTTGGTTGCAAGTGGGTATACAAAATCAAGTTCAAATTTGATGGATCTATTTAGCAGTATAAAGCACGGTGGTCGCCAAAGGGTACAATCAAGTTGAGGGATTAGATGATCGAGAGACTTTTGCGTCGGTAGCAAAACTTGTTACTGTATGTCTTCTCCTTGTTGTAGCTTTTAGCAAAAATTGGCATCTCCATTAACTTGATGTTAATAATGCTTTTCTTCATAGGGACCTTGATCAAGATGTTAACATGTCCTTACCTCCTGGTTTCAGACGAAATGGGGAGACATGAGTTGTAAGCTTCATAAAACGTTGTACGGACTCAAACAAGCTTCTCGCCAATATTTTCTTAGACTCTCTTATGCCCTCAAACAAGCTGGGTACAGACAATCCAAGGCAGATTATTCATTGTTCATCTGAAACCAAGCTGGCAAATTTACTACTTTTCTTGTTTATGTAGATGACATCATTTTGGCAGGAAATAATCTACAAGACATTAAAGATACTAAGTCATTTCTTATGTAGAAACAAAAGACCTTGGTCAATTGAAATATTTTCTTGGCATAGAGATTGCTCGTTCCACCAAAGGCATCACACTTTCGCAACGAAAATATGCTCTTGAAATACTTGTGGATGTTGGTTATCTTGGAGTGAAGCCTGCTTCTTCTCCTATAGAGCAGAATTTGTCCTTAAGGAAAGATGATGGTTACTACATACCCATCTTCTTATCGAAGGCTCATTGGTAGACTAATCTACTTGACCATCACACGACTAGACTTGGTTTATGTTCACATTTTAAGCCAATTTATGGATAAACCATGACCTCCACATTTAGAGGCAGCTTATCAAGTATTATGTTATGTTAAAATAAGGAACAACTTGTATAGACATAATTGTAGTTGTGGATGCAAATTTCCGCCGTCTTCTCCTTTGAAGAAAATGCATCTGCAAAATAATAACACCTAAGTTTAAGGCCAAAAGCCTGATGCGTCCATGTTGAATGGAGGGGGCTTTGGCCGAAGAATCTCCGATGCCAAAGTTAGAATTCTGAAAAGAATGTGTTTAGGAGTTTATGGGTAGCAATTGGCTTTGCATTTTAGTGGGACAAAAGGGCTATTATAGGGGAGTGACCGGCCCTCTTTGGAGAATATTGGCCAGCCATATATGGTGTAATTGGGTGAATAATTGCAAGATATTATGTGAAATAATATATTGCAATTAACATGACAATTAATCCTAAATTAAATAGGAAATTTGGGAGTTACCTTTTGAATAAGGATTTAATGAGGAGTGATGAGAGGGATTTGAATAAATACCATTTTGATCACCTTTGACTCTTCCTTGATTGAGCCGTTATTGTCCATTACATGCGCATGGTAATCTCGATGTGCCTTGAGGGTAATTTTATCCTTTTCACCCAAAAGTCTACGTGTCACCTCCATAATTTTCTTGATTATTTTTGGCTCCAAAAATTCCCCCACACCTATTGGACTGCTTGCAGATAAGAGTAGCAGGTGTAGAGATCTTCCCTTGCTTTAGGAAACATAAGATTGTTTCATATTTTGGTGTAGATTCCCACATTAATTGGAAATTAGATCTTTCTAGGAAAGGGAAATAAATCACTTTCAAAGTCTATTTAAGTCTACCTTAAGTAGATGATTAAATCAACTTCAGAGAGCAATTTATTCTACCCTACAAGAGAGAGAAAGCTAGAGGATATTTGTTCCTCCTCTCCTAGCAATCTTCTACACTTGCCCGTACAAAAGACCGTCTTTCGTTGCTTTCTTCGTCTTCACACCGCACCAAGATAAGAAAAAATTAATTTTTCCTTGTCTTAGTAATTTTTTGGAGCCTTGGGGCTTGAAATTTGGCTCAACAGGGGTCAAGGATGTGTGAAAAGATGGCTTGGAGAGGCCACAACATTGTTGCCATGGGTGGCTTAGTGCAGTGGCGACTCAGCTTGGGCCGAGGGCTGGCAGCCCGAGCCTAGGGCTGGGCGCGTGGCTAGCTTGGGCCAGGGCGCTTGGGTTTGGGTTGTTGTGCATGGTCCCGTGTGGTGATGTTAACGAGGCACGGGTCTCCTGTTTTGCTAGGCTCGAGCTCGTATGCAGAGAGAGAGGAAATAGAGGCCTTGGGTTTGTGGGCCGCTGGGCTTGGCCTATGCGAGTGAGAGACTAAGGGAGGTACGAGGGCGCCTGCCCCTTCTTTCTACTAACTTGGGCTTTGAGGAGAGATGGACAGGCCGTGAGGCCTAGCATAGCTGCTGGGGTCCTGTTGGTTTTTAGGCCGTGGGGTATGATGCGTTGTTGTTTTTTTTTTTTTAATTTTTTTTTAAATTTTTGTGTGCAGCCGTCTAACAATTCTTCTTTGCGTTTTTGTAGAATTTCTTCGAGCATGTCTTCTTCAAGCCACAATGGTGATGATGGTGTCCTGCCATTGTATCGTCAAGGCGGCTCAGCTTGGACCGACGGCTGGCAGCCCGAGCCTAAGGCTCGGCGCGTGGCTAGCTTGGGCTAGGGCGCTGGGGCGCTTGGGTCTGGGTTGTTGTGCATGGGCCCGTGTGGTGATGTTAACGAGGCACGGGTCTCCTGTTTTGCTGGGCTCAGGCTCGTATGCAGAGAGAGAGGAAACCGAGGCCTTGGGTTTGCGGGCTGTTGGGCTTTGCCCATGCGAGTGAGAGACTAAAGGAGGTACGAGGGCGCCTACGTCTCCTTCCTGCTGACTTGGCTTTGAGGAGAGATGGACCAGGCCGTGGGGTCGAGCATGGCTGCTGGGAATTTTTTTTTAAATTTTTTTGTGCAGCCGTCTAACGATTCATCTTTGCGTTTTTGTAGAATTTCTTCAAGCATGTCTTTTTCAAGCCATAAGGGCGATGATGATGTGTTGCCATTGTATCGTCAAGGCGGGTCTTTGAGTAAAGTGGGCTACTTCAAAGCTACTCACTTTAAAATTAATTCTGATAACTTGTTGAGAGATTTCCTTGAAGCATATAGGCACAACATTCCGTCCGGGGTGCGTGTGAAGCATGTCAAGAAGGGTAGCAGCTGTGAGCCATGTAGTGGAGCTCAGAAAGCTATCAAGTTTCACCCCTACTACCTTGTGTTAGGATTTACTTTTCCCATGCCGCGTTTCTTCCAAGAAGCGTTTTGCTCCATGAAGTGTACCCCCACTCAATGTTCTCCAAATGTGATTCGTGTGATGGTGGGATTCCTTAATCTAAGCCAATTCTTTGACTTGGATCTAACCATCAACAAATTCTGGTACTTCTTTGACATAGGCCATATTGATAGAGTTAGGTAGCTGTGATCCTGCCATAGGCTTTTTCGATAATTCGAGCAAGAGAGATCATGATTGGGCCAAGGATACTTTGGAGATAAGTGGAGAGTGGGAGTCTAATTCTTCCCCCGAGCTACGTGTTCCAACGATTTGAAGTTACTCCATAATGTCCTCTACCCGTATACTTTAGAATTATACACTTTGAATGTAAAATGCGATTTCTCATTAAAGTTATGAGAAATAGTGGGAGGTGAGAAAAGGATATAAACTTGAATATGATTGGTTTATAGTTGTCTAAAATTAATAGTACATCACTATTATTAATGAGCTTGCAATTTTAATTGTTAAAGGTCTCAAGCTCTTCGAAGCGTTAAAATTCTATGTTGTGTAACATTCTAAGAATAACCTATGAATGTTGGTTTCACCAACCTAGCATAAAATGGTTATATGTTGGGAGTTGTCCATCATTCTCTTTTATGAGAACAAGCTAAGACAAAGAAAATGAACAAGTTGATGAAACAAAAGGGAATGGTTTCAAAATGAGTCACAACATATAGTTTAACAACAAGACGATCCGATTTCGGCACCTTATGTAACTATAATGCTCTAAGTAGTTTTGATAAAGAATTAAATCAACCACCTAGGAGGTACAATTGAATTTTTGTATCCTTAGTAGGAACCATGCTTCCACTAATGATTTGGATAATTCTTATATGACTACTTTAAAGGTCTTAGTATGACTAAAACTTGAAGTATGGTGTATGACACCATATAATTTAAATGAATTGACTTAATAAAACAAGTCACACTTTTCAAATGGGATTACTTGAGAAGGAATTCTTTTGTGTATGTTTGTTTAAATAACTTGTGTTAGCTAGAGTTGTTGATTGTCCCAAAACTGTTGAGACATCATCAATAATCTAATGGATCTTAAAGATTGTCAATAGATCCAAGACAAGTTAGTGGGAGCTATATGCATTCAAATCAAGAAAATATAAGTGTTGTGTTTTTCTTAAAGTCTCGAATGAATGCTTAGTTACAACAAGGTCAGTGGGAGTGATGTCATACTTTTGAACATGTTATGACTGAAGTCTATTTGATAGACTTAATGAAAAATAGATGTTACTCAAAATGACAAATTGTGACACGGTCAATTTTGAAGTACAGACTTAAAAATGGACTTAATGATACAGCAAGGCTGTCTCAAGAATGTTATATAGGGAAATTGAATCTCAAACGTTGAAGATTTGAGAAAGTATTTCTACATATGATAGAAAAATTACTTTCATGACCCTTATAAAGAATATGTCACAAAATCACAAAAGGGACACATGTATGGACTTGTGAGATGATATCCAAAGGTGAATAACCATTGGGGTTGTCACTTTAAGATATTGCTATAGCCCAGGATCAGAACCATAGCAACTGATAAAGTATTATTACCCTTGAGAAAGGAATATCAGAGTGAGACTCTGGAAGCGTGCATTCACTTAGGTTATAAACCAAAGTGATAATAACCCATTTTAACAAATGGAACTTCATGATGGATGAAGTACTAATCATATGATTGTATTGTTAGTATGGTACTACAATAATCTCAAGGTTGGAGCAAGGTCTGTATAAAGTATACAGACGAAATATATTAAAGTTTTAGAAACTGCTTCAAAAGGTGTTTCGAATAGACGGGGTTCATTTTGAACCAATGATTGAATCCAAACCATAAGGTCATTAGTAGGATACTACGATGTAATGGGGTGATAGCTCAAGCCGTGGAATCAAGGTCTCATCAAAGTATTTGAACACAAGAAAGAGACAACATCAAATGTTTTGGAAACATTTAATAAATAAATCCTTTTAAGTTAAAAAGGATTAATACATAACCTAGTTAACCTACAAGCTCAAGTTCACTCGATTAGCATCTATAAGATGCACTAGTGATTGACTTTAGTGATTGTTGGAGATATGCCCTGAAAGTCAATCTTTGGAAGAAACCTTTCAAGACAATGTCTGTATGTATAGATGACTCTAATACAGCAAAAGGCAAAGTCACTCATTAGGACTATCTCAATAAATGATATACGTCCTAAATAGTGAATCCATGGACAATGGATCAATGGAAGAAGTAATCTAATGATGTTAGACTGCAGAAACCTTCTTCACATAACCGTAATGTCCAAAAGGTTCCTAGTCATAGGATTGTCAGAGGAATACTAACAATACATTGACCAGCACATACTATGTCCCCTTAAAATGGAAGGATGGAAAGTCTTATGCCATTCGTGTAGTGACACTAAGACAAGTATGTAGGTGCTCATTAAGGGAATGGGTTCACTGAACACAATCAAACGAAAGTACTTGCATGGAGGTCTACTCACATGTCAAGCAAGTAACTCCACTGGTTGGAATAATGTAAGTAATCCTTTGACCTGAGACATCATAGTTGTCTTGGGGATATATTGCTGATCACTTGATAATGAAACATGACCACATCTAATCTTGGATGTGTTCTATGCATTGTTGGGGTTAGTGATTTATTCGTAGAGGTATGTGAATGATCAACAAGGGATTTCTAATCCTCGTTACGAGAGGAAGAATACTCTAAGATATGATTCGGGAATCTTCGGCCGAAGTATCGAGCGTAATGATGGAAAGTGTTCCTATACGACTCAATAGAATCATATAACTTGATATAATCACATTAGGGGTTTGACATTAAGTATCCATACCCTAGTAATGTGATTGTGAGTATTGTATTAAAGAAAGATCGAATTACATTGTAATTCCAACTGAATAGGTTCTCCGAACAAATTCTACATTAGCTTGGGTAGCCATGATATATGATTAAATGTCACTTATGGCTTGTGGGTTCTTCTGGATGATTAAATAAGTAGTCATCAAAGAAGAAGGAGAATTAAAAGTAAGTTTTAATTCACTAAGTGATTGGATTAATACTAATCAATTGGATTGGTACCAATCACCTCACTGCCTTGCTAATTAGAACCTAAAATGATTGTACACCGAAACATTCTTGTGGTGAGACAACTAAAGGATGATGGAATTAATTAATTGGATTAATTAAGTGTTATGATTAATTAGAAAGTCTAAAGAAATCATAGAAGCGATGAAAGATCGTTTAGGACTTAAAGAAAAGTTCGGGTTCACTTTCTCTCTACACACATAAGGCCGGCCACCAAGAGGAGGGAAAGCTAATCATCTCTTCTCCTTTTGGTTATTTCAATATCCATCTCACTACACTAGTGGGTGTGGATCTTTAGAGGGCTTCTACTTTGGAGACTAGAGGAGAATCAAAGGAGCTCCAAATCTTTCAAGGTGTAGGAAACAAGGAGGGAGGCTAAACTCAAGGAGTTCCAAGAACAAAGAGCTTGGAGGTGGTCCATCCTTGATCTAAAGTCTAGATCAAGAGGTATAAAACTTAACCTTCACTTTGTTCTTCAACTTTTGGTTTGATGCATCTTATATGAACCTATGCTTCTTAAAGGGGATTTGCATGACTATAGCTTTGATATTATGTGTTATTATGCTTCTGTTGCTTATGTATATAAATTTAGAATTGTATATGCATGCTAGTCACTAGAAATCCCACATAAATCTCATTATTTCCCTTCAATGAAGAGCGATAAGGTGGACCCTGCTGCTAAAGTGGAGCCAAGGCCTACTCTTTTTGCTTCTGAGACTAGTTCGTCTGTTGAGAAAGAGGAGATTGCTCGTGTGGGCAGTTGTGAGAAATCCACCAAGCCTGTTTCTGAAGAGGCAGCTAAGATCTGTGCACTTTTGAAGCCAGATCTGCTTGAAGACATGGACGCGTGTGCCAATCTTGTTGATGGCGTTAGAGGGGTTGTTTGCCCAAGTTCCTTTGCAAAGCATACAACTCAATATAGTAGGGCTGCTCTACTTGCCATGAAGAAGAAAACAACGATTCTAGCAGCTGAGTCTATGCTTCTTGACCAAGAGGATACCAAGGCTGCCAAGGAGACGGCAACAGCTATGGCAGCTGAGGCCTATTCTTCTGCTGAGAAGATCAAGAGGTTGGAGTCTGAGCTCATCGCTTTGAGGGGGTCCAATATCTCTGCCCCTATTTCTCTGCAGCTTGAGATCGCTTGCCAGGAAATCGTTGACTTGAAGACTAGACTTGACGCGATCCAAGTTAAGTATGAAAGTGTAGAGAATGAGATTAGCTGTTACATACCTCAGATTCAAGATCTTGAGCGTGCCGTTTCTAAGCTTCGTTCTGCTGCTTATGCAAAGGATGAAGAGTTGATTGTTGCTTATAACCAAGTGATCCACTTCAAGAAGATCGTCAGCAGGCTTGATAGCCAAGTGTTGGAACTTCAAGGTGAGCTGAAGATCAATGAAAATCTGAAGAAGGAAGTGTATGAGCTGCAGCACGTTCGTGTTGGTATGCTCGAAGAGAATGAACAGCTGAAGGGCTAGAAGCCTGGACTTGAGGCTTTGCTTGTTCAGAGTCAAGCTGATTTCTACAAGCTGGGTTATGTAGATTATCTCTTTGGTAGGCCATCTAACTTTGAGTTTGCTGGGAAAAACTTCGAGACCTTCTCTATTTCTCCAGAAGACTTGCTTGTCTTTACTTTTGAGGCTTCCATTGGTGAAGTAGTTAGAGAAGTTGGTGCCCAGGCTGGGCAGCTGCGGGTGAAGCGATGGATGATGTCTTTATTGAGAGTGTCGCGGCTGCTGACCGAGTAGTCATGGGATGTCCAAGCTGCTGAAGAATAGTCTTCTAGGTAGCCTTTAGGATTTTCTTTGTTTTCCTTGTTGCTTTTTGCTTTGCTTGAACTCATTCGGCCTTTGCTATTTGTTTATCAATTTTGCTAGAAAATTTAATAAACTTGCTTCCTTCATTTTTCTTCATCTTCGTTTCTTTTGTTTACGCCTAACCTTTGACTCTTAGGCCAGCGACAAGCGTGCTACTTTTTTTATAAGCACACAGTCCCACGTAGCCTATGCAGCTACAGGTTTTGGTGTAGAACTTTTGCAAAGTTGTTAGCCATAGGGTCAGCTACCGGACACCTTACTTACAGAAGCAGACGAGTCGACATGACCACTTGACTGTTAACTTTGGCTGTCTTCAATCCTTTGAGCTGTGTGGCCTGCATCATAACATACTAAACATTTTTGGGGCATGAAATTCGCTAACCTTTCATATCAAAAGTACGCGGTTGTATGGAATTTTGTAGGTAAAGGTCCAAGAGAACTCTTTACTCTTTATGTAACCAATTCTGTGGGTACATAGCAAGTATCACAACACTTTAGAAATTAGTGTAGATCTGAACGATCATTTAGCGCTTGTCAGAGATGAAGCTTATCAACTGTGTAGCATGTCGGTAGTGGATAAAGCTTCGTATATGCACGCTAACTGTTTAACCTTTCATAAAAAATGTGCGGTTGTATAAGTTTAGCGCGACTTACTGCTCGAAGGGCAAGCTGTAGGTAGTCTTCTGGAAATCGTAGGCTACCTTAGTGCACTCGGCAGCAGCTTTAGGGTTCCAGGGCAGCCATTCATAGTGTGTACTACTTAATGTGCCTCCTACGTCTATGAGGCCCGGTTCCTCACATGTTAGGCCAAAAGACCAAAAATCCTTCAATTAGCTAAGCCTTGAAAAAGAACATTGTGGCTACTTCTAGGAATCCCGGCCCAAGCCATCGTGCACCTAGTTACACCCAGGGTAGCCCGACTCATCCACGTCCAGACATTCGGAGTGTATAGTTTATCCTCTCGCATCAAAGAGCAAACCCATATGGATGTCAGGCAATTGGTTTACCCTCTCACATTGGAGAACATGGTTGGTCCCTAGGAGGTGCAATTCCTATGATAAGTCCCTAAGAAATGCGCAATCTTCTTTGAAGTGCAGGAGTATTCAATTGTTGTAAACATGCAACCAAGCCAAGTTGTGAATAACTTCTGAATTCTTCATTGAAAATCGAGTGAAATGAATAAACGTTTAGCTGTAAGGTAGGAACTACATAACAACTGGATAGCCATCGGCTTGCAAGGTGGTACCCGTCGAGCTGCTTGAGTCTTCAGGTTTTGATGTTGCGGGAGGGTCACGCATGGTACTTCCTCATATTGTAGGCGTTCCACTGCTTTTCAATCTCTTTGTCATTCATGGTGGCTAGGGTGTAACTACCCTTGCCGCTTACTTTATTGATCTTGTACGAACCTTTCCAGATGAGATCAATCTTTTTGGAGCCTTCTCTGCGGGCAGTGATGAAAACATTTCTTAGGACTAGGTCTCAAAGATAGAACTGCCGGATCTTTGCCCTTTTGTTGTGACTGGAGAGGAACTGCTGCTGGTAGGCTGCGATGCAGGTGATGACCTTCTCGCGTTCCTCATCTGCCAGATCTAGGTCTGTGGCCATCTTCTTTCCGTTCTGCTCGATGCTTGGTAGTAGAGTGCTGATACTTGGCACGATGACATTGGAAGGAATGATTACTTCTAAACCAAATGCCAAGGAGAAAGGAGTCTCACCGGTTGCTTGTCGTTTGGTTGTGCAATACGCCCATAGACATCTAGGAAGTTTGTCTGGCCATTTTCCTTCCTGTCGGAGAGGGATTTCTTGAGGCAGTTGAGAATGTCTTGTTGGATGCTTCGGCCTGCCCATTGCCTTAGGGATACCTCAGTGTGGACATGTGCTGCTTGATGCCATATTTCTGGAAAAACTTCGCCAAATCTTTGCCTACGAATTACGGGCCGTTGTCTGTGACGATGGATTGAGGGATGCCAAATCAGCAGATGATGTTCCTCCATATGAAGCGCTCTATATTCGTCTAAGTTGTAGTTGTCATGGGCTTTGCTTCCACCTATTTGGTGAAGTAGTCAATTGCCACGATCATCAGGCCTCTGCCCCTAGTAGCGATCGGCATTAGCCCTACCATGTCGATTACCCACTGCATGAACGGCTAAGGACTCGTCTGCGGGTGTAGCTCGTTGGCAAGCAATGTTGATATCGACTTGCAGAGTTGGCAACGGTCGTACTTTTGTACTAACTCTTTAGCATCTTGATCCATAGTGGGCCAGTAGTAGCCTGCGTTAAGAGCCTTTTGAGCTAAGGATCGACCTTCGGAGTGATTTCCACAAACACCTTCATGGATTGAACTTAGAACCTTTAGGTCGTCAGGAGGCTCTAGGTAGCGGAGATGTGGTATAGTGTAGGAACTTCAGACGAGAATGTCGTTCCACATGTAGTAGCGTGCTGCCTTTGTTTGGAGCTTTCTAGACTCCAATCTTTCCACGGGGAGTGTGCCATTGACCAGGTAGTCTATACTGGAATCTTGCCAGTTTGGAGTTGTACTAACCTGTAACACCTCGACCACTGGCTCCACCTACATGCTTGGTTTATCCAGATACTCCACCGAAATAGAGCATTTGAGTTTGTGGTCGAGGGTGGAGCAAGCTAGCACCTCCACGTGGGCATTGTCTACCCGTGGAACTTGAGTGAAGGTGTAAGTCTAAAATGACTCAAGTTGCTTTCGTACCTTCTCTAAGTATTGTGCCATCTTCGAATGTTTTGCTTTGTACTCCCCAATAGTTTGGCTGATGATTAGCTGTGAATCGGAATGAATTACAACCTTTTTCAAGTGTAATGGACTTCGGGTGCGAGATTTGAGTTGGGATATGTCAAATCTACAGAGAAATAGTGTGAAAATACGCCCGGTTTATTCGTCCATCCAGAAATCTGAAGCCAGGACGGTTAAACTGGTCTTGGACAGGTTTGGACTACTAAGAAGGCCACATAAGTGGGTTGGACCTCGAGTTAGACCGCAATAGTGGGTCGGGTCGCCTACACGGGTCAGACTTTGGGTGCGGCCTGGGCCGCTGGAACACGTGGGTGCTGAGCTCCTCTTGGCGCGGCTTAGGCCTGCGCGGCGTCCTGGGCCTGCGGGTCTTAGATGGCTACCTTGGCAGCTGCGGGTACAGCTTGGGCTTACTTGCGCTGGGCCATGCTAAGTTTTCTTGTAGCTCGGCCTGGGCTCGCTGCTGCAAGGTGGCATGGGCATAGCTTGCTCTTGTATGCTGATGCCTTCATCCTAGGCTTAGGTTTCACCATGAGCTACCACGGTGGCTGCTGCTGGCACAGCCATGATGGTGCCTAGTAGGGGTGGTGCCGCTCCACTTGTCGTCACGTTGAGCCTCGTGGATCGTTGTGGTAGGGCTATGCCTTCATCACTTGGTCCAAATCCTTGAACGTAGGAAGTTTCGTTCGTTGTGGTTTTCGAATTTATAGTCATTGTACTTTTCTTTTACGTTTATTCAAAGAACTTTGTAAAAATTTCTAGGAATAAGGATGTATGAAAAGTCTACGAATGAGCGAGAAATGAGAAACCTTGAATGCGAGAGTCTTCTTCGAGCATGTGAATCAAGGCTCTCAACGAAAGCACCAATTTGTGGATGCAAATTTCCGCCGTCTTCTTCTTTGATGAAAATGCACCTGCAAAATAATAACAGTAAGATTAAGGCCAAAAGCCTTACACGCCCACGATGAAAGGGGGGAGGGGGCTTTGGCCAAAGAATCTTCGATGCCAAAGTTAGAATTCTGAAAAGAATGTGTTTTGGAGTTTGTGGGTACCAAATGGCTTTGCTTTTTAGTGGGATAATAGAGCTATTTATAGGGGACTGGCCAGCCCTCTTTGGAGAATATTGGCCGGCCATATATGGTGTAATTGGGTGAATAATTGCAAGACATTATGTGAAATAATATCTTGCAATTAACATGGCAATTAATCCTAAATTAAATACGAAATTTGGCAGTTACCTTTTGAATAAGGATTTGATGAGGAATGATGAGAGGAATTTGAATAAATACCATTTTGATCACCTTTGACTCTTCCTTAATTGAGCCGTTATTGTCCATTGCATACGCATGAGAATCCCGATGTGCCTCGAGGGTAGTTTTATCTTTTTCACCTAAAAGTTCACGCGTCACCTTCATAATTTTTTTGATTATTTTTGGCTCCACAGTAGGATTTTAATTTATGATTGTATATGTACAAAGACCTCTGACACACCCCGTCCCAAGGAGGGCGTGCTGGCCGTCACGTGAGAGTGACGTAACCATGTGCATAGCGCGGAAGCTAGTAAGATAAATTTAAATACACATTCAGAGCAAAAGGAACGTCTAGTTGCAGTCAAGGACAATTGCTAAAATATAACACCCCAAGGTGAATCCTACTTTTGTGAATTCTATCAGAACTCCATTTCTTCCCTCGTGGCCACCAAAACTCTGCTACCTAGAACCTGGAGGGGCGAAAAACAAAGTGGGTCAGAAACAAATCCTTTTCAAAACCTTTTATTTGCTCAAAAGTTATAACCCCTCGCCGTAAAACCTGTAATAATTTTCCAGAAATATATAATAAGTATATACTTACCTCAAAACCATGTTCAGAAGTAGTGATATGCAAGGTATATGCCATGCCAAATATATCTCATTAAATCTCATAACTATAACAGGTGAAATAAACTCATCATAGATAACATGTCCACCGAGTGATCAGCTCGGCTGAACTATAGCTCATAATCAATCTCATCATATCTCATCACACACACACACACAGATATATATATATATATATATATATCCTACACACGAGTCGGAACCACCTCACGTGGTCTCACCGACAAGAGTGGGTGTAAATAATTACACTCTAGTGCTACGATCACGTGAAGACTGAGCGCTAATCGCGGGTCACCTACGAGTCAAACCCACCTATAGTGGTCTATTCGACAGGATTGAGCATCTAACTTGGATCCAAGTTGAGCATGTGATGCGAGAGGTGAACATCACGTGAAGGACTGAGCCCTGGCCCTGGGCGGGAGCACTAACACTGGGGTGCAGGTTTATGAGCTTTCAACACATCTCAACATAAACATCATTTCATATTAATCATTCTCTATCATCAATATATACTCACCTGATACTTACCTGTGCGTCCACAGCACCAATTACCATTATATGCAACTACTAATGCATGAATAAATAGATATATATACTTTGCATGGCATATCATATCGCATTTCATATCACATTTCGCTTAATTGATTTTCTGGGAAAAATCTCATTTATATAGGTATATACGGAAAACAACTGCCCACTCACAGGTATGTCGAAGCGTCGCAACCCCCGAGCCTCGATTGATGGCGTTCGTCCTCAGGATAGGCCTCATTTATATGCGTAATAATCGAAAAACGTTATTTAACACACATAACCAACAATAGGTAATAACTTCTCATATATTGCTCAATTTGGGTATATGAATATACCACAGTGATCTACACAATCTCAGGATCATCCCCATAATTTTTAAAATAATTTTCCAACCCCTCACGCGCTGCCACGCGCCGGCAAGTGCACGGCCACACGCGCGGCCACGCGCAGGGAACACTGACGGAAATAGTAAACGACGTTAGGAATATTCCGTTAAAACTAACGGTGTTACGTGACGCCGTTAGGAATATTCCGTCAACTTTGATGGAATATTCTCTCTTCTTCTCCGGTGGACCTCGCCGGTCGCTGCCGTCTTCCGCCATCAGAACTTTGAATTCTCGCCGGCTTTTGGAAAATTTTCAAATCTTCAAATCTTCTTCATTTCTCAACCAAAATTCATGAAATTTATACCAAAATGAAGATCTCACAAAGATGAACACAACCATACTGACTCGACCCCCAACTCACCGGGGATTTGCCGGAAAAAGCCTCGATAATTCCGGCCAATCTTCAAACTTGTCGATCTCCACTTGTCGACGTCCAAATCACTTGGTTTTTCTTTTCCGAGCTTCGTAAGGATGATCTAAAGCTTCCTATGGCTTTAGAATCTTCTAAAAACCTCGCATTTACGTGTGCATGAACAGTGCCTCAAATTCTGGGTTACGGGTTCTAGGGTTTTCGAAGGTTTCGGGTTCTGAAAATGGTACCAATCGACTCGTGAGGTCACAAGGAACAACTCCTTCGATTTGTGAAGATTAGGCTTAGTTTTGGTGTTGTCCGTACGGTTGTACGAAAAATGGGAGAGATCGAGAAAGAGAAGGCACGGGAGAGAGAGGGGAGAGTTTGCGTGTGTGTGGTCCATGTAGGTCACCAACCAAAACAATTATACCAAAACATATAACACACACATCATTCAACGTCGAAGGGTATTTTTGTCTTTTCACATCCACTATACAAATTTTTCGGGACGGGCTGTTACAATCTACCCACCTTATAAAATTTCGTCCTCGAAATTTACATAACCAAAAACATCCACTAGTACTCATAAAACAATCTTGGGTACATCTCTCTCATCCGTTTCTCTGTTTCTCAAGTAGCTTCTTCCATTGAATGGTTTCTCCACAAAACTTTGACCAATTGCACTGTCTTATTTCTCAAAACCTTATCTTTCCAATCCAAAATAGTCACTGGTTCCTCATCATAAGTCATATCCAAATAAATTTCCAATGATTGAGGAGGAATCACATGCAAATGATCTACGACATAATGATGAAGCATCGAAACATGGAAGACACCATGTACCTTAAACAACTCTGAAGGCAACTCATGTCTGTAAGCAACTTCATCGACTCGTTCGATGATCTCATAAGGTCCGATATACCTAGAACTTAACTTGCCTTTCTTTCCAAACCGAAACACACTTTTCCAAGGTGAAAATTTCAAAAATACTCAATCACCAACCTCCTACACTCGATCAGTGGCACGCCGGTTTGTTAGGCACTTTTGACTATCCGAGCCGCTTTCAAGTTAAACTTAGTCACTTGAACATTCTGAGTAGTCTCATCTCCTATCTCAGTACCTTAAATTCCATCTTGCCTACAAGTCCAAAAATCAACACACATGACATCGCTTTTGGACTTTATGGTGTTACTTCCAGAACACTGAAGTGACCAACATACCCAAAAAGTTCAACAGATCCGTAAGCCTCAATCTCTTTTCCATAAAACATTTAAATAACTGTTGCACTTGTCTGGAAAGGTTACTGCTCCCTCCCTGAAGTAACATACTTGCCTTAGTAAGTTGATCCACATTCACCCAAATTCCATCACAACCATTTAGTGTACGAGGAAAACTGGTATGCAAAATCCATAGTAATATTTTCCCATTTCCACTGCGGAACAGATAGTGACTGCGTCAATCCACAAGGTTTCTTTCTTTCCGCTTTAACCTGCTAACAAATGACACATATACTAACATAACAACAATTTCCTTTTTCAACCCGGTTAATAATAAAATGGTCGAATGGTATGATACATCTTAGTTCCTCCTAGATGTATTGCATAAGCCGAACAATGTGCTTCATCCAAAATTTCTTTCTTTAATTCCATAATATTTGGCACATACATTCTATTCTCTTGCATATGCCTGCCATCTAATTCTCTAACTCTGAGATCTTTCTTCTTCTTTTTTTTTTCTCTTAATTCCTTAAAGGAAATAGCTCTTGAATTTCGTTATCATTAATCTGTGCCTCGAGCACTCGATCAATTGATACTAGCCTGACTTGAAAACTAGCAAGCATGGCTACTTCTCGTTCTTCTATTCCTAATTCCACTCCAGTATACCTCAAATCTGTAAAAAGAGGAACATGACAAACATCCAAAACATTGGTCTTCACTGAAGTCTTCCTGCTAAGTGCATCAGCCACAACATTTGCACGGTCACCCAGGTCGTGCAATCATAATCACTAAGCAACTCAATCCACCTTCGTTGCCTAAGATTAAAATCCCTTTGAATAAACAGATATTGGAGACTCTTATGATCCGTAAAATCTGGCATTACTCACCAAAAAGATAATGTCTTCGTAACTTCAAAGCAAAGATGATAGCTGTTAATTCCAAATCGTGAGTATGGTAATTCATCTCATGAGGTTTCAATTGCCGTGAAGTATAGGCAATCACCCTACCATGTTGCATCAACACACATTCCAAACCATTCAAAGAAGTGTCACTAAAGACCTTATAATTACCGCTATCATCTGGGAATGCTAAAACAAGTGCAAGAGTGAGGAAATACTTCAACTGCTGAAAATTTTACTCATAATTTCATCCCACTCAAACATAACCTCTTTTCTCGCCAATGGTAAGGCAATGACTGAAAAATCCTTAATAAACCGTCTATAATAGCCTGCTAAGCCAAGAAACTTCGATCCTCAGTCACGGTTCGTGGCTATTCCAAATTCCCCACTGCTGCTACCTTTTAAGGATCCACTTGAATACTATGAACAGATATCACATGTCCCAGAATTGCCACTTGATTCATCCAACATTGGTATTTACTGAACTTGGCATATTACCGATGTTCCCTCAATTTCTTTAATACCAAGTTAAGATGTCTAGCATGGTCTGCTTTCGACTTAGAGTACGCCAGAATATCATCAATGAAAACAATAACAAACATGTCGAGATATTCCTGGAATACTTCATTCATCAAACCCATAAAAGCAGCATGCGCATTCGTCAATCTGAATGGCTTCACCAAAAACTCATAATGACCATAACAATTTTTGAAATCAGTCTTAGGAACATCCTCACTGCTAATCTTCTACTGATAATAACCAGACCTCAAGTCAATCTTTGAAAACACACAGGCACTTCTAAGCTGATCAAATAATCATCAATACGCGGCAATGGATAACCGTTCTCAATCGTTACCCGAATCAATTGCCTATAATCAATGCATAGCCTTAATGTCCCTTCTTTCTTCCTTACAACAAAACTAGGGCTCCCCAAGGTATCGTACTAGGTTGAATGAAACCTTTATCAACCAATTCCTGCAACTGAACTTTCAATTCCCTCAACTCTGCAGGAGCCATTCTATAATATAAGACCTGTACCTGGAGACAAATCAATAGTGAACTCCACATCTTTATTTAGCGGTAATCTAGGTAACTCATCCGGAAATACAACAGGAAAATGTCTAACCACCTTTACATCTTCCACACTACTCAGAGTAGCATCATTTAGCACCACATGCGCTAAGTATCCTTGGCAGCCTTTTGATAACCCTTTATTTGCTCTCATAGCAGAAATAACGGCATGCCTCACTCTAGTTAGCTCAACCACAAAAGCAACCTCTAATAATCCGTGACGATAGATAGTAACTGATTTCCTGTAGCAATCTATCTTGGCACAATCATAATGCAACCAATCTATACCTAGAATAACATCGAAATCCACCATCTCTAACGGAATAGAATACGCTGCCATAACTATATCTTCTACCAACACGGAACACTCTGAATGAACACGATACTAATATATAATGGCCTCCCTGATTACTTGCTTAACGAATCCCAACGGATAAGTTATTAATATTACGATTTGCAGCCCGCGAAACCGATAACTCACTGTTGTTTCGATAAGTAAGTAACAATTCCTGAGGGTGCAATATTACCATTTTGCCCCTAATTGGGAAATACATATATATAGGGGTGGTTTTGGTACGATTACCGTACCAAAACCTCTGTACCGATTACCATACCAAATATTTGGTACATCAAAATCTATTACCGTTACCGTACCAAACTTTCGGTATACCACATAGTTTGGTTGGTATGGTATGCCAATGGTAATTACCACTTTGTTTTAGGCCACTTAGTTTGCCCAAAATCTAATATTTTTCTAACCTAATTCAAGAAGTTACAAGCCATAGAAGTTACAAGCCACAATATAAGTTTCCACAATATAAGTTACAAGCCATAGAAGTTTCCACAATATACTAATGACTATGTTGGAATAGTATTCAGTCGACCTAAAGTTGTTTGGAATAGTATTCAATCGACCTAAAGTTTCGTGCTAAATGGCTCAAGCAATAGTATTCAGTCGACCTAAAGTTGTTTGGAATAGTATTCAGTCGACCTAAAGTTTATGTGCTAAATGGCTCAAGCAAGTCAACTCGTATGTCAACTTGTATCACAAGGCTCCAAGCAATCTGTCAACCGCTAGTTGCTTTCCAGCTTTCTCTCCTCCTTGATTCAAGGCACTTAACTTGCTGATTACTTCTTAGTCTTGGGTTTGATGTAAATCACCTTAAATTAAGGAAAAGTGTGTGTCCTAGGTGTACCCGGTCTCTAGGGTTTTATGTAAAGATGGTTGCTTGTAATCATTCTCTTTTCTTGTCTACATATACTGTCATGTACACTTAGAACATGATGAATCAGAAATACTTTGAAACTAAAATCTTCAGACTAGGATATAAAAATATTAATAAAAATTACATAATACATAATTATATATATATATATATATATATATATTATAAATACATAATATAATATTAATAAATTATCGGTAGGTACGGTATACCATCGGTACTGGTTTTGAATACCAGTACTGTACTGAAATAGTATGGTATGGTACAAATACTGTACCATTACTAATTGGTACAAATTTTTGGTAAAAATTTGGTATGTTACGGTATGGTAGGGCGGTAGGTACGGTATTATGGTAAAAATTTCCACCCCTACATATATACGCCTCGATCGTGCTTATTCAATATTGTCCTTACAACGTCGACAAGAACATAAAATTTCTGCATCACAATCAATAAAACTCTAGCAAAGTGACCAAAAGAAATAGGTTCAACGTACCCATAATCAAGTCCGAATGATTCTGAGCATCTTGCAGTGATATGTTAACACGTCTTTGGGCTTATTGTCGTCCCCCACGACCTCTATTAGCTTGATTGCTTTGCCCATGCTCACCACGGCCTATCTAACCAACACTACTAGATCCAGGAACCTGCCAAATCGGCGTTAGTGGTGGCAAAGAAGACTGCTGGGGCATCTACTGATTCTGGGGACAATTTGCAGCTTTATGTCCCATTTATCCACATGTAAAGCATCCTCTGCTTTTTCACCTACACTCTCCAAAGTGTCTATTACTGCACCTACGACACAAAAATACATTTCTTTCACTAGCATCTCCCTGTCTTTGGAATCTAGGACCTCCAGTAAATTACCACCTCGCCTCTGACCAGTGGCACTAAAACCTTAGCTTGAAGAACTAGAACTAGCTTCACTTTCCTTAAAACTCTGAGTCTGACGATGTCCCTGAGATGATTGACCTTTACCTTTATCATCTCTCCTCTAATTCACATTCTTTTCCTTCTTCTTCTTCTTTACTCTCGCTGGGCATATTCTCTTCAATACTCAACAAAATCTCGTAAAACTCCTGGTAAGAAGTACTATGCATAGTGGTCGCCATGAAACGCCACTTCTTTTTAGTACCCAGCTTAAACGACATAATATTTCCGCCGGATTAGCAGCAACATCCGGATAATAATGAGACAAGTTCGTAAACTTTCTGTTATACTCATTCGCTGTCCTCTTTGCATCTCAAATTTGTAAACTCTTGCTTCTTACCATCAACATATACCGGAGGATTAAACCTTTTCTTAAACAATTCCTTAAACAACTCTCAATCAGCTATTTCCTCCGATGACAATGCATAAGAGTACTGTCTCCACCAGGATGCAGATTCAATACTCTAAACCAGGTAGTCGTCTCGACCTACCTTTCAAAAGGAAGATTCCTTTGACTTTGCATAACCCGAAACGTCTTTTCCAAATGATTAGGCCATCACTCTGCTCCCTCAGGTTCTTCATATCCCATAAAATGATTCAGCTTCAACTTATAAACAATCTCAGGAGAAATCCTTTGAATAATAGACTGAATCACAATAGCAATAGCTTTCCTTAACTAAGCTATATCGAGAATTTAGACTCATCTGAACAACGTGGCTCTCCTAGAGGCAATATAGTTCTGACAGAAGGCACTAAGAAACTCCAAGACATACAGGACTGCAACCTAGGCTCTGAAACCAACTGACACACCCGTCCTAAGGAGGGCGTGCTGGTCGTCACGTGAGAGTGACGTAACCATGTGCACAGCGCAGAAGCTAATAAGATAAATTTAAATACACATTCAGAGCAAAAGGAACGTCTAGTTTCAGTCAAGGACAATTGCTAAAATATAACACCCGGAGGTGAATCCTACTTTTGTGAATTCTGTCAGAACTCCGTTTCTTCCCTCGTCGCCACCAAAACTCTGCTACCTAGAACCTGGAGGGGCGAAAAACAAAGTTGAGTAGGTCAGAAACAAATCATTTTCAAAACCTTTTCTTTTCTCAAAAGTTATAACCCCTCGCCGTAAAACCTGTAATAATTTCCCAGAAATATATAATACGTATATACTTATCTCAAAACCATGTTCAGAAGTAGTGATATGCAAGGTATATGCCATGCCAAATATATCTCATCAAATCTCATAACTATATTAGGTGGAATAAACTCATCATAGATAACATGTCCATCGAGTGATCAGCTCGGCTGAACTATAGCTCATAATCAATCTCATCATATCTCATCATCACATATATATATATATATATATATATATATATATATATATATATATATCCTACACATGAGTCGGAACCACCTCACGTGGTCTCACCGACAAGACTGGGTGTAAATAATTACGCTCTAGTGCTACGATCACGTGAAGACTGAACGCTAATCACGGGTCACCTACGAGTCGAACCCACCTATAGTGGTCCATTTGACAGGACTGAGCACCTAACTTGGATCCAAGGTGAGCGTGTGGTGCGAGAGGTGAACATCACGTGAAGGACTGAGCCCTGGCCTTGGGCGGGAGCACTAACACCGGGGTGCAGGTTTATGAGCTTTCAACACATCTCAACATAAACATTATTTCATATTAATCATTCTCTATCATCAATATATACTCACCTGATACTTACATGTGCGTCCACAACACCAATTACCATTATATGCAACTACTAATGCATGAATAAATAGATATATATACTTTGCATGGCATATCATATCGCATTTCATATCACATTTCGCTTAATTGATTTTCTAGGAAAAATCTCATTTATATAGGTATATACGGAAAACAATTGCCCACTCACAGGTATGTCGAAGCGTCGCAACCCCCGAGCCTCGATTGATGGCGTTCGTCCTCAGGATAGGCCTCACTTATATGCGTAATAACTGAAAAACGTTATTTAACACACATAACCAACAATAGGTAATAACTTCTCATATATTGCTCAATTTGGGTATATGAATATACCACAGTGATCTACACAATCTCAAGATCATCCCCATAATTTTAAAATAATTTTCTGACCCGCCACGCGCCGGCAAGTGCACGGCCACACGCGCAGGGAACCCTGACGGAAAGAGTAAACGGCGTTAGGAATATTCCGTTAAAACTAACGGTGTTACCTGACGCCGTTAGGAATATTCCGTCAACTCTGACGAAATATTCTCTCTTCTTCTCCGGTGGACCTCGCCGCTCGCCGCCGTCAGCGTCGCCGTCTGAACTTTGAATTCTCGCCGGTTTCTGGAAAATTTTCAAATCTTCATATCTTCTTCATTTCTCAACCAAAATTCATGAAATTTATACTAAAATGAAGATCTCACAAAGATGAACACAACCATACCTGACTCGACCCCCAACTCGCCGGGGATTCGCCGGAAAAAGCCTCGATAATTCCGGCCAATCTTTAAACTTGTCGATCTCCACTTCCCGACGTCCAAATCACTTGGTTTTTCTTCTCCGAGCTTCGTAAGGATGATCTAAAGCTTCCTATGGCTTTAGAATCTTCTAAAAACCTCGTATTTACGTGTCAATGAACAGTGCCTCAAATTCTGGGTTACGGGTTCTGGGGTTTTCGAAGGTTTTAGGTTCTGAAAATGGTACCAATCGACTCGTGAGGTCACAAGGAACAAGATGGTGACCTTTAATCCTTCAATTTGTGAAGATTAGGCTTGGTTTTGGTGTTGTCCGTACGGTTGTATGGAAAATGGGAGAGATCGAGAGAGAGAAGGCACGGGAGAGATAGGGGAGAGTTTGTGTGTGTGTGTGGTCCACGTGGGTCACCAACCAAAACAATTATACCAAAACATATAACACACACACATCATTCAACGTCCAAGGGTATTTCCGTCTTTTCACATCCACTGTACAAATTTTTCGGAACGGGCTGTTACACCTCTGTATTGAATTATTAGAAATCAATGAATCCATACACAATTATTGAATTCTTTTACACTACACATTAGGATTCGAACTAGAATCGCTAATGCAATTAGAAAGAGTCAAGGCCTCGATAAATCTGTTTCCCAATTCGCCCTCTAAAAGAACGAGTTCAATTACTAGAATTACAATCTTCAAGTAAAGCGTCTAGAAGAAAATCTGGCTTTGTTAGCTAACATATATATATATATATATATATATATATATATATATATATATATACATACACTTGATATATGGGCAACACCAATGGGACAAAGCATTGTCATGTATTTTGTCAGAAGTTATGTAAAACGATTTAAATTAGTCTTCAAAAATGGTTGTCAATGAAGTTTGTGTCTGTGATGGCATTTTATCTGCATAACTATTTATTACTCTTTAATAACTTCAACTACAGGGATGCCAATGAATATCATTGTAGATTCTCATGTCTAGGTTGAAGGCTCAAAATTGGGGAGATTTTGCAGTGTTTCGGGAATATGGAAAGATTTTCAACCAATTGTAGTAGTGCATTCGACCATATTTCCAGCACATTAAAAAAATTCTCCATAATTAGCTTTGATTGTTGTAAAGTGTCAAAGATTACTGGACAGGAAGCTGAGATTGAGAACATCAATGAGATTACTACATTTGAATATGCTGATAGTCATACCAGATTTATTTTAAAAAAATGGAAATATTTTGTTTGTGCCTTTTACATTTTAGGCTTCGTTTGGTATGAAAGATTGGATTGGAATGGATAGATATTGTTATTCAAAAGGGTATCTTAATTATCCCTCGATTCTAAAACTCTTGGTGATCAACACGTTGGTTAGATGGTGGTTGTCAAATTAGGTATTCTTAGAAACAGTCCTGATTTTGTTCGGCGACAATCATATCCGGAAGACACAATTGTGCTTTGCAAAAATGTTTGCTTGCTAATGCTTACTAAGTTGCTCATTAGTAGGGTACACAACACAATAGGCATTTTTTAATCACGGCGCTATGCGCCCCTAACGATGTGTTGCGTTAGTTGTTTTTTGTTGTAACTGTCAAGATATTTTTTTATGTGTTATGCAAGAGAGAGATATTTTCTTTATCATGCACGTCCTAAAAATTTGTCATTTTTTTGTTTTTGCTTTAAAAGTTTGTATGTTATTCATGCAATTGTCAAACAACATAGGATTTTGAACGCAAATTTCTACCTAAAGCCCGTGAACAATAGGATGTCGATTGAACTAAAAATAAAGTAGATAACAATATTTACATTATTCAGAACACATATAAAGTCTACATGTTTACTTTATTAAAAAAAAAAAAAAAGTACACATATTGACATCAACTTTGCAATTTCCACCCAATGATTGATGCTTCAATTTTCATTGTCTATCTATAAAGGATAGTGAGAAAATTAAAAATCAATAAAGAATAGTTAATTGATCAATGAGAAATGTATATGGAAAAGTTATCGTTATTATCAATTTTCATTGCCTACCTAATTCACACTTTGGGTTATACAAATTTCTGCCATAGTTTTATGCATTACAGTTAGAAAATACTAAACCCAATATATATGAGATCAAGTTCATTTGAAATCATGAAAAAGGAAAACAATTAAAACATAAAACTGTGATTTTTCGATTATGAATTTGAAATTATTCTCTCCACCAATGAAATCTCAATCAGTTACTAAACCTTACAAAATATGTTTTTTTTTTTTTTTTTTTTTAACAAATTGTTTTATGTTGTCATTTGACATCCTCAAGTCTGAGTGATAGTATAAATCATGCTTTTATTTGAAGACTTTCTAGAGTATAAACACAATCATTATTTCAATCCTAAATAATAGTTTAACACAATGCCACCACCTATAATTTAAACCATCAACAACAACCCGTCGGTCAGTCTTTTGTACCAAGCGACCATCAGTTGAGGCATGAAGAGAAGAAAATCTAGAGGTTCCTTAGGCATCACATGTGGGTAGGATAGGGTCGGGTAGGGCTGGAGAAAAAGTTGAGTTGAGACATGAAGGGCTAGTTTGGGGTGATGTAATGTGAGAATAAATAATTGTGAAAAAAATGTACAAGTATATGCAGTGGCGAAGCTAGAAATAGTCGGGATGAGGGACGAAATTTAAAACTATAAAAGGTCACAAAAAAATGTAGACAACCAAATCCTTTTAGATATTAGGCAATATTAATGTTGTTCATAATCAAGATTCTAAAAAATGCTAGGCGCTAGTCGGGCGGCGAACTAAAGCCTAACGCCTAGACAGATTTGAGTAAATTTATTATATATCATCTAACGCCTAAGCAGGAACCTAGATGTATTTGAGTAAATTTATTATGGTGTATATCATGTAAATAAGTGTCTTACACCTTAAAAAATTATACAAGTATTGAAGATTCAAATTTATTTTTAATTAAGCTTTTATTATTTAACATATAACATTCAAAAATATAAGAAATTTTATTTTAATAATTTAGTGAATATGATAGTATGAGATGAAAGGTATTACTAGAAAAAAAAAAATACACTTCTTAAATATGTGAGGTACTTTCTATTTTTTATAAAACTTTAAACTCTAGATTTAATAAAAAGTAATGCTCTGAAATCTTTTGTTAATATTAAAAAATAATTATAGAAAAATAAGAAAACAATGAGAAGTGGCGTGCAGCTGTATTTTCATAAATTGTGCGTTTCAACTTAAATAGCTGGCCGCCTTCTTCTTCCTCGCGAATCATTTCAACCGCCGGCTTCTGCAACAGTCGCAGCTCCGGCTAGCACCGGAAATGCTCATATTTCGTCTTATTTCTTCGTATTCGTCGTTAGTACCTGGGATTTGGAAAAAAACAAAGGCATGCGCGCAGCAGAGCAACCAAGGGGGTTTACAGGTTTTACGATCGACCAGAGGGACGGCTACCCGCTCCTAGGCTTCTTTTCCCGACGAGAGGAGGAACGGCCACCCCTTCATGTGCCTCTGTAGCTTCGCTTATGGATAGTGTTTGGTAAACTACAGTGGTGAAAGTGCTTTCAACAAGAAATAAAAAATAAAAAATAAAAAATAAAAAATAAAAAGAGAGTTTGTTTAACTTTTATATAAAATTACTGTAACTGTGTAAAATGATATTAAAGATCATGTAGCTGGATATATTATCAATTAAACTAGGTTGTTAAATTATTGAACAATTTGTTACATATACTACTTCATCATCATCATCACTATCACACCCTTGTCACTGAAATCTTTGGGTTCATCAAAATGCCTATCTCAAGAACAAGTTTATACAGAAAGATTAAAAGTGAGATTTTGAAAACATGCCCAAATTTGGACCTATAAAGAATTCCAAACTTTAGATTGGTTCTATTTTGAACCTGCTTTCTTATATATTAGCGGCCTTCTTGACCACTTTAGTATCAAATTGCTTAAATTAAACTCATAATCCTATAAACCCAGAAAATTGGGGAGATTTTTCATGCTTCGGGAATATGGAAAAAAATTTCAACCAATTGTATTAGTGTATCATGCCGTATTTTCGGCACATTGAAAAATTTTTGAGTAAAAATTTCAACCAATTGTATAAGGGTTTGTTCCTTATAGATAGTGATTGGAGTGATGGACCATGGAGAATGAAATTGGGCTCAACCTTGGGATTGAGCTTTGGGCTCAACAGACTCATCTTTTCAGATAAAGTCTGAAGTGATGAAAGAACGCAAAGCAAATCACCCCTTTAAAAAAGATGTCTTCCAACAGACGCACCTCATTCTCATACCTATTGTGAACATGTATAAACTTACTATATATACATCCATCTGCATGACATTTAGAATACAGAAATATCAAATTCTTCTTCTACAATCCAAAACCGTCTTACTGAGAGAACCACAAAGGAATTCACTAGAAGTCAGTTTTTTGGTGCTAGAATCCTAACTTAAATCGTTAAATCCTGATGAGGCAGACGTTCATAGAACTACAAGCACTGAGTATAGACGAAATTTCTGTTTCAAGGACATTGCGGTACGCAAGCCTCGATCTTTAGTTCTGTCTGTTTAAATATTAATTCGTTGTGTTCATATTCTGTTAATTTATTCATTCACATTTATTATTTATTAGCATATATAAAATTATCATTGATTGTTGATATATATCCAATAGTACTGGTGTTCAAGATAACTGGACAGAAAGCTGGGATTGAGAACATCAATGAGATTACTACATTAGATATATGCTGATTGTTATACCAGATTTATTTTCTAAAAAAATGGAAATATTTTGTTTGTGCCTTTTCCATCTTAGGCTTCATTTGGTATGGAAGATTGGATTGGATTGTTATTCAAAGGGGCATCTTAATTATCCCTCGATTCTAAGACTCTTGGTGATCAACACGTTGGTTTGGTGGTGGTTGTCAAATTAGGTGTTTTTAGAAGCTTTCCTGATTTTGTTCGGCGACAATCATATCCGGAAGACACAATTGAGCTTTGCAACAATGCTTGCTAATGACAAAAGTCTCACAAGACCGTTTGGTAATTAAGAAACGGTAAGAATATTCAAATAAACTAAAATACTAATATTTTTCAACACTCTCCGTCAAATTCATAGCGGTATACGACATGAGTTTGCAAACAAGCAGATGCGGATGAGCTCCGTTAGGCGGACTGGTAGGCATGCAAACTTGACTTGACTTGATTGACGAACTTGACTTGACTTGACTTGACTTGCGAACTTCATTGACTGGCAAACTGCTGAACTAGATTGGCAAACTGATTCTTGCTGGCAAGTTAATTCTAGCTGGCAAACTGATTCTGATTCAAACTGGTTAGTGTTAAGAGTATAAAAGAACCCATCACTAAACGGACGAGATTTCCATATCTCAAATGTAGCAACGAACGAATAAACACAAACATTATCACTTAAGTGGTCACAATTCCAAGCACTTAAACGATTGTCGTCGTGGTGGCAACCAGGAGATTTCCAAGCTCATCAATAACCATTCTTACATCAACCGTGTGGGCCCAAAAGGCCTCAAATACAAGAAACAGAATCTTTTTTTTTTCTTGCCCGTGTGAGCCTTCAAACAAAAAACCAATGTTTTTTTTTTCTTTTTTCTTTTCTACTCTTCTCTCTCTCTCTCTCTCTCTCATTCTTTTTTTCTTCAAATTGCACGTCTTCTTTCTTTTTCTTTCTTCCTGTGACTTTTTCGAATGCTTTTCCTTCAACAAACATAGTTTTTTCTTGCATTCAACCACGTCTTCTTTCTTTTTCTTTCTTCCTGTGACTTTTTCGAATGCTTTTCCTTCAACAAACATAGTTTTTTCTTGCATTCAACCAAACTTCCCCTAGAACAACAGCAACAAAACGATCAGATTCGTGGATTGGTGAATGTAGCAGCGCAACAAGGATGGAGAGGTTCAAGGCTGATATGCAGGTGGTGGGTGGGCGCGGAAGATTCCAGCAGGCGGCGAGACTGGTTCGAGGCGAGCGAGATGCAGGTTCAATGGGTACGGATCAACTGCGTGCATTTGCAGCGTCAGATGCGAACAATAATTGGATCGTACAGGTCCGAGTTCTGGGCGGCAAGGCGGTGTGGTTGGGTTGGTGGTTCGGCAATGTTGATCAATGGCAGGCGGTGGTTCGAACTGGTGCAGATGCAGGAGCAAGTGCAAGCTGAGCGATTTCTGGGCAGGATCTGGTGCGAGCGGTGGCTTCAGTTACATACTTTAGGTTTTGGCGATGACAGGTTTTATATATATATTTTTTTCAAACTAAACCAACGACAATCTAAACAACGAACAAGACCGACAAACAATCTGATGTTTGTCTGATACGAATCAAGGGCAGATTAAATTCTGAAGGATCAAACCTGCTCCGATACCAAGTTGAATATCAGAGTACAGAATAAACAAGACTACAAAATAATAAGAATATTATTAGACAAACGAAAATGTCGGAACGGCTACAAAACGCTAAGAGGCTACATCGTGACTAACTTATTCTCGACTGAATAACAAGCATGCTATTTATAATAAACTAATTATAATCCTAAAAGGTAAGAAATCAAAACCCTAATGTAAACGGGCTAAACCTAGAAAACCAAACATTCAAATAAACCAAAATACTAATATTTTCCAACACTTGCTAATGACAAAAGTCTCACAAGACCGTTTGGTAATTAACATCTGTGCGCCTCCCATCAAATGCTTCTCGTACCCTGTTATTGATTAATTAACATACAAACTTCTCTGCACGCATGGAAAATAACATACTAATCTCTCCGCACACACTCTCGTGCGTGCGAGAGGTCTTTTTTGAATCACGGGTGTCACGCACCCTTAACGATGTTCTGGGTCGGTTATTTTTTATTGTAACTGTTAAGATATTTTTTATGTATTCTGCAAGAGAGAGACCTTTTCTTTATCAAGCATGTCCTAAAAATTTGTCATTTTCTTGTTTTTGCTTTAAAAGTATGTATGTTATTCATACAATTGTCAAACAACATAAGATTGTGAATGCAAGTTCCTACTTAAAGTCCTTGAACAATAGGATGTAGATTGAAATAAAGATACAGTATATAACGACATTAAGTATTAGTGCAAAATACAAAGAACTTAAATGTCAAAAAATAAAGCCTACATAACAATATTTACATTATTCAGAACACGCATAAAGTCTACATGTTTACCCTTAAAAAAAAAGTGTACATATTGACGTCAACTTTGCAATTTCCACCCAATAATTGATGCTTCAATTTTCATTGTCAATCGACAAAGGATAGTGAGAAAATTAAAAATCAATAAAGAATAGTTAATTGATCGGTGAGAAACATATACGGAAAGGTTATCGTTATTATCAGTGAGAAATATATACGGAAAGGTTGTCCAATTCATGCTGCAAGTGTGCAAGAGGTTTTTTTTCTATTTATTTTTCATCGCATATTGAACCAATTGGTCCAGATAATTGTAGTTCTTCTACTTTGCTTGCTTACAACATAATGTAATTGAAAAAGTTGCAGACCAATCATAAACTCAGATGCCTGCTGAAGCTTTTCTTAGTTGCAGATCAATCATAAACTCAGATGCCTGCTGAAGCTTTTCTTATTTTCTAAACCCAGTTGCCTACCTAATTCACAATTGGCATTATACAAACTTATGCCATAGTTTTATGCATTACAATAAGAAAATACTAAACCCAATATATATGAGATCTAGTGATTTTTTTTTTTTTTAAGGGACCAGTTGGTGGCTTCAGCCACGGTAGTTCCCCCTTTCGGGGGCTGAGAAGACTTACAGAGGCATTTCAGTCTCATCCTGGCCACCACCGTGTGATTCACCAACATTAGAAATCGAACTCATGGCGTGCTGTGTGGAATACGGGCCTGAAATTCGTCCCCAACTACTGAACCATCCCATGGTGGTTAGATTCATTTGAAATCATGGAAAAGGAAAACAATTAAAACATAAACTATGATTTTTCAATTATGAATTTGAAATTATTCTCTCCACCCATGAAATCTCAATCAGTAACGAAACCTTCTAAAATATGTTCTTTTTTTTTTTTTTTTGTACAAATTGTTCTATGTTGTCATTTGACTTTTCGTTTGAGTGGAACAAAGTATGGACCAAGGTATAAAATATCGATGATATCGGAAATATCGGTAGTCCAAAAACACGGAAATATCGATGGAAATATCAGGATATTATCGATATCGATAAAAATTAAATAAAAACCACGGAAATTGTATGAAAAACTCGGAAATTTTTATTGAAACTTTGGAGAATGTTTATTTAGTCAATTATCTATTAGTTTATCAAAAAAAATTAGAAGGAAATGCATTACATGATGAATTTAACTGATTTAAGTTGATTATACAGCGAGCTGGCAAACACTGTGAGTGTAGAAAATATGTAGTAATTAATGAAAAAAAGATTAAACACACCATAATCATTTATATATAATGATGGATATGTTCCGAAATATCCGTGATTCAAAAAAATCGAAATATCCTCGATATTTCGTCGATATTATCGATATTTCAGACATTGGTCACAACCTTCCTGATTAGTATCTGAGAAAAGCTCCTTTTTTAATTATACATATAAACTTTAATTTATTTTCGTTTTTTATGTCCATCCGTTCTTATCTAAGTAAGGTCACACACACACACACATAGAGTCAGAGACTCTCACACGCCACCACACACGCACACAGAGATCGAGAGCCCACAGAGACCTGAGTCTCTCGATCCTTCTCTCTTCTCCCTTCTCCCTTCTCCGGTCCACCACATATTCTTCGCACTCTCTCATCTCTGCTCTCACTCACTCTCTCTCTCTATCTCTCTCTCTTCGCACTCTTTCATCTCCGCCTCCGCCTTCCTCACCGATCCCACCGACGACAACCCCACCTCTGTCATTGACTCCAGCGACAACCACCACGACCTCCAATCCCCCCCAAACCCCAACCTCAACCTCCACAACAACCACCCATTCTCCTCCTCCCCCCTGGAGCATGCCCTACCGGCGCCGCGCTCACCTCCGTCTATGTTCCACGTCTGCTTCAACCAAGACCACACCTGCTTTGCCGTGGGGACAGACCACGGGTTCCGGATCTACAACTGCGATCCGTTCCGCGAGCTCTTTCACCCCGACTTCAACAACGACGGCAGAATCGGCGTCGTTGAGGTGCAGATCTTGGGTCTGAGCCTGGATTGCAGAGAGAGATCTGGGCAGCTGGGACGACGCAGCCTCAGCTGCCTTTCCGACGACGGAGCCACGACGATTGTTTCGATAATATCGAATATATCGCGATATTATCGATAATATATTCGATAATATCGTGATATTATGACGATAATTATTTGTATATGTGTGAAAATATCGGCATGTGAAAAAAACGAAATTATCGGTGATATTTTGCCGATAATTTCGATATTTTAGACTGTGGTATGGACAAAGGCTCAGACTTCTCTCCGAAGTCAGAGCTTCTTCTCTTTAACTTGAGGGCGCGTTTACGTAAGGTTAATGGAAATCAAAAAACTGAATTGAATTTCAAATACGAATTACTTCGCTGTTTACTAAATACTGGGGAATCAATAGTGTGGTGAACCCCACCCGAAACAAGGAATGCAATTCCTAAAATTGGAGGAGTGGGATTCCATGGATAGATGAGGTATTTGAATTCCATAAGGGTGAGGGAATCAGGAATGCATTTTTTCTTCCTATTATGCCCTCATTCACATTATGCACAACCCCATGCATATGCCAAAGTAAAGAAACTACAATTTGAGTGAGAAAATTTAAATATTAAAGTAAATACTTAAATTTAAAAAAAATAAACAAAAGCATTTTAGTGTGTCTATGAAATAAAAAAGCAATTTAATTTTTTTCTTACTTTTATATATTATATAAATTTTTTTTTTAAAAGTATATAAAATATTTGATTTGGGACAAGGGCATTTTAGTCATCATACTGGTTTATATTTCGATTCTACTAAATTACTCAACAGCTTTATGAAATTAGTGTCATTTATATTCTGACTCCAGAACATTTAAGTAAACAGCTTCAATAAGAATCTGATTTTGACTTCTCCTCAATTCAATTCCTCCTATTTTCATTACGGTTACATAAACGCGCCATGAGAGTATTTCTCTGGTTGTGAGACTTTCAAACTTACGATTTTTTGGTGGCACCGGCCCTAGCTTCGATTGAGGTCGGTTGCCGTGTCTTCTTTTTTCTCTTTTCCTTCTTTTTTCCTTGCTTCTATTATGGTTTCTCCCAAATTTTAACCCTGGTCTACCCATTTCCTCAAACCTCGAAGGTTTACCTCTTCCTAGCTCTTTCTTGGTCCGATCTTCAGCCATGTTTCCTGGTGAGATCGTGTGTAGAGTTCCGGTGTTTACACCGGCTCGGGTGTTTCCAACACCACCACGTTCTCCTTGTTGTCTGCCAATTTCGGCAGTGTCGCTCGTGGGTTTCCACAAGCTTCGTACTAGTAGTTGGCTTCTCTCGTGGTGTTGTCGACTATCCCTTGTTTTTTGCTATGCTCAGGTAGCAAATCGAGGTTGGAGGTGGCGTCTGCAAAGGTAATTCGATGGTGAACAGGGAATCAGTCCGACTGTGGTTGGAGATTGTAGTGGAAGCTTCTGGCGGCTGTTGTGTTTGTTTTTGGGCCTTATTGTTGTTGGGCTCTCTTTCTGCTTTACTTTTGTTGTTAGGCCCTTTTTTATTTGTTTATAAGTGTAAGTTGGGCCTTAGGTATGTTTGTTAGTTTGTGTTTGGTGTTTGTTTGTAAGTTTGTGTCTTGGTGTTTAATAAAATTGCCCTTTTACCAAAAAAGTATGGACAAAGGCCCTATAATCTTTTATGCATGTCAAAACTTTTGGTAAAGCATTTTTCATGCGCCATTTATATGAAAAAAGGTACATATAAGGTTCAATCTTTCATCCCAAATTTTTTATTTTGTCAAACGTTTCATCCCAAAATTTCATTTTATAAAAAAAAAATTAAGAAGAAAGCTAAGCAATACATAATGCTCGTGCTTCTTCTTTTTAAACTCTTTGAGAATAAGTTTGCTGAGATCAACAATTTTCACCCCAATGGAGATGCCCTAACTAGGCAAAAAAATAGAAATACGTATATGCCTTCAGGATACTATAAGTTACAAAAGTTGTTGCAATCCTTATGATTGCAACAGTAATGAGTTCTGTGGTGAATCTCATAGGTTTCATTTATTATTTTGTTTTGTTGTCTTCTAGGACTGCACATATATGCCTATAGCGTGCTTCTTTCTTTCCTAGCTATTAATTCAATTTCCATCTTCATGAGACTTTACAGTTGACTCCCAGTCTCTCAGTACGGTTGTTGAGAAGGTTCAGGCTTAAGCTAGGAAATTAAGTAAGCTTCAAGCAACCTTTTGCACAACTCGATACACATCAGGTTTTTCTCTAGCCTTCTTCTTTCATCTTCATTTCCTGCTTTCTCTTCATTGTTTACTTCATCAATTGTTCTTTTTTGAAAAGCCACACTTCCCTCTATATATTATATAACCAAAACAAGGAAAATCACTTGAGATGAGGCATCCTGTATATGAATATGTGCAATTAGCTCGATCTCATAATAGCCATGTCCAGCAAAGAAAAGCCATAAGTGCACAATATATTGTCCAAAGAATTTTAGTGGATCAATTGGGTTTCAGAAGCTTCGGTTACCGTCACCATCAACATTTCGAGACTGTGCAGCAAAACTCTTTCATCTTGAGTCTAAGAACTTATGTTGCTTGAATGGAGAGACTATTTTGAGATTGTGTATTCACATTAGCTTTGATTTGTTGGCTCTAATGTTCTTTTCACTCTTTGTTGTAGGCCTTCTCTCATCTTTAGTAATGTTCAAAATTCAACCGTTGCTTGGAAGTGGTACCAAAATTATGAAATTAGTAAAGTTCCATGTCAAATCATCATTGGAAATTATTGCAAAATTAGTTATAGCCAAACTCATGTGTACTCTATAACTTCTAATTTCTTCAGATTTGGAGTGTGTATGTATTATGTCCATTGTATTTTTATCTACAATAAAAAAGTTATGTGTAATTGTAATTTTATTGGTTTTTGGTGGTTAGGTTGAGTAGCATATATAGTACTGCCACATCTTGTTCTATACTTTTGATTGCACATGCATAGTGTGTTCCGGTTGATAGCATAGATTAATTAATCCTAGCCATAAACAATTAAACCATTTAATTATTCTTACTCAACTCGTTATACCCTTCAATCATTACCTTGTAAGATAAATATATGCATCTTAGTCAGTGGAATAGGAAAAATCACAGTACCTAAATTAACCACTAACCTGAAGGAGACATCTCTCAGAAACCAAGGTTCTTCTACAGCTCTTCTCAACTGTATGCAACGACTCAATGAATGGGATCTGAGTATTCTTTGTTTGCCTGTTTGAGTAAGCGCAGGGACCCTTTGTTTTATACCAGATACGATGATGATTGATAAGGACTCTTCCCATTATACAATCCTAACCAATCTAACCTTATCACCGAGAAACCCTATCATTTACATCCATTATAAGTGTTTCAACACTATCGTGACTGTTTTAGCTGAAACCTCTATTATACAAAATCCTTATCAGCTTACAACCTTAGTTAATTCCAATCTCTTATATCCTTACGTCTCCAAACTAAAGATGATCAAGTGTTCAGCTTTCATTAGAACTTACATTCTCCCACTACAGCTAACACTTGATTCAACAGTAGCTGGCCTTATGTGAAGCTATTCTTAAATGGCCACGAGATCAGCACCAACTTGAATCACGAATACAAGTTTACGTCATTCATTAGTATTCATGAAGAACTAAAGGGTAACATGTTCAATTCGTCGAACAATATCCCCATAATTACATTCACAAAACTAACACACACATTGAACTCCCACAAGATGCAAAAATTTGTGTAAAATGTGTCTGTAGATGTATAGTTTCTCACATTCTGCACTTGGTCCCCTTATGAATCGATAGATCAATTCATCTTAATGTTTCATATTGAAACCCTTTGGTTGTTTGTCCTACTAACAATCATAATATTGTCAAAACCATTATGCATAATAAAATATACACACACTGTCATAACTAAAGTTGTGCATCTAGAGGGAAAACTTTGAAACAACCTCACAGCTTTAAGACTTCAGTAGTGGGGAAACCTTATCAATGAAGAAAACTTTATTAATACTTATTCATAAATACCAGTCATGTGAACTAGTGACTGATAACAAAACACGTTCGAGTTACTTGCTCCCACTAATTAACATCATCAAAACTAGCTAACAGACCCATCTTTGCAACATGCTTCTTGAAAACTACAACTGGAACTGCTTTGTTTAAAGGATCTGCAATCATAGAACTGGTTTCCAAGTAATCAATCTTCACCAAACTTGCCATCACTTTCTCTCGAGCAATCAAATATTTGATATCCAAATTCCTTGTTGCAGACGATCTTTTATTGTTCTTGCTGAAGAAAATAGCTGCATTATTATCACAATAAATTTGAATTGGTCTCGAAATAGAATCCACTACACTAAGTCCTGCAATGAAAATTTTCAACCATATAGCTTGATTTACAGTTTCACAACATGAGAGATATTCAGCAACCATGTTAGAGGCTGCCACTGTTGCCTGCTTCACACTTCTCCATGAAACTGCACCACATGCTATAGTGAAAATATAACTCGAATTAGACTTAAGGTCATCTGGACATCCAGCAAAATCTGAATCACTATACCCTTCTAACACAAGCTCATCAGTTTTCCTGTAAATAAGCATATGTTCCTTGGTTCTTTGAAGGTACTTCAATACCCTCTTGGCTGCATTCCAATGAGCCTCCCCTGCATCTGATTGAAACCTCCCAAGAACACTGATTATGAAAGTAAGATCAGGTCTTGTGCACACTTGTGCATACATCAAGCTTCCAACAAGAGAGGCATATGGTTTGCCTTCCATGTTTCTTCTTTCCAAATCACTTTTGGGACACTGCTCTTTGCTTAATTTGTCACCCTTTGAAATTGGCATTTCAGTAGTGCCACAAGAAGCCATGTTGAATCTTTTTAAAACCTTGTCGATGTAACCCTTTTGCGATAACCCAGTAGTCCATTCTTCCTATCTCTTTTAATTTCAATACCGAGAACATACAAGGCTTCTCCAAGGTCTTTCATTTCAAAGTTTTCTTGCAGCAATTTCTTGGTTTCATCTAATAAGCTAGCTGTGTTCGTTGCAAGTAGTATATCATCCACATAAAGAAACAATATTATGAAGCTACTCCCACTGATTCTCAAGTATATGCAGTTATCAGAAGGATTCTCAGCAAAGCCATTTTCTTTAACAACTCTATGAAACTTGAGATACCATTGTCTCGATGCTTGTTTTAATCCATAGATTGACTTTTTCAATCTGCAAACTGAATTTTCATTCCCTTCTTCTATGAATCCCTCTAGTTGCTTCATGTAGATGCATTCTTCCAAGTCACCATTTAAGAATGTCGTCTTGACGTCCATTTGGTGCAAAATTAGATCAAAATGTGCAACGATAGCCATAATAACTCTAAATGCATCTTTTGTTGAAACAGGACTGAAGGTCTCTTTATAATCCACTCCCTCTCTCTGAGTAAACTCTTTTGCTACAAGTCTCGCTTTGTGCCTCTCTACGTTTCCCTTCAAATCTCTTTTGGTCTTGAATACCCATTTGCAACCTATTAGCTTCATGTTTTCTGTTTTCTCTACAAGCTCCCAGACTTCGCTATTTTTCATCGATCCTAGTTCATTTTCCATTGCTTCTATCCATTTGGTAGCATTTATACTTGACACTGCTTCTTTAAAAGTTTTGGGATCATCGAATTCTGACAAATCAATGTCGTTGGCTGCTGCTTCAGTCATGTAGACAAAATCTTCTAAGGCGGTTGATTTCCTTACCCTAGTTGATTTCCTCAGAACTATTGGTTGATTTTCGACTATGCCACCTTCTTGCCCTTGCTGTGTTTGCATGTCCAGTGCTTCGGTGTCCATAGGTTCATTGACACCATTTACATTGACATCATTACCAATCGGTGCTGTGGCTCCCACATTATTTCCTTGCTCAAGATTCATGTTCCCTTCAACTTCATTTGTGTCATCATGCATGTGCATTGGAAATTCAATTGCCTCTATGTCATTATGCATGTGACTTGAAATTTCACTTGCCATTGTTGGTGCCTCGAGATAAGAAGTCTTTGTATGTTCTAAAGTAGTGTCAGTGTCCCTTTCCTTTTCAAACACAAAAGCATTATCATTTGTCCCATAATCAACATCCAGATTATGCTCCATAAATATTGCTTTCTGTGTCTTAACAATTTTAGGACCTTGATTGCTAGAACAGTAGAATCTAAACCCTTTTGATCTCTCGGCATAACCAATGAAGTAACAACTAATTCTCTTGGGATCAAATTTAACACTACTGGGGTTGTAAACTTTGGCTTCTACTTTACATCCCCAAACGTGTAAATGATTCAAGCTCGGTCTCCTTCCAGTCCATAATTCAAATGGAGTGTTTTTTACTGCTTTTGAAGGAACTCTATTCAACAAATAATTTGCAGTTTTTACTGCGTCTCCCCATAAGTATTGAGGCAAGTGAACCCTACAAATCATGCTTCTTACCATATCCATTAGGGTTATATTCCTTCTCTCTGCAACCCCATTCTGCTCGGGTGTGCTTGAGGTGGTGTATTGAGCCACTATTCCGTTGTCTTGTAAAAACAAGGCAAATGGTCCTGGATGCCTGCCATTTTGTGTATATCTACCATAATATTCTCCACCTCTATCAGACCTTACGATTTTAATTTTCTTTTCCAATTGGTTTTCAACTTCAGTTTTATAAATTTTAAACACTTCCAAGGCTTTTGATTTTTCTGGGATCAAATATATGTAGCAATATCTAGAATAATCGTCAATGAAAATGATA
Source organism: Heteromeles arbutifolia (assembly GCA_024362995.1). Taxonomy (NCBI): domain Eukaryota; kingdom Viridiplantae; phylum Streptophyta; class Magnoliopsida; order Rosales; family Rosaceae; genus Heteromeles; species Heteromeles arbutifolia. Next base: position 27,452,400 of record JANCRC010000011.1, on the reverse strand, counting down.
AAATATTTATTTCCTTCGATTGTTTGTGTAGGGAATGGACCACAGATGTCTGTATGGATTATTTCTAGGAGCTGCTTACTCCTAGTTGAACCTTCTTTACGTTTATTAACCATTTTCCCCTTAACACATTCAATGCAAAAATCAAAGTTATTGAAATTCAATGGAGGCAAGATGTCATTTTTAACCAAAAGTTCCATTCTTTGTTTTGATATGTGGCCGAGTCTCCTATGCCAAAGATTTGAAGAATTTTTTGAATTTTTGACTTCCTTTTCAACATTAAAGACACTTTCAATCAAATTGGTTTTGAATTTGAACATACCATCACATAAAAATCTAGTGCCAATATGAGAAGATTTATAAAAAACATTGAAGCCAATATTATTCAAAGTAAAATAAAATCCCAATAATACTAACTTAGAAACGGAAACCAATTTCCTTCTCATGGAAGGTACATAGACCACATTTTCTAGCTCCAAGCAAAAACCAAAATCTAATTTTAATCTAATAGTTCTTAGTGCCTTGACTTCAACTCTTCTTCCATTACCAACCGAAACCTTGACTTCATCCTTATTTGGTGTTCTCTTTGTTATGAAGTCCTGCAATGAATTTGTAACGTGAATAGAAGAGCCGGAGTCAAGCCACCAAGCATTGCTAGGCGTATCAATCAAATTGGATTCAAAACAAGCAAAAACATTTGAAAACTTATTTTTACCTTTCTTTGCCTCTTGTTTGGCAAGCCATGACTTGTATTTAGGACAGTTTCTCTTCATATGGCCTATCTTTTTGCAAAAATAACACTTAAAAAATTGATGAGTTATTACCTTTAAAGGTCTTTTTAGAGGGAGGAATGATTCTGGCAGAATTCCTTTTGGCAGTATCCGAGTTATTGTTACTTGCATTCTTTGCATAACCATGAACAAAATTGACCGACTCACTCTTCTCCTTTTCAGCCCTTTCCTTCTTAATCCTCACTTCCTTACTTCCTCGCCCACACATATAGATATTAATTCATTAACATCCCATTTTGCTTGCAGTGCATTATAAGATACTTTCAACTGAGTATAAGAACTAGGCAAGGAATTCATGATGACATGGACCAAAAATGTTTCAGAAATGGGTACCTCAAGTGTTCTAAGCTTCCCAGCAATGTTGATAACCTTGAGAATGTATTCACGGACACTCCCTTCACCATCGTATCTGATGGTGGTCAGTGAGTTCATCAAGTTCCCAGTTTCTGTCTTTTCAGATTCTTTGTACTTCTCTTCGATCTATTTCATGAACTCCTTTGCATTAGTTGCCTCTGGGAAGCCTCCACGAACTATATCAGTCATGGACCTTTTGATTATCATGAGGCATATTATCTTCGATTTCTCCCATTTTTCATGCTTGGATCTCTGGCTCGAAGTGCATCCTTAATTTGGCGTTGGTGGTTCTTCAGTTCTCAGCGCTACATCCATATCCATGACACCCAAAAGTATCTCCAATTCTTGTTTCCACTTCTTATAGTTGACACCGGTGAGAGGTTCAACTGTGTTGAGGTTCATGGAACTTGGGTTCATGGCTGTATTCATATAAAATGAAAGTATTAATCTTTAATCCTCATCTTTATTTCACAGACTCAACAATTTTATATTGAGAAGTATGCGAATATTTCTCTTAATCATACCACCTTCATATCCAACGTATGAGTTTTCTGTAATCATGAATATAAACCTTTATGATTTGTAAACTGACTTGATTCACACGTTGATATATGAAGTGTTATGCCACTTCGAATCCAAGACATAAACAACTGAACTTCTTTAGATGATCAGTGCCTATGTTTCGAATCCTAGTGCCATTACTAATGTATATATATTGGTTTTGTTAACAATTTCGTCAACACAGACATCATTCTCTGTTCAATATATATATATATATATATATATATATATATATATATATATATATATATATATATATATCAGTTCTTTAACCTGCAACACAAAACAATTCTTGATGCTTTCTTCTTAGGGTTAATTGGTATGTGAAAGCTCTGATACCAAATGTAAGATAAATATATGCATCTTAGTTAGCGGAATAGGAAAAATCACAGTACCTAAATTAACCACTAACCTGAATGAGACATCTCTCAGAAACCAAGGTTCTTCTGTAACTCTTCTCAACTGTATGCAACGGCTCAATGAATGAGATCTGAGTATTCTTTTGTTTGCCTGTTTGAGTGAGCGCAGGGACCCTTTTTTTTATACCAAATACGATGATGATTGATAAGGACTCTTCCCATTATACAATCCTAACCAATCTAACCTTATCACTGAGAAACCCTATCATTCACATCCATTATAAGTGTTTCAACACTATCGTGACTGTTTTAGCTGAAACCTCTATTATACAAAATCCTTATCAACTTACAACCTTAGTTAATTCCAATCTCTTATATCCTCACGTCTACAAACTAAAGATGATCAAGTGTTCAGCTCTCATTAGAACTTACATACCTTACATGGTGTGCGATCCATTAGGTTCTAGTTTGCGAGACAGTGGCTGATAGAACTCTTCTAATCGATTGTGAATTGAAACTAACTTTCAATTCTCTCTTTAGCGAAGATTAGTGATTGCTAATCTTCACGCTTTCACAAACCATGAGTGACATATAATAGTATATCATGGCTACCCAAGCTAAGTAGAAGAGGTAGAGAATCTATTCAATTTGGGATTACAATGCAATACGATTGCTTCTGTTTATCAATACTCTCGATCACATTGTTTGGTTGATAGTTTATTCATGTTTACTATTCAATGTGATTCTCTTTCTTTATGTCAATACTCTCAATCACATTGTTTGGTCATGAACTTTATAGTTTTAACACTTGGTCCCACATGACATGCTAAAATGTTGACCTTAAAATTACATTATGGTCAAGCCACATGCCCATTATCGATCAGTTATGGGATGGCGTACTGAAGATACGCACATTGGTGAAGGATCTCCGGAATGATCTAAGAGCCAAGGAACAGACAAGACTAACCAAACTAGACGAAATGATGAGAACTATTGAAGACACCATCACCTGTTTCGAAAACTCCACCGCTCAAGCTCCCCTAAAGATGACGGGTCAAAATCCAAGCAGGCTGGCGTAAGAACTCGTTCCAAAGTGACGCCATGGGAAATCACAGAAGACCCAAGGTCTACCCTCGATCCGATATCTAGGAGGGAGATTGTTCCCCAATGTCAATTGCCTAGGAGGGAGGCATGAATACTTCCAAAAGACATGAAAGGGAAGAAAGGTGATGCGAGAAGGAAATCAACCCAAGATCCCCACGATCTCCAGACCAGAAACTACCCACTTTCCCTTTAACGGCGCTCTTGTTGTCAAGTTGCAAATCTCTGATGCCATGGTAGGCCAAGTTGTGATAGATAATGGATCAGAAGGTAACATTCTATTTAAAGGCGGGGTTGAAAGGATGGACATCCTCAATAAAGTCAACTTTAGAAAAAAAATCTACTGTCCAAACTTTCAACAGTCCTAACTTATCAGGATTGGGCCGAATCATAATGTGGTCCATTAACACTCCTAAATCTTTGACCAAAAAAAATAGAAAGACTCCTAAATCCATTAAGACTCGGTTGCAACACTACGGTTCCTTTTCTGGGTTGAGATTGCCAATTGGATGGAATAATTACCATTGAACCGAGAGTCGTAGCCCTCCTTCTTGATTTATTTCTTCTCGGCCCCAAATCTCGGCTTTTAGGACGAAACACGAACATACATGATTACCAATTCTTGCCATGTTGGTAAAAATCAGGGTACCCATTCTATGATAACTCTCAACAGTTTCCCTTCCATTTTTGAGTGGGCTTGGTATTTCCGAGTTGGTACTTGTAAGGCTGAATGTTGTGTTGTGTCTCAATGTTTTTTTTGGGTAGATTCTCGATTTTTAATCATTATGTTTGCCATGCATTGGTGCGTCATGGCTTCAAACTCATTTTTTAATCATTATGTTTACAAAATATTTTTCAATGTCGACTTCAAACCCATATGTTTAACATATTCATTTGTATGCCACTTAATGTTAAGTATTACTCTTTTTCGTTTGTAAATAAGGTTTTAGATTCGAATCTCGTTAATGTTGAGTTCGATTCTAATTTAATTTCTCAATTTCCAAGTCAAATGTATCGTTATATCAAATCGAAAAAGGATGCTACTATGCCTAACCCATTGTCTTATGATCCCACCGACTTTTTAATCAAAGTTTTAATGACAAATTTATTTTACTGCAAAATTACATTGAAGGACATAACCAAAATGTAAAGAAAGTGTTTTTGTTTGGGAATTGAAGTCTAGGCAGCCCGACTCTATCTCAGCCTCTCTCCAGCGCACCGTCGTTCCTCACAACCGAACTCAAAACCAAGCGAAAGATCCAAGATTTAAGTTGTTGCTTCCTTTCGGTATTTGCAACCCATATCACATCTAATATTGAAGAGAAGTTCGATTTTGCATTGAATTTAAGAAACAATTCCTGGTATAAACGCAAATAATAGGAAAAGTGGAACAATTAAAACTTTGGGTTTGTCGACAGACTAGTAGGAGGAACACCAGTTTAGGTACTCTTCAAATGGGTTTTTTTTTATTTGATTGACAAAATTGACGAAGAAGACAGAGAGATAAGAGTTTAATTATAAACCATGAAAAAAGCTTACTAAAGTTGGTCTTCATAGAGCAAAAGATTATAATTGTATTTGGTTTTATTTGTTTGTTTTAATTAGATGCTCGAAGGCTTAGTTCACAGATCTAAAAGGTTGGAAAATTGAGAAACGATCAACTTCCCAATAAATTCTTCAACATTGAGTTTAATGAAGGGAATAGTTGGTGGATTAAAAACAATATTGGATTGTTAAGGCTATTTTAAGAATAATGGTGAGTGTTATCTCAAAAAAAAAAAAAAAAAAATAATGGTGAGTGTGAAAATAACTTGGTTCTCTTTTTACTTTTAGTTTGGGTGGAAAATATAAGATGAGCGGAAAAATAAGACAATAAAGTGAACATAGCATCATTTGAAAAAAAACGTATACATTAGGGTAAATCTATTTGTGCATCTCTTACTAATTAATCATAGCCATAAACAATTGAACCATTTAATTATTCCTACTCAACTCCGTTATATCCTTTAATCATTACCTTACATGGTGTGCAATCATTAGGTTCAAGTTTTGCGAGGCAGTGGCTGATAAAACTCTTCTAATGGATTGTGAATTGAAACTAACTTTCAATTCTCTCTTTATGGAAGATTAGTGATTGCTAATTGATAGGAGCATATTTATCCGACTTAATTGGCTTGTTCTTGTGCATTTATGTTGTGTTTCCTTAGTTATTTTAGTGTTTAAAGTCATTTTCGTGTGTTTTCAGATTCTAAGGACAAAGTATGCAAGAAGATGCATTTTGGAGCCTTTTGGAGCAAAATTGGGCTTGGAATGGATATCACATGCTTGGAGCAAATGGAATGGACGAAATTGAAGACTTGAAGTTGTAAGGATTCCTAATTGAAGATGGATTCCTAGAAGAATAAGGATTCCTACTCAAACAAGGATTCCTACTCACATGAGGATTCCTACTCAAACAAGGATTCCTACTTGAAGTAGGAAAGTTAAGCCATGGTTTCCTATTTTGGTGTGACCTTTCCTAATCCTAAATGTCCCTGAAATCCAGCAACTTTGAAGGCCTTATATGCATTTTAGGACACAAACTACACATTCCTTGCACCATTAAAGTCCTTGCTGTACCTTTCCCATTCTCCCTTTCCCTTGCCGTGCAAGGGGACCCCTGTCCCTTTAGTTTCAGGACACTTTCCCTTTCCTAATCATCCAGCCACACCTCCTTGCCCTTTACTCTTCCTTGTCGTGCAAGGGAGAGGGTTATTTCCTGTTTCGTTGTATTAAAACACATTCCTAATTTATTTTAGATCCTTGCCGCAAATCCCTTGCACTTTCCCTTAGTTTTCTGATTTTGTTTCCTCTTTCTAGAGCTTTTGACTTAATTTCTATTTACCTAAATAACCTAGGGTTTTAATTCCTGAAACCTTTAAAATAAACTTCCTTGTTGCAGCCAAAAATCATCATTCATTCACCCATTCTCCCCAGAATTCATCCACCACTCTCTGCCGCACCCTTCCTTCACCATTCTCCATAGTTTTTGACCTTAAACAACCCTTGCCGCACCATACATCCATCCTAACCATAATTCCATCCTTCTACACCATCCATAATCCCCAAAACCTACCACAAAACCTTGTGTCGCAATCAAGGAAGGGAAGGGAAGTTCTTGGACGTGCTTGCTGTTCAGTTTGGATTGCTGGAGCGTTTAGGTGTTTTCTTTCTTTTGTTTTCAATGTATAAACTTGTTATTCTTTGTTCTGTGAGTATGAGGAACTAAACCCCTTTTGGCTATGGGGCTATTCAAAGCCATGAATATGCTTGCAATATGATTTGATTACATCCAGTTGTGATTCATAAGTTGTGAATTCAATTTACTTATCTGTTGAATTAAAACTGATTTGTGTGTGTTGGTTGAGAGTGCACGCTTAATTTTCATGCATAAATCTGGTGCTAGGATATAAGGGAGTTTCACCTAATCGTTATGAACTTATATTCACAAGTAGTGAAGGTTGCTAGTCACAATCGTGTTAAGTAAATTCCTGGCATAAGTATCATGCAATTCATAGTTACGAGTGCCTCGTCAATGCTTATGATTTTCAGAGAACTTAATGATCTTTGCTTGTATCTCTATTATGCAATTCATGTAGGGAACTTGTGGAGAATGCTTTGAGTTGTTGTATGCAATCATCCAATTCAATAAAATTAGGAAAATCTGAGGGTTAATTAGTGCAATTCACGATTAATCTGGGGCGTTGAGAATTCATGGTTTATTGAAAAGCAACTGGAAATCGTTTTGTTTGCAAGGGTGTCATGTGTGGAGAAGAACCTCCTAGCTAGTCCATCATCCATAGTTTCACCCAAATTCGTGCAGATTTCATTAGTTCTTTACTTTACCTGTTTTGTTTTCAAATTCGTCAAAACCCAATCCTCATTTATTTTGTTGAGTCATATTTGTTAGAAACTGATTTAGTTTGTGTTTTTAAGTGTTTTGAGTCAAGTCAAAACTTATTTTCGTCCAAATTTACTCTTAGTGGCAGATTTGAGTCTTTTAGCTTGTTTTGTGTTGTTTTGAGTCTGTTGAGTTGTTTAAGTGTTTTAGAGTCTAGTTTTGCATTCTTTGAGTCTAGTTTAGTGTTTTAAACTTTTTTTTTACGTTTTTGAGTCAGTTTCAAGTGTTTAGCAATCCCTCCTAATCCCCGGTCTAGAACGATCCTTACTTGCATCTATACTACAATTGTCAACAAGAGGGTTTAATTTGTGTGCTTATATATTTCGCATCACTAATCTTCAAGGCTTTCACAAACCATCAGTGACATCTAACAGTATATCATGGCTACCCAAGCTCAGTAGAAGAGGTAGAGAATATATTCAGTTTGGGATTACAATGCAATACAATCCTTCTGTATATCAATACCCTCAGTCACATTGTTTGGTTGATAGTTTATTCATGTTTACTATTCAATGTGATTCTGTTTCTTTAAGTCACTAATCTCAATCACATTGTTTGGTCATGAACTTTGTAGTTTTAACACTTGGTTCCAGAAGAAATGCCAAACTGTTGACCTTAAAATTACATAATGGTCAAGCCACAAACCCGAACAAAGAAGATGCCAATTTTATGGATCAGGTCTAGGGTGGTGTACTCAAGATACACACATCGGTGAAGGATCACCAGAATAATCTACAAGCCAAGGAACATGCAAGACTCACCAAACTAGAGGAAAAGTTGAGAACTATCGAAGACACCATCGTTTGTTTCGAAAAATCCAACGCTCAAGCGCCCCTAAAGATGACGGGTTCAAATCCAGGCTGGCTGGTGCAAGAACTCGTTCTAAAGGTGTGCCATGGGAAATCACAGTCACAGAAGACCCAAGGTTTACCCTCTATCCGGTATCCAGGAGGGAGATTGTTCCCCGGCTTCAATCGCATAGGAGAGAGGCAGGAATGCTTCCAAAAGACACGAAAGGGAAAAGATGACGCAAAAAGGAAATCTGACATGCCTGACCCTGATATTCTCCAAACACCAAGTAGGCACGTGCTGGGCAACACCCGAAGGTGACGAAGCCATATTAGGATGGTTGAGAACTAAAAACAATTAACCGACATAAATAAAACTTGTAAATTTAATTATAATGAATATGCAATTATGAAAAATGTTCAGAGCATACAACTAAACGGAGACACTAAAAGGGAATAATATAAAATTGAATGAACAAAAGGATGGGTCCTACATCGAGAGGACTCAAAGATGCTGATGTGGGTATGCCTTGACGCAGGGATTGTATGCCTCGAATCTAAATCCTGAAGGGGCGCAAAATAAAACATAAGTGGACCAAGTTGATATATAAGTAATACTAAAACAGTTAATCTTTAACGTACTAACCCCCACGTTTAGAAAACTTGTATAGCATAATAAGTAATAGGTTTTTCCGAATGCCCTAGCATGCCTTAAAACCTTTCGTAAAACATATATCGTATATAGGTTGCTTAGTAGTTGTAGCACAAGGCATACATATATCTTCATTAGCCCGAAGGCACTACATCTCCCGGCCGAAGCCAATATAAATATCTTTTGGCGAAGCCACCAACCTACGCCCAGCCGAAGCCAATATAAATAGCAATCGCTCGTAGGCTCCTACAACACCCGACCAAAGCCAATATAAAAGTATCATTCGCCCGTAGGCAGTATCATTCGCCCGTAGGCATATCATTCTCCCGTAGCCAGGACATTCGCCCATAGGCAGATCGTATGAATAACCACTAAGTAAGTACATAAAAATATTAACATAATATTTCTAATATATATATATATATATATATATATCTTAATAGGAGTTCAGTAGCTAAAACGTCATATCGTAAAACCACGTTCATAAGTATGTATATAGTCATCAAACATATATACCACAATGAAAGTAAAGTCGATAAAGCATAATATAACATAAAGTGTAACTCCAAGTTACTCATAAACGTTTCATAAAACATAACCAATAAATCAGGCTTTTCATGTATGCATTTCTAGTTGTAAAATCATGCATTTTAGAAGGGGTCCTCTCATAGATACTTCGTCGTCGAAGAGCCGTGCGGAAAAGGAAGGATGGAAACCCTACTAATAAATGCACCTAAGCACATAAAGGTACCAATTAATAAAACTTTATTCAAACGATTGAATTTCAGGAAACGGACGTCATAAACGGATTCAGGATGTCAAAAAACATAAGGGGGTACACGCGCCCTCACGCGCTGCTGCATGCGCTGATTTGGGTCGTTGGAAAGTTGGTCGAAAAATTCGCCTGCACCGCCGTGGACTGCGGCGAAGCATAGTACCTCTAGTGGAGGAGCGTGAGCTCCATGCGCCGACCAAGGCAGGCACCCACGCACTGGCCAGGGGTCTGGGATTTGGGTTATGAGTTAGGCTTGATTCTTGGGCTAGGCCTTTTGGGTTTGGGCCAAGCTTACATGGCCCAAAGGCTTGGGCCGGGTTCCATGGGTTTGGTTGATCTGGTTTTTAGGCTGGATTCACGAAGGAGGAGGGAGCCAGAGCTTCCCAAGCTCCGATCGACCTCGATTCTACATTATACTCGATGATTAAACCATGGAAATGAAGCTACTAGGGAGGGGAAGAGAAACATACCGTTTTAAGGTCCAGCCGTGGCCGGGAAGTGGTCGGGAAATGTGGAACCTTGTCGTGGATGTGGGTGTGCTAAGTTCCATTGATGGGTGTCTCTGTGCTTCACAGAGAAGGGGGGGAGAGAGAGAGAGAGAGAGAGAGAGAGAGCATAGAGTGAGGGTAATGGTGGTGGTGTTGTCGTCGAAGAGAATGGGTGTGTGTGTGAGTGTGGCACTCGGGGGAAAGGAACGCAATAAGGGAGAGAGATGGAGAGAGTGAGGTCCGAGAGGGAGATGGACATAAATGAGACAGATAGAAAAGATGAGAGGTTGGGCCAGGGGGAGACAATCCAAAACAAGTGAGCCCCACCAGGCACACACATTAAGACCAAAAGTAATCCCATCTCAAAAATATCTAGCCCACAAGGGGAAATTACCAAAATACCCTCGTTCCAAAAATCCGTAAATAAATATCGGGACAGGTTGTTACAAACTCAACCCAAGATACCCGCGATCTCCAGACCAGAAACTATCCACTTTCCTTTTAATGACACTCTTGTTGTCAAGTTGCAAATCTCTGATGCCATAGTAGGTCGGGTTTTGATAGATAATGGATAAGAAGATGACATCTTATTTAGGCGCGCCTGAAAGGATGAGCATCTCCAGAAAGTCAACTTTAGAAATGATCTATTGTCCAAACTTTCAACAGTCTTAACTTTAAGAATTGGGCCGAATCAAAATATGGTCCATTAACGCTCCTAAATCCATTAAGACTCGGTTGCAACACTAAAGTTCCTTTTTTGGGCTGAGATTACTAATGGGATGGAATAATTACCATTGAACCGAGAGTCGTAGCCCTCCTTCTTGATTTATTTCTTCTCGGCCCCAAATCCCAGATTTTAGGCTCAAACGCAAACATACATGATTACCAATTCTTGCCATGTTGGTAAAAATCGGGGTACCCACTCTCAACAGTTTCCGTTCCATGTTTTAGTGGACTTAGTATTTTCGAGTTGTACTTGTAGGGCTGAATGTTGTGTTGTGTCTCAATGTATTTTTTATTTTTTTTTATTTTGTGGTAGATTCCCGATTTTTAATCATTATGTTTGCCATACATTGGTGCATCATGGCTTCAAACTCATTTTTAATCATTATGTTTGCAAAATATTTTTCATTATCGACTTCAAACCCGTCATGGCTCCAGCGCACCGTTGCTCCTCACAACCCAACTCAAAACCAAGTGAAAGATCCAAGATTTAAGTTGTTGCTTCCTTTCGGTATTTGCAACCCATATCACATCTAGTATTGAAGAGAAGTTCGATTTTGCAAAGATATTATGGATTTCTTTGAACTTAAGAAATGATTCCTAGTATAGACGCAAATAGTGGGAAAAGTAAAACAAATTAAAACTTTGGGTTTGTCGACATACTGTAGTAGGAGGAATACCAGTTTAGGTACCCTTCAAATGGGTTTTTTGATTTGATCGACAAAATTGACGAAGGAGACAGAGGGTAAGAGTTTAAAAAACCATAAAAATAAAAAAAACTTACTAAAGTAGGTCTTCATAGAGCAAAAGATTAATTGTATTTGGTTTTATTGTTTGTTTTAATTAGATGCTCGAAGGCTTAGTTCACAGATCTAAAAGGTTGGGAAATTGAGAAACGATCGACTTACCAATAAATTCTTCAACATTGAATTTAATGAAGGGAAAAATTGGTGGATTCAAAAACAATTTTGGATTGCTAAGGCTATTTTAGGAATAACCAGCAGGAATGCCCGTGCTTTGCTGCGGGTTTTCAGACCATGAATAATATTCATAGAAAAATTAACTGAAAATGCTACAGCAATACAATTGCATTAATAAATGTAGCAAGTTAGAGAACGCATGTTTTACATGAGTAACGCTCACAAAACCACACATTTACACAATTATCTCCAAATGAAAGAAAAAGCAAGAGATGGGTGAATTGATCCATAAAATAAGCAATTTAATTTACATTGCTACTCTATTAAGCCAACATCGAGAGTCAATATACAATCAAAATTACTTGAACGAAAGTTTACATTGACAAAAGTTGCAAGGACAAAATATAGTGTCTTTGCATCAGAGACTGAAGTACCATGCAGTTCACACGTATTTTGTTTGTTCATGCAACATGACAAAATACATGTTCTACAAGGCTTTCTATCGTTCCAGCAGTTGCAAAACATAATAAACATGTTCTTATGGTATGTACATTAGGTGACTTTAGCAGTGGAATGCGCAAAAAGCAAGGCACTAATCGTGGCCGGAACCTCAATAGAAGCTGTCCAGAAAGCAAAACATCAAGGAAAATCATGGTGTTGAATGTAAATCAATCATTTTTCATACAGACAACAGCTGGATAGATTGATAGTCACGACATGAAAATATTACTCAAGCCAGCATAAATCCATCTAGGTTTGTAGGGTGCAAATTTTTGTCAATACCCTAAATTGACACACCACTTTAACATCACAACGAAGCAAAAACACTTACCCTTCAAGGTTCCGAGCCTCACAAAAATGTATGAAGTTCACGCATACATTTTTAGGTCTTAATGCACCTATTTTGCAAAGCAACGAAAATGGAAATGCATTAATACAAATTCCAATATCGATTTCTGAGATTTTAGTGTTCTGTTTACCCTTGCAACTGAAATAAAAAAAATCCCAGAAAAAAGAGCAAGAAGCTTAAGCAGGAAAAAAAATCATATTTTCAACAACCAAAACCCAATACCCATTTAATCATACACGAAGGAGAAATCTAAACACAGAGTCACAAATTAACGAACTGAAAACCCAAAAAAAAAGAAAAAGAAACTGACCTTAAAACAAAGAACAATATTATTTATGTTTATTGACTGGTTAATCCATTGTTTAGCTAGAATTGTTTTTCTCTTTGTTTATTTTATTGTGTCGTGTATGTGCTTACATTTGTAGCTTTTTTTGGTTGGTTATCTTTCTATTATCCAGGTTTTCGCAATTAATTGCTTACGCTTGCCAGTGATTCCTTTTGCAACTGCAAACTGGTTAGCTTTCTTGCTTTTTACATATGAACTGGTTTTCAAATTAAACTTTAATCTTATTTACTTTCTTCGTTTTCATTTTAGAGAATTAAAAAAGTGGTTAATTTTGGCAGATGTGGAGAAATGTTTAAGGTCTTAACATAGTTTACATGTGATTTGTTCGATTTTGTTATTTTGTGCCTAAAAATTTAGACCCGACGATGTAGTAGTGTTTCTGGCAATTCTATTTCTCTTTCGCCTTAATCGGACCTCTGGTTTACAGATGCATGATAAAATAATTGAAAAGCCACAGTTTATCACATGGTTTTTTTTATCCTAGCCATAATAAGGCTAATGTGATTTATACCAGGAGACTAATGTGCTTTTTCACATGCTTTTTTGTCTCAAAATGTATAGAAATACGAAAATGATCATCACAAATTTCAAATCTTGCATTAACCGAAATTAAAACAATTATTCAAATTCCTAAAATTAAAACAGCATTTAGAAGCACTATAAACTCAAATTACAAAAAACATCAACAACATGGTGGGAATGAAGATTTATTTTATAGAAAATGAAAAATCTTTCTCAACCAATATGCTAAAAATGTTCACCACCAGTATATAATAAAAAACAGAATGCTAACTTCATCACATAGCACCAACTTTAAACGCATCTCCTTCCCAAATTAAATTAAGAATTCACATGCCACTAATTAAGAAACTGATACTAATTGAAGTTGTATATTGTAAAATGCAACTGCTTTTAGAATTCCTAAGTGATATCAGTTAGCAAGAAACACATACTAACTCAAGTTGTATAGTGTAATAACACAACTACAAAAGACCAAGCTTCTGCTGCTAAAAAGCTTTTACAAAAATCATAAAACTCTTAACACTTTGAACCCTACCAAAAAGTTATATGAGTTGAAGAACAGTTGTACTTAAGTTGTCACATCCCGGCCCGGGGTGGATCACTTCCCGGGCCCGCTCCACCACCGTAGCACGATATTGTCCGCTTTAGGCCCCGACCACGCCCTCACGGTTTTGTTTCTGGGAACTCACGAGTAACTTCCTAGTGGGTCACCCATCATGGGAGTGCTCTAGCCCCCTTCTCGCTTAACTTCGGAGTTCCTACGGAACCCGAAGCCAGTGAGCTCCCAAAAGGCCTCGTGCTAGATAGAGATGGGAATATACATTTAAGGATCACTCCCTTGGGCAATGTGGGATGTTACATAAGTGCAGCAAGATCATAACCTCTTACAGATTCTCCTCCGTGTTAGAACCACTTGCAGTCCAAATTAAGAAAGATTCAATGCCAGATCAAGAACAAATCAGTAATAATTTAAATTGAAATCCCTAATTATGATTGCAGAGAGAATTCATATCAAGATTAACTACATTATTTAATTTGAATGGAATCCAAAAGTAGCATCAATAAGAAGGGAAAACAATGAATAGCAAAAGTCACATTTCAGTAGCAATTAATAGCAGAAATCAGAGTTTAGTGGCAGGGACCAAAACAATTTCAGTAAAAAAGACAAGAAACTGCAATGACTAACATATTTACATATATGTGAAAATCTATTCACAACCACATTTACAATGACTAACATATTTACAATAACTTACACATATAGGTGTCCAAGTGTCTATCGGTACTACTGTCTTTCAAATGGATCCTCAATTTCTGAAATCACAGAAAAGAACCACCCCAAAAAGTTATGAAAAAAAAAGTTCAACCGTGTACAGGTACCAAAGAAAATGCTTTTTTTTTCTAAGATTTATTGATTTATGCTCGAGAACATGTGAACAATCAGCAAGAGCCACAACTGATTTAGGCATCACACAAACACTGAATCAGATAGCACATCAATAGACGATCCAACATCTCACCACTTCCTTAATTAAAGGTGGAAACATACGGTACGAAAACATGATTTTCAATTAAAAAAAATAAAGAACACGTTAAGGGCTTGAATTGTAGGTGCACTCTCTCAGTTAGTAGCAAGTAATATAGTTATGCTGCTTATAGTTATACTAAAACAACCATCACCTAAAAGGCCACACCTTTATGCTTCATTCAAAATAGCTACCAAAAACAATTTGCAGTCCAGAGCCCAATAATTCAAAGCTCATAAAAAAACTGAAAGTAACTAATTAACCTTAAAATAAAGCAATTTGTTCCAGAAAAAAAAATGGAGAACTCTGAGTAAATACAAATACCCCTAAAGATTCTAAAGCAACAAAACCCTAGTTCCTAAATTACAGAACACTAAATTAGATACTAAGTTTTTACTTCTGTTATCTGTCGGAATGCATGGTTGATTCATTTTTATTAATACTCTATTGTGAGTCTGAATGGTAGCTTCTGATGGACTGGTAACTGAATGCAAGGGATTAGGATGAGAGAACTTAGGTAATGGCTTGATATAATGACATTAAATTTTTTAATCCCCTTTTAAATAATCAATAGTTTAGAGCCTAGCATCTGCCTTTAACAGTCGGTCGGTTTGTAACTAAATTGAATCGCATCATACTCTCATTTACTTTTTCAAGATGCTCAAAATGCTATGAATGACTTATCTGGTAAGGATGATGTTCTTCCTATTTAAACTTTGTTTTTCGACAACTTCTCAAGAACAAAATCATTACCAAGATTCAGTTTAATTAGTTTTCTCATCATATCCAAATTATATGCAGTTTATATAATAACACAATCATCTTCCAACACCATTTCAAAACCAATATAACTTTAGTCCTAAAAACAAATTCACAAAACACTCACACAAACACAGACAACAATTAAATTGCAATTTCAAAACAAAGGTAACTTTTATTCTTCAAACCAAGAACCACATATGCATACCAAAATGATGACGCTGTGATGGGAGTCCAAACTAAACAGCCAAAAAATAGAGAGAATAAGAGTAAGAATTCGAATAGAGTTCATGTGTTTATATTGTATAAATGACTCTTAGCTTGTTTTGCTTCTTGCAGGCTTATGGGATTCACGTGTTATTTAGTTCCTCTCGTAGAATTAAAGAGGTGTTTTCTAGAGACCTAGAATATATGGAATCTCTACCCAGCAATAAAAACAGAGAACATCACATAGGCAACAGAAGCCAAACAGAAATCTCACGTTTCACAACCAAATCATCCTATCAATTCGAAACATTAAACTGTAAGAACAAAAAATAATAATAACAGTACCTTGAACTGAACCATCAGGTCAGAACCTTCCGCTTTGCAACCTGAAACAAACGAAAGAAATTAAAACCCACGAACCCACAATTAGATAAAAACAATTTTCCAGGAAAAACAAAACCAAGATTGGTATACAAAAAACCATCAAATCTATAACCTGGAAAAATAAATAAAAAGCCGCACAAAAAAACCCAAAAAAAGAAGAAGCAACTGACCTTAAAACAGAGAACAAACAGACAGAACAGAGAGATGAATGTCCAAAATGAGAGAAAACAAAACAAATAAGGGAAATTAATATCTCGGATGAATCCCCCAAAACCTGACCTAACACACTAAAAAAATCATAAATAATCCACAAGAAAAGGGCAGAAACGATGACAATCGAAGCTGACAGTAAAAAAAACAAATTAAAAAAAGGGAACTTATCTTTGGAAATCTAGACATGTAGCGGCAAATCCGGACGACCCGTATGGTTTTCTTTGACCATCCCCACTCTACCACTTCTAAAATCCATCACCCATACCCCTCCCCCTCTCTCTCTTTCCATCGCCATCTCTCTCTCTCTCTCTAATCCACAACAAAAAAGCAGAAACGATGACAATCTATGCTGACAGTAAAAAAATGAATTACAAAAGGAACTTATCTTTGGAAATCTAGGCATGCAGCGGCAGATCCGGACGACCCGTATGGTTTTCTCTAACCATCCCCACTCTACCACTTTTGAAATCCATCACCCATACCCCTCCCCCTCGCTCTCTTTCCATTGCCATCTCTCTCTCTCTCTCTCTAATCCACAACAAAAAGGCAGAAACGATGACAATCTAAGCTGATAGTAAAAAAACGAAGTACAAAAGGAACTTATCTTTGGAAATCCAGGCATGCAGCGGCAGATCCGGACAACTCGTATGGTTTTCTCTAACCATCCCCACTCTCCCACTTCTGAAATCCATCACCCATACCCCTGTCAGAGCCTCCATCCCCCCGAAACCCTCATGGAAGGACAACAAATGAAAACCTACACGGCAACCCTCGAATTCGCTCAAAACCGAGAGGACAAAATTGCCCTTCCAACCCAGCCCAAATCTGATGGGTTTATGGTAAATAAGGTGAAATCAAGGGGTAATCCGTCCTAAACCGTGCAGACAAAATTACCCTTCTAAGTTCTAATAAATACCCTTCAAACCCACCCCAAATCTCATGGGTTTATTGTAAATAAGATGAAATCAATGGGCAAACAATTGACTGTAGCCGAATGAAAAGTCAATTCCTCCTCAATTTTAGAATAGATAATGGTGAGTGTGAAAATAACTTTGTTCTCTTTTTAGTTTTAATTGAGGTGAAAATATAAGGTGAGCGGGAAAATAGGACAATGAAGTAGACATAGCATCACTCTAAAGTAACGTATCCATTAGGGTAAATCTGTTTATGCATCTCTTATTAATTAGTAAGGAAATAAATATTTAAGAGTAGACTAGCTAGGTATTAAAATGGTCAAACAAAATTGAATGCAAAACGGTTTTACTCGGCATAATTTCGAACCGTTAGTTAAGGTTTACATCTATCTCTTACAAAAAGCTTTCTTACCATCTACCCTATGCCATTCCAAGGTCCAACCACAGTACTAGAGTTCTGCAGTCAACAATTTATTCCAGTTTCATGTCAAATTATATCAGCAGCATCTTGTTCATGGTTATTACGACCTTCTTATTAGGCTTGCTTTCACCGGCGGCTGTACTTGCATCTAGAGACATCTCACCACCTTATTACGAGTCTAATTATGATCCTGATTTGGCTCCGGAAGAAGCCCCGATAATCGTCAAGGACTTTCCACCGGAGCCACTGCCCGGTCGGGACTCTGATCAGTCTAACTTCTTGGAAGCATGTGCTGTTCGACTAACAGGGGACTGTGGGGAAGCAATTTTCACTGATATCTTTTGGAACCAAACTAGCCCTATCAGTGACCATTGCTGCCGGAATCTTGTGGGGTTAGGACTTCGCTGCCACGTTGGTTTGGTGGCTAATATAATAAATAACCACCCTGCAGCCTTCAAAGCGAATGAGATCATGCTTCTTTTGAGAAGCGTGGACATCTGGAATATGTGTGCTTTGGTTGCAAAAGTTGTGCCCCCTATCCCTTCTCCCTCCCCACATGAAGAAAATAATGGGATTGTTTTCTAGCTAGCGAGCTTTATACGTGTATGTTTGCATTGCCAAGTACCCTCATATTATAATTAATTAAGATGGGATAACCTGGTTTTGGATTGCCATGGCCGCACCAATCCATCTGTTCTTCACTTTATGCATGCTTTACTGTTCCCATACACGGTTCTTACTTTGATCCATTGAAACTGTTCAATCTCAGGAGCTTAATTACAATATTCTTTCTTGTACATGTATGTGGAGGAGTACTGGCAAGTCATGAATACAATCAACTTCTAATGAGATAAATTCATTAATTAACATAATATGTACACATCACTCATATGGTACACCAATCTTTGTACTAGGCTTTGAATTTCATGGTTTAAGTTTTGTTTTAAAGTGCATACAAGCATGCTTCCGCTATTTAATTGTTAAATGCATGTATTAGGTTGCTTAATGAACTAAGTTTATCAAAATATTTTCCTTCAACGAAGACAATATCGCCTATATCAACGAGATCAAGAATGGATATATCAAAGCACATTGCGCCGTAATTTTTCTTCTCACATCAGCAACAAAGAGCATTAGAGGATTAAAGTCAAGTAAATATATATGTTCCAAGACAACCTTGTTGACCTCTTCACGAAGTCACTGATGAAGTCTATTTTCCAGAAACTTGTTCAAGAAATTGATATGCTTAAATTATCTCATTTGAATTGCTTGTAGTTCTCGCTTGGTGTTAATGTACTCTTTTTCCTGCGATTAGGAGCAATTTTCCCTTAGGATTTTTGCTACATGACGAGGTTTTAATGAGGCATCCATCCTGGCCTAGTCATACCCTTGTGTGCGTGCTACTTGCGCCTTGAAGGCGTTTAGTTTTGACTTAATGCAACTTCTCGCTTTTCCCCGTAGACCATAGGTTTTTATCAAACCCTGAGTTTTACCATAGCGAGGTTTTGTGAGTTTTATTACTTATGCATTATTCTGTTTATTTTGAGACTTGCATTCACTCAATGTGTCGTCGACTCCATCAATTGTTCTTACTTCATCGCTAAAGACCTGATGTGACATTTGTCTGAGTATTTACACACTAAAGAGAGAATGTTACAGTCATAGATTCATTAGGGAAGTGATTGTATAAATCCTAGCAGATTACGTAGAGCATTATGTAATATCTTTTAGATAGTTTCTTAGTTGTAATTGTATTTCTTGAGGAGTAAAAATCTCAGTCTCTTATCAATAAATAAAAGTATAATGGGGTGAGAAATCACTACCACAGAATCACTAAATTCACTCTTCTCTCTGTACATGCCTCTTGGCCTCTCCTTTCATTTTCCCTAAGTAAAATAGCCCTACAACAAATTGTATGTTTTTTTTATTTTATTTATTTTTTTTTTTGAACAAACGAAATTATCTAAACCAAGGGAGTGGGGAAGTGAGCTAGCAATAACGTGGTTCAAATTCGTGTTTGGCGAGAATCAAACCTGAGAGCTCTCACTTACAAGTGAAGAGGAATACCACTAAACTGTAGTATTAAGGGGCAACAAAATGTTATTTTAGAAGCTCTCTAAAAAATTTCTACTCCAATAATGCTCTCTAGTTTAAGGAGTAATAAATGTCTTAATTCGTTTTTAATCTTGATACTTTTCATATGTTTTGTTTGCAAACAAAATTAAAAACAAAAAACAGAGAATCGTCATTGACACTCCAAAAATCCAATTGTGCTTTCTTCACAAGAGTATTTTTCTTTCTAAACATAAGAATTTTTGAGTGCACATTTGAAGTTTTAGACTGTCAATAATAAAAGTTTAGAGTGAACAATTAGATTTTTGAAATGTCATTAACAATTTTGAAAGAATAAAAGTAAATTAGTCATCAATAATTAATATAATAATAATTGTAAGAAATTAACTTGATAAATGAAGCCGGTTAGAGAGTGAGAGGATGATTTTGGACAAATGATTAGGAAAAAAAGTATGAAATGCATAATATGATAAAAAATTTCTCAGACTAAAAAGATTAATTTAGATGGGATAAGCCAAAACTGAATCACGACCGTCAGCATATACCGAATCTCTAGGAGGACCCAACAAAATTTGACCGAAAATTGTGTGACAAAAAAAAGAGAAGAAAAAATCGATAACAAAATTAATCAAAATGAGCCGACTGTTCTCTAAATCGCTCATCCTAGCACCCTCCTCTATTGCTTCCGCCCCCCTTCGAGGAACATCATTCAAGTTCTCTTCGTCGCCCACTCCAACTTCTAGAGTTCCTCATCGTATGGCCACCGACGCTTCGTCGTCCCCGCCATCCGCCACCGGCGGTGACGCCACCGACCGTCCCGTTTCCAATGCAGGCCACGAACCGACCACCTCCCCTTCTTCTTCTTCTTCTTCTTCTTCTTCTTCTTCTTCTTCTTCTTCTTCGTCGACTCCAGCTTCCTCTGCCATTGATTTTCTCTCGCTCTGCCACCGCCTCAAGGTAATCGAATTTGTGAACAGTTCGTAGTTGTGTTTTGTTGTGGGAATGGGTTTTGGATTGTTTGGTTTCGAGTGAGTTTGTGTTGTTGGTTGTGAATTAGACGACGAAAAGAGCTGGATGGGTGAAGAGAGATGTGAAGGATCCAGAGTCGATAGCTGACCATATGTACCGGATGGGATTAATGGCTCTGATTGCTTCTGATATCCCCGGTGTCGATCGAGACAAGTAAACTCTGTAAATTTCTTCCTGTTTTATTTATGGGATTTATTCCCAGTGTTTTCTAAGATCTTTTTTTTTATACTTAATTTCAGGTGTATCAAAATCGCCATTGTTCATGATATTGCTGAAGGTGAATATTACATAATGAAATTCTGTAAATTTTCATTTTAATGTTCAATAATGGAAATGAAAATTGCTGAAATATTCATGAATACTTTGAAAATGTTTTATACTTGTGATTTATTGTTGCTATTAAGGCTGTAAGTTTTTTGGTTCCTTGCAATTTCTCGGGTAGCCATTGTTGGGGACATAACCCCCTCGGATGGGATTCCAAAGGCAGAGAAGAGTAGAAGAGAGCAAGAGGCATTAGACCACATGTGCAAATTACTCGGTGGGGGCTCAATAGGTGATAAGCTAGTTCATTCCCGGATTGCGCTTTTGTTATTCTTATACCTGAAATCAGTAAATACTAATCTTATTTTGGTTGGTTTACACACTTTTCATATTTCAGCTAAAGAAGTAGGTGAACTGTGGATGGAATACGAGGGGAATTCCTCGCCAGAAGCTAAAATTGTTAAGGACCTCGATAAGGTATGTAGTTTGTTGAACTGAATTTGTGAATTTTGATTCTAGCTTCAATTGGTTTCTGGTCTTATTACGGCAAAAGTTATGTATAGTTGGTCAGCTGGTAATCTATGTTCACATGGTTTGAAAGAGATTTATGTCGTAGTATGCACAATGAGGGATAATTACTTCCATATTGCAACAATCTTTATACGTTTTGTTAGAATTCATTGAATCTTCAAGAAGTGATGAGTATAGTTGAGTTTTTAAGATTTCTAAGTCTGTTTAGAGGAATTACGATGGCAATTGTGGGAAGGCATCTAGATAAGTTTTGTCCGACTCTGATAATAACAGTGGACAGAAAAGGTTGAGTCTAGTGATTGATTTACCACCTTTGGTACTTCAGTTTCAAATTTTTCTTATTAATGGTCGACGTGTTCACTAGATTGTATGTTGTAATTTTGTTTTCCATGCAGGTGGAGATGATACTTCAAGCCTTGGAATATGAAAAGGGTGAGGCTTTCCTCTATCCATTGTATCATTTCTGAATTATGGTATCAATTGGCTTTTAACTTCAAACACAGATGTAAGGGGTCTAGTCATTTCATCTACAACAATGCAAAAGAAAATGGCTTTTGTCTATCATGCGCGCTTATAAACTAACCCCATATCTGACTACAATATTCTTCGTATTCTGAAAATAAAAACTGGACTGAGCGTTATTTTGGATTTGCGCAGAACAAGGGAAGGATTTAGAAGAGTTTTTTCAGTCAACTGCTGGTGAGTACGTCTGGCTCTTGTAATTAGTTTCATCAGTATGCAAGTCGTTTCCTTTTCATTCGCTTCCTCAAATTTCTGGAAATCATTACACAAAATTAAGTGCCACATGCAAAATGAAAAATTTGTGCTTCAAAGGAGAGAATGAAGCCTTTGGAGTACAAGCTTAGCACTTAAGGCTGTATATTTTCCCATGTGATTGCGTTAGGCGGATGATCATTTTATGTTCTGTGATTTTGAACATAGCCTTAGAAATGCTCAAACTTATTGCAGGGAAGTTTCAGACTGATTTGGGAAAAGCATGGGCATCAGAGATCGCTTCAAGAAGAAAAAAATAAGGCTAGTTTCTACCCAATCTTTTGCAATGGCCCTAGGAGAAATTTCCATTACTTTTGAATCAGGATTAGATTCGTACTATTCATCTTTAATAAAAAGAGATGTAAAACGATAATATTAATTTAAGGTATTACCTTTCTATTTACGCTATGGGTAGTCGAACCTAAGAGTTCAAACTTACAAGTGAAGATGAATGTCATTAGACTATAATACTAAATGGCGTTTACTTGTAACGTTAATTATGCTATTAACTAATAGTTACAAATAAAGAAGTAAATATACTAATTTCATTCCATAAGCCGCTCCAAAAGGGAGGATGGGTTTTATACATCGAATTGCTTGGTGACGTCTGCTCACAAATATTCAGATACCAAATTCTAAACAAAAGAAAATGACAATATGGACCTGCGGCCTAAATAGCTAAGTGCGTAACATCCTCCACAAGGAAATATTTTATCCAAGTAAGAATAGTTGAGCACACAGGCGTACATATTAGCTCTTAAAGTAGGCACGCACTCAAAATAATTCTATACCTATGAAATTGAAAGCCTAGTGTTGGTGAACCAAGACCCTTTATAAATTAAAGAGGAGAGTTTGAGTTTTCATATCCTTGAAGCTCATCGTTGTGTTCACAAGGTTATCACTCAAGTGAAGGGTCTTTAAGTTTGCTCCAAGCTCCTAGAATGCTTTCTTGTGTTTATGATCTTCTTTCTTTGAATGTTTGCTTCTTTGCTTCTCCTTTGCTCCTTGAAGATTTGAGGAAAGGATCTCCAAAGCTTGCAAGGTTGCAAGCCTCTAAGTCTCCACACAAAATATGAGGTGTCAAGTGAAGATGGAACGATCTAGAGGATGAGAGATCACTAGCTATTCACCCTAGATGGGTGGCCTCCTTAGAAGAAAGAGAAATGACATGTTTCTCTTTTGCCTCAAAGAAACCCCAATGAGGTTAAAGCTATAAGTTTGTTCTTATATCTCATTCCAAGTAAGTGAGAAACTTAATAGGTCCATCATCACACTCTCTCACACTTTCTCTAGCATGGCCGGTTTTGAGATTGTTTGGGCTAATTCCCATTTTGTTTAGTTGTCATGTAACTTAAAACTTAATGGGCCTTGTGGACCAAATCCTATTTTGGGCCGCCAAACCAACTTAAAGCCCAATATGAAACTTTTCATATGATTAATTAACTAATTAATTAATTTTGATTATGCTCAGTTAAACTATTTAATTGCTTATCCATCTTATTGATATTTCTTCACATTCATCCTTACTCGGTGTACAATCCATTAGGTTCCAATTAGCAGGGCAGTGGGCGATTGTAACTCTTAGCAAGCAATTTCAAATTGAGAATAACTTTCAAGTCTCCCTTTGTTGAAGATTAGTGATCTTTAGGGCTTTCACGAACCATGAATGACACTTAGTAGTATATCATGGTTATCCAAGCTAAGTAGAAGTGATTGGAGAACCTATCCAGTTACAACTACAATGCAATACTGTCCTTCTCTAACTTAGTACTCTTGACCACATTGTTTAATTAATAGTTTGTTTCATGTCTACCATCCAATGTGATACTTCTCTATATGATTTTATAGAACATGATTTGGAATGTACTTCCTAAATCTCATTCATATGTTTTGGCCGAAGACTCCTGAATCATATTAGAGTCCCTTATTGTTACAACCCATACCTTAATGACCCTAATTGGATATCTTGAATAATTATCGAGCCTCGGGCTAAATTTCAATTTCTCATATTTTTCTAGTTTCTTTAATTAGTCTTTGTACTCATGAGTGCGTGGGCGAAGACGAAAGTGAATTTGAAGTTACAAGTGTCAAGTTACAAATATAAATAAATTAAAGGGCAAAATCGTAATTCCACTTAGGGATATTTTAAGTTGGACTTAACCCACATCCAACCTTCTTCTTCCTCATTCTTTGCAACAGTCTCCCTCTCTAACTGTTTCTGAAACCACCGAAGCCAACCACCACCTCCTTCATCTTTATAATCAAACATAAACTCGAAACCACCATATTTGGAATCAACACAGTTTGAAGAATCTTTTGATGGTCTTGCATGTGAGAATCGAGCCAAGGAGGAAGGAGAACTTAAGCTGCTCCTCTAGGTGCAGTTTTTCCGGCGAACTCCAAGTGAAAACTCATTGAGTTTGAGCCCGATTAGAACTAAGATTAATCCAAAAGGAACCCAGGTATCTTTCTCTTGCTCTGTATGTGAATTTTGAGCTGAAATCCGAGGTTTCTAACATCTGTGTATTCTGTGGTCATCGTTTCTAGTTTCCGACAAAGAGGTCTAATCGAATTCCGGCGAGTTCGAAGTGTTTCCAGTCCAAAAAATGAGCTAAACTAATTGAGGGTAAGGTATATTTAATTCTTGGTGGGGTTTTGCATTAAATCGAGGGTTTTAACCCTATTCGTTATGGGTTTTCTTTTCCAGAATCCGGCGAGTTCCACCTATGCAATCTTGACATATTCAAGGTTGAATCCCTCCCATTTCGTTCTAAATCGTGTTTAGATAAGTTTCTAGACCCATTTAGATAGTTTTAGTTAAGCATGGGATGAAATCCTGTTATGATGTGATTAGCTTAATCACAATCAGGAATTAGTTAGTTTTAAGTGAGACTTTTATTAAGAGAATAACTAGTAAATGGGGTTTTGCTGCCAACTGGCAAGTGATGTTAGGGGAATATATGTGCACGCCTTTGGTGTGAGAGACACAACGGTCATTTGAATTAAATATAATTTTACAAAAACAAACTGGAGCTCAACTCCTTCGTCTATCTTCCTTCCTCTTCCTCCATTGTTGCCTATTACTTGCAGGTTGAGTAAAGACTCGAGAATTGGATCCTAACATTGGTATCATCCATTTCGATCTTGGTTTCCCTCTTGTATGCCACGCTCCACAAACGCCTCTCTCAAAACTGCCATGGATGGTCATCTCACTGCTCTAGAATCCTCATTCGATGCTCGTTTTACCTCGTTGGAATCGACCATCGCCGCTGCTCTGTTCGTTCATGCTATGGCAATGGATACTAAATTGGCTGTTAGTTTTGAACAATTCCAATGCGAACTTGCTTTTACTGATGGGGGTACTTCTTCGAGGGAGACTCATGCTCCGACTGCCGAACCTGTGGTTCCTCCACCGATCCTCGCTGAAGACGCCGATCGCTGAAGCTTCGATACTCCTCGCCATCATTAGTGTGAGAATTTCGATGGCACGGGGTTCACACCTCGCCCCTAGTGGCAACAACGTGTCCATTTCTTGTGTTTCAGTGACAGCGATGATCCGCTCACCTGGATCTATAAGGCGGAGCAATATTTCACTTATTATTCTGTCCCTGAACATCAGCGTGTGGTCACAGCTTCCTTTTACCTGGACAATGAAGCCCTCCATTGGTTTCGTTGGATGGACTGCCTCCATACTGCACCAACCTGGAGTGAATTCATCAAGGCTCTTTGCTAAGAATTTGGCCCCTCTAAGTTTGAAGATAGCACTGAATCGTTGTTCAAACTCTGCCAAACTGGTACCCTGAAGGATTACATCTTTGAATTTCGTAAGCTTGCTACTAGATCATCTGATGTTGGTCTTATTCTATTAAAGAGTTGTTTATGGGGTGGGTTGAAAAAGGAAATTAGGCATGAGGTTAAGTTGTTTAGGCTTATCACTGTGTATGAGGTAATTGCTCTAACTGTGCAGGTTGATCACAAATAATTCTAGGGTAGCACTAGTTTCAAAACCTTTAGTCCCTCCAGTGGCTACTGTTTTCCCAAATAGACCCCGATTTGGAACTCTCCGTTACAAAAAACTAACCCAGAGGAAATCCAACGCAAGAAGGACCGTTGGGAGTGTTGGTTCTGTGACGATAAGTGGGTTCGAGGTCATAAGTATCTTCACAAACAACTGTTAATGCTTGATGTGATAGACTTAGATGCTCCTGAACTTCTAAAGGAAAATGGTGGGGATAAGGATGAACTACCTCTGGAGTTGTAGTACATGGAGCTAAGTGAATGTGCTTATTTTGGGACAAATGGCAAACAATCAATTCAAACCATGAAGATTGAAGGTTTTGTGAAACATCAACTTGTGAGAATTTTGTTAGACTCTAGGCTACTCAAGAAGTGAGGTTGGCCAGTCAACAACACTAAGGTTTTTGAAGTGATGGTTGCTAATGAAGGCAAACTTAAAGGGCAAGGCAATTGCACATCAATACCACTGAAAGTTGGGGCTTATGAGTGCACCATTGATCTATTTCCCTTTCCATTGGGAGGATGTGACTTGGTCTTGGGAATACAATGGCTCTTTATGGTGAGTTCGATTCTGTGGGACTTCCAATTGATGACTATGAAGTTCTCAAAGGGGGGACAAACATATAAGTTGGTTCATAACCCTGTCAAGTTACCATTAGTCCAGGAGATGTTTTTTCAACAACTAGACAAAGAGTTTTACAACTCTAATCTTGGCATGTTATTATACTATTTAATTTTTTCATGTCGCGCTACTTCCAAGAAGTGATCTGCTCCATGAGATGCGCTCCTGCTTAGTGTTCCCCTCTTGTGATCCATGTGATGGTGGGATTTTTGAACTTGAGCAAATTTTTCAGTTTGGACTTGACCATAAATGAATTACGATACTTCTTTAAGAGCGGCAATAAAGAAGGTGTGGGACAGCTGAGATCTCGCCATAGGTTATTCGATGCTTCAAGTAAAGGTGACCATGAGTGGGCGAGGGACACCTTGAAGTTCAGCAGCGAGTGGGAATCTGACTCCTTGCCTTATCTAAGCGTTTTGACTGAATTTGTTGATGTAAGTGAAGTGCTTTATTCTTGGTCTGCTTAGAATTTTTGTTGAGCTGCTCTTGATTTTAAGTTGTTGAACGTCCATCTCTTTCTGTGCAGATCCGGAGTTCAGCTTAACTCCAAAGACTGTGCTCGATATGAAAAAGGCTCATGCCGCCTTGGGTATTCCTACTGAATATCAGAAATGGCACTAGTTGCTTAGTCCTCTTTGTGCGTGAAAAATGTGGACTGTGATGTGATATAAACTAGTACTCAAATTAAACCCTCTTGTTGACAATTGTAGTAGATGTGTAAGTAGGGGTCGATCTAGGCCGGGGATTAGGAGGGATTGCTAATCTACTCAAATTAAACTCTAAAACAATAAACTAGACTCAAAAACAGAAAACTAGACTCTAATAACTTAAAACAAACTAAATTGACTCAAAACAGCACGAAACAAACAAATTGGCTCAAAACAGACTCTAGGGAATTATTTAGACGAATTTTAGACTAATAAGACTCAAAACACTAAATCGGACAAATTCAAACACGTTTCTAACTAATCTAACACACTTAATTAAAGGGGGAATTGATTTGGACGAAATTAATTAAACTAAAAAGATTGCATAAACTAAACAAGTTAGACATGAAATTGGGTGATTGATGAGTCGATTTTATATTATAATTTTTACCCTATTCTTAGTTATAATTTATTAGTTTATTTTGGTGAATTTTGATACTTTGTTATGTATTTTCAATGTAGGACATTCGACTTCCTCTTGAGCATAAGGTATTCAAATGGATGAACTTTGGAGTGATTCCAATTGGAGGATGTTCATGTGCCTTTCAAGATGATTGTATCAAAATTCCAGATTTTTCTACCAAGCCGTTTGACTGTGGCGAAGAAAAGAAGGCCCAGCGCGCAGCTTTCCCAGATTGACGTTACGGGATGTTGAGTATTTTGGAGGTCAAGAGGGCATATTTTGAGGAAGATTCCTTCTGAGGATTTGTAGGAGACGACTTCAGCTTTCAAAAGAGACCTTTTGAGACCAAATCGGAATTGATTTGGTTGGTCAAAAGACTAACTTTCTGAGACCTCCGAATTTTAGTTCAAATAGGAAACCTTTTATTTTATATTTTATTATTTTATTTTGTTTCCTAGTTTTATTCTAAGGCATTTTCTAGGTAGGGTTTTATTTTGTAATAGTATAAATAAGGCTTTTTAGCCATTATGGTTAGTGAGGCAGAGAAACGCACGCACTACTTTAGGGGATTTTTGAAGTTTATTTCCAAGGTGTTTTCTATCCTTGTTTTTAATAATATTTTGTTTGTGGTTGTTCGTAACTAATTTCCATTTGTTAGGGCGAAGCCTTAAGCCTTTAGCATGAATATGTAGTCTTTATGCAATTGCTTATAATATTATGCATGTTTGCTTTGAATTATTAATTACTGTGCTTAAACTGTCTCTATGTCTTAATGCTTAGCTACCATTAGGATGTTTAGATAAGTAATTGGATGCAATTCGGTCAGAATATCACCGGAGGATTGAGTATTGGTTCTTGTGATTGATAATTGTAATTTCATCTAAGGCGAATATCACGCTCTTAGGGGTTGCATGGTTTTTCAAAAGGTTTTCATAGAACTTAATGAGTCTTGCATGTTCATATTTGATCTGAATATTACAGACGAATTGCATGTTAAATATACGTTGTTGCTTGAATATCACGAGGAGAATATGCATAACGAAAACCTAACCTTCAAAGTTGCATGTGTAATTAATAAGTAATTGGTAAATCTACATAGGATTGTTAAGGGAACGGCGGAACCCTAGGCTTTTAACTTTACTTTCAAAACTAGGTTCTTTAGTCAATTTATTTAGTTGTTTTTATTAAATTCGTTTTTACTATTTACAATTCCAAAATCAACATTTTTCAAAACCTTGTTTAAAATAGTTAATTAAGAATTAGTTCAAATACAAATTATTCATTCAATCCCTGTGGCAAACAATCTTGCTTGAGCCATTTATACTACAACTACCTTGTTCTCTTGCAAGTATTTCATGTGATTTTATCCCTACTTTTGGTAGCGGTAAAATCCCTATCAGTGATTTGAATGGGTAAAGGGCGAGCTAGAGGGTTCTTCTCGACACATGACACATATGCATACAAATCGATTTCCAGTTATTCTTCCAATAAACCATGAATGACAATGCCCCAAGTTAACCGTGAACTGCACAAATTAACCATCAAATTTTCCTAAATTCATTGGATTGGACTATGCGACACAACCAAATTTTTTTTATCAAATTCCCTACATGAACTACATAATAGAGATACATATCAAAGATCATTAAGTTCTATGAAAATCATAAGCATTGACAAGGCATTTGTAACTATGAACTGCATGATACTCCTGCCAGGAATTCACTTAACGCGATTGTGACTAGCGACCTCCACTACTTGTAAATATAAGTTTGTAACTATTAGGTGAAACTCCCTTATATTCTAGCATCAAATTCATGCATGCAAACTAAGTGTGCACCCTTAATTGACATACAAGAATAAGTTATCTATCAAGCAATTAAGCAAATTGCATTCACGATTTATGAAATAATAACTGGAGGAAATCAATTCATATTACATATATGTTCATGGCTTTGAATCAACCTCTAGCTAAAACAAAATTAGTTCCTCATGTTCGCAATTAAACAAAGACAATTAAATTTAAACATTGAAAATAAAAGTAGAAGACACCTAGAACACTCTAGCAATCCAAACTTGAATGGAAAGCACGTCCAAGGGTCCTTCTTCTTCTTCTTTGCTGCGGCATAAGGTGTGGGTGAAGGTTTGAGTGATGAATTGTATGAGAGAATGGCTGAAAGTATGAATGGTAGTGAATGGATGGTTGATTCTTTCTTTTTGTGCGGCAAGGGTTTTTATTTAAAGGGAAAGGAAATCAAAACCCTAATTAATTTTGGAGACAAATTTTTATTCCAAATCCTCTAAGAAAAAGGGTAAATAAATGTCAGAATCCAAGAGGAAAATGGTAAGAAAGGTGCGGCAGGATCTTAGGAGGGAAGGGAAAGGAAAGGTTTATGCGGCAAGGAAGAGGAAAGGGTAAGGTGGGTGCAGCATCCCTTTGTGGCTGGGATTAGGTCTTCTAAAACCTCACATTAATGTCATAAATTAATTTGAGATCTTCTTTTCAGCTGGAACATAGGTAAAGTAGGATTAGGAAAAGGTTAGGACAAAATAAGGTAACTTTGGCTATTCTTCCTTCTTTCTTGCTGGTTCCTTATCTTTCCTTTTTCTTGAATTAATTCTTTCAGCTCTCTAGCATATTCCTAGCCTCTTTTGTCTTCAAATTCGTCCATCCACCTTGCTCCATGCATGTGCTATCCATTGCAAGCCCAAAACGGCTCCAAAATGCACCAAAATGCACTTGCCACCTTAGCCCTTTGGACCTACAAACACATGAAAATAGCTTAAAACACTCAAATAACTAGGAACTAACAACATAAATGCAAGAAAGCAAGCTAACTAAGTCGCATAAATATGCTCCTATCAAATCCCCCCACACTTAGCTTTTGCTAGTCCTCGAGCAAAACAAAACAAACAAAACACAACCTAGACCTTCCAACATTTGCCTCAGGGATTTCCAATGAAACATGACATATTAAAAATCACTACTTACATAGATTTTAGCCATCCCTACCCTCGAGCTCATACTTAATCACAGTCGCCACTCACTAGCTCGCATTTAATCAATTAAAACAACATTTTGAATGTAGTAACATGCCTTAGAGAATTCACTCAATTCCTTACCGAATATACTCTTTATTTTCACACAAATTTTCTGACTACACTCCCTACACAAAGTATATGTGAGGAGATTGATGTAAACATGTAGACTAAACACCCATATATGTCATAACAAAGAAAGCACTTTATGGAATTATTAATGCACGTATGTATATGATCTCATGAACGGAATGCTACTACTTAGAAGAGAGAACCAGGGATTCTATATGCTCATACCAATCTCAAACTCCACATATTGAACACATAACAATCAAGATTGAAGTCTAAGGGTTGTAACGGGGCTAAGGGTATTGGCTAACAAAGAAAGGTAAAAGATAAACAAAGGTTCTTAAAGAAATAGTAAGCAAAGCAATGAAATCAACACTTAGAATTCACTTTTGAATGCAGAAACCAACTTAAACACAAAAGGGGATGATTCTTACAACTTTTAGGGCCAGATTCAAGCTTTTGGACCCTTTCTTCAACAACCAATACTTGTGAGTTCATTCTCACTTATTTTCAAACTCTTTTTCTTTCTTTTTCTTTTCTTTTCACAACTTTTCTCTCTGTTTTTGTTTTTTTAAACCTGTGCCCTATTTCTTTGGCACACAAAACACACTTTGAAAACCATTCCCCCACACTTGTTTTGCTGCATATTGTAGATCAAAAGGAATTCCCTCTAAGTCATGCTTCACTATCCTTTAAGAACAAGGGTATGGATAGTCCTATACTAGGCTAGGTAAGGATAATGTAAGCTAACTAAGAAAATAGGCTAAATAAGACGAAAAAAGGGTTAAACCTACAAAACAAATGAAAAAGGGGGTTACGGCTGTTTGGCTTTGGTTCACTAAACAACTTCATCTTGCTTATGTGTTATGCAATTCAATGTCATGCTTTGAATGAAACGGGTATGAGTTTTAGTATTTGGATCTATTGATGAAAACGCATTCTAAGTAGCAACCAAGAAAAGAAATAATGAGATCATGCAACGACTTTAGAAAATAGAAACATCACAGATTAATAACTCTTCAAACAAAGAATAGGCTCAAGTCTCTCAGGGTTGTAGCGTTAGTTTGAGTTTCTTCCTTCAAGCATGTTACAAAAACTGATTTTTTTCTTTTGTGATTACATGTGAATTCGTAAACGACAACTACAACTAAGCATAAACCAAAGAGCATATCAAACTTCCATCCATGGTCATAACTTT
The DNA here is from genome assembly GCA_024362995.1 of Heteromeles arbutifolia. NCBI lineage: Eukaryota > Viridiplantae > Streptophyta > Magnoliopsida > Rosales > Rosaceae > Heteromeles > Heteromeles arbutifolia. Next base: position 27,420,089 of record JANCRC010000011.1, on the reverse strand, counting down.
CTTTAACAGTCATGCAATTAAAAACCAAATCCTCATCATTGTGTTGGAAGGTACCCTAAGACACAGACAAAAAACACAAAAACGACTCTTTTTGGCTTTTTTCCAAACTTTTTTTGAATTTTTTTCAAATTTTCGTATTTTTCTTTCAAAACACATAAAAACACTTAAAAACTCACTAAAAACACTTAAAATAGTGAGAAACAACTTTAGAAGTGATAGGTGATGAAATCCCACGAAAATCAATGAAAAACACTTTGTTTACCCCCCCACACTTAAACCAAACATTGTCCTCAATGTTTCAAACATAGACTCACACACAAGCAAACAAACAAACAAACAACTAATCATGGCAAAATAAATGCAGTAAAGAGAAGGGTTTAGGAACGCAAATCTGGTTGTCGAGTGATTCCTAGGTCTTCCTTATTTGAATGCATGGGTTGCCTCCCAAGAAGCGCTTGCTTTAACGTCTTCCAGCTGGACGACACCTCATCTTATGCTTTATGGGAGCCCACGGCATGAAGGGGTATTTCCTCCACAACACGCTCCTTAAAATTCTCGTAATAAGGCTTCAAACGGTGTCTATTCACTTTGAATTCATGTCCGGTCCTGAAACTTTGAATTTGGATTGCACCATAGGGAAAGACATTAGTAACAACAAAAGGACCAACCCATTTAGAACGTAACTTACCTAGAAACAATCGAAGGCGAGAGTCGAAAAGTAACACTTTCTGCCTATTTGAGAACGTCTTGCTACGAATCATCTTGTCATGGAATGTCTTCGTTTTCTCCTTATAAATATGAGCGTTCTCATAAGCCTCATTCCTAATCTTCTCCAACTCATTCAATTGAAGCTTCCTATGAATGCCAGCGGCATCTAATTCCAAATTGAACGTTTTGACTGCCCAATGCGTTTTGTGCTCCAATTCAACCGGAATATGGCATGGTTTCCCATAGATGAGCCGAAATGGGGACATCCCAATTGGTGTTTTGTAGGCTTTACGATACGCCCACAGTGCATCATCCAAACGCAAGCTCCAATCTTTCCTAGTTGGCCCGATTGTCTTTTCCAAAATCTGCTTGATTTCTCGATTAGAAACTTCGGCTTGCCCACTTGTTTGAGGATGATAAGGTGTTGAAACCTTATGTGTGACATGGTACTTCTTGAGCAGCGCCTCGATGGTTTGATTACAAAAGTAAGAGCCTCCATCACTGATAAGTACTCGCGACATTCCAAACCTTGCAAATATGTTAGTTTTAACAAAATCTGCAACCACTTTGGAATCATTAGTACGGGTGGCTTTTGCTTCCACCCATTTCGACACATAATCTACAACAAGTAAAATATAATTGAAACCATGAGATGAAGGAAAGGGACCCATGAAATCAATACCCCAAACATCAAAAATTTCAACAACAAAGAAAGGGGTTTGCGGCATTTGATCTTTTGCACCTATATTTCCCGTTCTTTGACAACCATCACAAATCATACAAAAGGTTCTAGCATCCTTAAAGATAGTAGGCCAATAAAATCCACATTCTAAAGCCTTAAGTGCTGTGCGTTGTGTGCCAAAGTGCCCCCCCACATGCATAAGTGTGACAGAAAGTTAGAATCGAATTAAACACAGAATTGTGCACACACCTATGAAGTATCTGATCAGGGTTATATTTCCACAAGTACAGGTGTTTAGGCCCAAAATATCAGTTTGGGCCGAATTAGAATTGTTCTCGGCCCGGAAAGTTCTATTTGGAAGCTTGTGGGTTATTTAGCCCATGGACCGAGATCGGCCAGGTCTGGACAGGAAGAGTGCTGTTTGGATAAAGGCGAAGCAGGCAGAGTCCTACGGATAGCATGAATCCTGATGCATTAAGGGGTCTCGACAAGGATGAGGTTGACAAAGATATAAGAGATGTGTGCGGCATGATAAAGGCTAGGTTTAAAGTCTTGATTGGAGAAGGATTAATCGAGGTAGTTTTGGATCAGAATAAGGAGTCCTAATCCAAGTATGACTTGGACTTGATTGCAGAGACGCTCCTATAAATACAGAGGCAGTGGCACCATTCAGAGCTCTCTCCAACTCAACACACAAATCTGCCCTGCGCAAACCCTCGCTCTACGCGAAACCTCTTAACAACCTTGAGATTTTTATTTTCCTTTTCGCCAACACACCTTCAGTTTGGATAAACAACATTGTGAAGGCAACCGGTGGTATCTTCAGTTTGGATAAACAGCACTATCGCCGTAGAATCAACCGACCGCGGAGCACCTTCAGTTTGGATAAACAAGCACTGCGAAGGGGCAGACTGGTTACCTATCCAAGTCTCGGTTGAGAAGGATTTTCGAATCCTTATTGGCAGAGGTCATCTCATCAGCCTTCTCGGCGAAGTAAGGTGTTACAGTTTATTAGGGCTCGGCACATTGAACGCCGAGTTGTCGTATGATTGGATACTCACAAGTGGGCTTTAGAGTTCGGCATTCTGACGGCCGAACCATATTCACCATCAAGACGTACATCCGCTTTGAGTATTTGTGCCCTTACATTTTATTGTCGATTCGGCGTGAGTTTACTCTGACGAACACCATCATTGTGACCGAATCCGATGACAACGATCTGTGAACTTCGCATATTTAGTAGCCTTGTCTTCAGGCTTTAGAATCCGAGAGCCGAGTTAAGTTCCTTCCTCGGCCGAAATCGCAAGACGCAGAAGTCAGCAGCGCAACCAACGCAACATCAACAAATTTTACTCCTCGGCCGAGCTTGGCCGACGAGTTGGCACGCCCCGCACACAACCGAAAGACGTAGTTAGCTTATTAGTTACTCGGCCTGCGCACCACGTAGGCTTGGTAGTTTTTAGGGTCAACATTTTGGCACGCCCAGTGGGACCAGTGCTAAACTACGAAGTTCATGCCAATTAAGACACGATCAGTCAAGAAGAAAGCAGTTATGGGAAAATCGACGACTGATTTGTCGGTACTGCAGACACAAAACCCCATTGTTACCGCGACACCAGAGTCCGCGAGCACGACACGCCGAGAAAAGGAAGCTGGCCTCGGCGGTCAGCCTCGTAACGCAGAGGCCCCCAACAAAACCACATCAATTTTCAATGATGTGTTAGTGGAGGACTGCGATGAAGATGGTGGTGAAGGCGCTGATCCACCAACAAGGTCGTTTCTCTGAAGACGACTAGATGAACAATCTCGGCAAGTCGAACAGGTATTCAACCGAGGAATAGACAGTCTGCGCGAAGTAATAAGCAGTACTAATGAAACACACACCAGATTGCTTGAAATGCTGGTACACAAGATCTGTGAAGATAAACCCTCTGATCATTTTCAGCAATGGCCACTAAAGAATGATCCTTTACCGATAGTACAGGCAGAGCCAGTGCCTACTCGGCTCAAGTCAATTGACCTGGAAAAGAAAGGAGGATAGAGCAGTAGAGCGGAAGGATCTGACCAGAAAGTAGGGGCGACATCCATCGATGCAACCGAGATCCAGAGGATGATCGACTCGGCCTTGAAAAAAGGACCGAAATTCCCAAAATTCATCTACTCGTACCCTGCCTACGTCGAAAAATTTGAATATCCCAAAGGTTTTAAAATCCCACATTTCAGTCTGTTTGCCGGAAAGTCGTATTTGTCCTCGTTAGAACTTGTGGCCCGGTTCACCGCTCAATGTGGCGATGTTAATAGCGATTTCCATAAATTGCGGCTATTCAACTTCTCATTGACAGGCTCGGCCTTTGCGTGGTACATCAATCTCCCACCAAACTCTATCCAGAGCTGGGAGGAGTTGGCCGAAAAATTTCATGAGCAATTCTATCGGCCGGGGATGGAAATGTCGGTTTCATCATTAGCTAGGATGGCTCAAGCATGAGATGAGTCGCCAATGGATTACCTGACCAGGTTTAAGTCAGCAAGAAATTGGTGCCGAGTACCCCTTCCTGAAGTCGAATTTGTTAGACTAGCTTTGAATGGGCTGGACATGGAGTACAAGAAGAAATTCCTAGGGGCAAACTTCCGAGACATGTATGAATTAGCTCAACACGTGGAGCAATATGACTACCTACTCTGAGAAGAAAAAGTCTCAAAGTCTCCATCCCGAGGAACCATCTATAAAAACCCCACGGTTAGCTATACCTCGACTGAACCTGAAGAGTATGCTAATATTGATACAGCCGAGATAGTCATCGATAAACCGTATGTTTGCAAAGCATTGACGTACGCCAATCCCAAGGATGTAAAAACTCGCTCGGCCACCGAAGAATCTACCACCAAAACATCAAAGGGTTATACTTTCGACATCACTAAGGCCGACGCCATCTTCGACCAACTGCTGCTGGCCAAGATCATCAAGCTTCGGCCTGCGCATAATATTCCTAAGGCCGAAGAATTGAAGGGAATAACATATTGCAAGTACCATAACTCGAATAAACATATGACAAACAACTGTGTCATATTTTGAGATGTCGTCCAAAGCTGGATCGACAACGGCAAACTCAAGTTTCCAGACAAGAAAATGAGCGTTGATACCGACCCGTTTCCTACGGCGACGGTTAATATGGTAGATGCCCGTCTACCTAGAGACAAAGGGAAAGAGAAGGTCGAGCCCGTCTCAGTGCAACACTTTCGAACGAAGAGTTCTCAGCCACGACTCAAGATAGATTTATTTTCGAACGAGCCACCCGAGGTTCTTTCAGGACCGGCCATCATCCAACCTATGACAAACTCCAACGCCGAGGAAGAAGATAAATCAGTGATTCTTTGCAGTCAGTGTAAGACAAACGTCGACGCAGCGCCAAACAGAAGGTCGTTTCAAGTTAAGACAGACACGGCCCCAACACCTCAGAAGACACTCAGTACAGGCCAACGCCAGGGAGTTTTCAACAGACTCGGCCCCAAAATGCGACCGACCGAGCTACCCCCAGTTAGACGACGCCTGGACTTCGATGCACCATTCTATAACGAGGATTATTACACATGAAGTTTTAGCAGCTCGAACGCTTCGGCAAAGCAGAAAACCTTCAAACCTCCCAAACTGCGTGATCAACGTTGGTACACCTATCATTCCCCTAAAGGTGTGTATACTGCATTGTCCAAATCACAGAAGCGTCGGCGCCAAAGAATAGACTGCATGGCCCGCCGACAAGCAGATCAGGAAACTTCGGCCCCCAAGTGGCAGCCGAAGAACCAAACTAGCAGTGACGACGAGCGACAACCTCCGACCATCATGACGGAGTTGCTCCAAGAAAGACAAGTGATCAACCCTGATGTGGAAACCATATTTGAGGAGGCTGATAAGCGAATCAAACTTCTACTTTGACCCGGGGAAATGAAGACGCGTCTTGAACATTTCAAGGAGGAAGCCGAGAGCAAACTTCCCCTGCTACCTATACAGGAGCCTTTGATCAAGGTTAGACGGAACCTGCATCCACCGTTCCTCGGAGAGGCATTGGAGTATATGCGAGAGTTTCACAAAAAACATTTGGCCAATGATCTGTACGGTTTACCGAAAGCATGCCAAGATACGATTGATCTCGTTCTGGCTTGTCCTGATGCCGAGCCAATTATTCAAAAGAATTCAGACCTAGGGTTGAAAGCTAGGTTCCAGGACATACGAGAGGCTCGAGTCCTCAGCTTTGACATCGACCCATATATTGATATCGAGACGAGCGAGCTCCTATTTTCTCTGGAAGATCTCCAGCACTTGCGATACCATTTCGAAGTGTTTTCGGCCGTTTCTCTTTTCGGCCTTACGGCCGATAAAACGAAGCACGTGGAACGCTTAGATGCCTACCTAGACATCAGGGATGCCCGTATTATGTATCAAGAGTAGGCTCGAGGCACAACGCAAGTCCTGGACCCTGTTGTGGTTCTCAATGAGCCTGAGCCCCTCGACCAATAGAAGGAAATCCTTCAAGACGCCTTGCAAGAACATACCCCGGTAATGGTCGATGAAGTCAACCCAAATACTGTCCATAACAGAAGTCCGGAGGAGAAAAGCCCGGCAAACGAAGGACCGTCAGAGGTGGGAGATACCGGGCCGATGGGTCATTCGGTCCTCGACAACATGGAAATCAGTATGGTCCATGTTCTGCGTGTAGATTTTCAACCACGGACGTCCCAACCTAACTTCCTAGACGGCGACGTAGTGGCCGAAGAGGCTACCCAGGCCGATTTCGTACTCCCTGCCGAAGTCGAGTTAACGACAAAAGAAGATAACCTCAAGGCAGCTCTCGCCGAATTGTTTCCTCGTTCGTCATCGGCTAATCTCCATCACCTAAAGCCGTTATATGTTACGGCTCATATCGAGGGATACCCAGTGTCCAAAATTTTCGTTGACTACGGAGCAACGGTCAATATCATGCCTGTCACAATCATGAGGGCGTTACGTCGTTCTAACGACGAGCTCATTCCATCAGGGATTACCATGAGCAGTTTTGTTGGTGACAAATCCCAAACTAAGGGAGTTCTCCCATTAGAGGTGACCGTCGCAGGTCGCAACCACATGACCGCTTTCTTTATAGTTGACTCCAAAACTGAGTACAATGCATTGCTCGGACGAGATTAGATTCACCAAACCAGTTGTATCCCTTTATCGCTATATCAAGTTCTCATCTTTTGGGATGGCAAAACAGTCGTGGTTCACCCAGCCGATTCTCAGCCATTCGAAGCTAACATGATCCAAGCGCGATACTACAACGATCATGTCGGATACATCACGTTACACGGCCTTAACGAAGAAGGTCGGCCAATGCGGATTTCTGTTCAGAAGGCCATCGAGGTTGGCGCCGAAACCGTTCACCAGGATTCGGCGAGGCTCACATTGGCCAACTTCATCCCCGACCTTGATGTCTGACGCCAGTCAGACCGCACGCCGAGCCGCAGTTTCATCAACCATGGAACGGTTGCTGGCTCATTGGTATGCTATCTCTCAACAGCCGGATTCAGGCATCAACCTCGTGGAATTCCTCGCCGAAGGCCGAACTCGAGGATAGCCGGCCCCAAGTCAAAGACCCATTGGACAAAATAAATGTGGGAACAGCCGATAACCCTCGGCCATTGTTTATCAGTGCTCTGTTACCCTAGCATACTAAGACCGAACTCTGCAAGTTGCTTGGCGAATTTAAGGATTGTTTCGCTTGGAGTTATCACGAGATGCCTGGCCTTGACCGAACCCTCGTTGAGCATGAATTACGCATCAAACCTGGTTGCAAGCCTTTTCGCCAACCTCCTCGACGGTTCTCAACCGAAGTTCAACTCGGCATAAAAGAAGAACTGGTTCGACTTTTAAACGCCGGGTTTATTCGAACTGCCCGATATGTCGAATGGTTGGCAAATATCGTGCCGGTGCTGAAGAAAAGCGGTGCCTTACACATTTGTATTGATTTTCGTAATTTGAATCTGGCAACTCCCAAGGATGAATATCCCATGCCAATCTCAGATTTGTTGATTGACGCCGCAGCTACTCATGACATGATGTCTTTCATGGATGGCCATGCCGGTTATAACCAGATCTTTATCGCCGAAGCCGATGTCCATAAAACTGCGTTTCGTTACCCGGGAGCACTTGGAACATTCGAGTGGGTGGTTATGCCATTCAGCCTTAAAAACGCTGGGGCCACATACCAGCGTGCCATGAACGCCATCTTCGATGACTTGATTGGCACAATAGTTGAGGTGTACATCGATGACGTGGTGGTTAAATCAAAAAGCCGCCAAACACATCTAGATGATCTTCGGCAAGCTTTCCTTCGTATGTGACGACATAATCTGAAGATGAACCCGACTAAGTGCGCCTTCGGTGTATCGGCCGGTAACTTCTTAGGTTTCCTTGTGCATCATCGAGGAATTGAGGTAGACGAAAACAAGGCACACACAATCATTGCTACCCCGCCCCCAACGACAAAGAAGCAATTGCAGTCCTTACTCGATAAGATAAATTTTCTCCTCCGTTTTATATCTAATTCGGCGGGAAAAATGAAGGCGTTCTCTACGCTTTTGAAATTGAAGGACTCGGATCAGTTTGAGTGGGGCGAAGAGCATCAAGCGGCTTTTACACAGATCAAGGTTTCCCTCACCACGCCACCGGTTCTCGTACCACCTCGGCGCCGTAAGCCTCTAAAGTTGTATATTTCAGCGGTCGAATAGTCTATTGGCTGTCTTCTCGCTCAAGACAACGAAGCCGGCCGCGAACAAGCTATTTTTTTATCTCAGTCGGAGTCTGAATGCGCCTGAGATCAATTATTCGCCTGTCGAGAAACTTTGCTTGGCTTTGTTCTTCGCCACTACAAAACTCCGCCATTACATGCTTCCGTCAGTCACGCAAGTCATCGCCCAAACCAATGTTATCTGTTACATGCTAACACGGCCTATAGTAAAAGGTCGAATCGGGAAATGGACAATGGCGTTGTTAGAGTTCAGTTTGCAGTACATGCCTCAGAAAGCCGTTAAAGGCCAAGCTTTAGCCGATTTTTTGGCCCAACATCCCTGCCCATATGATGTCGGGGGCAATGACGTCGAAATCGGCATGGTTGAAGCACGCGATAACTATTGGACAATGTACTTTGATGGGTCTAGTACCTCAGACTCGGCTGGTGTTGGCATCGTCATTCAATCGCCTAGCCACTGCCGCTGGTCTTTTTCTCTTCGGCTCGATTTCGATTGTACGAATAATCAGGCGAATATGAAGCCCTTATCATCCGCCTTCATGTCCTCCATGACTTACGAGCGACCCGTGTCCTCGTTCTCGGTGATTCCGAACTTGTGACTAACCAACTCAATAGGTCTTTTCGATGCATGAGTTGTACTCTGGCACCCTATCACATGATTGCCAGCTATTTGGTCGAGTTCTTCGACGGCATCACGTTTGAACACATTTCCCGGGTTCATAATACCGACGCAGACGAACTGGCCCAAATCGCTTCCGGACCACAAATCATGTGGGGCAAGTTAGGCCGGGAAATACCTGTGTTACGACGACTATACCCGACCTTGGTTAATCAGCAGGTTCTCCAACGCTATAACGTGATACGCACAAGAGTCATGTCATTACCTTCGTTGTTGGACCGACAAGACCTTATAGATGTTTGCGCAGTTGAGGCAATGCCAGATGATTGGAGGAAGCCTATCATGCGGTATCTCAATAATCCTAATAGCAAACACGACAGCAAGACAAGGGTTCACACCACGAATTATGTCATGTATCAAAATGAATTATACCGAAAAGGCGAGGATGAACTACTATTGTTATGTCTCGGCCCCCAAGAAGCTGCTCGAGCAATCACGGAAGTTCATGAAGGAATTTGCGGATCTCATCAGTCGGGCCGGAAAATGCGATGGTTGCTTCGACGGCATGGTTATTTTTGGCCAAGCATATTAAAAGATTGCATTGAGTTCGCACGGGGATGTGTGCAATGCCAAATTCATGGTCTCATACAAAGAGTCCCGGCCGAATCACTGCACTCGGTCACTAAACCATGGCCATTTAGAGGATGGGCTATGGACGTAATTGGCAAAATCACGCCGTCCTCCGGGGCTGCCAAGCATGCATGGATACTTGTGGCGACCGATTCCTTTACCAAGTGGGTCGAGGAAAAATCGTATGTCGAATTAACGTCTAAAGAGGTTTGCGACTTTGTGGAGGAACACATCGTGACCAGATTCGGGATACCAGAAACCATCATAACTGACAATGGCACGTTCTTTACAGCCGAGAGGTTTAAAGAGTATGTAGCAAATCTAAAAATTCAGCTTGAACAGTCCACGCCGTACTATCCACAGGCAAACGGACAGGCCGAAGCAAGTAATAAGGTGATGATCGGTATTCTTGAGAAAATAATAGGGGAAAGGCCTGACATGTGGCATTTGAAGTTGAATGAGGCTTTATGGGCTTATCGAACATTGCTCCGGTCCGCGACTGGGACAACTTCGTACGCACTAACCTACGGGCACGACGCAATGCTACCAGTCGAATTAAGCATAAATTCGTTGCGAATAATCGAGCAAAGTAATTTGTTCAGCGCCGAATATAGTCAGTCTATGAGGCAAGAGTTAGAGGATTTGGAAGAAGCGCGGATTGATGCATACAATTTATTGGTAGCACAGAAAAAGATTGTCGAACGAGCCTATAACCAACGGGTTAGACAGAAAACATTCGGTGAAGGAGATTTAGTTTGGCAAACTGTGTTGCCTATAGGAATTAAAGATCCTAGATTCGGTAAATGGTCGCCGAATTGGGAAGGACCGTTCATCATTTATAAAGTGCTCGGCAAGGGGGCATACCACCTTAAAGATCGAGCCGGTGCAGTTCACAAGTTACCAATCAATGGGAAATTTTTAAAGAAATATTATCCGACTACTTGGGAGATGCGAGAATGAAAGTTCTTATTAAAAAATTGTCAAAAAGTACAGCTTGAGCTGGTCAGTCAGTACATAAGTAAGTCTAGGGTGACGGGGGAAGAAGAGTTTCAAGCACAGCCTTTAGCTCCAGCCACCTCACTTCACCCATAGTAACCTCGGCTTGACAAAACTTCTTATCCATTTTGAGCTGTTCGACCCGCTTTACGCTAGCCGCATAGCCGGTAAGGCAGGATTTGCCACCCAGCTCAAAATCCTTCGCGAGTTCAGAAGCCACGGCCGATCTCCGTTTTTGAAGCTCAATGATCTGACGGTCCAGGTCGGCCAGAGCGTCCTTCTTTGCTTTTATGGCTTCAACTTTTGGGCGGAGAGCTTCGAGAACGCCCGACGCGGCCTTCAAGTCATTTTCAGCCCGAAGAGCTTTCTCAAAAATGCCGAAGAATTCTCGAGTCTGCTCCAAGGTCGAAGATGCCTGAGTAATAGCTTCAGGGCTCAACTGACCATTAACCGCAAGGTCATTAAGGCATTCGCCGACGGAGTCGAGGCCCTTGCGTTCGAGAACTTGGGAGGCCGAAAGTGACAGAAGCTCTTGCAGCTTGATGAGAGAAGATGAGTCGGCCGATAACCCAATCGTGGTCGCCGAAGGGCCAGCAGTTCCCGATGCTACTGAGAGGAGAGCGTCGAATTCGACTTCCCACGAAGGCTACACGAAACAGAAAGGTCAGAACATATCGAATCATCAGACAATCAATTAAGAAGGAAATTTTAGACCTGCTGAGAAGAAACTTCGGCCATGTCTGCTGGATCGTTGCTCGAACCCAGAGAGCTCAATGGCCGAGCCTAGTGTTTTAGACTACTTCTCAATTCACGCGGCCGATGAAGGTTATCTACATTTGATGGCCATTGAGGTGGCCAAGAGATATAGATAACGCCCTTCGGCGCATAAAATTTTCGGTGAAAGGAGAACGCGGGCACCTGACATTTATTATTTTCTGGTTTAGCATTCCAAGCTAGAAGATTGATAAAAGAATAGTGAGGAAGGTGCTTACATAGGCGGAGGTAGCTTCCTAAGGAGGGATGGCGAGGTCTTGATCCTGTGGGTGGATCGACGTTTTCGTCGTTGCTTCAGGCTCGGCGGCAAGGCCTTCCCCATGTGCAATTGCGGAAGGATCGACCTGGCCGACCGCTTCAGCTATTGCAGGAAGCTCGACCTGAACTGCTGCCTCGACCGTCGGAGGAGGGCTGTTGAGGTGGTTGTCACTCTCATCATCCTGAAATAAAGGTGGTTAAAATTGCTCGAAGTTGTTCAAGGAAGAAGGAATTAACAACTGCATCGTTATACCTCCATGATGATTGCCGACTGTCTTGGAGCCTTGGAAGGGGTTCTTTTCGTCGCTGCGGTTGCCCCTTCCAAGACAGGGGCCGCGACTGGTTCAGAAGTGGCCGTTCTCTTAACCGGCGGAGAAGCAGTCATTTCGACCGGGGCTGGAGATGCCGTACCCTCGGCTAGCTGGGCAGCTGCTGGCTCAGTTGTGACTTGTGGCTCAGATCGAGCCTCGGGTGCTTGGCCAGTTTAGGCCCGCCGCACGACCGCCTCGGTGCCGATGGAGGGAAAGACGTCAGCCGCGGCTGATCCTGTCGTTTGGTTGTCAACGACATGGATCTCCCGTTCCCCATTCTTTGCCAATTTCTCGACACGCTTGGAGAGTTGAGGGGCCACGGCTGCTGTCTCGGTCTCCTGTCGAGGTCGTTTGCTTGGCTTGGATGAGGGAATTGATTTCTTCTTCGCCGCAACGGCAGCCACCACCTCTACTCTCTTCGGCACTCGGCTGCTTGGGAAAAGATAAGAGTGAGTCAGTAAAATTATGATGATTTCTCTCAAAAGGAAAGTAAAAATAGCCGTATACCTTGGGCTGCTTCTTTAGGCGGGAGAGCCGGGGTCTTATTCGGACGATCATCGAAGAGCCTGCTTGTGATATCTTCGACCGGTGTGCCAAAGAATTGTTGAGTGCACTCTTCCCACCAGTCACCGAAGGTGTCAGTGCTGAGGGATTCAGGGACGATCGGTCGAAGGCAAAGTTTCTGGCACCGTTCTTGAAATTCCCTCTTCGCATCTTTGCATTCCTTTTCCGAGAAGCCAGAGAGGCGTCATCGGCTCAAAAGAGTGCGAGAGGAGAGAAGGGGGACCGGGCAGCCTTGGAGGTAGCCGAGCTGCCGGGCGGTGAAGTTTGGATGATAGACCTCCCAGCTGGCTCGGCAAGCGTCGTAGCCAAGGGGAAGATCCCGGGCAAGCACGAACAATCCCCAAGATTGACGGAGGTCGGCATCTTCCTCTATGCTCCACGCTGACGAGGGGAGCATAATCGATGAGGGGTATTCCCAACGACGGCAGATCAGAAATTCATCATTAGAGAGGGCATCGAGGGTGAAGAGGTATTTGAATACTTCCTTGGCCTTGTGCGGGGGCGCTGGTCGAGAAGCCAGCTGAGGACCAAGTGCCTCGGTGGGCAAGAAGTTGGCGGTTTTTGGCCGAAGGGGGACAAAGTAAACCTGCAGCCAGAGCTGGAAGACCCAGAGATGGCCGCTCTGGTGCGGGTCGACCTTGTGAAAGGTCATCTCGGCCAGACAACGGAGGAGGTGAGCAAGGATCGTCGGGCTAAAAGCCAAAGTGTGACCGTTAGCCAGAGCCTCGGTTACTGGCATGTTCTCGACGAGACACTTGTTTGACTTGGTACAACAGATGTATTTGTTGTACCAATAGAAGAGGAATGCCTCGTGCTCTCCTTCTCGCAGATCCTCGTCCCCTCGGCCGGCGAAATGGAGGTAGATGGTGTTGTAGTTGAAGAAGTTCTTGTGGAGTTTTTGAACCTCTTCCTTCGAAGGTGTTTGACCTTCGCCGCTCAGAATCTCGAGGGCCCGCTTGTCGAAAAGCGCTTTCAGGTCAAGATTCAACAGGTACCCGGAGAGGGCGGCATCGATTGGAATGCCAGATGGGGAGGTCCCCAGAAGGGACGTAACGTCAAGGATGGTGGGACTGACGGGGCCGAGTGGGAGAACCAGGGTGTTGGTAGCCGAGCACCAGAGGCTTGTGGCGGCTATGAGGAGCTCTTTGTCCATGACTATCTCTAGTGATGAGAGGCGGATGACGTCATAAATGTCGAGTGTTTTCCACTGCTCGTCGAAAACCTTTTCCATCCGCTCGACCCAGGCCGCCCAGGTTGTAGTGGTCGAGGGCAAGGAGCCTTGAGGTTTTGCCGAGCTCCATCTTGACCACTCAAAGCCTTGCAGCAGGAATTTCAGGCTCTCGGCTTTGAAAATTTTGGTAATTGGGGACCGCACGGCCGCTTTGAAAAGAGGACCGAGGATCTGATGGGGGGTGTTCATATCGCATTCGAAGCGAATGGTTTTGATGGCGCAGTGATCAACAATTTTCTCGCATTTCTTGCATTCTTTGGAGAGCTGGGAGGTGAAGGAAGCCATTGCTAATAGTCGGAAGGTTTATGGAAAAAGGGATTTCTGGTTTGGGATTTGAGGGCAAGGATCTGGGAGAAAAAGGGTTTTTCTGGTGTTTCGGGAGTCAGAGCAAGAGATTTCAGAAAATTGGAAAGTTTAAAAGTGTAAATGAAGGAGTTCTGATATTGATAGGGTCCTTGGAGGAAGATCAATCGTTCCAGAATTCAAAATAAAAGGGAGATTAGTCGACAAGTCTCTAATCATTATGAATATTCAGAGAATCCAGATAAAGAGACCAAGTTTCTCGATGCACGTTTACGTGTGGCGGCGAGTTTTCTGGGAAAAGGCATTTTGATGCTCGCACGATTGTCAGGTTATCTGCGGATCGAGGTGTAATGATTACTCTTAGTAAGAGATTCGACGGCTTAGTGAACCGCACGCTTCAGGCGTCGTTATTGAGGGCAGTTATGGCAGAAGACGCCACGTAGTGAGACGCTTGGCATAAAGAAGATCGTGCACTCGTGCTTCATAAATGCTCCTTGGAAATCGAGGACTGAAATTATGAAAAGATTCACTTCTTCAAGGTCAAGGCTCGGTCGGTAGATCTCCCGACCAAAGACCTCAGAAGCGAGGGGGCAATGTTTAGGCCCAAAATATCAGTTTGGGCCGAATTAGAATTGTTCTCGGCCCAGAAAGTTCTATTTGGAGGCTTGTAGGTTATTTAGCCCATGGGCCGAGATCGGCCAGGTCTGGACAGGAAGAGTGCTGTTTGGATAAAGGCGAAGCAGGCAGAGTCCTACGGATAGCATGAATCCTGATGCATTAAGGGGTTTCGGCAAGGATGAGGTTGACAAAGATATAAGAGATGTGTGCGGCATGATAAAGGCTAGGTTCAAAGTCCTGATTGGAGAAGGATTAATCAAGGTAGTTTTGGATCAGAATAAGGAGTCCTAATCCAAGTATGACTTGGACTTGATTGCAGAGACGCTCCTATAAATACAGAGGCAGTGGCACCATTCAGAGCTCTCTCCAACTCAACACACAAATCTGCCCTCCGCAAACCCTCGCTTTACGCGAAACCTCTCAACAACCTTGAGATTTTTATTTTCCTTTTCGCCAAGACATCTTCAGTTTGGATAAATAGCACTGTGAAGGCAACCGGTGGTATCTTCAGTTTGGATAAACAGCACCATCGCCGTAGAATCAGCCGACCGCGGAGCACCTTCAGTTTGGATAAACAGCACTGCGAAGGGGCCGACTGGTTACCTATCCAAGTCTCGGTCGAGAAGGATTTTTGAATCCTTATTCGCAGAGGTCATCTCATCGGCCTTCTCGGCGAAGTGAGGTGTTACAGTTTATTAGGGCTCGGCACATTGAACGCCGAGTTGTCGTATGATTGGATACTAATAAGTGGGCTTTAGAGTTCGGCATTCTGACGGCCGAACCACATTCACCATCAAGACGTACATCCGCTTTGAGTATTTGTGCCCTTACACTTTAGTGTCGATTCGGAGTGAGTTTACTCTGACGAACACCATCACTGTGACCGAATCCGACGACAACGATCTGTGAACTTCGCATATTTAGTAGCCTTGTCTTCAGGCTTTAGAATCCGAGAGCCGAGTCAAGTTCCTTCCTCGGCTGCAATCGCAAGACGCAGAAGTCAGTAGCGCAACCAACGCAACATCAACAAATTTTGCTCCTCGGCCGAGCTCGGCCGACGAGTTGGCACGCCCCGCACACAACCAAAGGATGTAGTTAGCTTATTAGTTACTCGGCCTACGCGCCACGTAGGCTTGGTAGTTTTTAGGGTCAACAACAGGTCATCCCACACATAAAATCGTGCATCATTTTTGAGTTTATCATGTTGGTGCTTATTTAGGGTGCTTGGAACATGTTTAGTCACTAAATAATTCACCAAATCAGTATACCATGGTTCACTTAAGCAATTGCTCATCTGGGAACATTTCTAGAATGGGTAAGGACTCCTCATTGTGCACCAAATGACTCAAGTGATCAACCACCACGTTTTCACTTCCTTTCTTGTCCCGAATTTCAATATCGAACTCTTGGAGAAGAAGCATCCAGCGAATTAGCCTTGGCTTGGCCTTTTTCATTGTGAGTAAGTACTTCAACGCTGCATGGTCAGAATAAACAATCACTTTAGTGCCAAGTAAATAAGAATGAAACTTATCTAAAGCAAATACAACAGCAAGAAGTTCTTTTTCAATGGTGGAGTAATTCAATTGAGCATCATTCAAGGTCCGAGATGCGTAGTAGATGGCATGCGGCTGCTTGTTCTTCCTTTGGCCTAAAACAGCTCCTATTGCATAATTAGAGGCGTCACACATGAGCTCAAAAGGTAAACTCCAATCTGGTGGAACTGTGATGGGGGTCGAAGTTAGCATCTCCTTGAGGTGTTTGAAGGCCTTTTCGCATTCCTCGTTGAACTCAAAGGGCACATCCTTTTGGAGAAGTTGGCATAGGGGTGTGGAGATCTTCGAAAAATCCTTGATTAATCATCTATAGAATCCTGCATGTCCAAGAAAATAACGAACATCTCTCACCGAAGTAGGAGAGAGTAAGTAGCGTACAAGATCTATTTTCGATTTATCAACCTCAATTCCCTTTTCTGAAACTCTATGACCTAAAACTATGCCTTGTTTTACCATAAAGTGACATCTTTCCCAATTTAAAATAAGGTTAGTTTCAATGCATCGTTTCAAGATTAAAGTGAGATTAGTTAAACAACCATCAAAAGAGTCACCAAAAACACTAAAATCATCCATGAAAACCTCAATAATCTTCTCAAGGTAATCTAAAAAGATACTTATCATGCATCTTTGAAAGGTGGCTGGTGTATTACATAAACCAAATGGCATTCGACGATAAGCAAAAGTTCCAAACGGACAAGTCAAAATGGTCTTTTCTTGGTCATCCGGAGCTATGACAATCTAATTATATCCCGAATAACCATCGAGAAAGCAATAAAATGAATGACCTGCTAACCTTTCAAGCATTTGATCAATGAACGGTAGAGGGACGTGATCCATCCTTGTGGTGGCGTTGAGCTTCCTATAATCAATGCAAACTCTCCAACCGATTTGGGTGGGCACAAGCTCGTTCTCTTCATTCTTCACCACGGTGACTCCAGATTTCTTTGGAACACATTGAACCAGTGAAACCCAATGACTATCTGAAATTGGATAGATCACACTATAATCAAGAAGCTTGATAATTTTTTTCTTCACAACTTCCATCATTGGAGGGTTGAGTCGGCGTTGAGCTTCTCGAGATGGTTTAGCCCCCTCCTCCAAAAGTATGTGATGCATGCACGTTGTGGGGCTTATTCCCTTGATGTCGGCCAAGGTCCATCCAATGGCTATTTTGTACTCCTTCAACACCCTCACCAATTTCTCCTCCTCTTGTGCCGTGAGTGTGGAAGACACTATGACCGGCAAAGTCTCTTGGTCTCCTAAGAAAACGTACTTCAAATGATTTGGTAATGGTTTAAGCTCAAGGAAAGGTGCCTGAATCACTAAGGGTAACAATTTATTAGTGGAAACGGGAATTGAACTTGGATTTGGAAGCTTACCAACATGCTTCAGTAATGACTCAAGACCAGCAACCATCTCGGCCTCTTCTTCACATCTAGGCATGGCAATGACCTTCTCATGCATGCCGTGGGTGTGCTTGCTCCCTGCCTCGTTGTTTTTTAGTTCCATTCTTTTTGTAATGGTCGTTTCAAGGGCATCCTTATTTAAGTCTTCAAGATATTCCTACATCAATGAATCAAGTATATCAATAGAAAAACCAGAATGATCATCATTAGGATATCTCATGGCTTCAGAAATATTAAAATCAATGACTTCCCCATTGAATTCCATTGTCAATGTCCCTTTGAACACATCGATCTTGGTGCGAGCTATTTTCATGAAAGGTCTCCCAAGTAGGATCGGCAATGGTGTAGCATGGGCCGAATCCTCCATCTCAACACATAGAAATCTGCTAGGAATATCAAGTGGTCAACCTGCACCAAAACATCTTCCAAAACTCATTTCGAATATGCATTAGAACGATCGGCTAATTGGATTATAACACTATCATTTTTAAGCTATCCTAAGTTCGTAGATGCATAAATAGAGTAGGGCATGACATTAATGAAAGCACCTAAATCTAACATGGCATGTTCAAACTTGGTATTACCAATAACATAAGGGATAATGAACTACCTGGATCCTTGCATTTAGGAGGCAGTTTTCTTTGTAAAACTGCTGAAACATTCTCACTTACCTAGACCATTTCTTTGTTCGAAATCCTCCTCCTTGTTGTACAAAGCTCTTTTAAAAACTTAGCATACCTTGGAACTTGTTTGATTGCATCAAGGAGCGGGATATTGACTTGCACTTTCCTAAACGTCTCTAGAATGTCATTTTCGTTCTCTTCCTTCTTAGATTGCATGAACCTGCGAGGAAAAGGTGCATTGGGTGGAATAACGTTAGAAGGAAGTGAATTTGGACGACTTAGGATGCTTAGGAGCCTTGGGAGGCTACGTCAAAGGATGCTCTTCCCTTGCCGTGGCTTTGTCCACTTCCTCCTCCTTGTTGTACAGCTTCTCGTCCTCCTGTTGACTTGATTTGGATGGTTGTGGGTCGGCTTCAACCTCCTTACCACTTCTCAATATGATAGCCTCGGCAGTTTCAAAACCTTCTTTTGGATTGACAATGGTTGAGCTAGGTAGTTTGCCTTCTTCTCGAAACTGCCCTATGAATTCCGCCATCTGCCCCATTTGCTTCTTCACTTCACCCATCTCCTTGGCTTGATTTTGTAATCTCTGAGTCAAAGAGGTTAGTACTTGAAGAATTTTATCATTATCCAAAGACGAACCTGAATTTACTTGGGCAGATTGTGGTGGAAGTTGTGGTGGTGCAAATGGCCTTTGATAAAGCCCCAGAAGTGGCTGTCTATATCCGCCTTGTTGTTAAGTTTGTTGAGGATCCCTCCACTTAAAGTTTGGATGATCTCTTCAGCCTGGATGGTAAGTGTTGGAGTATGGATCATGCCTTGGCTGATTTTGGCCTTGATACCCAATGGCGTTGGCACTTTCCCATCCCCCATTCTCTATCAATTAAGGGCATTTTTTAGATTGATGTCCTTGTATAGAGCATATGCCACATATTGTGTTTTCTTGCACCTTGGGTCTTTCAACAAGCTGTGACACAAGAAGGGTGAGATTAGCCAATTGAGATTGAATTTCAGAAATTGCACATACCTCATTCACTTGGTTCTGCCGTGGAGGGTCTCTTCCTCCAACTTCTTCATATTGTTGTGCATTCAAGGCTTGGTTTCGAATTAAGATCTTTGTAGCAACTGGTGTTTTATCAACCAAGGCACCTCCCGCTGAAGCATCAAGCATTTGTCTCTCAATTGGAAGAAGTCATTCGTAGAAATATTGAATCAAAAGCTCTTCCTTCATTTGATGTTGTGGGCAGGATGCAACTAACGTCTTAAAACACTCATAATATGCTGGACACGATTTTCTTTAGTTTTGTTGAATTCCACTAATCCTTTTCCTCAAAAGAATAACTCTCGAAGTTGGGAAGAATTTCTCTAAGAACGCTTTCTTCATGCTTTCCTAAGAAGTAACGGTTCCAGGTGCTAGTTCATAGAGCCAATCTTTAGCCTTGTCCATTAGAGAGAATGGAAAGACTTTCATCTTCAGAATGTTCCCACCACGTTGATTGGAGTCATCCTTGAACATACTACTTTGAATTCCTTCAAATGCCTGTTTGGATCTTCCATGGACAGCCCATGGTATTTAGGAATGTGATGCAGCATGCTAGACTTCAATACAAACTCATCGGTCTTGTCTTGAGCCACTCTAGGATATTGAATGCATAAGTGCACGACATTGTCTAATCCTGAGGCTGAAAGTTTTTTGATTGTTCGATTATCCACAGCCATAGCTTGTTCTTCTTCTTCTTCTTCGTCAAACTCAGATTCAAAGCTAAAACTAGATGGGTTAGGTTCTGGCTGCTTCCTCTTCCTTCTCAAAGTTCGTTCAAAATCGTCATCAAACTCCAAGATATGTGCTTGAACATGTTGAGAACTTCGAGTCATAAAATAGTACCTAAAACAAAGAAAACAAAACAAAACAAAATCAGAAACCAAAACGTGAAAACAAAAACACAAACAGAAACACGGGGGATTAGCAAATTTGCTAATCCCCGACAACGACGCCAAAAATTTGATGTGATATAAACTAGCACTCAAATTAAACCCTTTTGTTGACAATTGTAGTAGATGTGTAAGTAGGGGTCGTTCTAGGCCGGGGATTATGAGGGATTGCTAATCTACTCAAATTAAACTCTAAAACACTAAACTAGACTCAAAAACATAAAACTAGACTCTAATAATTTAAAACAAACTAAATTGACTCAAAACAGACTCTAGGGAATTAGTTAGACGAATTTTAGACTAGTAAGACTCAAAACACTAAATTGGACATATTCCAACATGTTTCTAACTAATCTAACACCCTTAATTAAAGGGGGAATTGATTTGGACGAAATTAATTAAACTAAACAGATTGCATAAACTAAACAAGTTAGACACGAAATTGGGTGATTTGAATGGGTAAAGGGCTAGCTAGAGGGTTCTTCTCCACACATGACACATATGCATACAAATTGATTTCGAGTTATTCTTCCAATAAACCATGAATGACAATGCCCTAAGTTAACCGTGAACTACACAAATTAACCATCAGATTTTCCTAAATTCATTGGATTGGACTATGCGACACAACCAAATTATTCTTATCAAGTTCCCTACATGAACTGCATAATAGAGATACATATCACAGATCATTAAGTTCTATGAAAATCATAAGCATTGACAAGGCATTTGTAACTATGAACTGCATGATACTCCTGCCAGGAATTCACTTAACGCGACCGTGACTAGTGACCTCCACTACTTGTAAATATAAGTTTGTAACTATTAGGTGAAACTCCCTTATATTCTAGCATCAAATTCATGCATGCAAACTAAGTGTGCACCCTCAATTGACATACAAGAATAAGTTATCAATCAAGCAATTAAGCAAATTGCATTCACGATTTATGAAATAATAACTGGAGGAAATCAATTCATATTACATATATGTTCATGGCTTTGAATCAACCTCTAGCTAAAACGAAATTAGTTCCTCATGTTCGCAATTAAACAAAGACAATTAAATTTAAACATTGAAAACAAAATTAGAAGACACTTAGAACACTCTAGCAATCCAAACTTGAATGGCAAGCATGTCCAAGGGTTCTTCTTCTTCTTCTTTGCTGCGGTACAAGGTGTGGGTGAAGGTTTGAGTGATGAATTGTATGAGAGAATGGCTGAAAGTATGAATGGTATTGAATGGATGGTTGATTCCTTCTTTTTGTACGGCAAGGGTTTTTATTTAAAGGGAAAGGAAATCAAAACCCTAATTCATTTTGGAGACAGATTTTTATTCCAAATCCTCTAAGAAAAAGGGTAAATAAATGTCAGAATCCAAGAGGAAAAGGGTAAGAAAGGTGCGGTAGGATCCTAGGAGGGAAGGGAAAGGAAAGGTTTAAGCAGCAAGGAAGATGAAAGGGTAAGGTGGGTGCGGCATCCCTTTGTGGCTGGGATTAGGTCTTCTAGAACCTCACATTAAGTGTCCTAAATTAATTTGAGATCCTCTTTTCAGGTGGAACTTAGGTAAAGTAGGATTAGGAAAAGGTTAGGACAAAATAAGGTAACTTTGGCTATTATTCCTTCTTTCTTGCTGGTTCCTTATCTTTCCTTTTTCTTGAATTAATTATTTCATCTCTCTAACATATTCATTGCCTCTTTTGTGTTCAAATTCTTCCATCCACCTTGCTCTATGCATGTCCTATCCATTCCAAGCCCAAAACTGCTCCAAAATGCACTTTCTTGCCACCTTAGCCCTTTGGACCTACAAACACACGAAAATAGTTTAAATCACTCAAATAACACAACATAAATGCAAGAAAACAAGCTAACTAAGTCTCATAAATATGCTCCTATCAGACAGCCTCTTAGGCAAGAGATGAAACAAATGAAGAAATATGTGGTTGTTCATCCAATCGTCGTAGTAAAGCATGCAACCGGTGAAAAGAAGAGATATTCACCACCTACTCGAGAGTCGATAGCTGAGAAGAAGCTAAATACTTCTTCTACTACCTGTGAGGGCTCGGCTGCTACTAAAAAGCTTGTAATCATCTGACGTCTTCCAAGGGAGGAAAGATACTGTTAAGTCTGAGCTTGCAAAACCTGCACTAAGAGGGTCACCCATCGTATGAGTTCTGTGGTGCCCCTTTGTGTGAGTCTGCGTCGAGACGTCTGTCCGAGGCTATGTCTGGTTTGACTTTCAAGAGGCTCATTGTTACGAAGAGTGGAAGGTGGATTTGTCTGTTAAGCTGGCACCTGTGCCCAATCCTTCTGCTACTGCATCTGTCCCGCCTGCTGAGAAAGAGGAAATTGCTACCGAGGGTAGTTGTAAGGAATCCACTGAAAGTGATTATAGAGAGTTCCCTGAGATTTATGCACCACTCAAGGCTGACATGCTTATGGAGCTCGATGCATACGCCAAGTTTGTTTATAGTGTTGGTAAAATAGTCTGTTCGGGTTCCTTTGCGAAGTGTCTTGCTAGCTAAAGAAGAACTTCCTAGCTTGCTACTATGCAGAAGGCTTTGATCTTGGTTGCTGAGTCTATGAATCAGAATTAAGATGCATCTAAGGCTGTAAAAGAGATTGAGGCAATGTTGGCAGTTGAAGCTTGTTTTGTCGCAGAAAAGATTGAAAAATTGGAGTCTGAGTTTGCTTATTTGAGGAGGTCTGATTTATCTATCCGCACATTTATTCAGCTGGAAGTCATTCATCAGTAAGTTGAGGATTTGAAAATTAGGCTTGTGGCGTCTCGGGGCTTGTGGCTTATTCTTCAGAAAAAAGTCCACGTGTTGTCTTCTGAATTTTTTTTGATTATTTTCGGCTCCACAACCATTGGATTAATGGTTTAGGGTCCTTTGTAGAATCTTATTCGTTCATTTTCTTCACTATAAATTAATGGCTTGATGGCTTTGAATATATCTAAATTTTTGCAAGGATAATCTTTAAATAATTTTCTAAAAGATAGACAGTTTGAATCACTAAAGGGCTCCCTAAAAATATGTAGCAAAAGTTATATAAAAAAATGATGTCATAAATCCAATATTGTTGTACGCATAATTTACTGAACATTTATAGAGGCCATATGGAGAGAGAGAGGGTGCGACATATAGAGAGAGAAGAAAGAGATGCGTAATTGTGAGGTGATGTGTTCTATTCCACCCCATTGTGCCTTTATTTATAGGATTACAACTCTTAATAGGTAATCAACTCCTAATAGGAATATAAGAGATATTCCAAGATATACTAGGATTTACACAATCACATTCCTAATCTAATAGGACTGCAACATTCCCCCTTGAGTGTGTAAATACTCAAGTAAATGGCGCATTAGGTCCTCAGTGATGAAGCAAGTACAGTTGACGAAGTCGTCAGCACAATGAGCAAATGCAAGTCTCAAATCAACGGAAGAATGCATAAAAAGTAAAACTCACAAAACCTCGCTATGGTAAAACCCAAGGTGGGAGAAAACCCATAGACTAAGGAGAAAGGTGAGAAGTTGCATTAAGTCAAAACTATATGTCTTTTGGACGCAAGTAGAAGAGCTCACAAGGGTATGATCACCCCAAGATGGGGTGCCTCGTTAAAACCTAGTTAGGTATCAAACACCTAGTGGGAAAAATGCTCCTAATAGTAGGGAAAAAGAGTACATTAAGATCAAGTGAGTATACTTCTAGATACTACCCCTGAGTTTGACCTAACTTCCAAATGAGAACTACAAGCATTGCATATGATAGTTAGGCATACCAATTCCTTGGACAAGCTTCTGGAAGGTTGACTTCGGCAGTGACGTCGTGTAGAGGTCGGCAAGGTTGTCTGGGATAGGCTTGCATGACTTCAATCTCCTGATGCTTTGTTGATGTAGATGTAGACACAATATATCTTGGTGTTGACTTCGTCGATGTATCATGGCTTGGTCGGGTTGATACTTGCAGCATAATCTTCATGGATCGTTGTTGGGACTCAACGATGGATGAAAAAACAACAAGTACTTCGAAATGCTCAGCAAGAACTCCTAACCATGTCTCACTTGTGGCGTATTGAAGTAAGGTGAGTCTTGGAATGATTCGAAGATTTCGCAACTAAGGTCATATCGTGGACCTCCAAGATATTGCGATATCCCTTGACGGACAAGACATAACCATTTGGAGATTTTGCCTTGTACGGGTTTGATAAGTAACCAGCGTCAGCATAACAAACAAAGCAAACATCATTCCGAGGATCAGGGGGGTTGGATCCGCTCAAGATGCGATGGGATTTACCCTCGTAGTACCTTCAGGGTACGTCTTTAATACCAATTATGTGGTTGCGTGTAGGCGCGGTGCTGCATCTCAACAGCGAAAGAGATGTCATGTCTCATACAATGAGCTAAGTACAATGAAGCACAAAGTTGAACTTAGATATGGAATTTCAGATTCTATAACCTCTTCAAGGGTCTCATTTGCATATAATGTATGGACGATTATATGTATACTCAAAGTTAACACATTCGGGGTGTAGTTAGACTAGTAAACCAAGGTACCGTTAGAATAATGCTTCAACTTTAGGTCAAGGCATAAATGAGTTTTCCCAAGATCCTTCATCTCAAATTCCATCTTTAGGTGCGAGGCTGTTTTCTCAAGCTCTTCTAGAGTCTTAGTGAGATTCGTGTTAATGACATAAACTGTAACTTTAGCAATTCGAAATAAGACTTCATAGTTTAGCACGCAATGGCATAATTCATCCCTGACTGATCAAATAATCACTTAGATAGGTATACCACTTCCGTCAGATTGTAAGTGAACGCCTCAAACAATTTAAGAGAGTGTTCCATGGTTTTGGAACTATTTGAACCAATCCATGTAATTCTTCAAGAACTTACATGTCAATCTCTGTATCTATATCCCCATGGAGAAAACATTAACCACATTTCATAATGCTATTATCAGTCACACGACATTTTAGAGAAACCTTGTACCATAAGGCGTGCATCATATCACACTATTTCATTCATCTCATAACGCTTCATTTAACACAACAGGGTTACCTTGGGCAGTGTAAGAATGACAGGTTCAAACATATTTTGGTAAGGAATTTGACCTGGATTGTAATTTCGGTTGTCCAATCAGTTCTACGTTGTCACTTAATCAATGGAATACAGTTCGATATTGTCGCTTTTCATTTATGTTGGTAGCTACCATATATGTGAAAACATCATCGATGGTAATCTCATTTCAATTCCATTTAGCTCATCCAAACTAGTATACTGGACCAAGAACTTCAAGTCTTGGGAGTAATTCGGATTAATCTCATGAGATGGAAATGATTTGAGACAACGATCGAGTTTAGATTCATTATTGTGCCATGTCTTCCTCTTCTAGGGAAGTGAATCCTACAAACCGAATGATATGTCATGCTCCAGGCCAAGACAGATTGATTGGCTATCCGTCGGTGCACCGGACTGTCCAACAGGGGCGTTTAAACCATCCAACAGGGACGGCACACCCTCCAGGGATATTGACTCGACTTCCGTTAAGTACGTCTATCCTTGCAGGCATGTTTACAGCTGGTATATGATCTCGTCACTTTAGCTAGATCAGAGGAATGTGTCTGGAGCAACATTCTGAAAGCTAGAATTCATCGCATTTGCCTATCACACTTGTGTGATATGGGGATCGAGATGAGACATAGTGGGCATTGTCCACACAAATTCGCGCCGTTCTATAGGTACGTTGACGTTCTTATCTCTCCTTAACGGTTGGAAGACTGTCTCATTAAAGTGACAACCCGCAAATGAGAGGTAAATAGATCGCGTGCAAGGGCTCTAAGAGAGCTAGTGTGAAGGAGAATGATAATTGACAAAGATTCATATCTTTCTTTGAGGACCCATATTGGTACGTTGCGGCGGCGCAACTTGGCACATGGAACGCACACCCAAATGCTTAAATACGAAAAGCACCACGTTCGTACGCAGTAACCAACTGTATTGTCATATAGGTTGGGTGGTAATGGGCCTCAAGGCAGACCAACATAACTGCGTACAAGATTGCATAGCTCTAGGTAGAAACCGAAAACTTGGTACGTTTACCAAAATTTGGGTGATCATTTAAATTGCTCTTTATAATCACTAGGTGAGGCTATTTGGGGTGAACATGGGAATTCGATGTTCAATTATAAACCCAAAATACATGCAATACTTTATCGAAAATCGTCGATGTAAACTCTTCAGCATTATCTAGTATCCCGGACCTTAAGGGATAAGTAGGGTGGTGAGCCTTTAATCGGCCAGGAGGTTTAGCATCAATGTGTGTGGACAAACATGTGACCAATTTGTCGATTCATCAACCAAAACCATAAGTATTTATATGGTCCGCATTTTGATTGGATTAGTCCACATATATTCCCTTGAATCCACTGTGAAAAAGCGATGATTTCGTATCTTTGCGAGAAATGATATAGAAAATCAATTTCCCTAATGAGCAGGCTTGGCAAAGTGTGCTTGTAGACACAAGATCCTTACTTCGGGTAAGGAGATGCGTCATAGCATCATTGTTTGACCTAAGTGTCCCAAATGATCGTGCCAAAGCAAGTAAACTGCTCAATCACTAGGCTCCAGGTTGGCCACATGTGGTGTGTTCCCAGTTGGGAGACAACCCATTGGCCCAAATTAAAGCTTCAGGCTTATTTTTGGAGGTGGTGCAAAGACATTTCACTCTATTTTCTTCAGTGGTTCATTTATGATCATTGTCATCTCGAATATCCTTAAAAACTCAACGACAGGGAGAATTTAAGGTCCTTTAAATGGTGAAGCAGTACCATTCATACGACGAGGAGCGTGCCAATACTCTTAATCAGGTTGGATAAACCTGAAGTCGTTGTTAGAGATGTGATTTAGGTGTAAAGTTAGGGTCCGTAGTGTCGCATTCATCCAGACAACTAACTTGCCCACATTCCTACCTAATCACATGTTTAATTGAATCAGTCACATGTATTAAGAAACATGCTTCAATTAACTCATATTTGAGGACAATATCAATTAGATTATCCATAAGTAAAACAATCACCAAACATGAATCCAAGAACATGGAAAAATGTTCACAAAGTAAATGGTTTACTAAAGGGATTCAGCCAACAAGGCCATCCATATCAAAATTATGCTCTTCCAACGATGTTTGGTGGAGCAAAATTAGTCTCACATATTGACTACTATAATGGCACTCCTTAACAACATTGGTAGGGGCACGAACGGGTGTATAACCAATGATTTATTCCATCGACACAGATGTAGATTATGCAGGGTTAAGGTTTGGGAATATTATCCCTTATTCTTGAAGTTTTAGATCTTAGGTGCCAAGGATCACGCTTCGGGCATGATGCCACACCTTGGCAGGCCCTGATTCTACCATATGTTTGTGGTAGTCATCAGATCTGAGAATTTGGTAAACTTCCGCTTTCTACACTTGTTGCTTCAGGAGCGAGTTAGAAACATGGAAGGACGAGAAAAGTATTCTCCAGTCAAAATTCGATCGGATTAATAAACTTTAGAATTGTACTCATTCATGGACGTAATCATGGAGTGCTTCAAGCAATGTCTTTCATGATTAGACGGTCCGTAGGTGCGAGCCAAAGAGCCATGGAATCCTTGTTCAAAAGGTACTTCCATTGGTTATGCTTTCGGGCATAAGTCTTCGAATGAAGATCATGGCGTAGGCTTATTTAGCACTTCTATGCCATTGTTGGCTTCAATGGTTTCTCAGCTTCTTAATAGTCACGTGGAGATTCACGTCTTGTACCCCACATAAAGTGGTTTCTATTAGAAACATCCAAATAAGGGAAATTGTACTTATGACGGTTCGACAATCCACTGAATTGAAGGGAACAAAATTGTGATTTGTACTATATGAATGAATCATCCATAAGCATCAAAGTTAGAATATTTGAGTTCTAAGACATGGTTTTCATGAAAAACGTCGAGTTTTCATGGGTTTATTGTTTTAAGAAAATTGCGGGTTTCAAAGGCACTAAATTTGAAATTACAGGTTCAATTTAGTTTATAAACATTTAGTTCATAAAGAAGAGGTTCCTGCAATAACACATAATGCAATATACAACTAAGTGTAGTGGATTTGAGTTGTTTCAGGAACTCAAGTGTGAGAGCTTCGTTACTACGAAAGTATGTCATGGTTCAAAGAAGAGACATAAAATATTGAATCGTTAATGTCCAAAAGTGATCTTCAAGTCAATAATTTTGGATTAATTATCAGATTAATGGACTGCATGTCACTTTTAATTAATTCAATAGATCGGGGCCAAACATGGTCGATCGTAGAAGCAAAAATAAAATTTGTCTAGGCCCATTAATTATTTAATATTAGTTGCTTGCCACACAAATAAATTAGGCCTATATTGGGCTCGGGTAGGATGCAATTGGCAGCCTATATATGCGTACAAGCTGCAGGCTTTGCAGCAAAGGACTACAAGCCCATGTAGGACAGCGGGCCAGGGGAAAAAACAGAACCCAGCAGCGCTAGGCCTGCTGGCAGGGGCACGAAGGAAGCCCATAGGTTGTGTGAAGCTGCTGCAGGCAACAGGGAAATGGGCCGAGGGCTGCAGGTTTGTCAGATGGGAAAAGCCCAGTGCGGGGTTTTGGTTTCGTGCACAGAAAAGCCCAAAAAGGAGCTGCTGTTAGTGATAGTGCAGCTTGGCTCAAATGGCGCGGGCTGGACCATGGGAAAGCCTAGCAAACAAGGGCTGGGTTGCTGTTTTATCGGGCTGCGAGCCTAGCAACTTTCAAAACCCAAGGCCGAGGCTGAGCCGAATATTTCCCAAAGATTTTTATTTTTTATTTTTTTTCGACAATCTTTAGGGTTTGAAAAAAACCCTAATTGCTTTTAATTTATTTCGATTCTTTGACTCACATATTTCACATAGAAAAAATTACGTAAGGCATGAATGTATATATATGTTGACAAATATATGAACAAAAACAATATATATATATATATCGGAAGGAAAATATAAACATAGGGGGGTTCATGCATCATGGGAATGTTTTCATGCTTCAAGGTCGTTTCAAATATCTTACTTTATTTTAAGTGTACCTGATTGGTAGAAAACAACAAAAACCTTTGAATTTTGTAGAAGATCCTTCTTGGAAAGCCGGAATTGCATCTCCAATGCGTTGTATGATAGGAATATATTTACGCGACTTACTTAGCATGTTTTCTTGCATTTATTTAGTTAGTTATTGTTTATTATAGTGGTTTAAGCTATTTTCGTGTGTTTGTAAGTCCAAATGACAAAGTTGGCAAGAAATTGCAATTTGGAGCATTTTAGAGCAGTTTTGGCCCAAGAATGGATATCACAAGTATGGAGCAAGGTGGATGGACGAATTTAAAGTTCAAGAGAGGCTAGGAATGTGCAAAAGAGTTGAAGAAATTAATTCAAGACATTGAAGATAAGGAATCAGCTAAAAAGAAGGAACATTATCCAAAACCTTATCCAACCTTATCTTATCTTATCCTATCCTAATCTTATCTTACCTTAATTCTAGCTACAAAGGGGACTCCTTTTCATAGTAGGATGCCTAAAGCCTGATTTCTAGAAGCCCTTATCCTTTCCTAGAAAGGTGGCACCTATTCCCTTTCTAGAAGACCCTAGTTTCTGCTGCAAGTTCCCAATCCTTTTTCTCTGGGATTTCTGCCTAACCCTAGTCCTTTTCCTTCAAGAATTGTGCCAAATACATATTCCTTTCCTTCAGAAATTCATGATGTGCACTAGCTTTATAAATACACATCTTTGCCGCACCATTCAACCACCCATCCTTCACCATAAATCACCTACATCCATCCACCACCACAATTCACACCATATACACATAAATTCATCAAGTGCCGCAGCAAGGAAGGAAGGAGAAGATGAGCTTTGTGCCGTGCCACCATCCAAGGGAGTGCCGCAGCCTGCTTTGGAGTGTTGGAGCGTTTCTGGGTTTTTTCTATCCTTAGTTTTAGTTCGATGTTTATTTTAATTTGGTTTTCAATTATGATGGACATGTGGAACTAATTTCTTTTTAGTTAAAGGTGAATTCAAAGCCATGATTATATGTTTTATATGAACTGATTACGTCCAGTTATTATTTCTTGAGTCTTGAATGTGATTTGCTTATCTGAGTTATCAAAACTTGTTTATGTATGTGGATTGAGGGTCGACACTTAATTTGTATGCATGAACTTGATGCTAGAGTATAGGGGAGTTTCACCTTATCGTTATGAACTTATATTTACAAGTAGTGGAAGTCACTAGTCATGATTGTGTTAAGTAAATCCTAGGCAGGAGTATCACGCTTTTCATAGTTACGAATTCCTCGTCAATGTTTATGGTTTTCAAAGAACTTAATGACCTTTGATATGTTTTTCTATCATGCTTTTCATAGTTAGGGAACTTGATATGGATAATTTGGTTGCGATGCGTATTCCATCCAATTCAATGAGTTAAGGAAAATCTGATGGTTAATTTGTGCTATCACGGTTAACTTGGGGTGTTGTCATTCACAGTCTAAAGGAATAATAACTGGAAATTGGTTTGTATGCATATGTCATGTGTGGAGAAGGACCCTTTATCTAGCCTTTCACCCTTTAAAACAACCAATTTCGTGTTTAATTTGTTTAGTTTTGCAATCTATCTAATTTAGTAAATTCGTAAGAAACCAATCCCCCTTTAGTTAAGTGTGTTAGATTAGCTAGAAACTGGTTCAAATCTGTCCATGTTAGTGTTTTGAGTCTTATTAGTCTAGAATTCGTCCAAATAACTCCTTAGAGTCTGTTTTGAGTGTATTTGTTAGTATTTTGCTGTTTAGGGTCTGTTTAGTGTGTTTTGAGTTTTGTGTGTCTAGTTAAGTGTTTCTAAGTCTAGTTTTGTGTTTTCGAGTCATATTTGTGTAGATTAGCAGCCCTAGTTAATCCGCGGTCTAGAATGATCCCTACTTGCATCTTTACTACAATTGTCAACAATAGGGTTTAATTTGTGTGTCAAGTTAATTTTCACATCAAATTTTGGCGCCGTTGCCGGGGATTAGCAAAATTTCTAATCTCCCTTTGTTTCTGTTCGTGTCTTTTACTTTTGATATTTGATTTAGTTTTCTTTCTTTGATTTTACGTGCTAGAGAAGCAAGACATGGATATTGCTAACATTCAAGCTCAATTGGCGAATCTTACTTCTCAGTTATCGCAGTATGTCGAAAGGACCACAGTGCAAAGTGTTCCTACATTTAGTGTGCCCTATAGGCAAGAATATCAAGCAAATCAACGTCCACAAAGAGATTGGAGTGATCATTCAAACTTTATGTGGTGGGAATCTCAACAAATTCAACATGAAGGATATTGGCAGCCATATGAGGAGTTCTATTCAAGACCTGCGCATCCACCACAACCTCATATACATTATGCCCAACCAAACTCAGGTTCGTCAATAATTTATGATCAAATTATTAATGAATTAATTTCTTTCACGCAGGGCTCACAAAATCAAGCCAATGAGGCTTAACAAGGAGAATATTGGCAACCATATGAGGAGTTCTATACAACGCCTATGCAGCCACCACAGCCTGCCCCGCAACAATTCCAATCGAATTCCGGTTCGTCAATATATTGTGCTCAAATTCATGATGTACTAACTTCTTTGACGCAGGAATTACAAAATCAAGACCAAGTGATGGGCGAATTGAAGAAGCAAATGGGGCAGATGGCAGAAATCATGGTACAAATTTAAGAACAAAGCGAACTCTCCAACTCAACTATTGTCAATTCGATGGGAGATGTTGAAATCGCTGAAGCTATCACCTTGGAAAGTGGCATGGAGGTTGGGGATGAACCCAAGACGTCCAAACCAAGCCAAAACATGGATGAACAGCTGCTGCTCGAAGAAGAGGAGGATAACAAGGCCACGGCAAGGGAAGAACCACCGTTGCCGCATCTTATCCTAGCCCCAACACCCTTGCCGCAGCCCCATATGCCCTTTATGCCACCCAATTTAGGTAAGGTTAGTCCAAATTCAATTCTTTCTAACCCTATTCCACCAAATGTACCTATTCCCTGGAGGTTTATGCAATCCAAGGAAGAAGAGGGAAAGAAAGACATCTTCGAAACCTTTCTAAAGATTCAAGAGAAAGAAGTGGCTGGGGAATATCAAGACTTAATCAAAGAGGATGTACTTGAGACAACCAACCCCAAAGAAGTTGGATTTTATGACACAGGACAAGCCACTGCACTCACATTAAATCTGGCCAAGTCCAACATTCATGAAACGTTCAAAGAAGTGGTGTTTGTCATTGAGTTCTTGTTGAAGCACACAGGTAAGCCACCTCCCCAAATTTCAATTTTGTTTTATACTTACATGTTGTTAATGATTCAGGCACCCACTCTAGAATTTAAACCATTGCCGGATCATTTCAAGTATCACCTCCCATCAAAGATCACCTCTATACCGTGGGACCTAGTGAAGCATAATTGAAGGATTCGTCCGGCTGGAAGACGTTAAAGCAAGCATTTCTTCCTTGATCCTCATCATATAAAAAGATTAGTCCTAAAAGATCGGACCTGACGTTCCTTGATCAAATTAGAACCTGAAGTTTCTTGATCCCCACCATGTAAAATGATCGGACCTGAAGTTTCTTGATCCTCATCTTATAAAAAGATCGGACCCGAAGTTCTGTGATCAAACTTAAAACTATGAAGGTTCTTCAAGTTTTGTTAAATACATGAATTTCTTCCTTTTGGGATTAATACAATGGTGAACTTAACAAAACTCGATTTGGTTGCCATCGACATCTTAGGCAATAAATACTTTCATTGATTCATGATGCCCAAGAATTCATATGGAAGCATATGATATTAAAAAACATCTTTACTAAAATTCTCACTGAATCATATTCATGAAACCAGAAGTTTCCACCGTTTCTTAGCAATTTGAACTATAAGTTTAAAGCATGTATAAAAACAGAAGATGGAACTTTCCTATACATACATGTGCATACACATGAGTTACAGCTACAACAATAAAAAAAATGAGCTTTCACAAATGATGATCATGTGAAGCCTCAGTACTTGGCAAAACTTTAGAAGGGGAGGCATTGATTGCTTTCTGAATATAGCCATGAACCTCTGGTGGTCACTTGGAATCTGACTTTCGGATTCCTGCAGCTGGTCGAGCTTTCTTTCATGTTCGTTGAGTAATAATTTGCAATTTTGTGCAACTCTTGTACTTGAGTCCTCTAATCTCTTGTCTAAGGCTTGCCACCTCAGCTATTAATGATCTAATTTGGCAAGTTCGAGTAAGTAGATGTTGGCCCATGTTGGATACAAAACTCGCACACTTAACAGTAAAAGCCAAAGAGTCTTGAAGAGTTGATTCATCAGACCTTTTTGAAAGTATTCGTTTATATTTCGGAGTGAGAAGGTTTTTAGCTACAACTATGGCAGTTATATCTTTCTTCAACATAGAATCACCACTCATAAGAAGGATCTTAAAGGATAAGAACGATGGGCGCCAGATATTGTCTTGAAGAGACTCGTATGTATCTTCCCCAACATTCAAATCAAAACAACAATTAGATGGGCAAGCATTTTCAGAAATGATGAAGGAAAATGAGGTCAAATAAATTGAAATCTCATAAATACAACATATGCAATTTTCATAGGTGGACAACTTTTTGAGCGTGCATTTTGGATACAATTGATACTTCTATAGAAGGAGAGGCAACATGGCCAACTGTTCAAAAATCGAAGGAGCACCCCCTCTCTGAATTTCAAAGCTTGGATTTTCCTTAATAAAGTTCGTTGACATTTCTCATACGCAATCTCAGCTTGTTAGATATCAAGGACAACTCTGTCAAAATATCTCTAATAAAGTTGTATCGCGTGAATTTCACTGTTGTAACTACACCATTGTTGCCAACAAGCGTGGATGACAAGGTCCCAATTGTATCATTATCTGCTATTGGAAAATTCCTATATATGTCTACCTCCATTCTCCATGGCAAGACAAGTTTCCAAAAATGCCTAACTCTTCTTCCTTGTTGAGAATGCATTTTCAACTAAACATCTCAGCCTTCCTATACATTTTCAACCGAGCATCTCAAAATACTCAGCGTTCATCTTCTGTAATAATGCCTCTTCAGCCAAGTCCTTCACGATGCCCAATTCATTTCTTCAACAAGAAAATATTTTGATTGAGAAATTTTACATCAGCATCAAATTCTTCTACTGTTTTTCTTCGAGCGCAAGAGTATCTCGTATCATCAGGGTCGAGAGCAAAAGTATCTCATATCATGTATTTTTCCTTGTCTTTTCCTATGCCTTTGCTCTTGCCTGCAAGATAAGGAGAAAGAGAGCAATTAGTCGGAACTTGAAATCAAACTTCTAGTATCGAAATTGACTACCTGGAACCTTGCATGATTGCTTACCTTGCATTGCTCTCGAGTAGTCATCTTCGACTGTTGTTGAACTCGGGTTTCAAATCACCAGCGCCTGAGAACAATTGACACAATGTTGGCTCTTTACACTGAAGCTGCCAAATGAGTCACTGAAAAGTGATGCTTTGAATGACCATTCAAAGGCAAAGGTTGCGCACCACTTAAGTTGTGCAAGAGGCTAAAGCAGAAAGATCAACAATGAACACATAGAAGTTCAAAAGGAGAAAATGAAGGGCTGACTAAGTGAATGGAATACCAAAGTTCAACAATAGGAACCCTACTTACAGTCCCATCAAACTCTACCTGAGTATACACAGCCAAAGGATAAGAACGACTTTAACTATTACCAAGGTTCTAAAAATCGCTAGGCGCTAGTCGGGTGGCGGGCTGGGGCCTAGCGCCAAGGCGGACTAGACAGATTTAAGTAAATCTATCATATTTTGTGTAAATAAGTGTCTGCTTATACTTGAAATATATATAATTTCATTATAAACTACAAAATAAAATGCATATATATTATGAAGTATTGGAACATAATGAAAACATGTGAAATAAGGATATACTGTGTGTTCATTTAAGTATGCAACAAGTCTTTTACAATTTATTGGAAAAAAAAATGCACAATGAAAGTTATCTATTTTTTGTCTAAGTGAGTTGCGACCTAGGCGGGTGTTTAGGTGGGCTAGGCGGGCTAGGCGGGTGCCTAAGTAGTCTAGGCGGTGCCTTGACAGTCTAGGCGGTGCCTCAGCAGGCCTAGGCATTAATCAGGGCGGTGGTCAGCAGCCTAAAGCCTAGGCGGTGCTAGGCGGGGATTTTTAGAACAGTGACTATTACTCTGCCTCACCAGTTTCTATCATTCTAATGATGTACAAAAGGTAATACAGTCTTCACGATTACTAATAAACTACCAATTGCATTAACAGTTACAAAGATGCTGCATGGATTGAAGTCTTAATAAGACAATCTATGGACTAGATAGTACTAAATTATAGCATGCCCGAAGCATGACAGTCGCCACATGGATTCAAGTCCCAAAAGGACAATCCATGGACATGCCAATTTTACCATGTTTCATCCCTAAAGCATGATAGACATATAAGTTCCAATGATTCAACTCCCTAGAAGTGGAGATTACAAATCCAACCTCTATAACACTCTAGAGGAAGTTATGATCCAAATTCTCCAAACAATTATCTAATAAAAGATTACTATCCTAGAAAAGATAATGTAAAGCCTCTGAAGAGGCAAGAATATCCAAAGTAATGAAATGCTTATAAACTATGCATGTGCAAGGATATCCACAATAATGAAATGCTTATAAACTATGCATGCACATGCACATGAGAATTATGGGATCATGAATTGATGATAACCAAAGTTAACTTTGGTTTTCAGTAGCTACTAGATTCATCAGTGAGTTGTGTTGATATTCAGCCATGTTCTTTTGTTCGTCGAAGAAAAGAAAAATTATTGGCCAAAATGGAAAAAGGCAATGCCATTACAACTTCGTAAAAATGTGGACAAATGGACCTATTGTATAAATCACCAATTGATGTTGAATCCATAAGATTACATATGGACAATTCTAATACAATAAAGTACACTCACATGATATGACACGAGGTTTCTAGTTAAAACCCGAAATTGTAATGCACTCCTGTAAACATGATTTCCCATTATGAAACTTGTTCATTTAAATGGAGAAATATATAATATAGAAAGGTTTATGAAATGCTTGAACCATACCTCTATAAGTAATTCCCTCAAGTAAACATAGAAGCGAATTCCTCTGTATAAATTCCAAAGGAGAATGTGTCATGAAATGTATGTGGTATCATGATATTCCAGGGCTGGATTAAGGCTGATCCGAATACTGTTACCTCAGAAGTTCGGTCATGGACTCACTAGCTCTGGTCAGAGCTGTATCAAACAGAGCATGGTACCACCATCACTCTACTCTAGGGCACTAGGTGGAGTCCTAACGACTCATTCGTTGGATGACCATGCTTATTCCACAAGACATGCAAACTGATCCAGATATGGACACAATCAGATCATATAAGTCTTGGAGTCCCTGGAAGCTAGAGATAGGCATGCGCCGCAAGTAATTAAAACTCCTAAGATAGATATCATCTAGGATTCTGTTGGCTTAGAACGAGCATTCTATCCTAAAAAGGTCTCTCTCCCACGGTAGAAATACACCCATATAGGTTTCATCTATGGTAACGCAATGAATACACTTGAATTCTATTGCCCACTGCTTGAGGGTAAAATTATTCACTAACTTGACCGTCGGAGAGCCTTTGGCCGGCACACCCTCCCTCATCCTAAGGTTTGCTTGCAGTTATTTTACTGTTTTGCAGGTTGCTCAGGTTACTTAAATTTGTGCCCAACCACCACTCACATACGTGTGCATATTTGGTTCCAACAATTGGTCCTTTCATTGAGAGAACCTATATTCCTCTCGATCAAATCACTTCACCTTCTGACATATCAGAAAGTTCAGTTAAGGACAAAAGCCCAACCATCCCTCCAGAAGAAACCCACTGGGGGCACAATGGCATAACTACCACTGAGAAGATATGGGAAGATGTCATGGATATTTGTCTATCCCTAGAGGTCATTCGACATAATCCACTAGCCAAAGAGCCCGTCCAGCACTAGTGCGGTCTTTAGGAATCGTAAAGTTGGCAATCCAGGCCCAACCCTACAACCACCTAGTAACCTTCCACGTGAAGGATTGCCCTACTCATAATGCCATCCTCAGACGAAATTGGTTACATAAGATGAATGTCGTGCCTTCTAATTACCACCAGTTACTCTGCTATCTAACACCTGATGGAGTAATCGAAATAAGAGGAAACCAGTCGGTGATACACTGCTGGGCCATTGAAAGTATGAACATGATAAGAAAAGATGAACGACACTCTAGCATACGCATGAACGAGTAAGCATAGCAATCACAACAGGGGTCAACATGCCAATTGCAAAGAATTCGACTTGGATCTTGACCCCCAGAATAACATCACCCCGGTGTCCAAGTTAGAAGAAGACGTCGTCTATATCAGCCTCGACCCCAACATTCTAGAACAAAAGCCCATATTGGCTTGAAGCTGACCGCCTGAGAAAAATAACTATTTACCAACTTCTTGCGAGCTAGCAGAGACATGTTCTCATGGTTAACATAATACATGAATGGGAACGACCATTCTATAATCTGTCACCCCTCCACTTGGACCCAACTTTCTGACTAATTATCCAGTGTAAACGGAACCACGAAACAAAACACAGCAAGATCAAAGACGCCCAGTTCATTGTCGAAGTATATGATCCAGATTGGTTGTGCACATTGTGTTAACATAAAAGAAGAACAGGAAGTGGAGAGTGTGCGTGGACTTTACAGACTTGAACAAGGCATGTCTAAAAGATCTATATCCTCTTCCACGAATAGACATGTTGGTCAACTCGACAGCAGGACACGAACTCCTAAGCTTCATCGATGCCTGCTCCATATACAACTAGATAAAAATGTATGGGCCAGACATGGAGGC
Source organism: Heteromeles arbutifolia (assembly GCA_024362995.1). Classification (NCBI taxonomy): domain Eukaryota; kingdom Viridiplantae; phylum Streptophyta; class Magnoliopsida; order Rosales; family Rosaceae; genus Heteromeles; species Heteromeles arbutifolia. The sequence goes on along the minus strand of JANCRC010000011.1, from coordinate 27,382,072 downwards.
TAAATCTTTCGTCGTCAATCAAGGTACCTACTGTTACAAGGTTATGCCCTTTGGACTAAAAAACACAGGAGCAACATAACAACGTCAACCAAATCTTCAAAGAAAAAATCGGAGGCACAATGGTGGTTTACATAGATGATATGGTTGTCAAGAGCAAAGAAAAGAAATGCCATATAACACATCTCCAAGAATCATTTGATCTGCTCCGAAAGTATAACATGAAGCTAAATTCGAAAAAATGCAACTTCGGAGTAGCGTTAGGAAAATTCCTAGGGTACATGGTGACTAAGTGAGGAATCGAAGCCAACCTAAATTAGATCAAGGCTATCATAGAGATGAAGTCACCTCGGACCATGAAGGAAATACAAAGTCTAATCGGAAGAATGGCTGCCCTCGGCAGATTCCTTTTAAGATCCACCGACAAGTGCAAATCATCTTTTACATTGATAAAGAAAAGCAAGGACCTCATCTGGACAGACGAATGCGAGGAAGCTTTCATGAAACTTAAAGAGTACCTCTCCAAACCTCCGCTTTTATCCAAACGCATTGACCGAAATGATATGTACCTTTATCTAGTTAAAAGTGCATCTCTAATCCGAGACGACTCAGGGGAGAAATCGGTATATTACATATCAAAAGCTCTTTTTGAACTAGATACAAGATATCAAAAGATGGAAAAAAAAACTCATCTTCGCACTAGTAACGGCAGCAAGGAAGCTTCAGCCATATTTCTTATCATTTCGAGTAGTCGACATGACGGAATATCTACTAAGATCCATTCTATACATCCTGACACTTCATCCAAAGTTACAAAGTGGGCTATCAAACTAAGGCAACACGAGATAGTCTACCATCACAAGAAATCAATTAAAGCCCAAGCCCTGGCAAACTTCGTAGCAGAGTTCACCTTTGCAATACCCTGCTACTCTGCTATGAATCGTCCAACATACATGGTTAATCGCTGCTACTCTACTACAAAATAAAGGCAATCACTATCATCAACATTCGAGAAAATTGGATGGATGAAATCATCAACCATATACGGGGCGACAAACTACCAGAAGATCGCAACTTGGCCAAGAAGTTAATTCAAAATGTGTCAAGATACACAATAATTTGCAGAAAGCTCTACCGACATTCCTATTCTGAACCTCAAAGCCTATGTGTCACACCAGAAGTCAGTTTCCAAATTTTGAGAGACATCCACTCCAGGTCTGCAGAAATCATGCTGGAGGACGATCGTTGGTTCAAAAAGCAATAACTGCAGGCTACTATTGGCCTAGCATACGATAAGATGCGACCAGCTGCGACAAATGTTCAAGGTACGCCCCTATGAACCATCAACATACGGAAGAACTTAATACTCTAACAGGTTCATGACCTTCATGTAATGGGGCATCGACTTGGTTAGGCCCAGCCATACTTGATAGGGACGATATACTGCTTCTCTAAGTGGATAGAAGTGGAACCCCTGACGAAAATCACCGCTACGATATCATCTATCAATTTGGAATCTCCCATATAATAATGCCGGATAATGGGCTATAGTTTACCAAAAGTCACGATTTGGTTCAAAGAGCTCAAGATCCACTACCTCACTTCCACACCCCGATACCCATAAGGAAACGGACAATCAGAGGCTTCAAACAAAACCATGAATCTTGCAATGTTTGAAGAAGAGACTTAAAAAGAAAAGTAAATGGCCAGAGGAGCTGCCCGGGGTCATGTGGGCTTATCACACAACAGTCCAGAAAGCCACCAAAGAAACACTGTTCTTCATAGCTTATGGAACTGAGGCAGTCATTCTGGTTTAGGTCACTACTATGCCAAACTTACATACTGAAGAAAGGAAACCTTGGAAAATATGGAGATCCTGAAGACATATCTCAATTTCGCGAAAGAACGACAAGAATGCGCTCAAGTTTGACGATCAACCTACCAGCAACAAATCAGATCATATTACAATAAGCACGTCAGGCCTAAAAGTCTGCAAGCAGGAGACTTAGTCCTAAGGGAAGTCTTCAAGAACATTAAATCCCAGGAGAAGGTAAACTCAGGGCAAATTGGGAAGGTTCATACAAGGTTACCAGAGTAGGAGGCAACAGAACCTACCACTTGGAACATATGATTGCAACCCCAATTACCAAAAAGTGGAACATCGCCAAGCTCAGAAAGTACTATCCATAGAGCCACCACACAAACTACATGCGATTTGATTCCCTTCCCGGGATATTTAGGCAGTCATCTCAATACACAATCGCAATTCTGCCATCTGCGCAAGCACAAGTCCATGGAGAACTCATCTCTCAACATCCCACCATAGGCTTATCGTCAAAAGTGACCCCTGATGTAATTTTTACATCACATCATTTTTTTTCCTTAGAACTACACTAGTGACTTGATTCTCCGTCCCGGACATATGTATTCCTTCTCGAATTCAATCGCACCCCCTTATCAATCAACTTTACTTAGAACATGAATAAAGAACATATATTTGTAATAAATACTTGTGTTTTCTTTATTTTTATAGTGATGTAAGGAGTACCTTACTCGTTAAAAAACAGGGACCACTTTGAAAAACTTCGCACGAACGTAAGTCTAAAAAAAGTTCAAACTTACATTGCCATAAGAGCTTCCTTTAGCCCAATTCATTTGGAACAGTTAGCAGCTTGGGAGACTCGAACTATGATAAGTGCGGTAATGATTGGCGGACTACGGGCACGAGCACATGGCCCCTTAACCCGGAAGTCCAATACACCATCTGGCCTCCAGAATGTTTATGCAACCAGGAAGGATTATGGGTCATAACATTCAAACCTGGGCTCTACGCCATTAAGAAATAGTTGAAAGGGCGATATGGAACTCATCCAAGAGTGGCTCTAAAATTCGACCCCTAGTACGACTACTTCTATCCCAGACCAACTTACTAAGTCAAGTAAGCTCTACAACACCAAGTGTTAGTAGGTTCGAATGGGGCATCCAGACTAGGGAATCCCCAAAAGGAATTTCATTCTAATGGAGCTCTGATATGTTGAAATGCTTTCGTCAAGCTAACCAAGGTAGTTCGATCGAAAATGCTCAGATCTAACGCATACGGTCTGACAAAAGGATTCAAAAAGTGTTTCTAACCCACATGCTACCGATCATGTTCCCAAAGAACTTTCGTTTAAGATTTACTAGGAACGTACATGTAATCTAGTATGGGAAACCACTCTCATACTACATTGCAAATATTGAGGATCTTAATTCAGAAATGGGGCAAAATATTGGAAATTTTTTCTAACTTATTCCTTGCAGGGTACTTCAAGAACAATGCAACTGTCTCAAGTCCTATAAATGCACGAATGAACTCGGAGCAAAGGATTCCTCATGGGTTTAAATGCTTGCATTCCTGGTACCGGAGTAAGGTGATACTCCGACAATCGCGATGAGAATCCTTTAGGAATGCTAAGTTTGGGAGGTAATGTTTCTCTAAATCCATATTACCAAGGGCATTTTTCACTAAAAACTCCGTCTCGAGCCAACAAACTTAGTCACATTCTACTCTGTTGTTTATTCTATTCTTTAAAGTTCATTTCTTTAGAAGCATTTATCAGATTAGGAATTTCACATGGAAAAGATGTACCACATGAGACAATCTTTACACAAGCACGTATTTATTAGCAAAGTCTCAAAGGAGATCAATTCAGAACAACAGCTCTGGGGAGACAAGCCCTCACCCCTGGCAATGAAATATTTGAAAATGACTACAAAAGACTCTTGATTAACGTTATCAGGTTCTGTTGCAGGATCAACGTTTGCTACACCGACCTTACTACATACCGTGCACAGTACTACATTGAAGGCAAGTATTATGAGGGAGATCTGCCACTATCATTGTTTGTATGTGGAGGAGATGGAGAAACCTAGAGACGAAGATAGGCCACATGGGTAAGTATTTGAATGATGGGCCATTGCCGTCATTGACAACAAGCATCAGATGAGGAAGAAAACGAAGATGGAAGGGCCCTTCGGTGGACCTCCACACTTCGTGCAGATCCAACTCTTCTATAAAGCCCACATAGAAGCCTTATGAAGGGATGAATGTTATAGGCTGAGTTGCAAGAAGCGTGGAAAGTTATAGAGCGAGTTGTAAGAAGAAATGAGACATTTCCAGAGATATTTAAGGATTTTCGGTAGGCAATATGATTTTCTGGGATTGAATTTTTTTTTAGTAAGAGGCTTGGAAAAGAACTAAAGTTAAGCAAGGAAAACATATGTGTCATGACACAAAATGAGGAACGGTTAAAGAAAACTGCGATTTGATAAGGCTATTTAAAGGCTAATCACCAGAAGATCTCACCGTTGAAAGTGAAGAGTCACGCATCTCCAGATCGATGCATACAAACATTGTTAATTAATAAAACGCGTGGAAAAAGCAATCGCATAAAACGGAGGCGTTCGTCATCATGGCAGTTGATCTTTTTTTGTGATTCTAAATTTTATGCGATGGAAATCAAAGTGACTCAACTACCCAGCTTTAATGACAAGTCGTACCTGTATGTAAGGAATTTGACGATTAAACTGTACATCTTCCAGCTTACTTCGAAAGGCATGGTCTTTGGATATCAATCCATCCTCAAGGGGAACGGTTTGACTCTCAAACGAATAGTTAGGGGCAGTTACGGGACCATGATTTTCTAGGGCTAGAGTAAGGTTGATTCGAATGCTGTTACCTCAGAAATGTTGGAAATGTGCCCTAAAGCCAATCATATGATGATACTTTATGAACATTTCATATGTTAAACTAGTCTAGTTTAATATAAAGGGCAAAGATTATTGTTTAAAGCTGTCTCATATAAATGTTATATGCTTAAACGATAAGTCCAAGGAATATGTAATTGGGAGAATATGATCTAAAGAAGTTAGATTCACGAGACCATTCTCTTTCGTATACATATCCTAAACGTTCCTGATCATAGGATTGCCAATTGAGCATTGACAGTCCATTAAGATCAATATGTGCTATGTCTTTCCTTAAAAAGAGTGACTGGTCTCGAGTCATTGGTGTGGTCGACACCAAGACAAGCATATAGGTGCTCAATAGAGAATGATTCCATTGAACATGATCAACGAGGAGTTCTCATACTCATGTCACATAAGAACTCATGGTTGGGATAATGCAAAGTAGTCATTTGACTTGAGGCATCATAGTTGTCTTGTGGTTAGGTCCTTGATCTTTGACTATATCAAAGTCACTCCGTCAGAGGGTGTCCACGACATAGTTGGGGTTAAGCCACTTAGCCACAGAGGCAAGTGAATGCGCAACAAGGGATCACTAGCCTTTAAACTGTTTAAGGGAGAATACTCTATGATATGATTAAGAATCTCTGGCCGGAGTATGAATGAGATTTAGGAAGTCGTTCCAAATTACATTCAAGGTAATCATATAAGTAAAAGAATCACATTGTATAGTAGACATGAATAAACTATCAAACCAAACAATGTGGTCAAGAGTATTGTATTAGAGAAAGACCGTATTGCATTGTTATCCTAAACTGAATAGGTTCTCCACCTCTTCTGATTAGCTTGGGTAGCCATGACATACTGTTAGGTGTCACTCATGGTTTGTGGAAGCCTTAAAGATGAGTAATCACTAAAGGGAGAATTGAAAGTATGTTTCAATTCACAATCGATTTGAAGAGTTCTAATCGCCACTGCCTCTCTAAAAGGAACTGAATGGATCATACACCGAGTAAGGAAGAGATTGAAGAAACAACGAAGATGAGTAAGGATGATTAAATGGTTTAATAATTTATGGCTATGATTAATTAATATGTTAATTAATCAAACGAATATGTTCGTTGTAGACCTCGGGTTAGTTTTGGGCCGCAAGGCCCAATGGGATTTGAATGTCAAACCCATTAACTCAAGTTGTATGACAACTTGAAAACACAAAGGGCTTGAAAGCCCAATGAACCCTTAAGGCCGGCCACATTAAAGGATGAAGGGTTTTGGTTCTTTTGTCACTTAATTGAAGGGACTATATAAAGAACTTTATAACACTTCATCATTGGGGTTTCTTTTGGAGAAAAAATGAGAACACAAAGCTCTTTTTTCTCTCTAAGAGGCCAGCCACCCTAGAGGAACATAGCTAGCAATCTTCCTTCCTCTAGGTCACTCATCTCTTCATCAATGCTCTCCTTGGTGTGGAGACTTAGAGGTTCTCTATTTTGGGAACTTGGAGAATCTATTCATCCATCCTCATCCAAGAAATCCATGGAGCTAAGAAGTAAGGAATGAAGGGCCTCTCTCTTGGGTGATTAGCCTTTGATTATGCAAGGAGGAATCAACAAAAGGTATAAGATTTCTCAACTCACTTTGTTTTTGAGTTGAGTCTTGGTTCACCACAACTACTAGGCTTTGAATTTCATGGGTTAAGTTTTGTTTTTGAGTGCATACAAGTATGATTCCGCCTTTTAATTGTTAATAGTATGCATATATGTTGCTCAAATGAACTACTTTTCACAAATATTTCCTTCAAGAAGTTCGATCATGGAGTCACCAGCTCCAGGCAGAGTTGTATCAAACGGAGCATGATGCCAACATCACTCTACTCCGGGGCACTATACGAAGTCCTAGCGACTCCGCTGGATGACCATGCTTGTTCCGCAAGACAAACGATCTAATTCGGATGTGGACATAATAAGATCTTATAAGTGTTGGAGTCTCTACATTCTAGGGATAAGAATGCGCTGCAAGTAATCATGACTCCTAAGAGGATGCAATTTCTACTTACTAAATATCCTCTAGGATTCTACCTAAAAAGGTTTCTTTCCCACTGTATAAATACACCTATCTAGGTTTACCTACGGTAACACAATCTATTCCCTTGAATTCTCTTGTCCACTGCTTGAGTCTAAAATCATTTACTAACTTGACCGTCGGAGAGTGGCCGGTACACCCCATTCCCTCAGGCCTAAGAGGATAGTTATTTTACTGTTTTGCAAGTTACTCAGGTTTACTTGGATTTTTGCTCAACCATTGCTCACGACAGTGCGTAGATTTGGTTCCAATAGTGTAGAAAATCCTTGAAGGATTCAACTTGCTTGAAGTAAGCCCTAGAAGGGTAAAACAAAATTTATGTACTTAATACTACTAGATGATATAAATTGCCTTAGTGAGTACTATTATTATGATATTGTTGCAACATACTAAATCTCCTAAAAGAGTTGATGAAATTAGAATGTGACTCCTGAAGGGTCTAGAAAGATTATAAAATGTTGATAGACATATTATCTTAAGCTGCAGATCTAACCATATGCAAACATGATTATTATCTATCAAATGATTTATGGTATTAAAGAACCATGTGGATTGAAGATCATAAGTTGAACATTCAAATGATTAATCGATTTTTAGACACGAAGAAAGATCATTCATCCTCGTGATGGAAATGATGAATGGATACTTGGTCCAGAAGTACCATACCTTAGTGAAGTATGTGCCTTACTCTATTTAGCACAATACACTAAATCAGATTCGTGAAGCACAATACCAACATATGAGTATTGCAATGAAATAAGTTATCTATTGTTATCTTTGGGAAATTATAGACATACACTTGTTCTAGTCTAATGAAGTCACAAAACCATGGTGTTATTGGGCAAGCAAAATTTGAATCTCTCTCTAGCTTCCCTACAGATCTCTTACAAAAATGGATTTGTATTTACAGTTGGAAATAGATTGATCCTACAACGATAAAGGTAGCAAACATTTGTTGCTACATCTTCGTATCAGTTAAAAAGTACATATCTCCAAAGTCTTCGCTTCAGAAGTTCAACGATTGCATCGACACACATCCGCCTGTGACAAATTAGTTAATCCAGGTTTATTATAATTAGGAGGAGGCATCGATCAGAGGGAGCATCTAAGAGGATGCATTGGTCACATGAGCAAAATATTTTTTGTTTCCTTCAGATCATCCATTCATCTCATGAGACAGTTAATCGAAGACCTGTGGGCATCCAAGGGAGAGTGTTATAAAAGCAATGTGAATGCCACTAAAAAAGTAGTATGAATAAAGACTTTGAAAGAGTTTATATTCACTTGATGACTTTAATTCCCATTAATTTATTAAAAATAACCCATTAGGAGTGGGCATAAAAATCGAGAAACCGTGAACCAAACCGAATCGGATGAAAAAACCCGTAAAGAACCGGTTTGACCAAAACCATTCAAACTTGGACCGGAACGAACCGAACCTGTCACATCCCGGCCCGGGCCCCCACCACATCCCGGGCATGCCTCTACCGTAGCACGATATTGTCCGTTTTAGGCCTCGACCATGCCTTCATGGTTTTGTTTCTGGGAACTCACACGAGAACTTCCCAGTGGGTCACCCATCATGGGAATGCTCTCGCGTGCTACTCGCTTAACTTCGGAGTTCCAATGGAATCCGAAGCCAATGAGCTCCCAAAAGGCCTCTCGCTAGGTAAAGATGGGAATATACATATAAGGCTCACAGGATCCACTCCCCTGGGCGGTGTGGGATCTCACAGAACCGGTTTAAAATGGCTCTGGTTTCTAATTCTCAAGAACCATAGGAACCGCACCAGACCGTTTATATTATTTTTTATTTTTTAAATCTAATTCCTTAGCCCTTGTTTTATTTAAATACTAAGCTCTAACTAAAAATCTATATAAAAAATTCTCAAGCCCAAAAGCCAAACCCTTGATAATTACCTCACCTCATCTATTCAACTATAGCCGTCATTTCACATTCCAATTTTCATCCCTCTATCTCTCCTCTCTACTTTTCCTCATTCATCTTTATGCATTAGGTGCACTTTAATTTCATTTTAGGATGTACACTTGGTCTTGATACGAGACTTTCTATCTTTTGATTTATACTTATAAGTAAACTTTCAATATTCCGGTCACAAATCTTGTAGATCTAGCAGTGAGAACTCAAATTTGCTTGATTTGTGGTTGATATATGTGTTTGGTATTGGAAGTAGAAGATTATATATATATATATATATATATATATAATTTTGGTTAGAACCGTAAACCAACATAAATCGAACTGGATTTGGTGCAAATCAAACCATACGATTTTAGTAATAAATTTAAGCGGAACCGCACCAAACCGAAGCGTTGATATTTTTTTATTTTGGTTTCGATTCGAGGGTGGAACCGGACCGAGCTGGAGCATGCCCATCCCTATAACCCATATGATGGGTTTGTTAGGTATTGACCTTGCCTATATACGATTGAAGAATAAACGAAAGGAGAAATGTGAGAAACATACGGAGGAAAGGAAAGAAAAGAGGAATGGAAGAAAAAAGAAAAGAAATAAGAGAGATGCATAAGAAAATACCAGTGAGGCAGGCTACAGAGAAGAGAGAAAATAGTGAGAGTTATTTTGTACTCAAAAACGTAGGCACACTTACCGAACCTCGTAAATATTGTGTCTTATTTACTTTATTGCGCTGCACATATATCCTCAAGTTCAAAACATAAAAGTAATATACAAATTGAAACAATAAAACCGATTTGAACGTCAGCCATATGGTTTTGTGTCTCCCTCAAATTAAAATTTACCAACAGTACTGGTTCATAGAAAATTAAAAGGATAGTTTTCATTTTACATAGTGGTTATATATGTTGTTTTCACTGTCACAGCATTGGAGAAGCAAACAAGTTGCATGGTTCTAACTAAGCTAGCACGTGAAAACCGAAGAACGAGATAATTAATTTCAGCTTTCTCTCGAATCTCCCACAAGAAGTACTATAAATTCCAATTCTTCATCGTTAATATTCAGAAATCAGCTCACCGACGTACAGAAAACTACAACCAAATATATGGGGGCCACCGACCATGGAGCCTTTCCTCCTCTAGATCTGCATGCGTGACCAGTGCACAGTTCCTTTTGAAAAACCTTTTGGAAGAGCATGCACGTGGCAATACACGTGACGAGATGCTTTCTCTCTGAGCTTTGTGCATGCATTGCATGCCTGCATCATCACTTAGTTTCGCGTCAGTCTTTTATCACGCCACCCCGACACGTTGAGAGTAGTACGTGTCTTCGAGCAGAAATCTCTATCTATAAGAACCCACTCACCCTCCTTTGCTCTGTGCTACAAAGAAATAAAGAAAGAAACAATCGGATTAATTGCAGCTTATTTTTCAGCCATTGTTGTTGAACACACAAACCTTACTCACTAGTGATGGAGAGGAAATCATGCTTTGGGCTTCTGCTTTTGCTCTTCATTGTCTTGGCTTCACGTAACTCTCTCTCTCTCTCTCTCATATATGGTCTTTTTTTATCTTAGTTGTTTCTCATCAAATAATTGTAAATGCAGAAGAGATGGTGGTGCCAACTGAGGCAAGGGTTTGTCAGTCACAGAGTCATGGGTTCCACGGAACATGCCTCCGCCACCACAACTGTGCTCTTGTCTGCAGGAACGAGGGTTTCTCCGGTGGCAGGTGTCGTGGCCTTCGTCGCCGCTGCTTTTGCACTCGCCTCTGTTGATGATCATCTTATCCAGTGATAATGTTATGTTTGTTCTGTGCATGCAGCTGGGAACATTATTAATAAACTAAGTTCTCTTCCATGCGGTCCATTGAGGGAACTTGATCTTATCATGTTATTCTAGTTAGTTGTGGACTTTGTTATTTTTCTTGTCAATTGAGTGAGTATCCTTGATCATCCTCAGCCTGATTTTCTTCCTCACCAATAGTTAAATTTGGAACAAAATTACATTTTATTACCTCAAATTTTGGTCACGTAACAAATTCATATCTCATTTTTTAATATTACAATATCATACGAACTTACGTATTCCTTGTAATGTCACACCTCTGCTAGTCACTTGGTCAAATTGGCCACTTAAATGCAAAACCCGTATTTTTGTTGACGTGGCAGTCAATTGCGCCCCTTAGATAAAAACTAAATGCGCCCCTTAGATAAAAACTAAAGTGTCACTTGGTCAAATTGGCCACTTAAATGCAAGACCCGTCTTTTTGTTGACGTGGCAGTCAATTGCGCCCCTTAGATAAAAACTAAATGAGCCCCTTGGATAAAAACTAAAGTGTAAAAGGTAATTCTGCGGAGATTAAATTTGTAAGTTAAATTTTATAAATTAATTGACATGAGGGTTAACGTTTAGATTATATTTAAGTGGTTAGAGCATCTCTAAGGAAGATGTTAAATTTAAAATATCAAAATAATATTTAATGGTCTGTTAAATTTAAAATATCAAAATAATATTTAATGGTCTGTGATAATTAGATATTTTATACAAGTTTTTGCTCGACCCGACAAATACATGACACACAATAATATTTATTAAAAAATATTATTAAATGGATTTGACACCTACTCTCAAATTTGAGAGCGCCTTCAAATGACTCAGCGTCATTTAAAAGAATTGTATGCTCATCATACATTTAATTCTGGTTAATTTTTACATTACATGTTTACTTTTTAAATTTTACAAAATTAATTAAGGTTAAGTGAAAGGACATGTCCAAGCCCGTCCCGGAATTTCAATTCCAAGGATGTGAATTGACGAATGATGTGATTAAAGTTAAGCACACAAATTAAACCCTCTTCTATCAATTGTAGTATAAACGCAAGTAGGAATCGTTCTGGACCGGGGATTAGGAGGGTTTGCTAATCTAACACAAACTGACTCAAATAAGCAAAACAAGACTCAAAAGACTCTAAATAAACTAGTAAGACTCAAAACAGGTTCAAAACACTCAAAACTGCTTAAAAACACTAATTGGACAGATTCTAGACACTAGACACAACTTTGGACGAAAATTGAATTAAACTTGACTCAAAACACACAAAGACACAAACTAAGACAGATTCTAACTAATTAGACTCAAACAAGTGAAGGGGGATTGGTTTTAGAGTGAAACTAAGTTAAAACTAACACAGACTTTAAACTAGGCAGATTTAGACGAAATTGGGTTTTTAAGATGGATGGTGAACTAGCTAGAGGTTTCCTTATCCACACATGACTTATATGCATATAACTTGACTTCCAGTTACGTTTTCATTGAATTACGAATGACAATGCCCCAGATTAACCGTGTCAATCACTAATTAACCCTCAGATTCTCCTAATTTCATTGAATTGGACGGACAACTCATCTACAACCAAATTATTCTCATCAATTTCCCTACATGACATCATAATAGAGACACAATCAGAGATCATTACGCTCAATGAGAATCATAAGCATTGACGAGGTATTCATAACTATGACATCATGTTACTCACACCAAGAATTGAACTTAACACGATTGTTCCAACAACCTTTACTACTTGTGAACATAAGTTTGTAACAATTATGTGAAACTTACTTATATCCTAGCATCAAATTTATGCATGCCAATTAAGTGTCGACCCTTAACCAACAAACAGAAATAAGTTCCAATTCAAACAGTTAAGCCAATTGCATTCATACTTCAAGAATCTGTAACTGAAATTTATCAAGTCATATCACACACAAAATCATGGTTTCAAAGTAGCCTCTAGCTAAAAATGAGTTTAGCCTCTCATGATTACAGCAAAACAAAGGAAAACTAAATTAATCAACGAAAACATAAGGTAGAAAACACCTAAGAACGCCCAGCACTCCAGATTGGGTGCAACGCGCTCTAAAGCTGCTCCTCCTCTCCTTGCAGGGCTGCGGCACAAGTGGTTTAGGGTTTATGAATGGTGTTTGGAATGGCTGAGATGTGTAGAGGTGTGTAGAATTCGTATGGATGGGTGGTGGTGTGCGGCAAGGCTTGAAAATATGTATATATAGCATAGCAAACCCTAGGGAAATCAGTTTAGGACTTGGACTTAGCAGAAAAATAGGATTAGGGCCCTAGGGTGCGGCAATTAATTTGGAAAATGAATTGTGGTCCAATTAATCTCTGAAAAGGATTTGTAGAACCCAAATCCACAAGGAAAAAGGCCTAACAATCAGAATCCAATAGGGAAAGGGCCTGAGAGGTGCGGCACAATAGGATAAGGGCAGGGAATGCCTTGCAAGGCAAGGAAAAAGGATTCTACAAGGGTTTAGGTACGGCACTTTTTTAGGGTTCTAGAAAGAATGTGTTTTATGACAGATTTTGAGGTTTCTAGAAGTATTTGGGGCTCCACTTTTATAGGACAAGGGATAGGACATCTAGAAATCAGGTTTTAAGTCCCCTAAACTGAAGCAAACAGGTTAGGATAAGATAAGATAAGATAAGGTAATTTAGATAATGTTTTGGATAATTCCCCTTTTTTATAGCTGATTCCTTATCTTCTTTATCTTTGACTTCTTTCTTCCCTCTTTTTAGCTGATTTCAAGCCTTTGTATCTTCAATTTCGTCCATCAACTTGCCTCCATGCTTGCACTACCCAATCTTGGCCCAAAAATGCTCTAGAATGCTCCAAATTGCTTCTTTTTGCCATCTTGACACTTAAAACCTACAAACACACGAAAATAGCTTAAAACACTATAATAAGTAGAAACTAACTAAGAAAATGCAAGAAAACAAGCTAACTAAGTCGCATAAATATGCTTCTATCAACGAATTTGTCCCTAAAAGGATTGCTAAGGTATGTGACACGTTTAATTGATTAATGTTATCCTCCCTATAGTTGTGGAAAAATCTTAATGGAATTTAGGTAATGTTTTTATTTGTGTGGTTAGGGTTTAATGTGGACCATACACACAAACTGCATTTCTCTCTCCCGCACGCCCTCAGTTCACTCTCTCCTTCTTCCCTTCGAAACCGTACGGACAAACCCCAAAGACCACCAAATCTTCACGGATCGACGTGGTTGAGACCACCATCGTGCTCCTGGAGACCACGCGAACTCAGTGGTACCCATTTCAGGTAAGGGTTCATCCATTTTCACGTCGAAATCACGAACACCGAGATTGCCAGTATTCATCAACTTTTAAGGTTACGTTTTAGGACAATCCAAGCTCACCACGAGCTCAAGGAGGTTCCCACGAAGCTCGGAGTGCTTCGTTTGAAGGTTTGGGACGTCGGGATCACAAGGTTCGAAGGTGGCCGGCTTTGGTGGAATTTTCCCGACGTGATTTGGAAGGTTTTGAGGCTCCAAAGAGGTATAACCTTCTTCCTCTCATGATTTGTGACATTTTGGTGAAAATTTCATGAAAAATGGTGCAAAAACGAGCGAGAAAAGGGCAGTTGCAGGTCTGCCCAGAATTCGGCGCCGGTGGCACTGTTCCGGCGTCTGGAGGTTGAAGACGATGCGCGTGGGGGGCGCGTGAGGCGGTGGCCTCCCCAGCGCGTGAAGGCGCGTGAGCCCTAGGAAAAATAATTTAAAAATATCACGATGTTCGTGAGGTTGTGTAGATCACGTTGGTATATTCATATGCCAAAATTGAGCAATATATGAGAAGTTATTAGCAAAAGTTGGTTATGTGCTTAATTAACGTTATTTCGATTACTTCTCATATAGGCGAGGCTTATGCGGAAGACGAACACAGTCAAGGAAGGCTAAGGGGTTATGACCCTTCGATATAACTGTGAGTGGGCAGTTGTTTTCGTTATATACCTATATACTTATTGATTTTCCCAGAAATCGAATTTAAAAGAAAGTATGTTTAAAAATGCCATGCATAGATTTATATGAATCATGTGAGTTGAAATGCCATGCGTAGAATTTATATGAGATATGTGAATTGATATTTATATGATGCATATATGTGAATTGGTGCTGCGGACGCACAGGTGAGTATCAGGTGAGTTATATTTGGTTCATTGAATTGTTTGATGTGATTTATGTTGATAGCTCATAACCTGCACCCTGGTGTTAGTGCTTATGTTTTCACCTCGCATCACACGCTCACCTTGGATCCAAGTAGATGCTAGTCGTACAGACCACTAGAGGTGGTTCCGACATGCTAGTCGTACAGACCACTAGAGGTCGTTCCGACTAGTAGGTGACCCTAGATTATGTGCACAGATGATTGATGAGAGAAGCACTAGAGCGTATTATTACACCATCTTAGTCATACAGACTACTACAGGTAGTTCCGACTTATGTGCAGTGTAGTGCCGTACAGGTCACAGTTGGTGACTCCAGCTGGATTGGATATTGAGCTCTAGAATCAGCTGTACAGGATCACTGCAGGGTCTCCGGTTGATTTATTATTTCACCTGATTTATATTGATGCTTCCATATTATGTTTGGCACATGGCATGGCATATTTTCTGATAAGTGATAAAGAATGGCGTTTTGAGATTTTTGAAGCTACATATATTTATATATGCTATTTTCTGGGAAAGTATACAGGTTTTACAGCGATGGGTTAGAACTTTGATAAAGGAAAGATTTGAAAAGACCTGTTTTACTGACCCACTCAACTTTGTTTTGCGCCGCTCCAGGTTCGAGATAGAGCAGAGCTTTGGTGGCCACGAGGAATCCAACGATGTTCTGACAAAATTCACAAATGTAGGATTCATCTTCGGGTGTTATATCTTAGTAATTGTATCTTTAAAGCTTCCGAACTGTGTAAATGGTTACGTCACTCTCACGTGGCGGCCAGCATGCCCTCCTCCGGGATGGGGTGTGTCAGTTGGTATCAGAGCCTAGGTTGCAGTCCTGTGTATCTTGAGAATTTCCTAGTGTCTTCTGTCAGAACTATACCGCCTCGTAGAAAGCCATGTCGTTCAGTTGAGTCTAGCTTTCCCGATTTAGCTCAGTTATGGGAAGCTAGTACCAATGTGATTCAGTCTATTACCCAAAGGATTTTTCTCTTAGGACTGGTTATAAGTTGATGCTGAATCACTTTATGGAAATGAAAGACCTGAGGGAGCAAGTCGATGGCTTAATCATTTGGAAAAGACGTTTCAGATTATGCAAAGTCAAGGGAATCTTTCTTTTGCAAAGTAGGTCGAGATGACTACTTGGTTTCTGAGTATTGAATTTGCATCCTGGTGGAGACAGGAGTTTTATACGACGTCACCGGAGGAAACAGCTGTTTGAGAGTTGTTTAAAGAATTGTTTAAGGAAAGGTTTAGTCCTCCGACATAAATGGATGGTAAGAAGCGACAGTTTACAAATTTGAGACAAGGAAAGATGACGGCAAATGAGTATTATAGAAAGTTTACGGACAAGTATCGTTACCATTTAGATGTTGTTGTTAATCCAGTCGAGGTGTTATGTCGTTTTAAGCTGGATAATAAGAGGAAGTGGTGTTCTTTGACGACCACTATCCATTGTGCTTCTTACCAGGAGTTTTATGAGATGTTGTTGAGAATTGAGGACTCTGAGATTATGCTCAGCGAGAGTAAAGAGGAATAAGAAAATAATGGGAATCAGAGGAAAGACGATAAAGGTAAAGATCCATCATCTCAAGGACCTCGAAAGACTCAGAGCTTCAAGAGAAGTGAAACTAGTTCTAGTTCTCCCAGCGGAGGTTTTAGTGCCACTGGTCAGAGGCGAGGTGGTAGACTTACTGGTGATCCCAGATTTCAGAGACAAGGTGATTCGGATAGAGGGAATGTACCTTTGTGCCGTAGGTATAATAGCAGACACTTTGGAGAGTATAGACAAGAAAGCAGTGGATGCTTTACTTGTGGATAAATGGGACATAGAGCTGCAAATTGTCCCCAAAATCAGTAATTGCCAGCAGTCTTCTTTGCCACCACTAGCGCTGATCCAGCAAGTACCTGGATCTAGTAATTATGGTTAGATAAGCCGTGGTGTGCAGGATTAGAGTCGTACAGGTCACAAGAGGTGACTCCGACTTATATACTAGCATTGATCGATGAGTTATAAGTACAGCCGCACAGGTCATATTAGATGACTCCGGCTGGGTGGACGAGCTATAGATTCAATCATACAGGTCATACTAGTTGACTCCGGCTGATATATTTCTTGTTATTGATGATGTTGCCAAAGAGAGTAATGATGGAGCACGATCGAGGCGTGCATATGTATTTCTAATGAAGGGCAAGATGGTAATGTTGCACCCTTGAGGATTGTTGCTTACTTATCGAGACAACAGTGAGTTATCGTTATTGCGGGCTGCAGACCGTAATATCCATAACTTATTGTTGGATTCGTTAAGCGAGTAAACAGGTAGGTCATCCTACATTGGTATGGTGTTATTCAGGGTATCCAGTGATGGTGAAAGAGGTAGTTATGCCAGTGAATCTTATCCCGTTGAATTTTGTGGATTTCGATAAGCTTTTAGGCACAGACTGGTTGCATTATTATCGTGCCAAGATAGATTGCTACGGGAAATCAGTTACTTTCCATCGACCTGGATGACCAGAGGTTACTTTTGGGGGTATGCAAAGTGGAGTGAGGTATGTCGTTATTTCTGCTATGAGAGCAAAGAGATCGTTATCGAAAGGCTGCCAAGGATATTTAGTTCATGCGGTACTAAGAGATATTGCTCTGAGTAGTGTGGAAGAGGTCAAGGTGGTTAGACATTTTCCTGACGTTTTCCCTGAGAATTTACCTGGATTGCCTCCAGGCAAAGATGTGGAGTTCTCTATTGATTGTTTCCAGGTACGGACCTTATATTAGAGATTGGTTCATGATGAGTTAAGGGAATTGAAAAGTCAGTTGCAAGAATTGGTTGATAAAGGTTCCATTCAACCTAGTATGTCGTCGTGGAGAGCCCAGTTTATTTATGAGGAAGAAGGTGGACATTAAGGCTATATATTGACTATGGACAATTGAATCGGGTAACGATTAAGAATCGTTATCCATTATGGACAATTGAATCGGGTAACGATTAAGAATCGTTATCCATTACCACGTATTAATGATTGTTTGATCAGTTTAGAGGTGCCTGTGTATTTTCAAGGATTGATTTGAAGTCTGGTTACTACCAATTGAAGATTAAGAGTGATGATGTCCCTAAGACGGTTTTCAGAACTCGTTATGGTCTTTATGAGTTTTTGGTGATGCCATTCGGATTGACGAATTTTATGAGTTTGACGAATGAAGTATTCCAGGAATATCTCGACAGGTTTGTTATCATTTTCATTGACGATATTCTGGTATACTTAAGACTATAGCAGAGCATGCTAGACATCTTAAAGTGGTATTACAAAGATTGAGGGATCGTTGATGTATTCTAAGTTTAGCGAATGCCAATGTTGGATGAATCAAGTGGCATTTCTGGGACATGTTATATCTACTTAAAGTATTCAAGTGGATTCTTAAAAGGTAGCAGAAGTTGAGAATTTGGAATAATCGCGAACCGTGACTAAGATTCGAAGTTTTCTTAGCTTAACAGGCTATTATGGATGGTTTGTGAAAGATTTTTTAGTCATTGCCTTGCCATTGACGAGATAGACGAGAAAAGAGGTTAAGTTTGAGTGGGATGAAAATGGTGAGCAAAGTTTTCAACAGTTGAAGTATTTCCTCACCCATGCACTTATGTTAGCACTCTCAGATGATAACGGGAATTATGAGGTCTATAAGGATGCTTCCTTGAATGGTTTGGGATGTGTATTGATGCAAATGGTAGGGTGGTTGCCTATGTTTCACAGCAATTGGAACCTCATGAGATGAATTGCCCTACTTGTGATTTGGAATTTGCGACTATCATCCTTGCTTTGAAGTTATGGAGACATTATATTATTGGTGAGAAGTGCAAGATTTTTACGAATCATAATAGTCTCCAATATCTGTCTACTCAGAGGGATCTTGATTTTAGGTAACGAAGGTGGATTGAATTGCTTAGTGATTATGATTGCACGACCAGGGTAATCGTGCAAATGTTTGGGCTGATGTACTTAATATGAAGACTCTCGTGAGAATAAATGCTTTGTATGCTTGTTATGTTCCTCTTCTTACGGATTTGAGATCTACTGGAGTAAAGTTGGAAATAGAAGAACGAGAAGAAGCCTTGCTTGCTAGTATCAAGTTAAGCTTATTTTAATTAATCGTATACTCGATGCCCAGAGGATTGATGAAGAAACCAGGAATTAATTGAGGCAAAGAATATCGAGAAAAAGAAAGACCTCAGAGTTAGAGAACCAAATGGCATGCTTATGCAAGAGAACAAGATGTATGTACCTAATGTTATGGAATTAAAGAAAACAATTTTGGAACAAAGCGCACGGTTCAGCTTATGCAATGCATCCTGGAAGTATTAAGATGTATCATACCATTTAACCATTTTACTATTGGCCGTGTATGAAAAGAGAAATTTTGAGTATGTAAGTAAATGTATCATATGTCAGCAAGTTAAAACGGAAAGAAAGAAGCCTTTTGGATTGATGCAGTTACTTCCCGTTTCACAGTGGAAATGGAAAAATATTACTATGGATTATGTGTACAAACTTCCTCGTACACGAGACGGTTATGATGGAATTTGAGGTGGTAGATGATCAGCTTACTAAGTCAGAGTATTTTACTCCAGTGAAGAGCAGCAACCTTTCCAGACAAGTGAACGGTTAATTATTTGTTTTATGGAAAAGAGATTTAGACTTACGGATCTGTTGAGCTTTTTGGGTATGTTGGTCACTTCTAAGTTCTGGGTAACTTTTCAAGAAACTTCGGATACAAGATTACTTTATAGTGCATCATATCATCCTCAGACAGACAACAGAGAGGACCATTCAGACCTTGGATGATATACTAAGATCTTCGGTATGGCAGTTTGGTGACGCTTGGATTAAAAGTTGGATTTAATAGAATTTGCCTACAACGATAACTTTCATTCGAGTAGTGGTAGGACACCATTTGAGGCACCTTATGAGAAAGCTTGTCGTACATCTTTATGTTGGTCAGAGGTTGGTGAACGAGTTTTAGTGGGCCCTGAGTTAGTGGAGGAGACTACTCAGAACATTCAGGTGATTAAGTCTAACTTGAAAGCGGCCTAAGATCGGCAAAAGAGTTTGGCGGATAGGCATGTCACAGATCGAGTTTATAATGTGGGCGATTTGGTATTTTTGAAATTATCACTTTGGAGAGGTGTGGTACAGTTTGGGAAAAGAGGCAAGTTAAGTCCTAGGTTCATAGGACCTTATGTGATTACGGAAAAGGTTGGTGAGGTTGCCTACAGGCTGGAGTTGCCTCCAGAGTTATCTAAGGTGCATAATGTGTTTCATGTCTCGATGCTTCGACATTATGTTTCGGATCCTTCACATGTGATTCCCCCTCAACCTTTGGAGATTAATCCGGATTTGACGTACGATGAGGAACCAGTGACTATCTTGGATTGGAAGGACAAGGTTCTAAGGAATAAGACAGTGAGCTTGGTCAAAGTATTATGGAGGAACCACTCGGTGGAAGAAGCTACTTGGGAGACTGAAGATCGAATGAGAGAGATGTATCCGAGGTTGTTTTATGGATACTAGTGGTTTATTTGGTTATGTGAATTTCAAGGACGAAATTCTATAAGGAGGGTAGATTGTCACAGCTCGTCCCGGAATTTCAATTCCGAGGATGTGAATTGACGAATTTGTCCCTAAAAGGATTGCTAAGGTATGTGACACGTTTAATTGATTAATGTTATCCTCCCTATAGTTGTGGAAAAATCTTAATGGAATTTAGGTAATGTTTTTATTTGTGTGGTTAGGGTTTAATGTGGACCATACACACAAACTGCATTTCTCTCTCCCGCACGCCCTCAGTTCACTCTCTCCTTCTTCCCTTCGAAACCGTACGGACAAACCCCAAAGACCACCAAATCTTCACGGATCGACGTGGTTGAGACCACCATCGTGCTCCTGGAGACCACGCGAACTCAGTGGTACCCATTTCAGGTAAGGGTTCATCCATTTTCACGTCGAAATCACGAACACCGAGATTGTCACTATTCATCAACTTTTAAATGGTTACGTTTTAGGACAATCCAAGCTCACCACGAGCTTAAGGAGGTTCCCACGAAGCTCGGAGTGCTTCGTTTGAAGGTTTGGGACGTCGGGATCACAAGGTTCGAAGGTGGCCGGTTTTGGTGGAATTTTCCCGACGTGATTTGGAAGGTTTTGAGGCTCCAAAGAGGTATAACCTTCTTCCTCTCATGATTTGTGACATTTTGGTGAAAATTTCATGAAAAATGGTGCAAAAACGAGCGAGAAAAGGGCAGTTGCAGGTCTGCCCAGAATTCGGTGCCGGTGGCACTGTTCCGGTGTCTGGAGGTTGAAGACGATGCGCGTGGGGGCACGTGAGGCCGTGGCCTCCCCGGCGCGTGAAGGCGCGTGAGCCCTAGGAAAAATAATTTAAAAATATCACGATGTTCGTGAGGTTGTGTAGATCGCGTTGGTATATTCATATGCCAAAATTGACCAATATATGAGAAGTTATTAGCGAAAGTTGGTTATGTGCTTAATTAACGTTATTTCGATTACTTCTCATATAGGCGAGGCTTATGCGGAAGACGAACACAGTCAAGGAAGGCTAAGGGGTTATGACCCTTCGATATAACTGTGAGTGGGCAGTTGTTTTCGTTATATACCTATATACTTATTGATTTTCCCAGAAATCGAATTTAAAAGAAAGTATGTTTAAAAATGCCATGCATAGATTTATATGAATCATGTGAGTTGAAATGCCATGCGTAGAATTTATATGAGATATGTGAATTGATATTTATATGATGCATATATGTGAATTGGTGATACGGACGCACAGGTGAGTATCAGGTGAGTTATATTTGGTTCATTGAATTGTTTGATGTGATTTATGTTGATAGCTCATAACCTGCACCCCTGGTGTTAGTGCTTATGTTTTCACCTCGCATCACACGCTCACCTTGGATCCAAGTAGATGCTAGTCGTACAGACCACTAGAGGTGGTTCCGACATGCTAGTCGTACAGACCACTAGAGGTGGTTCCGACTAGTAGGTGACCCTAGATTATGTGCACAGATGATTGATGAGAGAAGCACTAGAGCGTATTATTACACCATCCTAGTCGTACAGACTACTACAGGTAGTTCCGATTTATGTGCAGTGTAGTGCCGTACAGGTCACAGTTGGTGACTCCGGCTGGATTGGATATTGAGCTCTAGAATCAGCCGTACAGGATCACTGCAAGGTCTCCGGTTGATTTATTATTTCACCTGATTTATATTGATGCTTCCATATTATGTTTGGCGCATGGCATGGCATATTTTCTGATAAGTGATAAAGAATGGCGTTTTGAGATTTTTGAAGCTATATATATTTATATATGCTATTTTCTGGGAAAGTATACAGGTTTTACAGCGATGGGTTAGAACTTTGATAAAGGAAAGATTTGAAAAGACTTGTTTTACTGACCCACTCAACTTTGTTTTGCGCCGCTCCAGGTTCGAGATAGAGCAGAGCTTTGGTGGCCACGAGGAATCCAACGGTGTTCTGACAGAATTCACAAATGTAGGATTCACCTTCGGGTGTTATATCTTAGTAATTGTATCTTTAAAGCTTCCGAACTGTGTAAATGGTTACGTCACTCTCACGTGACGGCCAGCATGCCCTCTTCCGGGATGGGGTGTGTCAGGACACGTGGTAAATAATTAAGTATATAGTGAGCATACATTATAGTTTATGATTAAGTATATAGTGAGCATACATTATAGTTTATGATGAGGAAAAAAAAACTAAATTATAAAATAAATTAAATTTAAAATGACAAATTTTGGATGCAAAAAAATTAAATAAAAAAGTGGCCCACCCCTTTCAATCCTAGCACCATTCCGCTGTTGCGCCACTTCCAAATCACCATCGTCTCCCACTTTTAGCCGCCATTTGGTTTTCAAGCGGCTCCTCCAACTTGTCACAGCCCGTCTCAAAATCTTTCTAACGAGGACGTGAAAAGACGGAATTGACCCTAAAGATTACTAAGGTGTGTGTGACATATATATTTGATTAGTATTCTCCTTCCAAAGTTTTTGGAAAAATTTATTTGGAATTTAGATTGTAATTTTTTTATTGTATGGTTAGGGTTAAAGTGGACCACACACACATACAAACCTACCCCCTCTCTCTCTCTCCCGCGAACTTCCTCTTTCTTCTCTCTCGATTTTTCCTGCACCCGTGTACTGTACACGTACAGACGAGCTCCAAAACCACCTTAAACATCACAGATCGAAGGTTTTAAGGTAATATTCTGGTTCCCTATCTTCCCCTGAGTCCATTGGTACAAGTTTTGGAACTTAGAACCCTTAAAATCACGTCGAAACCATAACCCCATTTGATAGCACTGTTCATGCACACGTGAATTGTTGGTTTTCAGGGAATTGTAAGCTTATAGGAAGCTTAGTAAGGTTCCAAGGAAGCTCGGAGTGCTTCGTTTGAAAGAATTGGACGTAGGAATCGTGAGTTTGAAGCTTGGCCGGATTTTGTGGAAATTACCCGGTAAGATTTCATGACTTTTAGAACTTTAAATTGATATAGCGTGATTTTATAAGTTAGGAGCTTCATTTTGATGTAAAGATCGTGAAAAATGGTGCAAAAATGGCCGAGATATCGAAGTTGGAAAATTTCCCCAGTTTTCCGGCAACCGATGACTCGCTGGAGAAGAAAGGAGTATATTCCGTCAGTTTGGACGGAATATGCTGACACCGTTAGTTAAGTTTAACAGTTTCCGTTAGGAGTTGACGAAATATTCCGAGGAATATTCCTGACGCCGTTTAAGAATCTGTCAATGTGACTGGCACGTGACCGCGCGTGGGGGCGCGTAGGTCCGTGCCATTTCTGGCTCGTGGGGGCGCGTGACAGGTCCAAAAATAATTTAAAAAATATGGGGATGTTCATGAGGTTGTGTAGATCACGTTGGTATATTCATGATATCTGTGTGCGTGTATTGTGCGTGTGTGATCTCTGTGTGCGTGTGTTGTGCGTGTGTGGTGGCATGTGAAAGTCTCTGACTCTGTGTGTGTGTGTGGTGGCGTGTGAGAAAAAAAAAACATCCAACTAATTTAACTTTTTCAACTTTTACAACTTGTACAATTTTTGACAAGACAAAAATAATGGTGGTTTCATCAAGATTTAAAACCGTGTGCCATGCGTGACATTCTTTCACATTCTCAGAGGTGGAGTATCAGATCATCACACATTTTTTGACCCTTCAAAAATTGAAAAACCTTTATTACACCTTTTCGTTTCTTCTTCTTTCCTTAGCTCTTTCAAAGCCATTCCAGATCCATTCCAGAGCCATTTCAGAGCTTCAAACTGAATAAATGGATCTGCAGCTTGCGCCACTCCAAATTAAATGTTAAATACCTTCTTTCTCTATTCACAGACAGTAAGCTGCAGAGGATCGTCGAGGTTTTGCTGCTACGTACGACATCGAAAGTTCCAAATTTGTTACATTTGTGTAATTATTATTTTATTGTTGCTCCACGCATATTCTATTTGGCCTTTACACAAAGGGTTCCATATTTAAGGTAAGTTTACGAACTTATATTTATATTATTGTAATTTATACAACAACAAAAAAATTTGTGTGGACCCCCGTGCATGTGATCTAATAACTAAATAATACTTGCATGTTAATTTTTTGAAGTAATTAAGTAATGTTGTATAATTATTACCTAGAATAATTTTAATATGTTTAATGTTATTTATTATTTTATTATCAAATTGGATTATTATTCATTAATATTAGGTTTTATTATTCCATATTATTTTTATAATTACTTAAATTCTTACAATCATTTTCTTTACTTCCTATTTAATATGTTTCCGTCACTATATATTTTTTGGCCAAAAAATAATTGCCTAATATTCATGAAAAATAAATATAGGTACGTTTAAGATGTCCAGTAGAGTTACTAAACGTGATCCAGCTTGGGAACATGGAGACCCAATAGACGGAAACAAACATGGCACAATTTGCAAATATTGTGGTCGGGTAATGAAGAGTGGCGGAGTGAAAAGACTTAAGTACCATCTTAGTGGATTAGATCCAGGAAATAATGTCCAACGATGCGATAATGTCCCCCTAGAAGTGAAGGCATTCATCACCACATTATTAAAAAATAAAAACAACATAAGGAAAAGATAACACATGGAATGGAAAATATTCGAGCTGGGGCTACGAGGAGAAGTCATTGGCCAAGCGGTTGACAGTGATGATGATGACGATGAGGACGAATGTGATGATGACATGGGACCTGAAGAACGATGCAGTTTCAAACAAGCATTACGTGCCTCCAAACAGTCAACATGGGAAAGAGAACACCTTCATAAAATTCCTAATAGAGCACAAGGTTCCAGGACAAGTGGTGGTGCACAAATGAGACGGGGAGCAAGTGTTAGAGAATCACAACCAACACCACCAATAGCCCCAAGTTTATATAAGTCATCCAAAGCACGTCAAAAGAGTGTTTGGAGTTATTTTACTGGAGGTAATGTGAATGAGGGAATGAGGCGTCTAATTAGCAAGTTCTTTATCTATGAAAATGTCCCTGCTGAGAAGGCATCATCACATCATTTCAAAAATATGGTATTGGGATGTCAACAGGCCAGTGTTGGAGTACAACCTCCCACTCCCTATGAGGTAAGAAACAAATATTTGGAAATGGAGTATAAAGACATTGGCAAGTATGTTAACAAGTTGAGGTCAAAGTGGGAAACTAATGGTTGCACAATCATGTGTGACGGATGGACTGGCCCGACCAGATTGTCTATCATAAACTTCATGGTATACTCCAAGGGAAAGACAATTTTTTTGAAGTCTGTTGATGCTTCAGACCATATAAAGAACTACAAGTATATTTACAAATTATTGAGGGATGTAATCATGGAGGTGGGAGAGCATAATGTTGTCCAAGTCGTGACCGACAACGGTTCTGCATTTGTCAAAGCTGGAAAAAAGTTAATGAAGCATCATAATGTGTTCTGGACATCATGTGCAGCACATTGTATTGATATCATGTTTAAGGCAATGGGGAAGAGAGAGAATATTGTTACTGTCGTAAAAAGAGCTAGAACGATCACAAATTATATTTACAATCACGGTTGGTTGTTGGCAAAGATGCGTGAATTTTGCAAAGGAGAAATTATTCGTCCAGCTACCACTCGATTCGCCACCAACTATATTGCATTAGACAGCCTACTTAAGAAGAAAGCAGGGTTGAAGCAACTATTCACTAGTGACGATTGGGCCAACCACAATTTCAGCCGCTCAAATGCAGGTCGTATGGTGGAAAGTATAGTGTTTGATCATGCTTTTTGGACTCAATCAGAACATGTGTGCCAAGTGTTTGAACCTCTTTACAAAGTTTTACGGATCGTTGGCACAAAAGTGTATCCTACTATGGGGGCAATATATGAGTTGATGCGTGTAGTGAAGGATGACTTGGAAAGAAAACATGGTGCAAGGTGGATCATAAAGATAATTGATGACCGATGGTATAAAACATTATACCACGATTTGCATGCAGCAGGTATAAATTATGTCATAATTTGCAATTCATTTCTTTAGTTGCATGAGTATTATTTCTCTTATTAGAGTATGTGTTTCTTTGAACATCATAGTATTTGCATCCTCGATACCAATACAGACCCGGTGTTGGAGATGATGGTACCCTTATACGTGCTGTACATAATGTATACTCTAAATTAGACCCTGTATCACCAACAGTTGGCCAATTTGGAAATAAGGTACACAATTACTTAAATTATAATAATTACATTGTTGGATTAAACTAACACGATTTATTGAATTCAGCTAACATGGTTTAAAGATGCAAGAAGAACTTTTGGAGAACCAACATCAGTTGGTGCTCGAACAAAAATGTCTCCTAGTGAGTGTAAACATATTTCACTATCAGTTTATAATAGAATTTGTTGGAGTTATTAGGCTTATCAACATTGTTTTTCATTATAGCTGAATGGTGGATCATGTATGGGACTGATGCACTAACTGTGAGAAAGTTAGCAAAGAAATTGGAGTGCATTTGCACTCATACACACAAAGCAAAGAAATAGGTTGGCTCATAGTAGGTTATTAGTTTATTGCTACTACAACATAAAGCTTCAAATTCGAGATAAGGAAGCAGAAATAGATCATGTTGACCTTGGTGACCCACTAGATGTGTTTGATATTGTTGCTGAAGATGATGATACAGAGGGTAACCAACTTTATCAATGGATTAGACCTCATCATTTAGATGATGATGAAGGCAACCCAGCTCCCAGAGTTGCTAAAGAAGCACGTAATGAAGGGATAAATGTAGAAAGAGTATTAGAGGAGGAGGTGGGATCTAGCAGCGCTGACTCTTTGGAAGAACTTTTGAGCCCAAGACCAAGAAACACTGGAATTCCACCTTCTTCCAATCCTACACAACCACAAGATCATGCTGATACTAATGATAGATCTAGTACAAGATCAGGAGACTCACCTACCATCGGAGGTGGGAATGATGAAGGATATAGTGGAGCTGGAGGTAGTGTTGGATATGGAAACTATGTTGGACCACCTCCCGGATTTATGAGCCCTTTCACTGGTGAGGCAAACTTCACGCATGCAACACAGGATGAGGACCATGGTAGTAGGCGGGCAGGACCAGGAATTGGTGCCACAGGGAAGGATTATACTCGTAGAGAAATAGGCAAGGGGACTTTGTCAAGTCAAGAAGATGACTCGTGATCTATAACTTCGAACTCTGTTGGAGTGGGAAGTAGTAACTATGGTTATACTCATAACCAACCATTTCCCTACCCTTCATATCCTATTCCTGTTGGGATGGAATTGAGCGACTCATGGAAAGAATCCGAGACTCAATCTTCAAATGATTTTGCTTATGGACAACGTCAACCAATCTCGGATCCATATGGGTGACATGTTAACAATTACATGCAAAACTATTTTGGGGATTTATCATTTGATGACTACTCTTCACAATACACTTACTCTACACATAGAGATGATGAAGATAGTGAAAAATTTGAACCTCATAGGAACTCTATGTGGTACTAAGTCACTCATTTATCTTACCATGCAATGTATAAAGTGTAAAATATTGTACTAATTCATTATATATAAATGATTATGGTGTGTTTAAACTTCTTTCAATAATTACTACATATTTTCTACATTCACAATGTTTGCCAGCTCGCTATATAATCAACTTAAATCAGTTAAATCCATCATGCAATGCATTTCCTTCTAATTTTTTGTGATAAACTAATAGATAATTGACTAAATAAACATCTTGTAAAGTTTCAATAAAAATTTCCAAGTTTTTCTTACAATTTACGTGGTTTTTATTCAATTTTTATCGATATCGATAATATCCCGATATTTCCATTGAAATTTTCGTATTTTTGGATTACCGATATTTCTGATATGATCGATATTTTATACCTTAGTTCTATCAAACGTGTACTTAGATTCACAATTTAGGAAATTCAGCCCACCTTAGAAAGTCCACCAAACATTAACAATGACCGATTCGAGGCCGCCATTGATTGACGTGGGGCCAACAGCATTGACGTGGGCCCAACAGCATTTACGGTCCACACTGCAATATGATCCTTCTCAGCACCGACAGAGTTCAGAAGCCGACAACTCCACAGCTCTAGCCAAAATAATCAAATATAGGAAAAATAAATACAAAATAAAAGAAAATAATAATAAAAATAGTGAGAGAAAACTAAAGTCTGTCTTGAAAAGTGGAACAACCTCTTCTTCTGTCGCATGACGTGTTTCTGCATTTCCGATGGAGTCGAACCCCCAGCCCTCAGGTTGCAATCCCCAATTTTTCATTAATTTTGCAGCTAATCGGTTTAATTTCTCGTTATTCCTATTCAATGTCACGCTTTAATTTCTGGGTAGGCAGAAATTCGTTTTTTCTTCTGCATTTTTGTATGATTGTTAGGTTGGTATGGAGGGTTTTGGGAGTTTTGGTTGATTGTTTGAGATATTGGAGTTTTGGGGATTTTTGGTTGTTGATTAGGGGATTTTGATTGTTGATCAGGGATTGTAAGTTTCTGGGTTTGGGAATTGTTTTTGAGGTTAGAATATGTTTTGTTTCCATTTGTTTCCAGAGAAAAATTGTGAAGAAGATGGAAGGAGTTGTAGTTTGGGATATTTTTTTGGTTCATTTTTATTGCCCTGCGTAAAGATTCACAACCACTTGACTGAATTACTCCGCTGCTGTGCTCGTTGGGTTAGTGTTAAGGGTTTAAATTGTGGTGGTGAGGTGATTCTCCGACGCAGTGATTGTATTAACAAAATGATGATTGATTACTGGAATTTTGGTGTTAGTGAATGATGATCCAGCTATTGAAATGATTGATAGCGTGGTCGAGTAAATGGAGTACCAGATTATATCTGAGCATAAAATTATGTAGCTTTGCTTGTGCATGGCTGTTATTCTCGCTAGAGCTATCATTAAAGGTTTTCTTCACTGAGTATTCAGAACTCATGGACTGCCTTTCATGTTTGGTGTAACCCCTTGACTCATTGTGTCCCCTTGCTGCATATAACCACAGCGTTAAATGTAATGCTTACACTCACTTCTTTGTACCAAGTGTGGTCTAAAATTTCAATATACTTGTTCATGGAACATATCCCTATTCATCCGCAATCAGTTGTGATTTAAATTTATGAGATAGCAAGATTTTTATGAAAACTAGGATGTTTTCTTTTATTTTGTTATTAATTTTTTTGGCTTTTATAAGAACTTTGTTTGTGTAACTTGAACTTTTACTAATTTGGTAGATTGTGATTTGGAAATTGAGTTACATTGTGTCCAATATTGCAGCTAACGGTCCTCCCCCAAAACCGTGGGAGAGAGCAGGTTCATCATCCGGTCCTACACC
Source organism: Heteromeles arbutifolia (assembly GCA_024362995.1). Lineage (NCBI taxonomy): Eukaryota > Viridiplantae > Streptophyta > Magnoliopsida > Rosales > Rosaceae > Heteromeles > Heteromeles arbutifolia. Next base: position 27,352,331 of record JANCRC010000011.1, on the reverse strand, counting down.
TTTCAAACCTCCATCAGCTGGAAGCACAAGTGATGTAGTTGAGGCTTCGGGAACTGCTAAACCTGGAGAAATAGTTCCAAGTTCTGATAGAATGACCGCTGTTAACAGAAATGCTTTTGCTAGGCCGGTTCCCTCAAGGCCTTGGGAGCAAAACTATGGAAGCAGCACCAACTATGGAGGTTAGTGTTAACATGATCTTCTCCGTCCTCTTATTTTGGTTTTCCAAATTACTTTATTGGCTTTATAACATTAATTTTTGTTTGTTCATTAATTTTACCTATCCCATGCTATGGTCCAAATTACTTTATTGGCTTTATAACATTAATTTTTGTTTGTTCATTAATTTTACCTATCCCATGCTATGGTTCTACTATGAACTATAACTCAGGTTATGGTTCCGGAATATCTGGAGTGTCTGGAATGTACGGTTCATATGGTGGAAGTGGAGGATTATACGGTAGGGGGATGTACGGCAACAACAGTATGTATAGGGGTGGGTATGGTGGTGGTGGGCTTTATGGATCTTCTGGGATGTATGGAGGTGGAATGTACAACAGTAGTTTAGGAGCCCCGGTGGGTGGTTATGGAATGGGCATGGGTGGTCCTTATGGAGGTCAAGATCCAAATGATCAATATGGTCCTCCTCCATCTCCACCGGGGTTTTGGATTTCAGTACTTCGGGTGGTAAGCATCTGCTGTTTTTCTTGTTTATAGTTTCGTATTGGATGGATGAAAAATGCATAAACATAATTGCATTTTAAAATTAGTTAGGCATAATAAACTATGAAGCTTTCTAAATGGCTAATATGCGACAAAATGAAAACAATATAGAATTGTGTATTTCGGTTTACCTTGATTTGTGGAGCCAGCTCATGTGGCATTTATAATTCTCTTTTGGGATCGGAATTGATAGAACAAGAAGAGGATGTACTTTTAACACCCTCTATAATATTATCAACAAAAAAAATTAATTAGAGTTTTTTCAGAATTTTCTTGACTTTCATGTGATGGCTTATTCTAAATTCTCTTGTTATTGCAGACGCAAGGTGTGGTTAACTTTTTTGGTCGAATTGCAATTCTCATAGACCAGAACACCCAAGCATTCCATTTGTTCATGTCTGCACTTCTTCAGGTTTTTCATCCGTCATTGTATCTCTTTACCTGTCCACAATCAACTGTGGTAAACGTATATTTTAGTGAATTCAATCATTTTCAATTGCCCACAACACCTGCACAAAATTTACTACCTGAACTGTACTGTGTTGGTGTACAACATCTTGCCATCTTCCCATAGTACATGATATTAAAATGCAACTGTAAGAAGTCCGGTTTATAAGTTGCTGTATTTGCATGCAAGAGGAAATTGTAGAAATGGTCCCTCAATTTTACCCCAATTGGAGCAATGGTCCCTCAACCAAAAATTTATGACAATTGGTCCCTTCTCAAAACGTACAGCTATGGTCCTTTTTGTCAACTCTGTCAGAACTTCCGTCAAAACGAGTCATGTTGAAAGAATCATTGCTACAATCGGATTAGAGTTGAGGGACAATTGCTCCAATTGGTTTAAAGTTGAGGGACCATTTCTCCAATTGGGTTAAAGTTGAGGGACCATTTCTACAATTTTCTTATTTAGTTTTTCATATTTGACCCTTGATTCAACCTCACGTGCGTGGCACGTGACTCATTTTGACCGAAGTTTTAACGGAGTTGACAAAAATGATCATAGTTGCACGTTTTAATGAGTTAAGGGACCAACGGTCATGGATTTTTAGTTGAGGGACCATTACTCCAATTGGGATGAAGTTGAGGGACCATTGCTACAATTTTCTCTTGCATGCAAAAAGAACGTAAAGGTTCCAATAATTTATTAAATATGTGATTGATGTTTTAGGTCTTCCATATCCTCAATTCGTTTGGGTGGAATGGAATACTAATGACAGATTTGAGACTATTTGAAGACTTCGAGCCCGTTTATGCATTATTTAACTGTTTGACAATACTTTGCTGCAGCTTTTTGATTGTTCCGGATTATTGTACGGAGAGCTAGCTAGATTTGTATTGAGGATACTGGGAGTTAAAACAAAACCCAAGGTTCATCCTCCAGGTCTGAATGGGTTTAACGGACCCCATGGACCCTGCGGAGGAAACCAGAACTTCATTGAGGGTCCGAGACCTGCTCCTAGTGGTGGTTGGGACAATGTTTGGGAAAATGATACTGGTAAATGACGAGACAAGTAGTGATATTTTGGCCTCCCGGTGAATCTTGCTTCCAATCAGGAAAATAGAAAGTAGATGTGGAGTCGTGTATTTTTGCAACTGATACTAAATTGTTTGTGGGTCATTAGATGAGCCAGTGAAAAATGGTATGACACGTACGTCTTGAATCTGAAATGTTTGTGTTTAATTATAAGTTGTGATTACATTTAATTACATTCTTAACATCCTGATTCTGCACCTCATTCTATCTTTGATCATCACAACATTAGTCTCATCTGGAAAACTATGAGTGGGTTTGTCTGTGGGGTGGGGGATGAGCAGTCGATGGTTATAACCAGCGTTTTGTTTTCGTATTACATATTGTAGTCTCCATGAGCTATTGTGTAAAATTTACTTGGTACCGTCTAAATAATAATTTACTTGATGGTTGGTTGGTTCGTTCGTTCGTTCGTTCGTTCGTTCGGGTGCTTTTGAGATAAACATTGTTGGCAGAACAGCACTCTATGGGACATTACTTGCTTAACGCACATAATTTCTATACATTTCGTTGGTTTCCTCATGCAGCTACAGAGATTATGCTATTGTGGACAGACAGGAGTCATGCAAGCACCTATGTAGCTTCAGTCATTTAGTTAAAGCTCAAATTTCCAAGATTTGATTGCTGCGTGGTCTTCTTCAATCAGTTTGACGACTTAAGTATGTGCAAGTCCATTTTAAGTTCCTGACCTCATTGTATAACTAAGCTCCTTCAACAACTCGCACACCCTCACTCCTGCCGGCTGCAAGGTATTCGTTCCTAACAAGTGGTTTGCTTATTACGCGCACCTTCTGGGTTGAGATGCAGCGAGTTTTCTGTATCCATTCCAGTATTACATTCGGGTACATGTCTCTCATCCGAATTCCCATCGAACCCTCTTCTGACACCACTGCAGTCTACAGAATCAGCTTGTGTGGAGTACATATGTTCAAGTCCGTCACTGTTATGATCAAATTAGAACCTGAAAAACCGTCCGGATGGTGAAAGTCTTGTGGAGAAACCACTCTGTTGAGGAAGCTACCTGGGAGACAGAGAAGCGTATGCGAGATCTTTATCCACGTCTGTTCTTTAATTATCATCTTTAGTAGTGTTGAAATTTCGGGTACGAAATTTTCTTAAGAGGGGTAGATTGTGACAACCCGTTTCTAATTTTCCATGTAATTTTCTTCTCGAGTGTAAATTGATGTTTATGCCCTTTTTGACAAAAGTGGAACCTGACGTGGATGTAGTTATTCGGCTTTAAATTATTTTTCTCGTTATCGTAATTAAATAGTACTCATTGTTATGGTTGCGTGAACACGAATTAGACCCGAATCAGACTTATAACGAAAAAGTTATGCTTAGTTAAAGTGAGTTAACAACGGGTAGATTTTGTACATGTGCGTGTTATTTATTCAGTGTTTGAAAACCACTATTTTTGATAAGGCACGTTAGATTCCGCGTGATTTCCGCCGTACAAAACCCTATCATTTATCTCTTTAAAAATATGACCCGTGCCTTTCTCAAATCTCTCCTCCAATCAGACTCACCCGCTCTCTTCTTTTTAGCCGATCATAAGTTGTCTCCTTCTCTCTCTCGCCCGTAACTCTCTTTTCTCTGCAACACCAAGGACCATCATCAAACTCTATAGATCGAGCCTAAAACGACCACCATCGAGATCCTCTCATCCTCACAAACCCATCCGTACCAACCGATCATGAAATGGACAAGTTTTAAGTGTCCAACTCAAAGCTCCGACTCGGGTGTCTGTTCTCCGATGAGTTTTTGTTCAATTTGCACGGTCTTGGGAGTTTTGGAAGCATCTAGGCAACTCCTCGAGGCCATTAACCTAGTTTTGAAGTGAAGCCGACGAGGAAACTCACGGTTTTGGGACGTCGAGTTTAGGTTCGAAGCCTTCAAGGATTTTTCAGCCCTTTTCCAAGTTCTTTTTGGACTCTCAAAGGTACAATCTTATTCTCTTCGTCATGGGTTTCAATTCCATATAAATTTTGTTGAAAATGGTTAAGAATTGACAAAGTTACAGAGTTTCGAAAACTTTTCCAAAAACCGGCGAGTTTTACCAGAATCCGGTGAACCAGACGGCGGAGGACGGCGGGGGTCAACCAAAGAAGACAGAGAATATTCCGTTAAAGTTAACGAAATATTGTAATGCCATTAGGTAATGCCGTTAGACTTAACGGAATATTCCGTCATAATCTGACGGAATATTCCCTAGAATCTGTCAGTTCTGCCAGCGCGTGGCTCGCGCTTGTGGCTGTGACAGCGCGTGAGGGCTCGTTCGACCACTGGCCGACGTGTGCTTGACGTGTACAGGTCCGTGACGTCGAGTACAATGCTTTGGTATATTTAAACCTCCATTTGAGCAAACTATTCGGCATTTTCCTAGCCTTTTAGTATATGTTCTATTTAATTAATTAGTTTTGATTATTTCGCATATTGGTGAGACTTATCCCGATGACGTATGAGGACAAGCAAGGCTAGGAGGCTACGATCCATCAACGTATTAGTGAGTGGGCATTTGTTTATATATATATATATATATATATATATATATATATGAACTTTATAGTTTCCACAAAAGCTTTTGGATTGATTTATACCTATCATGCCATGTTTTATTTAATTTTAGAAATGTTATTATGTGGATGAGATTTATATACTGTCATGGCATGTTCATATGCATTTTACCTGCTCATCATACATTGCTGCACCCGGTGTTAGTGCTCGCCCAAGGTTAAGGCCAGTCTTTCATGTGTATGTTCACATCTGCACCGTATGCTCGCCTTGGATCCAAATAGGTGCCAGTCCTGTCGTACAGGTTGCAATAGGCAACTCCGACTCGTATATGACCGCGAATAGCACTAGTCTTCATGTGATTGTAGCACTAGAGTGTATATTATGATTACACCCTGTCCTGTTCATGTTAAAAATCCTCTGCATGAACTCGTGTGTCAGCATAGATTGATGAGCACCCGATTTTATTATACTACTGTTGAGATGTTGTGATTTGGCATACTTCTGGATTTACTGTTGATTTGCATTTGATTTCACACTTATACGTAGTATGATTTTCTGGAAACTATACATGTTTTACGGCGAGGGGTTAGTATGTACAGAAAATAAATGAGTTTTATAAACCCTTGTTTTTGCCCACTGACCCCTTTGTTTTTCGCCCCTCCAAGTCCTAGTTAGCTGATTTATTATGTGGCGTACGAGGAATATCCGGCGGTTCTAACATATCCATAAATAATGTAGGGATTTTTCCTGCTTGTGTATTAAGCACTTTAACTAGTTTCGACTGCACACTTTTATGTCATCTATGCTCCGAACACTTGTGTTTATGGGTTTTTCCCACTACTGCGCACTCACTACTTTAGAATAATTAATTGTTAGTTTTGGTTTAATTTTACTCTTATTTTCATGCTTCACATTCCTATTTGGTTATGTCACCTTCGGGGGACGACCAGCATGCCTAGACTCCGGTCGGGTTGCGTCAATAAAAGAGTGTGATATCAGTTGTGTTAATGACTTCTGTCCTCAAGGTACTTTACTATTATAATTATACTATTAAAATGCTAAACTTGGCTCTGATACCAAATTCATAAAGCAAGCCCGATTAAATAGTCGAATGGCCATTATAACAACTAGACATAAAACCTTGCACATCGAACTCGACATGTTTCAGCATGACATCCACTCACAATGCAGGTATAAGGCCTTAACGGCTGAGGTAGACTTAAGTTCAAACTTAGCAATCATAGGATGTATTCCAAATTACGTTATGACAATTAATGAATTTAGTAAATATGTTAAAGTGAGCATAAGAACAAAAAATTATAATATGAAAGGAGAGTATAAAATTTTGTGTATTAGTTTAATGTATATTGGAAAAGTGTCTGATAAATATAATCATAAGTTTAATTTAGAATTTTAAAATTTAGTTCAAACATTTGGTAGTAAGCATGTAAATATGATAGAAGCAAAACCCGTATGTAACAGCCCGTCCCGGAGATTTCGTACGACAGATGTGAAATGATGAAAATGCCCCTAGGCATTAATTAAGGTATGTGTGTGTATCTAAGTTTGGGAGTTTGGTTGGTGGTATTTGAACCACACACACATACACACATTCACACTCTTTCTCTCTCTCACTCCTGCATTCTCTCTCTATCTCTCAGACTTTCTCTCTCTCTCTCTCTCTCTCTCTCTCTCTCTCTCTCTCTCTCCCTCTCGGTTTCGTACGGATGACACCCAAAACCCGTCGAAAGCTTGCAGATCAAGGGTGTGAAGGACACCATCGTATTCCTAAGGTGGATATGAGTCGATTGGTACAAGTTTCAGGTAAGAAATCTCTAGAAAACCCGTAGAACCACAACCTCTGATTTTGTCACTATTCATGCACACGTAAAACCTTGTGTTTTTGGAGATTTCAAGCTCATAGGGAGCTTTAGGAGGTCCTAAGGAAGCTCGGAGTAGTTCGTTTGAAGATTTTGGACGTCGGAATAGCGAGATCGTCGAGTTGTAAGTTTTGACCGGATTTCGAGGCTTTTCCCGACATGATTCTATGGATTTTGAGGCTTCAAACAGGTATAACGTTGTTCTACTCCTCTCCAGCTTTCCATTGGTGTAAATTTCATAGAAAATGGTGAAGAAACGAGTGAGAAAATAAGGTTTTACAATTTTTCCAGTTTCCGGCGACGGCTACTGTCGTCGGAGTTCTAAGGTTGAAGACGACGGAATATTCAGTCAATTCTGACGGAATATTCCAACGCCGTCAGTTAGAGTTAACAGTTACCGTTGTGTATTAACAGAATATTCCGAACGGTGTTACTGTTACGTAACACGTGCCAGGCACGTGGCGGTGCGTGGCGACGTGTGGGTGGTCGAAAATTTTTTCTAAAAATATGGGGATGTTCGTGAGGTTGTGTAGATCACAGTGGTATATTCATATACCCAATTTGAGCAATGTATGAGAAGTTATTTCTAAGGTTTCGATTATGTGCGTTAATTAACGTTATTTCAGTTACTTCTCATATAAGCGAGACTTATCCGGAGGACGAGCGTAGCCAGGCTAGGCACGGGGGTTACGACCCGTCTACTTATTAGTGAGTGGGCATTTGTTTTCCGTATATACCAATATAAATGAGATTTTTCCCAGAAAATCAATTAAGTGAAATGTGATATGAAATGCCATGCAAAGTATCTATTTATTTTATTATGCGTTATTGATTGCTTATATTAATGTTGCTGCTGAGGACGCACAGGTAAGTGGCATGTAAGTTTATATACTAGTTTGATGTGAACGAATGATGTGATGTGATGTGATATGATTAGAGCTCATAAACCTGCACACTGATATTAGTGCTCCCGCCCAGAGTAAGGGCTCAGTCTTTCACGTGATGTTCACCTCCCGCACCGCATGCTCGCCTTGGATCCAAGTTAGGTGCTCAGTCCTGTCGAATAGACCACTATAGGTTGGTTCGACTCGTAGGTGACCCGCGATTTGTCGCTCAGTGTTCACATGATTGTAGCACTAGAGCATATTAGTTTATATTCAGTGATGTTGTGCAGACCACTGGAGGTGGTATTGATGTGTGTGCAGGGTATATATATGATATGATTGAGATGAGTATGAGCTATATGATATGATGAGATTGTTATGAGCTATATACAGCCGAGGGCTGAGTTGATTATCTAGTATTCAATCACATTCTTATAGTTATGTTTTGGCATTCAGTTATGATACTTTGGCCTGGCATACATACATTTATACATGCATATTTTCCAGCAGGATTTTGAAAGTTATATATATGAGTATATACTTTATTTTTGGGAAATTATACAGGTTTTATGGCGAAAGGTTATAACTTTTGAGAAAAGAAAGGTTTTGAAAAGATTTGTTTCTGACCCACTCAACTTTGTTTTTCGCCCATCCAGGTATTAAGTAGTGTTTGTTGGTGGCATACGAGGAGATCATCGGACGTTCTGACAGAATTCACTTATGTAGGACCACCTTTGGGTGTTATCTCTATTTTAGTACTTCTGCTTGACTATACGTAGACTTTTATGCTCTGTATTAGTGGAATTCACACTTCTTTTACACTAGTATTGCTAGTGTTTCAGTTTTAATTGGCTCGTAAATTCTTTTCTATATTGCTTCCGCACTGTGCACATCGTTACGTCAGTCTCATGTGACGGCCAGCACGCCCCACTTTTGGGTCGGGGTGTGTCAGATTGGTATCAGAGCTTAGGTTTGGCAATCCTGCATATCTTGTGAATATTCTAATTATCTTGGTGTTTCTGTCAGAACTATGCCGCCTCGTAGAAAGCCATGTCGTTCAGCTGAACCTAGTTTCCCTGACATAACTCAGTTAGGGGAAGCTATAGCGAATGCTATTCAGTCAGTTATTCGGCTGCCTCAACGGACCCCTCTGGAGTCGGTTCATAATTTGAAGATAACCATTTTTGTGGGGAATGAAGGTCCCGAGGGTTCAGAGAAATGGTTGATGCATATTGAGAAAACCTTTAGGCTGATGCAGAGTCAGGGGAGTCTATCTTCAGACAGATAGGTCGAGACGACTTCATGGTTTTTGGGTAAGGAACCAACTTCATGGTGGGGACAGTTGGCTGACGAGTTACCCTAGAAAGATGAAGGAGAATTTGTGAAAAACATGTTCATTTGAGCAACATCTATGGCATGCAATTAACAATTAAAGGCGGAATCATGCTTGTATGCACTCAAAACAAAACATTACCCATGAAATTCAAAGCCTAGTAGTTATGGTGAACCAAGACTCAACTCAAATCTTAAAGAAAGGAGTTGAGAAACTTTTATACCTTTGAAGCACCTCTTTGCTTAGCAAAGGTTAATCACCCATGTGAGGGCCTTCTTTCCTTTGTCTCCTTGCTCCTTGGCTCCATGGATATGGATGGAAGAATTGATTCTCCAAAAGTCCCCAAGGTAGAAGACCTCTAATTTTTGACACCAAGGATGGTGAAGGAAGAAGATGAGTGACCTTGGAGGAGGAAGGATTGCTAGCTAATCCCCTCCAAGGGGGCCGACCTCCTAGAGAGAAAGGGAGAGACATGTTCTCTCCAATTTTCTCCAAAAGAAACCCTAATGATGAAATGGCTATAAAGTTGCCTTTATACCTCATCACAATGGAGTGGCAAACTTGCAATTAAGCCAAGTTCACTACCCCTCTCTATATGGCCGGCCACTTAAGGGTTTATTGGGCTTTTAAGCCCTTTGTGTTTTCAAGTTGTCATACATCTTGAGCTAATGGGCTTGACATTCAAATCCCATAGGGCCTTGCGGCCCAAAACTAACCCGAGGTCTATAACGAACTTATTCGTTTGATTAATTAACTTATTAATCAATCCTAGCCATAAATAATTAAACCATTTAATTATCCTTACTCATTTTCGTTATATCCTTCAATCATTACCTTACACAGTGTGCGATCCATTAGGTTCCTTTTAGCGAGGCAGTGGGCAATTAGAACTCTTACTAATCGATTGTGAATTGAAACTTACTTTCAATTCTCCCTTTAGTGATTATACATCTTCAGGGCTTCCACAAGCCATGAGTGACACCTAGCAGTATGTCATGGCTACCCAAGCTAATCAGAAGAGGTTGGAGAACCTATTCAGTTTGGGATTACAATGCAATACGGTCTTTCTCTAATACAATACTCTTGACCACATTGTTTGGTTTAATAGTTTATTCATGTCTACTATCCAATGTGATTCTCTTACTTATATGATTACCTTGAATGTGATTTGGAACAACTTCCTAAATCTCATTCATACTCTGGCCAGAGATTCTAAATCATATCATAGAGTATTCTCCCTCAACGTTTGAAGGTTAGAGATCCCTTGTTGCGCATTCACTTGCCTCCATGGCTAAGTGGCTTAACCCCAACTATGCCGTGGACACCCTCTGATGGAGTGACTTTGACATAGCCAAAGATCAAGGACCTAACCACAAGACAACTATGATGCCTCAGGTCAAAGGACTACTTTGCATTATCCCAACCAGGAGTTCTCATGTGACATGAGTATGAGAACTCCTCATTGATCGCGTTCAGTGGACTCATTCTCTATTGAGCACCTACGTACTTGTCTTGGTGTCAGTCACACCATTGACTCGAGACCAGTCACTCTCCCTAAGAGAAGACATAGGACGTACTGATCTTAACAGACTGTCAATGCCCAATTGGCAATCCTATGATCAGGAACTTTTAGGATATGTATTCGAAAGATAATGGTCTCATGAATCTAACTTCTTTAGATCACATTCTCCCTATTACATATTCCTTGGACTTATCGTTTAAGCATATAACATATATATGAAACGGCTTAAAACAATAATCTTTGCCCTTTATATTAAACTAGATTAGTTTAACATGTGAAATGTCCGTAAAGTATCATCATATGATTGGTTTTAGGGCACATTTCCAACAGAAGAATCTAGAGATTGAGAGGTACTTAAACAGTTATTATATAAGAGATTCATTCCTCTTGCATACATTGATCGTAAGAAACAGGAGTTTACTAGTTTGAGGCAGAAGAAGCTGTCAGCTAATGAGTACTACAGGAAATTTACTGATATATCTCGTTATCATCCGGAAGTTACTGCCAATCCGGTTGAGATGCTACGTCATTTTAAATTGGGCACTAAGAAGAAATGACGTACCGTTGCGACTGCAATTCCCTGTACTACTTATCATGAGTTTTGTGAAGCTTTACTTCAGATTCAGGATTCTGAGAATTTGCCTAGTGACAACGAAGAGGAAGAGAAAAATGGGAATCAGAATAAGGATAAGGGTAAAGGTCATTTCTTGCAAGGGCCTCTCCAGACTCAGAGCTTTAAGCGTAGTGGGACTAGTTCTAGTTCTTCCAATGGAGGTTTCAGTTTCACAGGTTAGAGAGGAGGTGGTAGGTTCTTCAGAGATTCCAGATCCCAGAATCAAGGGAATTTTGGTAGAGGAAATGCACCCTGGTGTCGTAGGTGCAGTAGTCGACATTTAGGGGAATGTTGAAGAGGTAGCAGTGGATGTTACACTTGTGGTCAATAGGGACATCTAGTTAAGTTTTTTCCTCAAGGCCAGCAGAGGCCTCAGCAGCCTCCTTTACCACCGCCAGCTCCAACGCAGCAGTTCTCAGGACAGGGTGGTTATACCCAGACAGGTCGTGGTGGTGCATACCTCTATCAGGGGGATTCCGTTCCCTATTCTTCAGGACAGTACCAGTACCCCAGGGATCCCTATCAGCAGGGCAGTTATGGTCAGTATTCAGGAGGATATATGCCTCCACAACAGTACTCTGGAGGATATATGCCTCAGCAGCAGTTTTCAGCTGGTGGATCCTAGTGGCATTCTGGAGGACAGTCTCAGCAGGTTGAGGCTACAACCAGTGAAGTTGGGTCTTCGAGACAATATAGTCAGTCAGGACAGGGGCTTAATCCTCAGGGGCGAGGAGTTCATGCCAGCAGAGGTAGATGAAGGCAGTAGAACCAGGGACGTATCAACAACCTTTCGCTGCAGGATGCTCAAAACAATCCTGACTTGATCATGGGTACGTTAAATATTCTTGGTCATTATGCTAAAGTGTTGATTGACAATGGTGCTACTCATTCGGTAATTTCTCATACGTTTACTCAGTTGGCACAACCTCAATCTTCACCTCTTGGGTATGAGTGAGAGTTTGCTATGCCTAGAGGGGAAAAGTGTTATGTAGATTATGTGTATCCAGGTTGTCCCGTAGTAGTGGAGAATGTGGTTATGCCTGCTAACCTCACTCGGCTAGACATTGTGGACTTTGACGTTATCTTAAGCACAGATTGGTTGTATTGCAATCATGCTAAGATTGACTGTTACGGGAAATTAGTGACCTTTCATCGTCCTGGATTACCTGAGGTTACATTCTTTGGTGAGCCTAGTGGATTGAGGCATGGAATCATATCAGCCGTGAGAGCCAAAAGTTACTAAAGAAAGGTTATCAAGGGTACTTGGCTCACGTGGTACTAAATGATGATGCTCCGGTTAGCGTGGAGAATGTCAAGGGGGTCAGACACTTTTCTGATGTTTTCCCTGATGATTTACCTGGATTGCCGGCAGACAGAGATGTGGAGTTCGCTATTGATTTACTTCCAGGTACTGTTCCTATTTCTTTAACTCCTTATCGTATGGCTCCTGCGGAGTTAAGAGAATTGAAGATTCAGTTACAGGAATTGGTTGATAAAGGTTTCATTCAACCTAGTACTTCACCTTGGGGAGCTCCAGTTTTGTTTGTTCGGAAGAAGGACGGTACTTTGAGGCTTTGCATCGATTACAGGCAATTGAATCGGATGACAATTAAAAACCGTCATCCTTTGCCTTAGATTGACGATCTGTTTGTTAGGTGCTTAGTCCTGTCGAATAAACCACTATAGGTGGGTTCGACTCGTAGGCGACCCGTGATTTGTCGCTCAGTCTTCACGTGATTGTAGCACTAGAGCATATTAGTTTATATTCAGTGATGTTGTGCAGACCACTGGAGGTGGTATTGATGTGTGTGCAGGGTATATATATGATATGATTGAGATGAGTATGAGCTATATGATATGATGAGATTGTTATAAGCTATATACAGCCGAGGGCTGAGTTGATTATCTAGTATTCAATCACATTCACATAGTTATGTTTTGGCATTCAGTTATGATACTTTGGCATGGCATATATACATTTATACATACATATTTTCCAGCAGGATTTTGAGAGTTATATATATGAGTATATACTTTATTTCTGGGAAATTATACAAGTTTTACGGCGAGAGGTTATAACTTTTGAGAAAAGAAAGGTTTTGAAAAGATTTATTTCTAACCCACTCAACTTTGTTTTTCGCCCCTCCAGGTATTAAGTAGTGTTCATTGGTGGCATACAAGGAGCTCATCGTACGTTCTGACAAAATTCACTTATGTAGGACCACCTTCAGGTGTTATCTCTATTTTAGTACTTCTGCTTGACTACACGTAGACTTTTATGCTCTATATTAGTGGAATTCACACTTCTTTTACACTAGTATTGCTAGTGTTTCGGTTTTAATTGGTTCGTAAATTCTTTTCTATATTGCTTCCGCACTGTGCACATGGTTATGTCACTCTCACGTGATGGCCAACACACCCCACTTTTGGGTCGGGGTGTGTCACGTAGATAATAGTTTTTTAGAAGGAACTTATTGGACATTACCTAATTTACCAATGGCAAAAAATAGACAACCATATAGAGTACAAATATATGAAACTAGTACAGGTAAAGCAACAATTGGGTTTAGTAATTACAAGTAACTAGAAAATATAGAAAAGGATGAGAGTGAGATCGAAAATGAGAGTATTCATATGGCTTTTGATAATTTAGATATTAATTTAGTTGAGCAAAATTTTGATCATATTGTAGATAAGCTTATAGAAGATATTGATCATTTAGATGAAGAACAATAGTTAGAAAAATATAAGACATATGATTTAGGACTACATAGAATTTCAAATGAAGAGATGAAAAAATTAATTTTAGAAATAGGAGTAGAACATATTTTAGGATCAAAAGAATATAATAACTTATTAGAAATGAAAGTAGAATGTAATCCAGCAAAAGAAAGTAGTACATCAGGAGTAGAAAATCCAGGATAAACAGGTAGAACAGATCAACAATTTTTGAGACCAACAAATGAACAATATAGTGAACAAGCAGGAGTAGCTTACATAGAAGAAAGTATGATGAAACCACCTAGAAAAAATAGGATTCCATATTTGAGAGGGTTAGAACAAATTAATATAGTAGGTAATATATTAAACTTAGATAATGTAGATCCACAAGATTGGGAGAGAACAATTGAGAGATGGGAAAAAGGTTGCGTACATGCAGCATTAATGTTAGATTTTAGTAATTCACGAAATATGTTAGATTATTTTGAGCATACTTTAGATGGCTTAGTTTTTGACTATTTTCAGTCATGGAAAGTTCAAAATCTAGAACAACATCAGGTAGCTAAAACACATTTTAATATTGATGGTTTTGTTACTTTGATTAAACAAGAATTTTTAGATCATAATAGGTTAGATGGCAGAACTAAACAAGAACAAATAAGAGCAATTAGAAATTTAGAACAGTTACAAATTTGTGATTTACAATATATATAGTTGAGTATACAACATACTTCTTTAAATATTTAGGAAGACCAGGCAGAATTAGTGATATTAATTTATTAGATACTTATATGACAAAAATAAAAGGACCAATAGGAGAAAAGATTTGGAATGAATGGTAAAAGCATCCAAAGAAAAATGATATTGCAATAGGACCTAGAATTCAACATGTATATGATAAACTTAGACAAGAGTGTAGTCAAATAAAAGTTAAGAGACAAATTAGGAAGCAATTTTATATGAGTTGTAAAAATATAGATTTACCACAACAGTATGGTTGTCATAAGAAGAATAAGCATAGGAAAATATACAAAAGAAATATAAGTCATAGAAACCATACAAACGTCATAAGAATTTTAGCATAAGACCTTCAAGAACATATAGGAAGAGAAAATATATTCCAAAACAATATAGGAAAAGAAGTGGCAGACCTTGGATTAGAAAATATAAAGCACCAAAAGATAAGAGTAGTTGTAAATGTTATTTATGTGGAGAAGTTGGGCATATTAGACCTAAATGTCCAAAATTAGGAAAACAGCCGAGAGATAAAGTACATTTGATGGAGTTGTTTAAGTTAAAAGAAGATAAGGATATACAATCAATATATAGTTTAGATGATTTATGTGATAAAGAGACTATTTATAGTATAGAGAGTATAAATATGATAGATTCGGACTCAGAAGATTCAAATAGTGATTTAGAAAAGTATATGTGTCCATTCATAGAAGAACAACATGAGGAAGAGTATAAATATATAAATTTAGGTTGGCCAGAAAATTGTCATAAGTGTAGCAAGTTAGTTGCAAATAGATATAATAATACATATTCAATATTGTGTGAAAAGTGTTATAGTAATAGGTTATTAGAAATTAATTCAGCAGAATCACAAGAAAGTACTGAAATATTAGGAAATATTCTTTATAGTATAGAAAAGCCAAAAAATAGTCCTTTAATTACCATAAATTGTGAAATAGAAATAGCAAAAAAACATAAAATACAGACAACAACTATGACAGATACAGGAAGCACAAAGAGTGTCATAAGAGAAGAGTTAGTACTAGAAAAATATAAACAAAAATTAGCAAAACTAGTGAGAATAACACAGTTTGATGAGAGACCAGTTTATTTAACATATTGCATTAATAATGAGTCTATTAAAGTTGAAAAACAACAATTTAATTTACCATTAACAATTGTTTCACCAGTAGGATCATACCCATTCATTTTAGGTTTAAACTTTTTGAAAAGTTTACAAGGTTTTTTATTTATGAATCCTAACATAACATTTTTCAAAAGAGGTATTACAATAACTGACGCACCCCGACCCGGAAAGTCCACTTGGACTCCGAATCGAGTTGTACTGGCCGACACCTGGAAGGTGACGAAACCATAAAGTGTAGTGTAGTGGAAAAAGAATGTGAATAAATTTAAACCTAAAAGAGCCTAAACAAAAGAGTGCGCGGGTGAGCGGGATTGCACCCATTTCACATGTGATGGTAAAGCATAAGAACAGTACAATAATTAGGGTGAAGGTTATACCACTGAAGATAACCATCTCCTGAGATTTGCTAGAACCCTCGTTTACACGTAAGCCCAACTACTAAACCTGGAGAGGCGAAAAACAAAGTTGAGTGGGTCAACAAAACAATGCTTATGAGAAAACCTTTATTTTCGAATATACTAACCCCTCGCCGTAAAACAAGTATAGTTTCCTTAAAACATACTACGTAAGTATGTAAACAATAATACATCAGCAATATAACCAGTAATATGCCAAGACATGATATATCAAATGCCACAGTAATAAATTCATGAGATAATCAATTGCTCATCAATCCATGCTAGCACACGAGTCAGAATTGCCTAATGCAATTCTACCTGACAGGACTGGGTGTAATCAATACGCTCTAGTACTACGATCACGTGAAGGCTGGTGCAGAAGCACAGTCACAT
The DNA here is from genome assembly GCA_024362995.1 of Heteromeles arbutifolia. Classification (NCBI taxonomy): domain Eukaryota; kingdom Viridiplantae; phylum Streptophyta; class Magnoliopsida; order Rosales; family Rosaceae; genus Heteromeles; species Heteromeles arbutifolia. The sequence goes on along the minus strand of JANCRC010000011.1, from coordinate 27,335,934 downwards.
ACAAGTTGGATTGCCTAATGCAACCTACCCGGCAAGACCGGCACCTAACTTGGATCCAAGGTGAGCGAAAGGTGCGGATGTGAACATACATGTGAAGGATTGGCCCTGGCCCTGGGACGGAGTACTAACACCGGGGTGCTGCAAGATGAGCATGTACAGATATGTATGAATGTCATGACAGTAATATCCCAACTATATAGCAGCATTTATCACATTTAATATCACAATAACGATACTTGGCAATATAAGTGTAAAAATGAAGTAAATACGCATTCATAGGAAACTATAACTATGTATAGGTATAAAAACAAACTTCACACTCACTGTTACTTGTGAAGCCACATTAAATCAAGCTAGGAAGCCGAAATCTTCAATAATAATTGCACATAGGCACATAAAATGGTACAATTAATAAAACTACACTAAAGCAATTGAATTTGGGAAAACGGACATCAAAAACGAGAAATTTCGAAAAAAATTGACGTAAGCAATATTCCCAATTGAAACCGGGTTGGGCTGGAACCTTTGGCCCAAAGGTTTGGGGCTAGTTGGGACTAAGGATTTGGGCTTATAGGCCCTTTCTTCTTTACTTTTTTTTGCAGATTTTCAGATTTGGGGTGAAACTCAAATTTTAAACAGCGATAACTCATTCGTTTCTCCACAAAATTGATGATTCAAAGCCCTAAATGAAATAGGAAATTTAGGGAACAAAACATACCAAAGTAGGACCGAGTTAAGACCTTTTATGGCCGGAAAAATGGCCTGAAAGTGGCCAAACGGCCACGGTCTAATTTTTTCCGGAATCTATAATATTTCATCCAAACTTTGAAGGCTAATTGCTAGTTCGATTCTTAACCATTTTCAGTGATACAAAAACGAATATGAAGCTAGAAATGTAATGAACAAGGCTATACGTATTAGAAGCTCAATCGTTTCTTGTTGGTCGGGAAAAATGGTTTGAAAGTGGCCAAATGGCCATGGTCAAACCTCTCCAGAAATTTGGGAATTTCTTCCCAAATTTCAGAGTTGATTTCTAACTCGATAGTTAACCAAAATCAGTGCTTCAAAATCTATTTTGAAGTTAGGAATATAGAGGAGAGATTTATATCCTTGGAAGGCTCTTCGGAACACGATATTGGCGGGAAAAATGGCTAGAATGTGGCCAAACGACCACGGTTTTGAAGCTTCCAGATTTCTGGAAAATGTCCCTCCAGTTGTTTTCATGCTAACACCTTCACCAAAGCCATTTTTAATCACTAACCAAGAAATGTAGACTACAGGGAAGGAAGATCAAAGGAGTCTTGAAGCTTACCTTCGCCGGAGATGGCGACATGTCGTCGAAAATGGATGCACAGTTACTGTGCCGTGTCAGAGAAGGGAGAGGGTGAGTGAACAGTGAGGTCATCCTGAATGTTTTCTAACCAAATGGATCAGCAGCTCCTTGTGTTTGGGGCTCTCGGAGCTCTCTGTGCGTGCAGAGAAAAGGAGAGAGTTTTGAGGAAGGAGATAAGTGAGAGAAATGTAAACAGAGGTATATGAGAGAGTGTGAAGTCAGTTTCTGATTGGTGCCAATCTTGAGGGAAAGGATGTGAGTGGTGGAGAGTGAAACCGGGAAAAGGAACAATTGAAAATGGATTTTGTACAATAATGTACAAAATCTGCCTCTTTGACAGTGTTCTGACATTGTAAATTGTACTCGTCACTACGAACGCGTGGACGCGAGTTAGACCTGAAACGGATCTGTAACGAAAAAGTTACACTCCGTTAAAGTACATTAAATACGGGTGTTTTTGTACACGCGAGTTCGAGCGAGAGCAATCCCAGGATGGGTGACCCATTGGGAAGTTCTCGTGTGAGTTCCCAAAAACAAAACCATGAGGGCGTAGTCGGGGCCCAAAGCGGACAATATCGTGCTACGGCAGAATCGAGCACGAGATGTGCTGGAGCCCGGGTTGGGATGTGACAATTTGGTATCATAGCCAATCCCTAGCCGGAAATGTGCCGGCAAGGACGTTGGGCCCCTAAGCGGGGTGGATTGTTAGATCCCACATCACCCAGGGAAGTGGATCCTCTATGCCTTATATGGACATGCCCACCTCCTTTAGCACGAGGCTTTTTGGGACTGGCTTCGGATTCCGTAGGAACTCCGAAGTTAAGCAAGTTCGCGCGAGAGCAATCCCAGGATGGGTGACCCACTGGGAAGTTCTCGTGTGAGTTCCCAAAAACAAAACCGTGAGGGCATGGTCGGGGCCCAAAGCAGACAATATCGTGTTACAACGGAGTCGAGCCCGGGATGTGGTGGAGCCCGGGTTGGGATGTGACAATAACTAATCAAAGTAATACTGTAGAAGCATACAAAAACATAAGTGTAGAAGTGACACACCCTGACTGAACATCGGGACGTGCTGGCCGTCACATGAGCGTGACAAGGCCATGTGCGCAATACGGAAGAATAAATATAAATAATAAGTGCTAAGGTAACTATACTAGTGCTACAGGCACAAAAAATAGTAAGACAGTTAATGTCATGATACACAGAGCTCGAGCATCCTAGGTGCAGTCCAAAGGACATAAACGAGAAAATAAAAATATTTACATGGGTGGTGTGCTGTCAGATATGCCTTTGCTGCCTCGTTTGCCACCAAAACTATCTAGTACCTGGAGGGGCGCAAAACAAAAGTGTGAGTGGGCAAAAACAAAGCTTTATCAAAACCATTTCGATATGAAAGTTGTAACCCCTCTCCGTAAAACAAGTATACTTCCCAGAAAATATATATATATACGTACTAATACCGAAAACCATGTATCAGCCAATCTCATCAAATAAGCAATGCCATGCCCGAATGAACCATAGCCAATAATCAACATATATCAAATACCATCAAATAACCAGGTGATATCCCAACTCAAATCATGCCGGCAATATATATATATATATATATATATATATATATATATATACATATATATCAATCAGCCGGAGTCACCTCTAGTGACCTGTACGGCTGAATCTATGGCTCCTCAATCAATCCTCAATCCATCTCTCAATCAATTATCAATAATCAATAATCAGTAATCAGTAATCAGTAATCAGTAATCAGTAACCTGCACCCATGACGGAACCACCTAATGTGGTATGTACGTCAAGCTGGGTAAATACGCTCTGTGCTACGATCATGTGAAGGCTGGCGACGAATCGCAAGTCACCTACAAGTCGGAACCACCTATTGTGGTCTGTACGACAGGCTGGCACCTGCCTTGGATCCAAGGTGAGCGTACGGTGCGGGAGGTGAACGATCACGTGAAAGCTAAGCCCTACTCAGGCATGCACAACCCCGATGTGCAGGTAATGAGCCATATACCAATCTCATCGATATCACCTCAATCATCACATCACACACACACACACTTACCTGACTTACCTGGCGCCCGCGATGCAACAATATAATCACACAAATATATATAAAAAATATAACTATGGCATTCGACATGGCATTCATTTCATAAAAACATTTTAAAACGTATTTCTGGGAAATCAATCAATTATATATGTATATACTGAAAACAAAAGCCCACTCACTGATATGTAGACGGGTCGTAGCCCCCAAGCCTCGCGTGGCTGCGCTCGTCCTCAGGATACGTCTCACGTATATGCGACACAACTATATAAACGTTAATTATGCACATAACCCAGTTCAAGTAATAACTTCTCATACGTCGCTCAATTGGGGTGTTTGAATATACCAACATGCTCTACTCAATCCCACGAACACCCCCATATTTTTAAAATAATTTTTGGAAGCCTCACGCGCCCTCACGCGGCGGCCAAGGCACTGCCACACGCGCGGCCACGTGCCGTGCACGCGGACGGAATCCTTAACGCCGTTAAGGAATATTCCGACAAATCCCAGAATATTCCGTTAAAATTAACTGACGCCGTTAACCACCGTTAGGAATATTCCGTCAAAGTTGTCGGAATATTCCGTCACCCCTAACCTCCAGTCGCCGGCGACCGGCGCCGGCGCCGCTGTGTCGTCGGAAACTGGGAAATTTTTCAAACCTTCATTTCTAGCTCATTTTTCAACCAAATTTCACAAAATTTACACCAAAATGATCCTTAGAGCAAGGAGAAGAGGTTTATACCTGTTTTAAGCCCAAAATCCAAGCAAATCTCGCCGGAGAAATTCTCCAATTTCCGGCCAACTTCCAAACCACCGATCCCGACGTCCAATCTCCTTCAACTTTGTCCTCCGAGCACCCTAAGGAGATTCTAAGTCTTCCTATGATCTCCAAACGGGCTGAAACCTCATAGATTAAGAGAACATGAACAGTGCCATTTTTGGTACCTCACGGGTTCAAGGTTTTCAGGCCGTCTCAAGCTACACAAATGGTATGGATGAACTCACCAGACTACGAGGGTTTTAAATATCCTATTTACAAGCTTGATCCGTGACCAAAATCTAAGAAACTAAGGTAGTCCGTACGGTTTCAGGGGAAGAGAGAAGAGAGTTCGAGAAGAGACGGGGAAGAAGGTGACGGGTATGGGGGTTTTTGCACACGTGTTGTGCATGTGTGTGTGTATATCCACCTCAAACAATCCCCTCCACAAAATTTTAATTTCAAATAAATAAAATCCTCACACACACACATACATATATATAAACATATTTAGGTACCCCTACACACATATATACACATAATTATACTCCTTAGTCACCCGTCCTCTCACATCCGTAAGGGGGGTAAAATCGTCATTTCATATTTCATATATCCTAAATTCGGAACGGACTGTTACAATCTACCCACCTTAATAAAATTTCATCCTCGAAATTTACTTATCACATACATTCTATCAATACTCATAAAACAGTCGTGGGTACAATTCTTTCATCCTTTCTTCCGTCTCCCAGGTTGCTTCCTCCACTGAATGGTTCTTCCATAAAACCTTCACTAGCCGCACAGTTTTGTTCCTCAAGACCTTATCCTTCCAATCCAGTATAGTGACCGGCTCTTCCTCGTAAGACAGATCAAGATTGATTTCCAATTGTTGTGGAGGCAAAACATGTGATGGGTCTGAAATGTAATGACGAAGCATCGACACATGAAATACGTTATGCACTTTAGACAGCTCCTGAGGCAACTCGAGTCTATAAGCTACTTCACCAATTCGTTCAGAAATCTGATAAGGACCAATATACTTGGGACTCAATTTTCCTTTCTTACGAAACCTCACAACACCTTTCCAAGGTGACAACTTCAAGAAAACCCAATCACCTACATTATAAGTCCGGTCAGTAGCGTGACGATCCGCTAAACTTTTCTGACGATCTTGAGCCGCTTTCAGGTTGGATTTAATCACCTGAATATTCTCCGTGGTCTCATCCACTATCTCTGGGCCCTCTAACACCCTTTCTCCAACCTCTGACCAACATAAAGGAGTTCGGCAAGTTTTACCATACAAGGCCTCCAATGGTGACATACCAATGCTCGAATGATAACTGTTATTATAAGCAAATTCCATCAAATCTAATCGTGTATGCCATGAATCACCAAACTGCAACACAGAAGATCTCAACATATCTTCTAATGTCTGAATTGTCCTCTCGGACTGTCCGTCCGTTTGAGAATGATATGCAGTGCTATATAACAACCTCGTACCCAAAGCTTCCTGAAATGCCGTCCAGAATTTAGAAGTGGACCTCGGATCACGATCTGATACAATGCTAACTGGCACACCATGAAACTTAACAATCTTGGTGATAAAAAGTTCAGCTAGCCGATTCAAAGAAAACTTCTCTCGAACTGGGATGAAGTGTGCCGATTTAGTAAGCCTATCCACAATCACCCAAACTCCATCATAACCATTTCTCGTACGAGGAAGCTTATATACAAAATCCATGGTAATGTCTTCCCACTTCCACTGTGGAATAGGGAGAGGCTGCATCCGTCCGAATGGCTTCTTTCTCTCAGCTTTAACCTGCTGACAAATAATACATCGACTCACATACTCAGCAATTTCTCTTTTCATACCTGGCCAATAATAAAATGGTCGAATGGTATGATACATCTTTGTGCTCCCGGGATGCATAGCATAAGCTGAAATGTGCGCCTCACCAAGAATAGCTTTCTTTAAGTCCGCATTATTCGGCACGAACATTCTGCCTTCCTGCATAAGCATGCCATCAGTCTCCCGAATCCGAAGGTCTTTCTTTTTCCCATCATTCCTTAACTGAATTAATTCCTGAACCTCATCATCCTCCCTCTGGGCCTCAAGTATCCGATCAATTAAGATCGGCCTAACCTGAAAATGAGCAAGTAAAGCGGCTTCCTGATCATTATCCACAGATTCTTCCATAACTAGCTTAACTCCAATTGACCTTAACTCTGCCAGAAGAGGAACACGGCTCGCGTGAATAGCATTAATCCTGCCCTGAGATTTCCTGCTAAGTGCATCAGCCACTACATTTGCACGACCAGGATGGTATTCGATCGTACAATCATAGTCACTCAGTAGCTCAATCCACCTCCGCTGGCGAAGGTTCAAATCCCTCTGAGTGAACAAATATTGGAGACTTTTATGATCAGTGAAGATCTTACACTTCTCGCCATAAAGATAATGCCTCCAAATTTTCAGAGCAAATACAATCGATGCTAGCTCCAAATCATGAGTAGGATAATTCCTCTCATGCTGTTTTAATTGTCTCGAGGCATATGCAATCACACTGCCATGCTGCATCAACACACAGCCCAAACCATTTAAGGAAGCATCGCTGTAAATTTCGAAATTACCACTGTCGTCAGGAAGTGTCAACACTGGTGCCTGAGTGAGACAATATTTCAACTGCTGGAAACTTCGCTCACAACTATCATCCCACTCAAATTTAACATTCTTCCTTTTTAACTTAGTAAGTGGCAAAGCTATCTCAGAAAAATCCCGAACAAACCGTCTATAATATCCTGCTAGACCCAAGAAACTACGTACCTCCGAGACGGTTCGCGGCTGCTCCCAATTCTCTATCGCTGCCACCTTCTGAGGATCCACCTGAATGCCCTGAGCTGAAATGATATGCCCCAAAAATGCCACCTGATTCAACCAGAATTGGCATTTACTGAATTTGGCATAAAGTTTACACTCCCTCAACCTTTTCAACACCAAACTGAGATGTCGTACATGCTCCGCTTTAGATTTAGAATAAACCAAAATGTCATCAATAAAAACAATGACGAAGTGATCTAAATACTGCTTAAACACCCTGTTCATCATATCCATAAAAGCAGCAGGTGCATTAGTCAACCCAAATGGCATTACCAAAAACTCATAATGGCCATAACGGGTTCGAAACGCTGTTTTAGGAACATCATCCCTCCTAATCTTCAACTGATAATATCCAGACCTCAAGTCAATTTTCGAAAATACACAAGCTCCCCGCAGCTAATCGAACAAGTCATCAATACGTGGCAATGGGTAACGATTTTTAATCGTCACCCGATTCAGCTGCCGATAATCTATACACAGCCTCAAAGTACCATCCTTCTTTCTCACAAATAAAACTGGAGCTCCCCAGGATGAAGTACTAGGTTGAATAAAACCTTTATCTAATAACTCTTGCAACTGAATTTTCAATTCCTTTAATTCTGCAGGAGCCATTCGATAAGGAGTCAAAGATATAGGGTCAGTACTTGGCAATAAATCAATGGTGAACTCAACGTCTCGATCTGGCGGCAACCCTGGCAAATCATCAGGAAAAACATCCGGAAAATGCCTGACTACTCTAACATCCTCCACTCTGCTGGCCACCTCATCATTCAACACCACATGTGCCAGATACCCCTGACAACCCTTCTGCAACAACTTTTTGGCTCTCACAGTTGAGATAATACCATGCCTAACGCCACTAGGCTCACCAACGAATGTAACCACCGGTAAACCCGGTCGTAGGAACGTAACCTTCTTCTCATAACAATCGATGTTAGCTCGATTATAATGTAACCAATCAGTGCCCAGAATAACGTCAAATTCAACAAGGTCTAATGGGATAAGATTAGCGGGCATAACCACATCCTCCACTAATACTGGGCACCCTGGATACATCCACCCTACTTGGCATGTCTCACCTCTAGGCATAGAAAACTCTATCTCATAACCAAGGGGTGTGGGATTAGGTTGAGTCAATTGAGCAAATGCATGAGAAATAATCGAATGGGTAAGCACCACAGTCAATCAATACTTTAGCAAAATGTCCAAGAACGTTTAACGTACCCATTATCAAGTCAGGATTGTTCTAAGCGTCCTGCACTGAAACATTATGAATACGCCCCTGGGTCTGCTGACGTCCCCCTCGTCCTCTACTAGACTGGCCACTACGCCCAGATGTACCACGACTCTGCCCCAACTGACTAGGCTGCCTTGAGGTTCCTACGCTGCTCGAGGTAACTTCACCTTGCTGTGGCTGCGCACCTAGATACCACTGAGATCCCCCTGCTGGATAAGATGGATATGGAGCATACTCTCTTGAATACTGAGGATACCCACTCTGATAGCCACCAGAAAAATATGGATCCTGAGAATAAGGATACGGCGCTGCTGGATAGGGCACCACATCTCCCTGATAATGGTATGCGCTCCCCCGGCTCGGCTGGCCATAACCACTCGACGCCGGAACCTGCTGTCTCGGCACTAGAGCTGGAAAAGAAGGCATCTATGGCTTCTGCTGAGTCTGTGGACAATTAGCTGCTCTATGACCAAACTGCCCACAAGTAAAGTATCCTCGCATACCCTGCCTGCACTCCCCAGTATGCCTGCTATTACACCTCCGACAGAACGGAACTCCCGAACCACTAGAACCAACAGCATCCCGCTGCCTCTGAAAACGCGGCCCACCAGCAAATCTACCACCTCTACGCTGGCTAGTGAAACTAAATCCTCCACTGAACGAACTCGAACTAGTACCACTCTTCTTAAAGCTTTGAGTCTTTCTGGGCCCCTGTGATGCTATCCCCTTGCCTTTATCACTCTTCTTAGAATTATCTTTCTCTTCCTCGTCACTATCGCTAGGCAAGTTCTCGGAATCCTCAATCTGCAATAAAATCTCATAAAACTCATGATACGTCGAACAAGGAATCCCGGTAGCCACAGTACGCCACTTATTCCGAGTACCCAACTTAAATCGACGAAGCATTTCCGCTGCATCCATCGCCACCTCAGGATGATACCTGGACAAATCTGTGAACTTCCTGTAATACTCATTAGCAGACATCTTCTTCTGCTTCAGATTAATGAACTCCTGTTTCTTGCTGTCGATGTAAGCAGGAGTAATGAATCTCTTATGAAACAGCTGCTTAAATATCTCCCAGTCTGCGGCTTCCTCTGGAGATAACTCAGCAGCCGACTGTTCCCACCAGGACGCCGGTTCCTTACCTAAAAACCACGAGGCCGTCTCAACCCATCTATCAACAGGCAAACTCCCCTGACTCTGCATCAATCTGAAAGTCTTATCCACATGATTCAACCACTTTTCGGCACCCTCGTGCCCTTCATCACCCACAAAAGTGTTCAACTTCAGATTATAAACAGTTTCCAGAGGGGTTCTCTGGGGAGGTCGTAACGTCGACCGAATAGCGTTAGCAATGGCTTCCCCTAGCTGAGCTATATCAGGGAAACTAGGCTCAGGAATCGGTCGTGGCACATGTCGAGGCGGCATAATTCTGACAGGAGACACCAAAATAGTTAGAATATTCACTAAGTACACAGGACTGCCAAACCTACACTCTGATACCAAACTGACACACCCCGACTGAACATCGGGACGTGCTGGCCGTCACGTGAACGTGACAAGGCCATGTGTGCAATACGGAAAAATAAATATAAATAATAAGTGCTAAGGTAACTATACTAGTGTTACAGGCACATAAAATAGTAAGACAGTTAATATCATGATACACAGAGCTCGAGCATCCTAGGTGCAGTCCAAAGGACATAAACGAGAAAATAAAAATATTTACATGGGTGGTGTGCTGTCAGATATGCCTTTGCTGCCTCGTTTGCCACCAAAATTATCTAGTACCTGGAGGGGCGCAAAACAAAAGTGTGAGTGGGCAAAAACAAAGCTTTATCAAAACCATTTCGATATGAAAGTTGTAACCCCTCTCCGTAAAACAAGTATACTTCCCAGAAAATATATATATATACGTACTAATGCCGAAAACCATGTATCAGCCAATCTCATCAAATAAGCAATGCCATGCCCGAATGAACCATAGCCAATAATCAACATATATCAAATACCATCAAATAACCAGGTGATATCCCAACTCAAATCATGCCGGCAATATATATATATATATATATATATATATATATATATATATATCAATCAGCCGGAGTCACCTCTAGTGACCTGTACGGCTGAATCTATGGCTCCTCAATCAATCCTCAATCCATCTCTCAATCAATTATCAATAATCAATAATCAGTAATCAGTAATCAGTAATCAGTAACCTGCACCCATGACGGAACCACCTAATGTGGTATGTATGTCAAGCTGGGTAAATACGCTCTGTGCTACGATCACGTGAAGGCTGGCGACGAATCGCAAGTCACCTACGAGTCGGAACCACCTATTGTGGTCTGTACGACAGGCTGGCACCTGCCTTGGATCCAAGGTGAGCGTACGGTGCGGGAGGTGAACGATCACGTGAAAGCTAAGCCCTACTCAGGCATGCACAACCCCGATGTGCAGGTAATGAGCCATATACCAATCTCATTGATATCACCTCAATCATCACATCACACACACACACACTTACCTGACTTACCTGGCGCCCGCGATGCAACAATATAATCACACAAATATATATAAAAAATATAACTATGGCATTCGACATGGCATTCATTTCATAAAAACATTTTAAAACGTATTTCTGGGAAATCAATCAATTATATATGTATATACTGAAAACGAAAGCCCACTCACTGATATGTAGACGGGTCGTAGCCCCCAAGCCTCGCGTGGCTGCGCTCGTCCTCAGGATACGTCTCACCTATATGCGACACAACTATATAAACGTTAATTATGCACATAACCCAGTTCAAGTAATAACTTCTCATACGTCGCTCAATTGGGGTGTTTGAATATACCAACATGCTCTACTCAATCCCACGAACACCCCCATATTTTTAAAATAATTTTTGGAAGCCTCACGCGCCCTCACGCGGCGGCCAAGGCACGGCCACACGCGCGGCCACGTGCCGTGCACGCGGACGGAATCCTTAACGCCGTTAAGGAATATTCCGACAAATCCCAGAATATTCCGTTAAAATTAACTGACGCCGTTAACCACCGTTAGGAATATTCCGTCAAAGTTGTCGGAATATTCTGTCACCCCTAACCTCCAGTCGCCGGCGACCGGCGCCGGCGCCGCTGTGTCGTCGGAAACTGGGAAATTTTTCAAACCTTCATTTCTAGCTCATTTTTCAACCAAATTTCACGAAATTTACACCAAAATGATCCTTAGAGCAAGGAGAAGAGGTTTATACCTGTTTTAAGCCCAAAATCCAAGCAAATCTCGCCGGAGAAATTCTCCAATTTCCGGCCAACTTCCAAACCACCGATCCCGACGTCCAATCTCCTTCAACTTTGTCCTCCGAGCACCCTAAGGAGATTCTAAGTCTTCCTATGATCTCCAAACGGGCTGAAACCTCACAGATTAAGAGAACATGAACAGTGCCATTTTTGGTACCTCACGGGTTCAAGGTTTTCAAGCCGTCTCAAGCTACACAAATGGTATGGATGAACTCACCAGACTACGAGGGTTTTAAATATCCTATTTACAAGCTTGATCCGTGACCAAAATCTAAGAAACTAAGGTAGTCCGTACGGTTTCAGGGGAAGAGAGAAGAGAGTTCGAGAAGAGACGGGGAAGAAGGTGACGGGTATGGGGGTTTTTGCACACGTGTTGTGCATGTGTGTGTATATATCCACCTCAAACAATCCCCTCCACAAAATTTTAATTTCAAATAAATAAAATCCTCACACACACACATACATATATATAAACATATTTAGGTACCCCTACACACATATATACACATAATTATACTCCTTAGTCACCCGTCCTCTCACATCCGTAAGGGGGATAAAATCGTCATTTCATATTTCATATATCCTAAATTCGGAACGGACTGTTACAAGAAGAGTCTAGTTGCCAAAATAATTATTATTTAGAAAACTCAAACGAAAATGATGAGCATAATAATATAGAAGAGTTTGATGAAGAAATATTTGAACATGAGTATCCAATTTTAGAAGAAGGAACCCATATAGAAATATTACAGTTAGATAGACCAAAGAGTTTAGAAGAATTATTACAATTAGCAAAACAAACTAGAATCATAGGAGAAGACCCACAGTTACATTGGAGTAAAAATAAAATATTAGCAAAATTAGATATAATTAATCCAAATTTAACCATTAAGACAGCTGATATGCCGTATAGTTTATTAGATAAACAAGAGTTTGAGCAGCAAATAAAAGAGTTGTTAAATTTAAAAGTAATTAGACCCTCTAAGTCTAGACATAGATCAACATCATTTATTGTGAGAAAACATTCAGAGCTAAAGAGAGGTAAGGCTATAATAGTTTATAATTACAAGAGATTAAATGATAATACATATGAAGATAGTTATAAGTTACCAAATAAGGATGAGCTTATAAATAAAATTCAAGAGAGTAAATATTTTAGCAAATTTGATTGTAAATTAGGATTTTGGCAAATACGATTAGCAGAAGAGTTAATTGAGTGGACAACTTTTACTTGTCCAGAAGGACATTTTGAGTGGCTTGTTATGCCATTTGGACTTAAAAATGCTCCATCGATCTTTCAAAGAAAGATGGATCAAATTTTCAAGAAATATGATAATTTTTCTAGTGTTTATGTAGATGATATTTTAATACATAGTAAAAATAGAAATGAATATAGGAAGCATTTAGAGATAGTTTTACAAGAATTTATCAATAATAGAATTGTGATTAGCAAAAATAAAATAGCATTAGAAAATCAAGATATAGAATTTTGAGGAATGTATATCAAGTCAGGTACAATACAATTACAAGATCATATAGCTAAAAAAGTCTTAGAATTTCCAGATAAGTTAGAAGATAAAAAATAGTTACAAGCATTTTTAGGATTGTTAAATTATGCAAGAAATTTTATCCCTGATTTAGGAAGAAAAATAACAGTATTACATGGTAAAAATAGCAAAATAGGACAAAAATATTTTAATAGTGAAGATATTAAATTAGTTCAAAATATAAAGGAAGAAATCACTCAACTTAAGCCATGAATATTACCATTAGATGATAGTTACAAAATAGTTGAAACAGATGCTTCATCATTAGGATAGATAGGTATACTATATCCGAAAAAGCATAAGGAGTCACCAAAGTCTGACGAACAAGTTTGTAGATATTCATCAGAAAAATTTAGTGATGTACAGTCAAGATTACCATCAACAGATTTAGAAATTTTAGGAATAATTAACTCACTTGAAGCATTCTCCTTATTTTTACATAATGAAGTATATACGACAGATTGTCAAAATATAGTTTCTCATTATAACAAGATACATGCTAATAAACAGGTAGCCTGAAGATGGATTAATTTTATTGATTCAATTACAGGAAATGGTTTTAAACCAATTTTTGAACATATAAAAGGTAGTGACAATACATTAGCTGATATCTTATCAAGATTGATTCGTTGAACAGGAATGGAATATCATGGATCATCATCCTTAATTAACACAAGACCACAAGGTAGAAGAGCACCTTTCAATAGCATAATGATGCACCATGGACCTCCATCATTCAATGGATTCCAAAATAGCATAAGTAGGCCAGCATCACCGCCAGTACCTACTTTCAACTTTAATGGCACTCTTGTTGAAGGAATCAGAAATCCAACTCTGAGGTATAGGTCAAGGGCACCAAAACTCTCTAATAGGCAATAGGTTCTCTTAGATAATTTTTGGAATATCCAAATCAAACAGCCAAGCATGAGGTTAGGTCATGAAAAACTAATCAGAGCCTTAGAGCAAGAGTTTGACAGCTTTGATTTTAATTTCCATCAAAGCCAGCATCATATTCATTCTCTTGAGCACAACCTTCAAGTTATTTCTAGAGACCATGAGTCATTACTTAGTAAGTTTACCAAAATGAACCAAGAACTTCAATCTCTTAGAATGCAGCAAAAGGCAAGAGACACCTTGAAAAGAGATTTGAAAATAGGTTTGGAAACTGATCAACATAAGAATAAAGAAAAAGAGGTTATTGAACCCAAAGAAAAAGAGGTTATTGAACCCATAGAACAAGAGGTTAATGAGCCCATAGAAGAGATTAAGATTGAGTTCTTAGAAGAAGACATTGAAATAGAGCAGCATCAGCATTTGAGTGACAAAGAAAAACAAGAAAGATATGAAAGTTTTTTTAGGAATATATCTTTAGACTTAATAATAGATGATATCATATTCGAAGAAATTTCAAAAGAAAAAATAAGAATAATGCCACCAAATATGCAAAATGAGATCCTGAGCAGAACATTACAGTCCATGAAAGAGTTACAATTACAATTACAATGTGCTTTGTATCAGTTCATCTTTGATCCAAAACTAGGGATGGATATTATTACAAAGATGTATCCATCATGTCTTTGTGATAGTACATAGAGTTGTATTTGTAAACCAAAGGTTAGCATAACTGTAGCCAGGATTAACATGAGAGATTTTAAACCATGGCATTTTAGTTATGAGCATCATAAAAAACATAATGTAGTAGAAGTTACCCCGGCCTTACTATAAGAGTTTGGTTGTCTTGATAAAAAATTTATTAACCATATTTCCCAACTAGAATCATTTCCTGAAAAGCTTATAAAAGTTGCAGAAGATTATCTAGAACAGTGGAAAGAATTTTGCATAAGTTTTATCAGTAATCCTCCAAATTGGTATGCACATATGCATAAGGAGAAAGCTAGGCATATAGCCATGATTAATGAAGAGTCCTTTAGACTATCCTCTATCTCCCCACATAGGTGGACTCCTCCATACAAAAATATTCTAAGATTTCGAGGGATCCAAATGCTAGCCTTAGATGAGTTTGAAGATTTTAGGTATGATATGTTACTAACAGCAGAAGAAAAAGAAATGTATATTTACAGTAAGACAAGAATCAATCATCAGCCATACTAGAAGCCTCAAAATTTTAAAGGAGAAATAGCAGATATGTATTACAAGGTAAAAGAAGATAGAGAAAGAGATGCAGAGCTAGTAGAAGGCGATGAACAGTACTGGAATAATTTTACAGAAGAAGAGCTGCATAACATCGACAACATGATGGAAGCATGAAAAGCTGGCAGCAAATTAGCATAAGTTGAATAACATCATGTAAAATAATGTATTTTCAGACAGAAATGTCAACATCATTATGGACCCCGCTACAATAATGAAATAATGACATAAGAGTAAATAAAGAAAAAAGCTTGACCCATTATGGACTTTTCATACACAAAATGTCATTTTGATTAAGAATGAATAGTGGAAATCCCTTTTCATTAAGACTCCCAAAAAACTATAGGTAACCCTCTAAAAATTAATAGACGAAGTCAATGGAATTGATAGCTATGTAATCCAAGTCCCAGTTGCATATGTTATTGGTGCATTCAAGAGCTAGCTAATTGAGGAAGAAATTCAGAGGTTGATGTAAGTTGTCTGCAAAGCATCATAACCTGGGGTAGAAGCACTTTGCTTTTCTCTACCCTCTTCCGTATAATTAGGATTACAAGTTGTTTTAGATATTATGTTAATTTTGAAGCCATTGTCAACCTTTCAGTTGCAGAGTTTGATTCATCAATTATCTACTATATGCATAGAATTTTATCTTTTTTCCTTGCAATTTTGGGTCAAATGTTGGTAGCATGATTATAATCCCTAAGCTAATTAACATATATCTTTTGGCAGAGTATTTAACAAAAGTTCATTTTCAAGCAGTCATTTTTCTTGGACAGATTGTTGCGGAAAGAAATATTTGACAAAACAAATTAGTTCCTTACTTATATAAATGAATTGAGACGAAGAGGACTGCATCACGCAAAAACTGAATCATCAGTCTTTCAGGTCTCAAGTTTTTTTCTTTTTTTCGTTCTCTTTTGTCTTCTTAGTGTTTGATTTCTTTTCCCCCCTTCGTCTTGCATTTTGATTTCAGATTATAGAAAATCTATTGTAGGGAGCGGATGGAAAGAAGCACAACCCATCCTGCGAAACCTGGAGGAAGAGATAGGCGGAGCGGCATTTTGTTGCTTTGGATTCAACTATGGACGCTCTTTCTGAGTACTTTTTATGTTGGTTTTTGTAAATTGATAGATATATCGATATATATATATATATATATATATATATATAAATTCCATCTTTTGTATGTTTTATTTTATTTCAATTTTTTATGGAACTGTTACGATTTCCTTATTGAAGAATAATTTGTACTAGATATTAGAATTCCAGGGTATATATGAATTGCTCACTGCATGAGAATCTTTTATTTTTCATAATTAATTTTGTTAATTCAATATTTTCATTTTAACATTCTATTTGATTTTGGAGACTGCTTTTACCAAATTATGAGTTTATTTTGTCTAATAACAAGACGTTTCATGAGTAAAGAAGAGAGCCATTGGAGAGTGCTCGTATAGGCTGCGATAAGGTAATTGCTTTAAGTTTACTAATATTTATCATTTGGGGTTTTTTGTTTGTTTTGTTTTTTTTGAAAAAGACTTTCATTGTAGTTTTTTGTTTTGTTTATGTTCTTGGCAGATTTATGAATAAAGTTGGGTGTTTCTTGCTGGTGATTGTATGATTGAAGTCAGTTTTAACTGATTCATTTTTCGCCCTTGATGTTGGGCAGTTGATTTTGGGGTACAAAATATTGTTTTTTTAAGTGATCGAATCAAATTTAAAGAATAATATTTTTTCTTCAGTATCTATTAATATGGCAATTACTTCTCTCTTCTTTTTTTTAACATTCTAACAAAGTTTTGCTTACATATCTTCATAACAGCAGGCCTAGATTCATCATTAATGGGTGAATTTGACATCATGGCACGTATGCTCTAAATAGTTTAATTTTCAATTTTTGTATGTACATTTTGGCTTTAAAGTTTTCTTAGTTTTTTTTTTTTATAATTTAAGTTTCGGTTTTCATTTTCGTATCTCTATTAGCTTAATTTCTTTCGTTTTAGGGCTCAAAAACCGATTGAGAATGACAAAAGCAGAGACAATTTGGGTACAAACTCAAGTGCAAACAATAAAATTGTTCAGGTATGTCTTACAATTGTGTTTTTAAGTAATTGCATTTAGAGTTCTAATATTTGGTTTATTGGAACTTATTTAAATTGGTCTGTGCTTTATATTCTTCTTCATTTGATAGCTTTATGAGTTCCTTATGCCTTCTTTTTCCATTCTTATTTCGGAGAACTTTGTATATTTTGTTGTATTCTTAAAGGAATTTTCTTGCTTTACTCTTTGTACATAGAACGAAGTATGCCTACATGCGGTTTGGTTTCAGTGCATTTTACCCACCAAAATAAGAAAAGAGAATAAATGGCATGGAGTTTCTTTTTTCTTATGGACAAAATTTCGGTTATGTATATTATGTTGATGCAGGAGAAGTTGCTTCTTTTTTTTTTGGATGTTACTAGCTGGTGGAAATCAAACTATTTTTTCGAAGTGTCTACCGATAAGATGTGATTGCACAAAGATAATATTTTTGCCTCATCTATTATTTTGTAGTGTCATAAAACAATATGCTTATAGATGCATAATTCTATAAGTTATCAAGACAGAGAAATTTTCTTTTTATTCTTAGTCCGCGTTAAATGTAATACAAGTGTATATATGCACCATGATTTTTATTCTGTTTAGAAATGTACTACTATCGTATCCCTATTTACCAATTTATTATTGCATAAGAGTACAAAATATTGCAAAGCAACTTCTATTCAACGCTGTCCAACACAGTTGTAACCTTTACAGCCTATTAACCCCATTCGAATCTTTTGTGAAAAAAAAATGTTAAAAGATTTTTAAAGGATACCCTAAAGTAAATAAAATTGAGGAAAGTAAATTTCAATATTTACCCCCTCCTCTTTCGCCGCGTTCTCCCCGAACCTCGGTTCCATCGTCACCAAGGGACACCCTGTGTCGCCTCTGGCGATCCCCAGTCCCACTGGCTCGAATCAATGATCAATGTGTGTGCATGGTACAAGAACGTATTCTCTAAACCATCGAGGAAGGCGGTCAATAATTGGTTGTATAAAGAATATGGGATTAATTGGTTGCACAATGGTGAATTGTTCTATTTTTTTTTTAGAATAAATTAAATGAATTTAAAGGGTTTATATACACATCATTTCGATATGCTAATTATAATAGGTTGCCTAGGACTTCAACCCGGAACTAGTCAGATAGAGTAGATAATTTCCTTGATTATCAAATTTTTAATTAGGTAAAAAATCCCTCCCCAAACCGTGTTTGCCTTTTTCATTGCACACGGCTTTCCTTATGTATACGAACAAGGCACAAGATTGGTGCTATTACTAGAAAAGATTATAGTGCTCTTGTAGCTATATTTCCTAAAGTACAGTCTTTGAGCTTACATGATGATAATCATTTTTCTGGAGGATTCACTTTTGTTGCACATATTGTTGATTCCCCAAACCTTCTACTTTCAAAGCTGCTTCTTAATGTTCTCAATGGCAGAAAACTATGTAAGAAGAGTATGATGCTCTTCAAAATCAAGGTACTTGGGTTCTTGTTCCCTCTCCTCTAGATAAAAATGTCATTGGCTGTAAATAGGTGTACAAGGTTAAAAGAAATTCTGATGGCACTATTTCTAGGTACAAAGCTAGATTTGTTGCCCAAGGTTTTAGTCAAGAGAAGGGATTAGACTATACAGAAACCTTTAGTCCAGTAGTTCGACACACTACCATTAGATTAATCCTAGCATTCGCAACTACACAGAAGTGGTCATTTCGACAACATGATGTGAAAAATCTCTTTTTACATGGAGATTTACATGAGGAGGTTTATATGAAGCAGCCTCCGGGGTTTATTGATCCTAAATGTTCTACACATGTATGCAAGTTGGTAAAGTCATTGTTTGGGCTTAAACAAGCACCCCGAGCGTGGAATGATAAGTTCACCAGTTATTTGTCTGTCATAGGCTTTCATACTTCATTGTCAGACTCTAGTTTGTTTGTTAAATAAGTTGGGAATATTGTGATTATATTACTACTCTATGTAGATGATATAATCCTCACTGGTTCTGGCCCTACTCTCATTCAGTCAATTATTGATGATATTGGTAGTGTTTTTTATCTAAAAGAAATGGGACAATTGACCTATTTTCTAGGGCTGCAAATTCAATATAAGTCCAATGGTGATATATTTGTTTCTCAAGAAAAGTATGTCAAGGACCTGATTCACAAAGCTAGAATGGATACTTGCAAGCCATGTTCAACACCTTGTAAGCCTCATAATTATGTTTTTGCTACTGAATGAAAGGTATTATCAGAACCAACATTTTATCAAAGCCTTGTTGCAGCTTTGCAATATCTAACCTTTACAAGGCCAGAAATTGCTTTTGCGGTGAATAATGTTTGTCAATTTATGAATGCTCCCACAGATATACTTCTTGGTTTGGTCAAAAGGATTATAAGGTTTTTGTAGGGAACAATCAAATTTGGTTTATCATTTACTTTTGTTTCTAGTATGCAGATCAGTGGATATAGTGACTCTGATTGGGCAGCTGATGTTGATACCTGAAGGTCCATTACTGGATGTGTCATTTACTTATGTGATAATCCTATTTCCTGACGGTCCAGGAAAAAGAATTCAGTGTCTCGAAGCTGCACTGAGGCTGAATATAAGTCATTAACACATGTTGTTGCAGACATAGCTTGGATTAGACTTATTCTGAGAGATGTTGGTGCTGTGATTCCTAATCCACCAGTTTTGTTTAGTGATAACCAATCTGCAATTGCTTTAAGCATGAATCCAATACCACATTCCAACATTAAACATTTGGAGACAGATTTTCATTTTGTCTGCAAGAGAGTTCAGAAGGGTGACTTGGAAGTTCAAAATATTCCCACCAAAGATCAAGTTGTAGACATTTTAATCAAAGGCTTACATGGACCAGATTTTGTTAGGCATTGTCACAATCTTAATCCGGCAGTTCCCATCTAAGATTGAGGGTGGTATAGATATATATGCCACATAAGCAATTGTACCACATCAGTAATTGCTTAAGTCTTAAGCTAGTATTGAAATGTTGTATATAAAGTGATTTTCCCTCTCTTACAAAATCGGTTAAGGATTGTAAAAGATAATCTCTCTCTCTTAGAAGTTAATACAATAGATTCTCTTTCTTCCTCTATAAACTTTCCATACATCTTTAAGCTTTCTTCAATTTCTGCATTTCTTCTATTTTGTTAAGATACACAACTCTAAAAAAGTTGAATACCCAATTGATCAACCCTTATTGTGCGACCAGATATACAGACAATATGCAACCGAGATCCAATGAGAATTTACGCGCAGAGGCAGTTGAAAGATCCGCCTTGAGAAGACCTTCTCTTTCTCGAGCTTTCGGTTGGGCCATTCCTATCCCAACGGGTGGCCCGATTCAGCCTAATTTTTCATTTTATAGGAACAAATGATGTAAATTGTTGTAGGGGAAATGGGAAAAGAAGATTTGGATTTAGGTGGAGGAGATGAGAAAGGAAGTTTTGGATTTGGGGGGAGGAGACGGGGAACATGCAGTTTTGGATTTGAGTGGAGGGTTTATTTTTTCACTTTCAGATATTTTTTTTTTCAGTTTTTTTTCTATCTTTTGTCTTTTTCAGTTGTGAAATATAAATTTCATTGCTAATCCGCCGATTTGTCATTGGACGTGTCAGTCAATAATATAAAAAGACACTTTTGTCCATTGCATACAAGCAGCACGGGCAACTTTTTGACAGAACTTCGATGAAAGTTTTGATTTGGACTAATGTTATTAATGGACTCCATCACATGTGTACGATTGATAACTTCTTTACCACGTGGTCAATTTGGAAGTAATCTATCACCACATGGACCACAATTGGCAGGAAACTGGATGAATCTAACGGTAAGAGGTAAATCTATTAATTTAAAAAAAATTATGCCTTTAATTTATCAAAAAGATAATTCATTGTGGTCAAACGACAATTTACCAACATGAATAATATAACAAAATCCTCCTCCCTAACAATTTAATTAGAAGGGGGCAAAATGAAAATTAGGTAGTGACCTTTTTAAATTACTTTAAACCAAAAATTGTAATTTTAAGTTTTTTTTTTAATTTTTTTTAAATTTTTAAATTTTAATTTAATAAATAAAGAATAAAATATAAAGAAAATTAGAATTAATAATGAATTAAAAAATGGCACTGTCTAGATGTTAGTGAAAGTATACCCTTGATATTTCTTCGATTAACACGACTTTTTTGCCATGAGGACTCAAAAACCTGAATAAAGAAATCCGGCACCATGACGACACGTTATATATATATATATATATATATATATATATATATATATATATATAGACACACACACACACATATGGTCATGTGCGATTATTTGGAAATTAATAAACCCATCTCTCCCTCTCTTCTTTCCAGGAAAATAAAGGCATTTTTGCAGCGACTACTCAACAAAATATTCACTAGCTCATTGGATAATGACCTAGAAACAACTGCACCCGCCGAACCACCAGCAGCAGCAGCTGCCACCAGCTCTTGGCCGCCCAGGAAGCACAGCTTAGATTGGGCAGCGATTATTCTGGCGTATTGCTTGCCAACGGCAATTGGAATGGCTCTCGTACCCATCCAACTTCACTCCAAGCAGCTCCCTCTAACCTTTTTGCTTTCTTGGTCTTGCAATCACACTCTCCTTTTCTAGCATCTTGGTTAGCAAGTTCATTCAAAACTCCAAATGCCCACGAATCGTAGTTCATCTGTTCCATTATTTCGGTGTCTTCTTTGGAGTGACCGTCTTCTTCATTTCCATCACAATCCCAGTTCCCCTCTGGTTCAAGTGTACTGCCTCTGTCATCTACGCGGCCTCGGGCCTTGTAATACTATTTTATTTTATTTTTGGTAAACGCCTTGTAATACTATTTTGTCACCACTACTAAAACTGATCAGATGCATCCAGCAAGAATTAAAATAATTCCAGAAAAGAAAAAGGCATTCGAGAGGAGAGAATTGAATTGCAATGTTTGAATATTATTCACTAGAATTGGGACAGTTTGTAAACTACATGGACTAAATCCAATGAAATTGAAAGAACATTGGTGGATCTTAGTGAAAACTACATATAACATGCGGAAAAGAACAAAACTATGACCTTTTCGGGACCAACAGTCACGCGATGCTTATATACAAAGGGAAACAGCCAAAGATAGTAAGCCGTAGAACTCCCCAAACAATAGAAAAATGTCCTTCGCTATGCAAATTCAATCTGGGACAGTGATAAAGACTCCTTGCTGAACACTATCAAGTGAAAGGATAGAAGTTCGAAAAGAGCAAACTGCCTAGAAGGATGTAGGCAGCAGAGTATGCCCAAACTACATATCCCCATCTCTTACCAGTGCCAGGATATTTCAATGTATACGAAGCAAACCAATAGATAGGAGGGTTGAAGGACAAGAAACGAGTAGCAACCTGTCAAACATGAAGCATCAAAAGTTATGATACATAGTGAAGGTAGTAGCAAAGGTAATCAATTTTCCAAATACAAACCTTGCTTAAAAAAAACTATAATAATACCAGTAAGGAGCACAAGCCAAAAACCAAGATGGTAATCACTAATCTGTTATGCCATTCTGATGACAAGGCAGTACCTTTACACCATCTTTGGAAAAAAACTTTACGCGTCATCTACCAAGTGAAAAGTTTAATCTAGGTGCATACAAATTTGGAAATACATGCATAGTTCGGAGTTTTTGGCGAGTCAATTCTTTTCAAAATGTAAACTTCAGCATGGTTAATCTTTACATGATTGGTTAATCTTCATCTATCAAGCATTTCGTCCCTGAAATACTTTGTCAATTACAAGGGGAAACAAGCAACTGATTCCCACTAGATTGCTTTTTCCATTGAATAATAAGATAAATCATGATGTTAGTGTTCGAGTGAGCTATGCAACTGTGAGCTATGACTACACAGATTTCCTCAGAGAATAGAAGAAATTACAGTACGAAAATTGAAGAGATGATGGTAGAGAAAGAGAGAACAAAGAATATGACTTTGAATATTCTTCACACATTCACCATTTCATTCATCTGAGAGAGGAAGGGAATTCCACTCACTTCAAACTGTTGCACTCTTTTGGCAGTATTCAAATTACATCAAAACAATCACAGCCTTCCATCTTACACCCTATGAGATGAAGACACATGTCTACTGACTTACTTAAGACCTATGAGACTTAAACAAATAAGCATACAACCAATTTAGCTAAACATCCTAGCAATATGAGCTGGAAATGCAACTGCCACATCAGATCACAATTTACACACTAACACATGATGCCAATGATAATCGAATTTCTTTTGTTTTAACATCTGAATCCAAATATAAACCCAAAAAAATTGACAAAATTATATTTGATCAAGTCGAAGAGAACTACTAACAACCATAATTTCATAAATCTGAAATTTAGTATTTTATATTTCTCAAATACTCCTAACCTAAAATTCTTTGGCAAAATAATGAACTTTAAGAGGGAATAAAGTCAAACCTGCACATGCATGACAAAAAATGCCGTGGCTGCCATAAATCCCAAATGTAGTATACATGGAAGCACAGCAACAGACAAATATCCTTGTTTTACTGATAATTTATGCTCTTCTGAGACTAAAGCAGGACCATCTTTGTTCATTTGCTTCCTTGCTTTGAGATTGCGATTTTCTGTTACATTTGCAAACGATTGATTACACGGTCTTGAAAGGCACTATGACTGGAAGAGAAACAACATTCCGAAAATACTGATTATGTCATTCATAATAAAACAATTGGATGCATGTGGACATATTGGTTTATGCTAAAAGGTTACTGGTTTCATATAAGTATGTCAACAGAATAAGCTATAAAGCTATGACAGTAATAATATGTCAATCACAAAGCAATGGCTGTTTAAAAGTAATACCCTGACTTCTGGAGGAGTATTCTGCTAGAGAAAAGAGCACAGCAGCAGAATCTTTATCATCAGGAGGAGCACGAAACCCAAAGAGAAGAAATTTTCAGGCTTTGACTTCGCGTAATGGACGATTGAGCAAAGTGCCAGAGACAATATTGGCGAAGCCAGCAGAAAGTTTGGCAACTGTTTAACTTGGAAGTATATCAAGAAACCTACTTCCCTGGCACAAGTGAACCTGACAGCTTGTTTTTCGGTATAACAAATCCAGCCTTGGCCGCAAACATGGAGACCTTTTGTGTACCAGCTGATGAAGCAGGTGTAATAGTTGTACCAGACATCTCAACAGTGTGAGGTTCGACTGCAGATGCAGCGCCAACCTTTGCAGTAATCCTGTTCTCCAATCCAATGGGCACATAAATCCGGAAAAACGTAAGCGATCAACCAAAGCTGATAACTTTTAATCTGAAGATTTTCACTCCAAATGACCAAGCACTTACGAATTTCAGTATTCACTAAACAGACAAGACAACGAACACGAAATTGGGTGGACAAGAAACAATTTCAATTAGGGTTTAGTTTCCCAAAATACTTTGATTTCAATGGAACTGCAAATTGATGACCTTAATTCACAGAACTCATTGAACTCTGCAGAAATTAAAATAAAAAACTGAATATTTAATAAACCCCAGAAATTCCAATTTCTTATTTTCTATTATTTTCCTCAGGTTTCCAGCAGCCAAACAGAACTTTCTTGGAAAAGACAGCCTACGAGCCTAAAACTAAAGGAAATACAGAGAGAGAATACCGGTGTGAGGATTAAGGAGAGAGATAATCATCAGAACGCTGCGTTTTGGGAGTCGCAAGCAACCCAATTGCCATGCTCTTTTGATAAGTGTAACTGTAAAATCTCAAGACTCGAGAGGAATGAAAAGCGCACGGAAACTAACGGGATATTTGGGTGGGTTCAGCATTGTCCGGGGCTCCGTCCAATCCAAGATAACAAATCACAACGTTCAACGCTCCACTACGTTGAACGAGGAAAGTAAACTTTTAAATGGCTTGTTATATTAAAAGCACACATATTGTTGAATACATTCAATATACTTAATACAATCCGAGTAATACTATTCATACCATGTTTTTGTATCACGTTTTTATACCACCTTAGATGACATTTGATATGGACAGCCACATAATTTGAATTAATCAAATTTTTAAATTTAGTTTATTATTTAATAAACTAATGATTAAGAAAAACTAGTTAATTAAATGATTATTGTGGTATACGAGGAGTCTTTCTCCTTCATTTCCTTGGGTTTTGCAAATTTTTCAAATGATGTGGCTGTCCACATCAGATGCCACCTAAGGTGGTATCGAAATGTGATATAAAAACATGGTATGAATAGCATTACTCATACATTCCACACTTGCTTTTTTAATTAAAAATTATCTTAATCCACCCCACATGCTTTCCTGTAATACCCTCACACCCCATACTTTCAACATACACCTTATTTTTTACATGCAATCCACATTTTCTACGGAGGGTCAAAGGTGGTGGTTGCTAGTGAAGATGCTCGCCGGAGTGGCGAGTAAGGACGATGGTGATGCTGTCAGTGTTGTTGCAAAGGAGAAGGACGGGAGAGATGAGAGAGTAACGAGAGTGCTGAGGAAAGAGAGTTCGAGAGAGTCCGAGAGTGTGGCGAGAAGGACATGCGGCAGAGAGGGGAAGAGTTTGAGTGTGGGTCCCACTAAACAAAAATCTGAAATGAAAAATAATAAAATAATAAGAAAGAAAATATCTAGGATAGTGAATTTACTAAATTTCCTTTCACTTCGTAGTTCCGTAAAATCTTCATTGTAGCTCCGAATTCGATTTCGCTTGCGCCCACGTGTTCACAACGACGAGTACTACACAAATACGGTAAAACAGTAGCTCATCTATGTCACAAAACGATGGTCAACATCCTTGCCTCTAGGGGCATTTTGGTCATTTCACACATTTAATATTAAATAACATAAAAATTATCCTAACATGTTCCCTTGGAGTTATTTTGCCTTCTTCATTTTACTTCCCCTATGACTACAATAGTCATGGTCCTAAACTCCCAGAGTCTCTTGAAACTTAGTTGAATTGTGTTGTACACATCAAACAATTCGGACATCGTGTGGTAATTGTTCACTGTATAGTTTACAATAAACTTAGTGAACCATTTAATTAGGGACACAAATGTGATGTCCTAGCCTAGTTTCCATATAGTGAAGTGGTTTAACACCTCAACATTCAATGTTTCAACATCATCATTAGTCCATATTGATGGACTATTGTTCCTTAACAACTATCTTGGTCTTAAAAAGATTACAAACAAGAGTTGTTCGAGGCAACTCTCATTTCTTCATACAACAATTTGTAAGTGAAGAATCCTGGATGTGCCCATGCCCTTGTGCGTACTTCTCTAGTTCCTTGTTCATTTAACAAAGGAACAAGCACTATTGTTTGTGTTAACTAAGAGTTGTTCAAAGCAACTCTTATTTCTTCATACAACGATTTGTGAGTGGAGAATTATGGTCATAAAGTATCCATGTCTTTGTGCTAACTTCTTAAGTTCATTTTTTTCATTTAACAAAGGAATAAGCACATGTAGTTGTTTTATCCTTTTTATCTTAGGCATATCTAATATGTTCTTCCAATGATACATTATCAATAGGAAGATGGTGAGGATAAGACTACTTGGGTACATTGACAATCCATTTAAAAC
Organism: Heteromeles arbutifolia; assembly: GCA_024362995.1. Taxonomy (NCBI): domain Eukaryota; kingdom Viridiplantae; phylum Streptophyta; class Magnoliopsida; order Rosales; family Rosaceae; genus Heteromeles; species Heteromeles arbutifolia. The sequence goes on along the minus strand of JANCRC010000011.1, from coordinate 27,308,905 downwards.
AATCTATAGATTGTGGAAACTAAAGCCTTTGGCTTTTAGTTGTCAAGTTTTGGATGGTGTGTTTGGAAATATATTTGTAAACAATACACAACGAATATAAATTGATTGATTTTAGGCCATTTTATCCGGGTCTTCAAATCAAATAGCACCACCCACTATTTTGGCAAATTCCATATCCTTTAGGGGTGGGTTCATTTTGGTTCGGTTCGGTTTTTGGCTGAAATTGGAAACCAAACCGATGTTATTGTTCCGTTCGATTTTTGTTCGGTTTTTTTTTGTTTCGGTTTTTTTGGGTTCGGTTTCAATCCGGTTTGGTTTTTTTCATGAAAATTGTTTTTTTTTTTGTTTAATCTGGATATTGGTAAAGAAACAAATCTGCAATAACACCGCACATACTCATCAAACCACTATCTTCATCTACAAATCACAACAATTATATTCATTTAGCTAAAATTTAAATAATTAACAACCCCACAGCACAAAAATTGAACAAAATCTGCAAACTGGCTTACTCTGTTTCTTTGGGGTTTCACTCTGCAAGTGTGGGCAAATTTAGGGTTTGCAGGACTTGTGGGGTGCTATTGATGCAGCAAAATACAAAGAGGGAGAAAAAAAGAAGAGGATGATTAGAGAGCAAAACAGAATGAAGGTCCGGCTAAGGAGGAAAAAAAGAAGAAGAGAAGAATGAAGGTGCGGCTGGAGTCCAGGAGAAAGAAATGAAAGAGAGAGACAAAAAAGAAAAAGAAAGAAAGAAGATGGAGAGATGGTAAGGTGCGGCTAGGGTAAAACAAAAGAAGGGGGAGAAATAATAGGTTAGGGTTTAGAGTTGCTAAAGCCTTTTTTGTAATATTTTGGGCTTAGAGTTTGGCAACACATTAGGCTTAGCACATTTGGGCTTACAAATTGGGTTTAGAAAATAATACCCAAAACAAATAATTAAATAACTAAGAGAAAAAAATATTAATTTAATTAATTCGGTTCGGTTCGGTTCGATTCGGTTTCTAGACCACTGAAACCAAAACCGAACCAAAAGAATTCGGTTCGGTTTTTTCGGTCTCGGCTCGGTGTTTAGTTCGGTTTTTTTTTTGTTTTCGATTTTTTGAACCCACCCCTAATATCCTTCAATCGGAATTCAAGAGTTTTGGAGCAAACTCTTGATAGGGTATGGGAGACTCACCATTACCAAGCTCATCTCACAAGGATATAATGTTGGTTAACATTAATAAGAGAGTGACATTTGCTCATTTACATCTTTTGTAAGTACCCACCTCACAATGATATGATATTGGTGTCATTGCACTTAATTAAGTCATTCCCACCATGCAAGTTTGTGTAGGGGTTCAAGAACAACCTCACAATAATATGATGTTGGTCATTCTTGTTGCCTACCTTCACAACATCATATATGCATATAGAACTCTCCCGTGTGTAAGCACATACTTATTACTCCCTATGATAGGGTGAAGTCGGTGTATGAGTTATAAACGATTGGAGCGTATCATGGTGGAAGCCCACAAAAGAGTGTTCAAAACACTCTCACACTTGTCATCTTAATATCGGTTTGGTTGAGGTTTGAGGTCTCATCACATTCATTTGAATCTAATTAAAACTATTTGTTCCTAGCACGATTGTTGGTCCATGTGATTAGTACACATGATGCTCCCACTATTTATGTAAAACGATTTTTGAAGCAAGAGTATATGGTACTACTAATGAAAGCTTTGCATTCTTTGACGGACTATATAGTTGCCTTAGAGCCTTAGGATGACTATGAACCTTTGATTTGATCAAACACAAGCCTAGTATTGGATCTTGTCTAGGGATGGTGATTGATTTAAGTTACATGTTTAATCACATTTAGGCATGTTTCCCTATTGGGCGTTGGACCCAACTACTCCAATTTGCATGCATATCAAATAAAACATAAAAAAGTGTACTTTAAAGTAAAAAAGAGCTTATGCTCTTTTACAACACATTTGATCAAATAAAATTACAACTAAAATCTAATGTACACATTCCCATGGTTCAAACAAGGTTGAGAGACAACCAATCACATAGCTCAATTATCGTAGGCTTAGGTTCATAATCACTCTTTTTTTAATTAATCACACTTATGACATGATATTGGTGTCATTGCACTTAGTTAAGTCGTTCCCACCATGCAAGTTTGTGTAGGGGTTCAAGAACAACCTCACAATAATATGATGTTGGTCATTCTTGTTGCCTACCTTCACAACATCGTGTATGCATATAGAACTCTCTTGTGTGTAAGCACATACTTATTACTCCCTATGATAGGGTGAAGTTGGTGTATGAGTCACAAACGATTGGAGCCTATCATAGTGGAAGGCCACAAAAGAGTGTTCAAAACACTCTCACACTTGTCAACTTAATATCGGTTTGGTTGAGGGTTTTCGGTCTCATCACATTTAACATTCATTTGAATCTAATTAAAACTATTTGGTCCTATCACAACTATTGGTCCATGTGATTGAGTTAGTACACATGATACTTCCACTATTTATGTAAAATGGTTTTTGAAGCAAGAGTTTATGGTACTACTAATGAAAGCTTTGCATTCTTTGATGGACTATATAGTTGCCGTAGAGCCTTAGGATGACTATGAACCTTTGATTTGACCCAACACAAGCCTAGTATTGGATCTCGTCTAGGGATGGTGATTGGTTTTAGTTACGTGTTTAATCACATTTAAGCGTGTTTCCCTATTGGGCGTTGGACCCAACTACTCCAATTTGCATGCATATCAAATAAAACATAAAGGGAGTACTTTAAAGTAAGAAAGAGCTTATGCTCTTTTACAACACATTTGATCAAATCAAATTACAACAAAAATCTAATGTACACATTTTCATGGTACAAACAAGTTTGAGAGACGACCAATCACATAGCTCAATTAACGTAGGCTTAGGTTCATAATCACTTTTTTTTAATTAATCACACACTTAACTAATTAAACTAGAATGCAACAATGTCATTTGGTTTTTGTGTCCATAGAATTGATTTAAATGGAGTTAAAAGAAATGAAAATCTAATTCTCCTTTCCAGAGGGAAAACTATTTTTTCTTCTAGCTAATTTTGGCCAAAATGCAATAACCTCAACTTTTGGGCTATTATGCAAAACACAATATTTTGGGGTCACTTTGTAAAACATAAGAGTTCACAACTGGAAATAAACAATTTCAACAATTACGAAAAAACTTCATTAAAGGAAAAAAAAACATTTTGTCCTTTAGTGGCCCTTTATGCAAAAACATAAATTTTTGGGTCAAATTGCAAATACACAAAAGTATCAAAATTTTAAGTAATTATAAGAAATCCCCAAAAGGACTCCTTTTGTGGGGTGGTCGATTTTGATGAGAAAGAGTGCTTGCAAAACTTTTTTGAGTTTCAAAATTTAAAAGTTGTGCGGAAATTGTGAGGAAAAATAAAGGAAAGTATGATGAGTGAAAAAGTACCACTCTAATCACACAAACCAAGACAAACAAACACTAAACAAAACACAAAGTAATTTGGGATTAAAACTCCCAAACTTTTAGTTCTAGCTACGAACATGAAGAACACAACAAGGACAATGAAGAACATTCATGAAAAACCAAAAGAGCTCCATGAACATTTTTCACCCAAAGACACCCAAAACATTCTTAAAAAAAGGGGATTAATATGAACCCAAAATATCCACCCATGGATTTGGCCGAACTTCCCCAAAGGCGAATTTGAACCACATTATTGCCAGCCCACTTCCCCCACCCCTTAGAGTAGATAATATCGTTTGTTCCAAAAAAAGAGGTCAGAATAAAGCTTGTAACTATTACCAAATTCAAATCATAAGCTATGAACAACAAATCCCAAAAGGGTTTACACACTACTAGACCTAGGCTCTTGATACTATTTGAAGGAAAATATTTGATAAATTAAGTTCATTAAGCAACATAATACATGCATTTAATAATTAAATGGTGGAAGCATGCTTGTATGTACTCTAAAATGAAATCTAAACCATGAAATTCAAAGCCTAATAGTGCTGGTGAACCAAGACTCAACTATAAACATAGAGAGTTGAGAAACTTTATACATTTGAAGCACCTCTTTGCTTAGCAAAGGTTATTCACCCATGAGAAGCCTTTATTCCTTACCTCCTTTCTCCTTAGTTCCATGGATATTGCTGATAAAGTCTAGTAGTAGACGAAAGACAGCCGAAATTGCCAATAAAGTCGCAGTGCCCAAAACTTCTAAAGCTCGCAACGTTGTCGTTGGAGGTCCAGTGACATTGATATTGGTCGATTTTACTCCTGGGAGGAAGGGCTACAAAACCAGGTGGTACGCCACAACATCCTTTGCCAGAAACGACAATTCATAACCTAGCATTTTTGGGGTTTGGGACTTACGAGCTAAAATCCTTCATCTACAATGATAATTTGGTGAAATTGACATTGGGGATCAACTGGTCTGGACAAGACGAATCCAACGCCACCGTCATCACCATCATCGGTGGTTGGAATGAAAAGTTACGGTCGGGTTGGGTCTGTGACTAGCGGGTCAACCTGTTTCTTGATCTGGGTCTAGCAGAGAGAATCTGTGGTTTCTGTTTTTGGAAACTTTCTAATTTCGGCATTCTATGGTTTCCAAAACAGGAAACATACTATTTATAGTAAGGTCAAAAGGCCAAAATGCTCTCCAACTTAAAATGCTTCTAATTCGAAATTGGGTGTCATTTGTGTGGAGCAAAAAATAGTCAAGAAAATTATGGAGGTGACATGTGAACTTTTGGGTTAAAAGGACAAAATTACCCTCGAGGCACATCGGGATTCCCACGCGCATGCAACAAATAATAACGGCTCAATCATGGAAGAGTCAAAGGTCATCAAAATGGTATTTATTCAAATCCCTCTCATCACTCCCCATCAAATCCTTATTCAAAAGGTAACTCCCAAAACTTCATATTTAATTTGGGATTAATTACCATGTTAATTGCAAGATATTATTTCACATAATATCTTGCAATTATTCTCCAATTAAACCATATATGGCCGGTCACTATTCGCCAAATACAGCCTGCCACCCTCCTATAAATACCCATCTTATCCCACTAAAATGCTAAGCCATTTGCTACCCACAAACTCCTAAACACATTCTAACTTTGGCATCAGAGATTCTTCGGCCAAACCCCCCCTCCCCATTCATCGTGGGCGCGTGAGGCTTTTGGCCTTAATCTTAGGTGTTATTATTTTGCAAGTGCATTTCCATCAAAGGAGAAGATGGCAGAAATTTGCATCCACAAATTGGTGCTTTCATTGAGAGTTTGATTCACACGCTCGAAGAAGACTCTTGCATTCAAAGTTTCTCATTTCTCGTTCGTTCATAAATTTTTCATACGTTCTTATTCCTAGAAATTTTTTAATTCTTTGAATATACATAGGAGAAAAATCCAATGGCGGGAAATTCAGAAACCACAACGCACAAAACTTCCTATGTTCAAAGATCCGGAGCACCACCACTACGATCCATAGGGATGGCAATTCTAACCGTTAAACCCGATAACCGTGGATAACTGCCCGAATGGATTGGATTTGGGTATGAAAATTCGGGTATATTTTGGGTATGGGGAAAAACCGTAATTATTATTCGGTTATGGTTTTGGATATGGTTATAGGGTCCCCAATCCATATCCGTACTCGAACCCAAACCGAATAATATATAATATTAAAGTATTATATAATATATGTATATATATATATGTATATATATATATGTATATTCATTATTCATCGAATCATACTTTGAGAATACAAAAATAACATTATGTGAGTTGCATTTTGTGGCGAAGGTCAAAAGTTTTGATATGAATCAAAATCTATAAGAATTCAATGGTACTTATGGGAGATATCAAAGATCAACCAACATTATCAATGTTCAGCTTTAATTTTTATGCTCCACAAGATCCATTAATTAAATCATTTTATACATCAAATATTTAATGACGAAATTAATATTTACTAAATTATCATGCATCAATTGAGTGAATATATTTTTTGTATTGACAAAGATGGATATAACCGTTAACCGATGGGGAATCCGTTATCTGGTGGGTATGGTTATGGATAATACCCGATGGTTAATTTGCGATTATGGATATGGTTAATTTTCGTGGTTATGGGGATGGATATAGCATTTCTATCCCCAAACCGATCCATTGCCATCCCTAACGATCCACGAGATTCACCGTGACAAGAGGAGTAACCTAGCCACCACGGAGCACCACCACCATGGCAGCCACGACAATTACCGTGGCAGTGGAGAGTAGGACAACTCCATGGTAGCTGGGTCATGAAATAACGACAGCTGCAGCCCACAGAGCAGCAGCCCAACAAGTAGCTGTAGAGCAGCAACCCCACGGGGCAGACAACCCAAGACCCACAGGCCCATGACGTAGCTAAAGCCCAAGTCGCGCCTAGAAGAGGAAAGGCCCAACACTCGTGAGCTCCGGTGGCCCAGCTCGCGCTCGCTATCCGACCCGCATTCGCGGTCCAGCCCACTCATGTGGCTCACCTAACTACCTAGACCAGTTCAACTGTCCCGGCTTCAGATTTCCAGACCGACAATTGAACCGGGGGTATTTTCACCCTATTTTTCTGCAGATTTGACATATCCCAACTCAAATCTCGCTCCTAAAGTCCATTGCACTTCCACTACTCAAGGAGATGCATACTGTCTAAGCTCTTCCATCCCAAATGGCGAACAACACTTGTTTCAACAAGTCATAGAGTTAACAAGTGCCCTTGTGCAGCAAACGACCTTGGTCAATCAACTTTTGCAGCGCACTGAGATGCAGTGTGCCTCAGATGAGGTATCCCGAAATAGGACAAAGGCAGACAACTAACCTCTTCAGCAGCATCCCAGCAAGCAGCCCTTCAACCAGCCACGAACCAAGTGTTCTGGTAGTGTACACTCCCATCTGGGCTCTCGAGATAGCGTATACTCTTGTCTTAGCGCACGGAGGACTGTGCACTTCTCGTTAAGCCCACAGACGAGCATGCATTCACAGTTGGGGCCACACTCCGAATAATCAACATGGACAATCTTCCAGACGAAGTGTTCATTCGTGGCTAGGCCGGCAAAGAGCATCATCCACCTCATATCGGAGTAGGCAACACAACGGACAGAGAGAAGTAGTCGCTCAATTTGGCTTAAGTTCAACTGATAGCCTGTGAGTGACTCACTCACCTGCCAAGAACGTACCACATGCACCGCAATTGTGGAATAGACGAGTCTAGCATAGGGAATAGCAACCTAGACCAACAGGTCACGACCGAGGATAGCCAGAAGCTTTGTTGCCCTAGATAGGCAAATTCAGGAAGAAGTTGAGGGGCTCTTGACAGCACGATTGCATGGTTTCCAAAGCAACAAAGCTACTGATAAAGCGCTCTAACGATACATGATCAACATAAACAAGTCATCTTTCATTGACAAGATCGAGCAGATGGAACCATCCCACATACACTAGAGGATACAATTATTACTTCTGTTATGATAAACGCAGCAACTCAGCCTAATCGTGCGCTGGGGACAAACAGGTACTAAAAGGACACACCAGCCCAACCACCAAGAATCAGGGGCATGTCTTGTTTTCATCACAACTCCGCACTCAAAGTCGTGCCTACCTGCTCCACAGCTCCCGGCTGCCCTTCATCTGTCACTATGACTCCCAGCTATGCTGATCTTGCACCACGGCTCCTAGTCATGCCACCTTGCTGCTTCTATCTATGCCGATCAAGCCCACGACACTTCAAACATCAAAACATCCAATGAAGGAGCAGAATACGAGGCCTTACTAGCAGCCTCTGCTAGCAAAAGACATAGTAGTGGAGAAGCTTGCAATCCATTTAGATTCTCAGCTGACCACTAACCAAGCCTCAGAAGAACACACGATGAAGCATCTAAGGATGACACAATACTTGGAGAAAGTCTATGAACAACTTACTGTGCTTCCCACTTACGCCCTTACGCAGGTTCCACAAGCAATTTGAAGTCTCAAGCATATTGCCGAACAAGACCTTACAGGCTGAGGATTATTTTAGTTGTCCAGTTTTCCTCAGCTAGGCTCACGACAACGACTTCCATAAACTCCAGTGCGATAAGGTAAACTAATTCCCCAACACCCATATGGGTCTGCTCTCTAGTGCGATAGGGTAAACTAATTACTCTCCAGTGCAAGAGGGTAAACCAATTCTCCAACACCCATATAGGTCAGCTTTCGAGTGCGAGAGGGTAAACTAATTGCTCTCCAATACGAGAAGGTAAACCAATTCCCCGACACCCATATGGGTATGCTCTCCAGTGCGAGAGGGTAAACTAATTGTTCTTCAGTGCGAGAGGGTAAACCAATTCCCTGACACCTATATGGGTAAGCTATCTTGTGCGAGAGGGTAAACTAATTGATCTTCAGTGAGAAAGGGTAAACTAATTCCTCGACACCCATCTGGGTAAGCTTTCCAGCGCGAGGGGATAAACCAATTCCCCGACACTCATTTGGGTAAGCTCTCCAGTGCGAGAGGATAAACCAATTCCCTGACACTCATATAGGCCACACTGCTCAAAGGATCGAATACTCGAATACCAGCTAAGTAGTAAATGGTCAGGGGGCAGCAGCCGACGAAGAACTCAACAACTCGATGCCCCAAGAAGCCAAAACTCACGCCCATAGTGACTCTGTGGGATCATTAGCCTTTTTCGAAGCAGAGTGCTCAACCGACGATTTTATGGCTAAAAGTTTTGCAAGACGCTTCAAGCAAGCAAAGTTTCAAGAAAAAAAAAAGGTGGCGTAAAGCGAAATCAGTTTATTAAATTTCTAGCAAATTGATAAACTTATACGAACGTCGCCGAAATCCGACACAAGTGAAACAGAGCAGACTACTCATTCAGTAGCTTGGATGACCTTGGGCTCTCCAACAGCCATCCTGCCTTCAATAGCCACTTCGCACTCAGCAGTTTACTTACCCAACATTTCATCTTCAGCAACTCCAATCTTGGTAGCACCATCTTCGATTACTCCATCTACGGCAGTTGAGAAGTCAAACTCAAGCAGTTTCTTCCTTCTTGACAAGCAGCACAAACGTGGCAGCCCAAACCGTGGCCTCTGCCACACCACTTCCTCGGCCCATACCGAGCCAGCCCTTGGCTCCAACCAAGCCAAGCAGCCCAATCCATGGCCTTTGCCACACCACCTCTTCGGCTCATGTCGAGCCTACTCTTGCCCCTGCAGTTGACATGCTGCACCACCCTGACGGATGCCACACCACCCAAGAAGAAGACAAAGAAAATTGAAATTTTCTTACCTTGGTGCGGTACGGAGAAGACAAAGAAACAACGGAAGACGGTTCTTTGCACGGGCAAGCAAAGAAGAATGCTAGGGGAGGGGGAACAAATATCCTCTGGCTTTCTCTCTTTCTTGTAGGGATAAATAATTGCCCTCCAAGTTGATTTAATCCCCTACTTAAGGTAGGCTTAAATAGGCTTTGGAGGCGATTTATTTCCTTTTCCTAGAGGAATCTAATTCCAAGTTTAACTGGGAATCTGCATCAAAGTTGGAGATCTCTACAACTGCTGCCCTTTCCTGCGAGTAGCCCAGCAGGTGTGGGGGCATATGTGGAGCCAAAAATAATCAAGAAAATTATGTAGGTGGCATGTGGACTTTTGGGTTAAAAGGACAAAATTACCCTTAAGCCACACCGGAATTCCCACACACATGCAACAAACAATACCGGCTCAATCAAGGAAGAGCCAAAGGTGGTCAAAATCCCTCTCATCACTCCTCATCAAAACCTTATTCAAAAGGTAACTCCCAAAACTTCCTATTTAATTTGGGATTAATTACCATGTTAATTGCAAGATATTTTTTCACATAATATCTTGCAATTATTCTCCAATTACACCATATATGGCCGGCCACTATTCTCCAAATTCAGCCGACCACCCTCCTATAAATACCCCTCTTATCCCACTAAAATGCTAAGCCATTTGCTACCCACAAACTCCTAAACACATTCTTTTCAGAATTCTAACTTTGGCATCGGAGATTGTTCGGCCAAACCCCCCAATTCATCGTGGAAGCGTGGGGCTTTTGGCCTTAATCATAGGTGTTATTATTTTGCAGGTGCATTTTCGTCAAATGAGAAGATGGTGGAAATTTGCATCCACAATTTGCACCTACACACTCATGGAATCAAGCTATATCCATCTATTCTAAACCCACTTCCATACACCAAAGTGAAATTTTAAATGACTAAGATGCCCTTAGAATCGTTTTTCCCAAAACTGTAAAATAAATAAATAATAAAATTTTGGGACGGAGTTTCACAATTGAAGAAGAGAGAAAGAGGTAGATCAAACACACAACTTATTATTCTATATTTTCTTCAATTCCTATCCTAACATAATGTAGCCCTAGTCTATTATTTTGTTATGCAATATACTTCCCGCTTGTATTTCATTTTCTTTACATTACGCAATTTAATTAATGCATAGTATTTTTCTTTTTCTTTTACAACTTAGTTCACCAACTCGAATTTTAATTCTTTAATTTATGCATTTTAGTTCTTGTCATCATTTTTTAATTTTATCTACATTCAAGCACCTTATTCTTATGCACTCGTCTTTAATTTAATTTATTTTCTTGCAACTAGATTAATTTTAGGGAAATGTTATTAGCACTCCAAAAATCTCATTTTACACTCCTTATAAGTTTATTTTTCTTTCTAATTTTAGAAAGTTTGGAGTGCCAAATGAGATTTTTGAAGTGCTAATAACAATTCCCTAATTTCAATCTCGTTTATTTTCAACTCCTTTCACTTTCTCACTTGATCTTCGCCTTCACTATTTAGTTGGTCATTCAAAGTCTTTCCTTCAAGGTGGAGAAAGAACCTACCCCGAGAAACGTTTCATTCCTTGGTCATTCAATTGTTTCATTAGAAGTCAAATACAAGGTGCAACACACAATAACTTCTTGGCTTAGTTTGGGATTGTTGTGCTGTGAGAAAAATCACTTGAAAAAGTGTTGTATGAGAAATCAGCTATGAAAAAAAAGCAATCTGACGATTGGTAAAATATATTTTAAATTTGTCGTTAGTACAGTCAACGGGTTTTTAGTGCGTAGTAAATTTTGTGTAAAAAGTGCTTTGGATGTGACGAGAGTCCAGCGGCATCGTACATAGGGGAAGAGAAAGAATGCATAAAAGATTGGTAGGATGTGTAAATTAATAAATTAATGGAGGTCCTGGGTATGAAATTCATCAAAGGCCTTATGGTAGGGATGACAATTCTAACCGTTAAACCCGATAACCGTGGATAACCGCCCGAATGGATTGGATTTGGATATGAAAATTCGGGTATGGTTTGGATATGGGGAAAAACCGTTTATATTATTCGGTTATGGTTTTGGATATGGTTATAGAGGTCCCCAAACCGTATCCATAACCGAATCCGATCCGATTAGTAAATAATATAATTTATATATAATATAATAGTATAATATATATATATATATATATATATATATATATTTGTATATCCATTATTCACCAAACCATTACCTTGAGAATACAAAAGTTGCATTTTGTAGGAAAGTAAAGTTTTGAATCAAAATCAATGCAAACTCAATGGTGCTTTTAGGACATAACAAAAACAAGCCAACATCATCAGTGTTTTAATTTTTATACTCAATAAGATCCATTCATTGGATCATTTTATACATCAAATGTTTAATGAAGAAATTGATATCTACTAACTTATAATTTCTCAATTGAACGAATATATTTTTTGTATTGACGAAGATGGATATACCCGTTAACCGATGGGGAATCCGTTACCCGGTGGGTATGGTTATGTATAATACCCGATGGTTAATTTGCGGTAATGGATATGGTTAATTTTCGTGGTTATGGAGATGAATATAACATTTTCGTCCCCAAACCGAACCGTTGCCATCCCTACCTTATGGCCTCCTGGAATTTTGATTTGCGCAGAAGTGCAAACGCAGGAATGAAAACAACGTTTATGCAGCTTTTCAATTGAAATGTTAATTCTGCTTTCTCTCACCACAACTTAACCAAACACGTTGCGCAAAACTTTTTGAAAAAAAAAAAAAAAAAAAAAACATAACTAGCTCCAAAAGATAAGCCCAAACAGGCACCCAACCAAACGTTCAAAGCGAGCAAGAAATCGTTTGTCGGCCTAGGTTGTTTCTTTCCCTACTCTAAGCCCAAACTATTTGGGCCGTTTTGATTGATTATCCCAAATAGGTAAAACTTCTGCTTCCCAAAATATCTATAGCAGCACTGCACTGTTGCAAAGAAAAAAAGAAAACAAAAAAATAAGGCTCCCGCCTCTTCCCTGCGTACTCTCTCCTTGCCAGCTCTCTCTCTTAGGCTCAGCCCTTCTGAAAAAGGTAGACAACTCAATTTTCTCACTTTGTATTTGGTTGATTGTAATGATCCCCATTTCCTCAATTTAGGGTTTAGGGTTAAATTGTTTGTTTGGCATGGCTATTTAATTCATTTGAAATTGGGTGGTTAACAACTAATTATTAGGGGGTGTATTCAATTGAGATTTTGAGGGATTTTAATTCTTTTAATAAATCTTTTTAATGAATCTAAGGGTACTCAATCAGAATTTTAAGTGATTCTCTGAAATTCAAGGTATATTCAATTAGAATTTTAAGATAGTTTATTAAAATCCTTAGAAATCCGGATGTATTCAATTTGGATTTTAAAGAAGTTTATAACATTCCAGGAGTATTCAATTAGAAATTGATTTTAAAGAATTTGAGAAAGTTGAGGAATTAGAGAGAATTTGAGAGATTTCGTGATACACCCAAACCTGGAATGTCCACCTGGACACTCGAATCACGATGTGCTGGCCAATACCTGGAAGGTGACAAAGTTATAAAGCGCAGTGATATAGAAAATGTGAATAAATTAAAACCTAAAAGTGACTAATTTAGGGGGGTGTTTTAATTGAGAATTTGAGAGACTTTAATGGATTTATAAATCCATTGATTTTTATGGAGTTTAATTGATTTGTAGAGATTTCATATAAAATTTTGATTTAATTCCCTCAAAATCTCATAGAGAGAGGTGAGATTTGTGGCTGCTTAAAATACATTACGAAATTTCTCCAATTCCCTCTAATTCCTAAACTTTCTCAAATTCTAATTGAATATATCTGAAATGTTATAAACTTCTTTAAAATCATAATTGAATACACCCGGATTTCTAAAGATTTTAATAAACTATCTTAAAATTCTAATTGAATACACCTTAAATTTCAGATAATCACTTAAAATCCTGATTGAATACCCCTAGATTCATTAAAAGAATTAAAATCTCAATTGAATACAACCCCCTTAGAATGTGCATGTGAGCGGGATTGATCCCATATCACACAAGTGATATCACACAAGTGATGTCAGAGCATAGATAAATTGCAGTAAAAGAAGAGTAAAGACATTTATACTAAAAGGAGGAGTCTCCTACACATAAGCTTTTACCAACAATCCTCGTCGTCACGAAACCCCTGCCACTAAAATCCTAGAGGGGCGAAAAACAAGGATGAGTGGGCCTAAAAATAAAGTTTTGTAAAACGTATTTGATAAGTGTAACCCCTCACTATAAAACAAGTATATGGTTTCCCAAAAATATTATAATAATAGTCTGTAGTTGGTATCCTGCAGCAAAAGTGAGTCAAACATGTAGGGTACATCAACAAGGTATCTCAAAATTAAATCTCAAACCGTTATTATAAAAAATCAATGCACATTAATTTATGTAGGCACACAAGTCCACTGCAGAGATATTCAAACAATGGAACAGGCTGGGTGTAGGTTTTACATTCTAGTACTACATCACGTGAGCTGCGCTAGTCGCATCACATATGAGTTTAAAACATAACACAAAAGGACAGGTTGACACCTAACTCTGGATCCAAAGCGAATGTAAACGGTGCATGTGAACTACACATAAAGCTAGTCTTTGGCCCAGGATAGTACAAATAACTAAGAGACACCGTGCAGACATGTAATAATGAGCAGATAAAACGCAAGGATGTCATGCCACAAGTTTATGCTCACAAATAATATTAAAAACATAAACTGTACGAAAAGTCTATTTGTAAAGCTAAACATGGCATGTCACATCATAATATGTAAAAGCAGTTGTTGGAAAAATCACATATACATACATATATATATATATATACACACACACACACACGTAAAAACAAAAAGACCCACTCACAGGTACATGTATGTCGTAACCGTTTGAGCTAGGAAAGCCGAAGTCTCGATAGTAACTACACCTCGCATAGTATTGGGTTCCGTCAATAAAATTCAACTAAAATGATTAAATTTGGATAAACGAACAACGGATTCGGAATCAGCGCGTCAAAATACGCTAAGAAGGGTCCCGGGTAAATTTTGTAAAAATTCAAAGATCAACCCTAAAAAGTCAACCGAGAAACCTCGATGGTCAACTATGTTAAAACTTCAGAATCTTCCTAAATGGATGTCAAAAATGAACTCGGGGCGTCGAAATTAGCCTTGGAGTGTTTCCGAGAAAATTTCAAAAAAGTCAACACAAGGAATATTCCAAAATCCATTTAGAATTTGGGCTGGGTTAGATCCCGAGTTCGGATCTGGGTTTAGGTTTGGGCCCGGATTTCTGGGTAAACTTTAAACAGTGATATGTCACTCGTTTCTCAACCAAAATAGTCCCATAATATATCAAAACGAAGCTCGGAAACTGTAGAACAAGATTGTCCTGTTTGGAGTTTAAAAAGTGGCCGGAAATGGCCAAAACATTTCCTGAAAGGCGACTGGTCCGTCGGAAACTGGGTAACTCGCAGGAAAACTGGACAATTGTCCATAACTTTGTCAATACTAAACAAAATTGAGTGATTCAAAAACAAATATCAAACCTCGGAACGAGACCAACAAATTTCTACCCTTTTCAATGGCTAACTCGTCGTGGTTTGGCCGAAAAATAGCCTGAAAGCCGAGGAGGTAGCCGGAGTTTGTCCATTCACGCTCGTCGAAAACTGGAAAAGAGATAGAGATGTGCACACAGAGGTTTGGGCTTGAATGGCAGTTGAACATTTCACCCAATTTGTCATAGAGACAAAGAGGGAGAAATTTGATGTACTAGGGACACCCACCAACTTCGAACTCGACGACATTTCGTCAGAGTTCGTTGTCAGGAAAGACATGCATGCATAAATTCATAACAGGGTTTAAACCCTTGAAATTTTGACATAGAAACACAGCTCAAAGAAGATTATAACCCATGAAACCATGTTGAGGATTAGTACCTTACCGAATGTGGAGTTTAAGAGAGCTCATGCTCTCGGTGTTAATGGCAGAGCACACAAGGGTGCTTTGATGGCGCATGCAAAACCATCACTAGGCTCCCCTCATCATAGAGATCAAGATTTCAAGGTTTTTGGGTTTGATCTGTTTCAGTTTGAAGAAAGGAAAGGGTTTTAATCCAAAAGGCCTAGGTGTTAGTTAAAGTGAGGTAATTCTATTTAAAGGGCTTGTTCTCAAGCTTTCTGGTCGATGTGGGATAGAGGAATTCTAACACTCCCCCGCACGTGAGACCACATTTTATGGGTCACATGTGAAGCTCCACACATCGGCAACCACGTGGAGCCAAGTCGGGGCTCACCCGTTCACGCGGGGCCAATGGGGACCCACCCATTCACATGGCATCTCTTGGCCTACGTGGAGCCAAGTCAGGGCTCACCCGTTCGCGCGAGGTCAATGAGGACCCACCGATTCACGTGGATGTACGGGCCCGTCCCCTGGCTCTGATACCATCTTAAATTTCAGGTAGACGGGCCATGGGCCCATTCCAACAACACCGATACTGTCCCCACTTGGCCACCTGCTCAATCTGTCAGGTGTAGGGTTTTAATACAAAAGGCCTCGGTGATAGTTAGAGTGGGGTAATTCTATATAATGGGCTTGTTCTCAAGCCATCTGGCCGATGTGGGACAGAGGAATTCTAACACTCCCATTGCACGTGAGACCCCATTTTATGGGTCACACGTGAAGTTCCACACATCGGCAACCACGTGGAGCCAAGCCCGGGCTCACCCGTTCGCGCGGGGCCAATAAGGACCCACCCATTCACGTGGCATTTCTTGGCCTACGTGGAGCCAAGTCAAGGCTCACCCGTTCGCGCAGGGTCAAAGGGGACCCATCCGTTCACGTGGATGTACAGGCCCGTCCCCTGGCTATGATACCATCTTAAATTTCAAGTATACGGGCCATGGGCCCACTCCAACAACACCGATATTGTCCCCACTTGGCCACCTGCTCAATCCGTCAGGTGTGGGGTTTTAATCCAAAAGGTCTAGGTGTTAGTTAGAGTGGGGTAATTCTATTTAAAGGCCTTTTTCTCAAGCCTTCTGGCTGATGTGGGATAGAGGAATTCTAACAGAGCTCACAGAGCTCTAGAGAGAGTTTCGAATGTTTAGAGAGAGAGGGGGTGATTTCGGCTGGGGGAAAAAAAGAGGGAGAGAGAGAGAGTGAGAGAAAGGGAAAAGAAAATATATTTTAATAAAAAAAATGTAAAGAAGTGGTGTCTGATGGACTCCCCTGGGCGATGTGGGATGTCACATTGAGTGTGTAGAGAGAGAGAGTGATGGTGTTGAGTGGGTAGAGAGAGAGAGAGTGAGAGTGTGATGGAAATGAGTGGAAGTGGGAGAGAGTGATGTGAGGGAGTATGGGAAGTGGCGTGCATAGTGCATTGTACAAGGCCTCACTAGTCATATCAGCCAACAGTTAAATTTTGACAGTTTTGAACATAACTTATTAGTTATAATTTCGAATTGAATTCCGGTCACGTGTTCGTAAAAATGAGTACTATTCAAAAATAGTAAAATAAGAGTGGAAAAGTGAAAGGAAAATTGAGGTCCACGGGGTATTTTGATAATTTAACTACTACTGAGAATAAAATACAATAAATCTCGGGGCGGGATGTTACATTTCGTAGTGTATTTTAAGCATCCACAAATCTTACATCTCCCATAAGATTTCGAGGGAAATTCAATCAAAATTTTATATGAAATATCTACAAATCAATTAAACTCCATAAAAATATGTGGATTCATAAATCCATTAAAGTCTCTCAAATTCTCAATTGAATATACCCTTAATTTGAAAATTGGGAGGGAGCACGAGTGTTATATAAACATAGAAGAAAGCATGAAGGATGGTGCCTGTAAACTGCGGCACTAAGCCCATTTTTTACTTTCATTTCCCCTTTGAAAGCTCATAGAAATTAAAAATTATAAAAAAGATTGACAAAAGAATTATAATTTTGAGAAAAATGTATTATATACCGATAGTTGGAACAATATAACCGATACATAATTTGTATCCATGATGTTCTCCACTTCCAGGCAAAGCAAGGTATTGTGCTTAGTTGAGTTTTGAACATGCAGAGTATTTAGGCATCTGAATTACCAACTGATCATATCTTCTTCAATTTTGCTTTCATCTGCAGGATATTTATTTTTATCAAGAACGTGTGTGAAGCTTTGGTGCTGGTTTAAGTTGAAAGCGGAAAATTATACCACCGGACTTGTAATTCTTTGTGAGGTGTGGAGCTGATATCTTCATTATTTTTGTATTCTCGTTTGATATATGAGGAAGAGACATACTGAAGAAAATTACTCCCTTGCTCGTTGGGTTAGTGTTGAGGGTTTTAATTGTGGTAGTGAGGTTATTTTCCGGCGCATCTATTGTATTAAGAAAATGATGATTGGTAACTGAAATTTTGGTGTTACGACTGATGATTTAGCTGTTGAAATGATTGAGAGCATGGATGATCTTTAATAACGGAGTACTACATTTTATCCCTGAGCACATAATGATTTAGTTTTGCTTGGGCATAGCTATCTCTCTCTATCTCTCTCTCTCTCTCCAATAACATTAAAAGTTTTGTTCGCTGAGTATTCAGGACTTGTCGACTGTCTTTCATGCAAGGTAGTTACCCATTGACTTAGGTACCAATCCCCTTCATACAAGGTGTGTGATTGTAATGGCGTGGCTCATTTCTTTGTACCATATGTAGTTTCACTATATTCATTCATCGAACATACCCTATTCATCAGCAATCAAATTGTATCAAAGTTATAGCGTGAACATGCTCCAGTTCCTTAAACAGTTTTTAGAATTTTGATCATGAGCTGCACTTTTACATTGTGTATGAACACTTGATTGTGATTTAAATGTGAGAATAACAAGATTTTTATGAAGCTGACACTACATGGGAATGATATTTTAGTAAATTGAGTTCTCATTCCTTCTCACTCTCTCATTCTGTAGGTTTTTAAACTCTCCGACTTTTACAATATGCATCGGACTTTGGAATTCAGGTAATAAATTTCTCTTCCCTGTGTACTATTTTTGAAAAATTATTAATGGTTTATTGCTCTTGAGCTGTTGATTGGTCTTGGTTCTTGCTTTCAAAGATTGTTTTAGCTAATATCAGCATAATCCTAATTAGCTTTGAAAAAGTTATTGAAATTTGATTTTTATTGTAAATTGCTATATAGAAAGATATACATATGCGTGTGTGCGTGTGTGTTGTGTTCTTCAGATTTTTAGTGGTGGTTCCTGTAGTGTTTTCGTGTAGAAGACTAGAATATGCAGGAGTTTATGATGGCAATAATTTTGAATTTGTAGCTAGGCTGGCTACTTTGATATTGTAAAACTAAAGATGCGTTTGCATTTACAGTTGAATGGGAAAAAAAAACCTAGCTCCATTATTTTTCTGTTCTAAAGAACAACGGTGAAAAGAGTTTTTTGGTATTCCTAACGAATTGGATATTGTCTGGCAATGAATTTATCCATGATGAATTTTGTACTTTTTTGGACTCTTAATGCTTTCTTTCTAATGTTATCTTTGCATGTCACTTTGGTAGTCAATCTTCTATGAAAATTATTTTGTACTTTTCATTTTTAGGTTTAGGTATTGTCTGTAGAAAAGGAGAGACCATCAGAGAGAGCAGCGGAAAGAAAATGAGTGCAGGAAGTAACAAGTCTGTAATTTAGAGAATAGCTTAATTGATTATCTGCTATATCAATTGGTACATATATAAGTATATACATCATTGACTTTTGTATAACAATTACAGGTAAGTAATTATACAATTAATGTAATACAATCAGCAAGTTTAATATGATGAAGAAGATCTTGGCTGAGTGGAGACAATTGAGGGATTGTTGTCTGCTTGACTTGTGCAACATTCCTCTGCAGATTTGGTGGAGTTATTTGTGGCTGTGATAATTCTCTTGTCATCCCCCCTCAAGTGAAACGGAACGAAGTGAAGATTGAGCTTGGAAGTAAGAAAAGAGAACCGTTCGCGGGAAAGGCCTTTGGTGAAGACGTCGGCGATCTGATTGTGAGAAGAGATGTGACGAGTTTGAAGTACGCCTTGAGCAAGTAATTCACGAACAAAATGGTAGTCAATTTTGATGTGACGAGTACAAGCATGGAAGACGGGATTGGCAGCCATATGTAGGGCTGAAATATTATCAACAAGAATGCAAGGTGGACTGCGTATGGGAATGCCCAACTCACGAAAAAGATAGCAGTACCATCGTATTTCAATCGCAGTGGTAGCGAGAGCAAACTATTCCGCTTCAGAGCTAGAATGGCACACTGTAGTTTGCTTCTTAGCAGTCCAAGTATGATTTTGTATGAGGGCTTCATATTCTTCCTTCATTGCTTGCTACCAGTGAGGGTGTTTCGAAGCTTGAGTGTAGCTAGTTGGCTCAAAGGAAAGAGGATCATGGAGAGCTGCTGTTAAACTGTGTGGTAGTGGGTGTCTATCCGTGCCATAAGTCAAAGCATTGATACTTTTGAACTTGGGATGAGCAGGAGAGGAGTCTGGAGAAGCAGCAACTTGGATAAAGGTGGAATTGTGCATGGCATCAGATTGGTCTAATGCATGGTCTGACGTGACTGGAGTAGAAGCTTGGTCTGGGGTCGTAGGTTCTTGTGCTTCTGAAGAAGCTACAGACTCATTTGGAAAAGCAGCAGATGGGTGAGTGTCATTATTGCTGGCGCACGCTGGGCTGGCGACATGGTGAGAGACGGACGGGGCTTACTTGTCGGGGCTACGATCAGTAGAGTGAATAGGAGCAGCAGTGCGAGTCTGTGTCAAGGGCAAAGACTCCAAAAAGAGTGGGGATGAAATCGATGCTTTGCCGGGCTGAGAATAAGACCTGAGTTCTTGGTACGGAAAGGTTAATTCATCAAAAGAAACATTACGAGAGATGTAAACCTTACCGGAAGCCATATCGAGACAACGATACCCTTTGTAATTGTTGTCATAACCAATGAAGACACATTTCACTGATTTGGGCATCAACTTGTGTTTGTTGTAGGGAACTAAGTGCGGAAAGCAAGTGCAACCGAATGTTCGAAGAAAGCGAAAATCCGGAATCATGGCAAATAATTTCTCATAGGGAGAGACATTCCCAAGGTTATGTAAAGGCAACCGATTAATGAGAAATGTGGCAGTTGTGAAAGCTTCCACCCAAAAATTCTGTGGTAGGTAAGATTGAGCCAAGAGACATAGACCTATTTCAACAATGTGGTGACGCTTTCTTTCAACAATGCCGTTTTGTTGTGGCGTGTGAGGACAAGAGAGCTGTTGAACTATCCCATGTTCACGAAGGAAATTCCGGAAAGCCAAACTAGTGAATTCACCACCACCATCAGTTTGTAACATTTTAATTGTGCGATTTAACCGATTCTCAATCATGCGTTTGAAAGTGACAAAGGTAGTCGAGACATCGGATTTGCGAACAAGGGGAAATAGCCAGACGAATGGTGAAGAATCATAGACAATAGATAAATAATACTTGTAGCCAAAATTAGACAAACTCGGGGCAGGGTCCCATACATCAAGGTGTAAAAGTTCTAGAGGGTGAGAAGTCATGGTCGTTCAAGCATTGAATGGTAGTCGACACGCCTTGCCTAACGGACAAATGTGACAATTCTTATTAGAAGAAACAACACCGCCAATGGGGATGTGGTATTTATTTGCCAAAACACGAAAGATAGCATCAGAAGGATGACCCAATCGAGCATGCCACACATCTTGGGTTGTTCGTTCGCCATAGAACACAAGCTTGGGAGTGATGTGAGAAGCAGCCCGAATATAGTAGAGATTGCCATAGTTATGCCCAATAAGAAGTATTTGTCCTGTCCTCTTGTCATTCACACGAAAACATATATCATCCATCTCAAAATAGCAATTACTATCACGACAAAATGGGCGAATCGACAATAGATATTTTTTGATTGCAGGAACATACAACACATCTTTAAGAGAAAGAGAGCCGTGTGAGACAGAAATGGAGGATTTGCCAATATGAGAGATAGGTACGTGCTCACCGTTGCCCACAATGATTGAATCAGTACCTGTGTAAGGTTGAACTTGAGTGAGGTGAGACAGATCATTAGTCATGTGATGGGTAGCTCCGGAATGGACGACCCAAGAAATGGAGGAGGGAGAAGCGGCAGTGGTGGCTGCGAGGTATGCAAAATTTCCACGTTGCGGACATGCCTTGGCTTTATGACCAGGTTTGTCACAAAGTTCACAGGGCTTACCATACTCAAAGTTTGACTGAGGTAGGGGCGATGCTGGTCTGGGAAGTAGAGGAGGTCGAGAATCACTGGAGGAGCCACGATGGGTCTGATGAGAAGACCAATGTCGGTGACGGTTGGAATAGGGAGGACGCCAACCACCACCACCACGACGGCCGTGACCACGACCTGTGCCATGTTTATAAGAAAAAATATCATGCATCATGCTGAGAGTCTCGGAAATTACCCGTGGCCCATTTTGCATTGAAGGCAGCACCATTGGAGAAGGAGAGAGATGACATCTTTTGAATGGGATGCGCTTCTTGAAGCAGTAGATCATAAGGGCCTAATGACACCTTTAGAATAATATACGTAGAAATTGTTTGAATTTTGGGTGTAAAACGGGAACATAAGGGCCTAATGACCTTAATCAATTGACTTAATTGACTTATTTTTAATTTGGTATTGTTTAGGCCTCGTTATGAATATTTTAGTTTCACCAAAACAAAAAAAAATTTGGTATTGTTGCTTTTAAAATTAAAAAAAAAAACTTTTGGTGTACTGTGAGAATAAATAATTACTAGCCTCTCCACACGCGCTCGCGCGCATGCGAGAGACATTTTTGCATCACTGGCGCTACGTGTCCCAAGGATTTGTTAATTTAGATATTATTTTAATTCGGAATTGATTACTAAAAATAAATAGAATCTCATTGCCAAAGATGTCTCGAGTTAGTTATTTTTCATTGTAATTGTGAAAATATATTTTTAATGTATTGCGCGTGCGAGAGGCATTTCTTTACCAACCCCTCAAATGTGTTGCTTTATTTTTTTTTCCTTATTTCTTAAGTGCTTATTTATATTTTGTGCATGTGAGGGCCATTTCGAAGTTTTTGATTTTGAATTTGTGAGAGGCCAACATCCATCTTTCCTCCCGTCTTTTTAATATATACCTTCAACGTGCGTTTTTTTTTACCTTCCGTTGAGAAGTAGTAAGCACAACCATGTAAGCAAGAAATATGCCAATATAAAAGAACCAAAAGGGGAAAGAATTGCAAATATTTTTTTTTTTTGGTGACAAATACACACCAAATTATCTAGTCTTTCTACATGCGTTCTTGCACCTTTTTTTTTTTTTTTTGGTTTACCTTAGGATTAGGCTCAGAAATACAATGTTAAGAGACAATTATACCCTTACATGTGAGCAGCACATGCAACTTCTCAACGGAATGTGAATGAAAATTTTAATTTGGAATAAGATTGCTAACCGACTTCACTACATACATATATGATTAATAACCCTTTTATTAGGAGGGTCAATTTGAAAGTAGTACATTACCGAAAGGATAACCCTCACCCTAATTACTGTACTGTTGTTATACTCTATCATCACGTGTCAAATGGGTGCAATCCCGCTTACCTGTGCACTCTTTTGTTTAGACACTTTTAGGTTTAAATTTATTCACATTCTTTTTCACTACACTACACTTTATGGCTTCGTCACCCTCCAGGTGTCGGCCAGCACAACTCGATTCGGAGTCAAATTGGACTTTCCGGGTCGGGATGTGTCATATAATATTCACGAAGAAAAAGCAGTACAAATACCTTGTGTTTCTACAAACTCAAAATTAAATAATGGAACAATTCACTATTGTAGCCACTAGCCACTTTTTGACTGCCATGCTCCGTTGATGCAGGAGAAAAAACCAAGGTGACTCGAAAAGATAGAGATAGAACCTGGAAATCACTTAATCAGAGGCAACAGAGCTTGGTTGACATTGCTAATCGTGGATTTGCTTACACGACCAAGCCAACCACTTGATTGGAGAAGGAGAAATTATCCACTTCAATTGCACAAAGCAAAATATGTTTTAATTCATTCAAGTCTCCCTTAAACATACATATGGAGCCCTTTAAATAAAGAGATTCCAATTTGAGTAGAAATAGATACTTAATGCTAAGATTATAGTTTCTAGACATCTAATTAAAATATAGCTTTGAAAGATGAAAAGTCACCGACATGTTTAACACTTGGACCATATTAATTATCATGGACTGCATCTGGTCTAGAAGAACACGTTCAGGTAGCACACTGACCATTGACTTTATTCCCTCTTAAAGTTCTTTATATTGCCAAAGAATTATAAGTTAGGAGTATTTGAGAAATACTAAATTTCAGCTTTATGAAATTATGGTTGTCAGTAGTTCTCCTCGACTTGATCAAATATAATTTTGTCTATTTTTTTGGGTTTATGTTTTGGATTCTGATGTTAGAACAAAAGAAATTCGATCATCATTGGCATCATGTTTATCTTATTTTTCAGTGGAAAAAGCAAGCTAGTGGTAATCAGTTGGTTGTTTTCCCTTTGTAATTAACTAGAAAATTTTCAATGTGCCTGAAAGACAGGGTGTACCGCCACATGTTATTATATAAGTGGAGAGAAGTTTTATTTTTTGAGTGTCCCCCCACTTGTATAATGACACGTGATGTACTATCCCGTGTTTCGGGCACTTTGAAAAATCTCTCGTAATTGACAACATATTTCAGGGACGAAAAGCTTGATAGATGAAGATTAACCAATCAAGAAAAGATTAATCACGGTCAAGTTTTACATTTTGAATGGAATTGAGTTGCCAAAAACTCCGAACTACGCATGTATATCCAAATTTGTATGCACCTAGACTAAACTTTTCACTTGATAGATGGGCCGTAAAGTTTTCTTCCAAAGATGGTGTAAAGATACTATACCTTGTGATCCGAATGGCTTAGTAGCATATTAGTGATTACTATCTTGGTTTTAGCTTGTGCTCTTTACTGGTTTGGAAAATTGATTACCATCGCTACTACCTTTACTATGTATCTTAACTGTTGATGCTTCATGTTTGACAAGTTGCTGCCCGTTTCTTATCCTCCAGCCCTCCTCTCTATTGGTTTGCTTCGTATATAATGAAATCTCTGGCACTGGTAAGAGATGGGGACATATAGTTTGGACATACTCTGCCGCCTATACTCTTCTAGGCAGTTTGGTCTTTTCGAACTTCTATCATTTCACTTGATAGTGTTCATCTAGGAGTCTCAATTGAGTGCTTTTCTATCGAAGAGTTTGTGCTTTTCTCACAGTCCAGATTGAATTTGCACCCTGAAGGATATTCTTCTATTGTTTGGGGAGCCCCACTGCTTAATATCTTTAGTTGCTTGCGTGTATAAGCATTGCGCGATTGTCGGTCCCAAAAAGGTGACAGTTTTGTTCTTTTCGGCATGTTATATATAGTTTTTCACAAAGATTCCATGTCCTTTCAATTTCATCGAATTTAGTCCGTGTAGTTTACAAACTGTCTCAATTCAAGGACGTATATATACAAGAGCAATATTCCACAGTGCAATTTAATTATGTCTCCTCTCTTGAATGCTTTCATCTTTTTTTGTGTTATTTTATTTCTTGCTGACTATAATATGACTGGTTTGAGGTTGGAATTTCACTATAAAACCAATTGGTAATATGAGAAATATCCCAACTTACTTATAAGCACATGCAAGGTTCCTTCTTTCATCAATGAATCACACCTACCCGGTATATATTTTACAAAATTACAACATTTTGCCCCTACTTTGTGAAGAAAGTTGGAATTTCACCATAAAACCAATTGGTAATATGAGAAATATTCCAACTTACTTATAAGCATATAAGCACATGCAAGGTTCCTTCTCCCATCAATGCATGATTATTTTTCAACATTTCTTCCTACATGTGATGAATTTTTAAGCCTAAAATGTGGACAACACAATAGGATGACGTGAAACACGTGTAGTCATTGGACTTCACACGAGAGACAACCTGCTTTCTGATACTATAAAGAAGTTGAGGTTGCACCATAAAACGAATTGGCAATATGATGAATAAGTCACCTTACATATTGATAACTGTAAGAGCTGTGAACTTTAGAGACAGAAAGTAGAGAAAGAATCTTGTAAAACTGAATTCTTATTATCACAACAACTTTCAACACAATACATTGACTTCTCTTATAAATACACAGCTATAATTGACTCAAGACTTAAACCAATAATACACAGACACATGGTAAACTATACATGTAACACCTGGCACTATTATATCCTAACATTCCCCCTCAATCTTATGCTGGGATTGTCCAAGCATAAGATTGGAGCAATGTGCAGAAAACAATGGTGATCATAAACCCTTGGTGAGAATGTCTGCATATTGGTCCACGGAAGCCACAAACTGCAAAGCAATAGTGCCTTGCTGAACACGCTCCCTCACAAAATGACAATCAATCTCTATGTGTTTTGCTTTGGAATGCAAAACAGGATTAGTTGCTAAAGACAGAGCCGAGATGTTTTCACAATGAAGTAAAGGGGGTAGAGAAGTATCAATGTGAAAGTCTTTGAGTAATTGCTGTAACCACACAAGTTCTGCAGTAGTTGTTGCCATTGCTCTGTATTCAGCCTCTGTAGATGACCTACTAACAGTGTACTGTTTCTTAGAACTCTAAGAAACCGGATTGTTGCCCAGAAATATAACAAAACCAGTGGTAGATCGTCTGTCATTGGGATCCCCAGCCCAATATGCATCAGTGTAAGCTTTGACAGACAAAGATCCAGGTCGAAAACAAATACCCCAATCCAAAGTACCTTTGAGATATCTCAGTATTCGCTTGACCGCAACAAAGTGAGAGGTTAACGGAGAGTGCATAAACTGACACACTTGATTCACAGAATATGCAATGCCAGGCCGAGTGAAAGTCAAGTATTGTAAAGCTCCCACAATGCTTCTATAAGTCCTAGGATCCGAGTAAACTGAACTGCCATGATTCAATAGTTTCTGATTAGGATGATAAGGAGTAAGACACGGTTTGCAATTAAGCATGTCAGACTTGTGCAATAATTCTTTGATATATTTGGACCAATGAACAAAAAGTCCTTAGATTTGATACTCTATTTGTAATCCCAGAAAAAAAATGAAAAATTCCCAAGTCTGTCATATCAAATTCTTTAGTGAGTTGAGAGATAACAAACTGAATTTGATCAACACTGTCACCAATGAGTATTGTATCATCCACTTATAAGAGAAGGATGACAATGGAATGACCATCATGTTTGACAAAAAGAGATGGATCAGCATATGAAGGTTTAAATCCCAAAGACAATAGAAACTTGGTGAACCTGTCATTCCAAGCTCTTGGAGCTTGTTTGAGGCCATACAAAGACCTCTGCAGCTTACAAACATAGTCTGGATGTGTCTGATCAATATATCCTGGAGGCTGAGACATATAAACTTCCTCCTCAATAAACCCATGTAAAAAAGCATTTTTTCCATCGAGTTGCTTCAATTTCCAGCCTTTTGTAGCTAAAGACATCATTAATCTGACAGTGGTTGGTTTGACAACATGACTAAAAGTCTCATAGTAATCAAGACATGCCTCCTGTGAGAACCCTTTGGCCACCAATCGGGCCTTATACCTTGCAATAGATCCATCAGACTTCTCCTTGATCTTGTATATCCACTTACATCTGACAAGGTTTTTATCAGAGGGTAAAGGAACAAGAGTGCAAGTATGCTGTTGAAGAAGTGCAGACATTTCCTCATTCATAACATTTGTCTAATGAGAGGACTTAGAAGCAATACTGAAAGATGATGGTTCCGTGTCACGGGCAGAATGTAACTGAGCATGAAAAGCCTGTTTCTTTTTAAAGATTCCAGACTTCGATCTTGTCTGCATATGATGTGAATTCTGAGCTGAAATAGGAACAAGTTGAAGCGCTGACACTTGTGAAGTAGTAGTAGATGAGTGTAATTCTGAATCAGTTGAGAAATCAGAACTTTGCCTTCAAGTTGGAGAAAACCCAGTAGGGACAAGATCACCAGTATTGGAAAAATGGGTCTGAGTAATAGAAGGAGATGCAGTAGTGCTATGATAAAAAAAACAACTAGTAAAGGTATAGGAATTACTGGATTAGGGGCAAAAGTATTTGGATGAACAACTGACTTAGACATAGAGACTTTAGGTGCAGAAGGAACACATGGTTTCACAATAGGAAAAACATCTTCATCAAAAAGAACATGTCGGGAGACAATGATTTTGTGATCTTTGACAGAATAACAAATATACCCCTTATATTGAGTAGCATACCCCAAGAAGATACACACAGTGGTCTTAGGTTCAAGTTTATGGGATCTGTAAGTCTTCATAGAAGGGTAACATGCATAACCAAACACCCTCAAGTGATCTAACCTAGGTGGAGAATGATATAAGGACTCAGAAGGAGATTGCATACCCAAAACAGGTGTTGGCATCCTATTAATTAAGTAAGTAGCAGTAGCACACCCATGATACCAAAACTTGGAAAACAAAGAGGCTTTTTGAAGTAAAGTAATAGCACTCTTAACCACATGTCTATTTTTTCGCTTAGCTAGACCATTTTGAGCTGGGGTATAAGGACAAGATTTTTGATGAATAATAACTTTGGTGTTAAGAAAAGATTGAAACTGATGACTAATATATTCCCTACTGCCATCGCTTTGAAGAATTTTAATATTGGAATTGAAAAAATTGTGAACATAGGCTTGAAATTGCACAAAAACACCAAACATAGCAGCTTTATTGATTATTGGAAAAATCCAAGTATAGCGAGTACATTCATCTATAAAAGACACATAGTACGTATACCCTTCTATAGACATTTGAGGTGCAGGACCCCATACATCAGAATGAATAACCTCAAATGGAAGTACAGACTTGGAAGCATCGGAAGGAAAAGAAAGGTGAGTCAACTTGCCTTCCAAGCAAGCTGTACAAGTGTGAGGTGATGAATTACAGGGAAAGGGTATATAAACTTACTAAGAGCTATTTTAACAACTGAATTAGTTGGATGACCCAACCTATAGTGCCACAAAGTAGAAGAAACTTTTTGACCTAAGTATGTTGCTGGAGAAGAAAGTGAAGGTTTGAGCATGGGAATAGGGTAAACTGCATTATTACTCAGCCCTTGGAACAAAACCTTCTGGGTGACCTTGTCCTGTACACAAATAGAAGAATCATCAATGATACATCGACAATGATTATCATGACACAACTGATTCATTGAGAGCGGATGTTGGGATAACTGAGGAACATGAAGTACTGAATGTAATCGAAAAGTATGAGACTTAATATGAAGATTAGGTGTGCCAATATGTGCAATAGGTAAACCTTCACGATTTGCACCAGTAACAGTCTCTGTAGAAGGATAAGGTGTAGCCATTTGAAGATTAGAAAGCTCAGATGTCATATGATTGGTAGCCCGAGAATCAAGCAACCAAACTCTTGTTATGGAGCTGAAGCTGATCCAGTAGTCCTAGCATCTGATGAATGACACTGTTGAGGAGAAAAGCCAGTAGAAGTTGGATATTGAGATGAAATGCCAGGAGGTTGAACAAACTGAGAACCAGAAGCTTGTGAGACTGAATAACCCTGACTGATAACCTTGTGAAGGAATGAAAGACTGAGAGGTGGAGTTGTTTCTGTCAAAACATGTAGCAGCAGTATGTCCAACACGATGACAAATTTGACATCCATTTTGAAAACAATTCAGAGCAGAATGCCTTTTCCTGTCACAAATTTGACATTTCTGAAAAGGTTGATAAGCCTGAGGTGATGACATTTGTTGTCCTGAAGGCTGAACACCAGACTGAAATTGTGGTTGATATGACCGACCCCCAAAAAATTGGGATTGAGGAGGTTGAGAGCCTGAGAAAACCTTCTTGCCTTTGCCTTTGTTCTTCCAATTGTTTCCTCGAAAGTTATTGTAGGACCCTGAACCAGTTTGAGACACATAAGCAAATGGTCCAGAAACAGGCATTTGGGAGAACTGAGTTGGAAAAGACATTTGTTGACTGCCCATATTTAGACCAGTCTTGGAAGATTGAGTAAGCATAGCAGACATCAAAGGAGCTTGCTTTGAAACTTCTTGCAAAGTGCATTCCTCAGCTTTAAGTTGTGAACGCAACTCTTTCAATGATACAAGAGTTTCACGACCTCGAATCACAGCCTTGATGGTATTATACTTAGAAGGTAGTCCTCGAAGAGCCACAATCACAATATCCTCATTAGATATGAAGACCCCAACAGCAGCAAGTTGATCTCTTGTATCCTTAATTCTTTGAAAGTAATCATCGATTGATTCATGTTATTTCTGTATATTTTGCAAATCAATTTTCATTTGAACTATACTGGTCCTAGTCATGTTCGCAAATTGTTCTCTGAGATTAAGCCATATTTCTTGAGAACTCTGACATCCAATCACACAAGATAAAGCACCAGTGGACAAGGTAGCAGTAAGAAGAGTCATCAATGCTTTATCATGAATTTTCCACACCTTATATGCATCAGAAAGTACAGGGACAGTATTGCCAACCTCCCCCTCAGACTCGGAGTCAACAAATTTGGTAGGACACGGAATTGAGCCATCAACAAAACCACGAACTCCATTACCATCTAACAACAACTCCATTTGAAAATTCCAATTCACATAGTTAGAGTTATCCAATTTCACAGTGACAGTGTTACCCACACTCGGAATCAGAGAAGCAATAGGCGATTGTGTAAGCACTAATTGAGCAGAAGTAACCATCGTGAAGATACAATAACAGATCATTCACAGCACAGGCAAGCAAATCACAGAAATACAATATACAGTAGCAATCAAGAACTCGAACAACAATTCCCAAGTATTAGGGTTTCTACGAATAGAAATCAAGATTCAATTGATCAAGAATCAACAAACAATCAGAAGAATATCACCTTCTTGAACTCTATCGACTCAACACCTCAACAAATCCCCAAAAATTAGGGTTTTAGATGAACTCTAACGACGACACCGACTTCACCAACAATCACCACCGACAAACACCACTGAAGCAACCGATGATTATACGTTGCAACAAAGCAATGAAGGCAACACCTCGATCAAACAACACGAAGAATCAGACGAGTGGAAGCAAGATGATCATCAACCGACGGCGCGAGCCTTGATCGGCGAAGATACCATGATAACTGTAAGAGCTGTGAACTTTAGAAAGGGAAAGTAGGGAGATAATCTTCTAAAACTGAATTCTTATTATCACAACAACTTTCAACACAATACATTGACTTCTCTTATAAATACATAGCTATAACTGACTCAAGACTTAAACCAATAATACACAGACACATGGTAAACTATACATGTAACACCTGGCACTATTATATCCTAACACATATAAGCCTATGCAATGTCTATTCTCCCGTAAATATGATATTCATTCTCAACCTTTTACTCACTTCAGCTTCTTCGCCTAATTTCTCTGGGCATTTTGTGACTCACAACTCTTACCTCTCACTCTCACAGCTGATCCTCCATGTTTGTTTCGTTCTTCCCTATTCGAAGAAGATCGAGTTTGGTGATCTACAGAAGTTTCTCCCTAATGTGCAGAACATTAATCTTGCCTCTTATTTTTTTAATGAAAATAATTTAAAAGATTGTCGTCCTGTAGATCGAAGGCTGGAGACCATTAATTACCTGAAAACATCAACATGGAAAAATAGATAGAAGGTTTTATGGAAGGAAGAACAAGGAAAATGAAATTTGAGCTTTGCATGTGACAAATCCGTCAAGTTTGTGACTTCAAATGGCGTCGTTGAGGGCTGGCCCGTATGGATTATGTAGATCGGACATTGAAGCTCCTCGTTAGTGAGAATTTGGAGCTGTAGATCCGATGCGAATCAATTGAAATAGCTGCAAGAAAATGGGATGAGAGAGGGGAGATTGGGTGGTTAGAGAGAGATTGGGGAGTGGCAGCGGCGAAAGGGGGTTCTACAAAAGCCAGACCTTCTCCATCTTATGTTTGTTCTTTCTTTTTTCTTAATAATATTGTGGGGGACCTTTTTGTGGTGTGCTTGGCATGATTCATGCTATAATGTTAACACTATAACATGGCTTGGCATGACAAATATGAATGACTTGTATGGGCTTGGTGTGGTTTTACAAACGTACAATTTATAAACTATTATAACATGGCTTGACATGATAAATATGAAAAATCTTATTTTTGTCCAATTGTTGTGTATCACTTGTGTATGGCGTGTGCATATTCGAAATGTCCTATTTCTGTCCCAAGATTAAGAAAATGTCTTATTTCTGTCTATTTCCATAAGTTTTTCAAGCGCTCTCTCTCATCAAAACCGGCCACCCCAAAAAAGGGGTGTTTTCGGGGTTTTCTTACAATTACATAAAGTTTTGATACGTTTGTGCATTTGCACTTTGACTCAAAAGTTGAGGTTATTGCATTTTGGCCTAAATTAGCTAGAAGACTAAATAGTTTTCCCTCTTTAAATGAGAATTAGATTTTCAATTCTTTTAGCTCCACTTTAAATCAATTCTATGGATAAAAAAACCAAATTACATTGTTGCGTTGTAGTTTAATTAGTTAAAACGTTTGATTAATTAAAAAAAAAAAGAGTGATTTTGAACTTAGACCTCTGATAATTGAGTTATGGCACACCACAATCGGAGAATTCACTTAAAACTCCAATTAAAGCATGATTCACAATTTAATATGGAATAAAATTTTTAAGAACCGATTAATCCATAGTAAAAAAGTGACGAAAGAAAAAAAAATTTAGAAGATACAAACTTGTTCAAACATAATTCAAATTTATTCACCAAGAGTTAATTCTCAAGTTTTACAAAGCACACTTCAAATAAATCTACATAAAGATTCTTGTTCCTTATTCAAACAAAAGAACAAACACCGCCAAGCTCTTTATTTTATTTTTATTGACACATATCCAGTGGCGAAGCTAGGATTTGCCAAGGGGGGTCGAAATTCAAATGAGTGCAGGGTTCAATCGAAGCGGTTGCTTTCACATCGGATAGTGCAAAGTTTTGAGTCAATATTCATAGCAGAAAATAGTCTCTCCACCAAAGCAGTTGTAAGCAATAATATCAAAGCCAATGTACGAAATGTTAGGCACTAGCCAAACAGCGGATTGAGACTTAGCAGCTACGTGCATAGGGAAGATCTAGGTAGGAGCCTAGATGGATTTAAATTATCATAAAAAAAGCACTAAACAATAATTACATTGTTTTGAAAAAGTAATACAACATTTATAGATAATGTGAGAGTTTAAGATAAATACGAGGAGTGACACACCCCGACCCAACTGTCGGGACGTGCTGGCCGTCACGTGAGCGTGACGTAGCCACGTGCGCAGTGCGGAAAATATATAATAAGATAATAAGTACTAAAATAACATAACCAGTGATACAAGATCATGGTAAAGTGTGACGGACAAAAAAAAACATAATTTACAAGGTACGAGCATCCTAAGTGCAGTCCAGAATGACTTAACTGAACAACCAGAATATTTACATGGATAGTGTACTGTTAGAGTTGCCTTGAAACCTCGTTTGCCACCAATGCTATCTAATACCTAGAGGGGTGCAAAACAAAAGCGTGAGTGGGCAAAAACAAAGCTTTACCAAAATCACTTCGATATAAAAGTTATAACCCCTCATTGTAAAAATATATATACTTCCCAGAAAAATATATACGTACTCATACTGAAAACCAACATTCAAATATTGCCATGTCCGAATAAACCATATCCAATATCAAAACAGGCAACAAATATCAACAAAATCAATCAAGTGATATCTCAATGCATAACATGCCAACAATGCATATAAGTCAGCCGGAGTCACCTATCGTGACTTGTACGACTGAATCTATGGCTCCTCAATCCAAACTTTCAATCAATAACCTGCACCCATGTCAGAACCACCTATAGTGGTCTGTACGACAAGCTGGGTATATATGAATGCTCTGTGCTACGGTCACATCAAGGCTGGCCACGAATCGCGGTTCACCTACAAGTCGGAACCACCTAATGTGGTCTGTACGACAGGCTGGCACCTGCCTTGGATCCAAGGTGAGTGTACAGTGCGGGAGGTGAACGATCACGTGAAAGCTAGGCCCTACTCTGGCGGAGCACAAACCCCGATGTGCAGGTAAATGAGCCATATTCGAATCTCATCAATACCACCACAATCATCGTAACGAAAGTGCATACTTACCTGACTTACCTGGCGTCCGCGGCGCCTCGACATATAACCACATAACATAGCAGTAAATATATATATATATATATATATATATATATATATATATATATATATATATGGGGCATTCGACATGGCATTCACTTTCATAAAATCATTCAAAACGTATTTCTGGGAATTAGCCAAGTATATATATATACTGAAAACAAAAAGCCCACTCACTGGTAAGTAGTCGGGTCGTAGCCCCCAAGCCTCGCGTGGCTGCGCTCGTCCTTAAGATAAATCTCACCTATATGCAAAACAACAATACAACCGTTAATTACGCACATAACCAAACTTAGGTAATAACTTCTCATACATTGCTCAATTGGGGTGTTTGAATATACCAACATGATCTACTCAATCCCACGAACACCCCCATATTTTTAAAATAATTTTTTAAAGCCCCACGCGCGGCCACGTGCCGTGCATGCTGACGGA
Source organism: Heteromeles arbutifolia (assembly GCA_024362995.1). Taxonomy (NCBI): domain Eukaryota; kingdom Viridiplantae; phylum Streptophyta; class Magnoliopsida; order Rosales; family Rosaceae; genus Heteromeles; species Heteromeles arbutifolia. The sequence goes on along the minus strand of JANCRC010000011.1, from coordinate 27,274,652 downwards.
AACCCTAACGTCGTTAGGGAATATTCCGTTAAATCCCTAGAATATTCTGTTAAGGTTAACTGACGCCGTTACATTCCGTTAGGAATATTCCGTCAACTTTGACGAAATATTCCCTTGTCCCCTACCTGCAGTCACCGGAATCCGACACCGGCGACCGCTGCGTCGCCGAATTCTGGAAAATATTTAAATCCTAATTTCTAACTCAATTCTCAACCAAATTTCATGAAATTAACACCAAAATGAAGCTTAGGACAAGGAGAAAGGTTCTATACCTCTTTACAGTTCGAAACACAATGGAATCTCGTCGCAGCAAAACCAAGAAATCCGACCAACCTCAGAACTCGCGATCCCGACGTCCAAAAACCTCCAATTTTGTCCTCTGAGCTTCATAAGAACATTCTAAAGTTCCCTGTGATCTTAGAATGTTCTAAAACTCTCTAGGTTAGAAGTACATGAACAGTACCTTTGAAGGTGCTATCGGGTTCCAAGGGTTTGCAAGGGTTACAACCCAAACCAAAGGTATAGTTGGGTTCACAAGGTTGCAAGGAACACGAAAGTAGTATTTAGTACCTCGATCCGTGTCAAGATTAAGGGTTGCAGAGTTGTCCGTACATATCTGGTGAAACGGAAGGAAGGCTCGAGATGGAGGAGAGAAAAAAGAAGAGAGAGAAGGAGAAAATATGGTGCGTGCATGTATGTGTGTACGTGTACAATATTAGGGCCACCCACAAAGCCCAATTTCCAAAACAATCCCGAAATACATACACACGTCACCACCAGTACTGGGGTAAAAACATCAATTCACAGTATCAATACTTTATTTCGAGACGGGCTGTTACAATCTACCCACCTTAATAAAATTTCGTCCCCGAAATTTACATAACAAGTACAATCCACTAAAACTCGTAAAACAATCGCGGATACAACTTGGTCATCCGCTCTTCTGTCTCCCAGGTTGCTTCCTCTACTGAGTGATTCCTCCATAAAACTTTCACCAAACGCATTGTCTTGTTCCTCAGAATCTTATCTTTCCAATCCAGTACAGTAATCGGCTCATCCTCATAAGATAAATCAGGATTAATTTCTAACTGCTGCGGAGGCAAAACATGCGATGGGTCTGAAATATAATGGCGAAGCATCGACACACGAAAAACATTATGTACGCTAGACAATTCTTGAGGCAATTCAAGTCCATAAGCTACTTCGACAATCCGCTCCGAAACCTGATATGGTCCGATATACCTGGGACTCAATTTCCTTTTCTTCCCGAACCTTACAACACCTTTCCATGGTGATAACTTCAAGAAAACCCAATCACCTACATTATATGTCCGATCAATAGCGTGTCGATCAACTAAACTCTTCTAACGATCTTGGGCTGCTTTCAGGTTAGATTTAATCACCTGAATATTCCTTGTAGTCTAGTCTACTATCTCCGGGCCCTCTAAAATTCTTTCTCCGACCTCAGACTAATACAATGGTGTCCGACACGATTTACTATACAATGCCTCGAATGGCGACATACCAATACTCGAGTGATAACTGTTATTGTAGGCAAATTCCATCAGGTCCAAACGCGTATGCCATGCATCACTAAACTGCAAAACAGAAGATCTCAACATATCCTTTAATGTTTGAATAGTCCTCTTAGACTGTCCATCAGTTTGAGGATGATATGCAGTACTATACAATAATCTTGAACCCAAAGCTTCTTGGAATGCCGTCCAGAATTTAGAAGTAAACCTCGGGTCTCGATCTGAAACAATGCTGACTGGTACACCATGATACTTAACGATCTTTGAAATAAAAACTTCAGCTAACCGATTTAAGGAAAACTTCTCTCGAATTGGAATGAAATGTGCTGACTTAGTAAGTCGGTCAACAATTACCCAAACTCCATCATAACCATTCCTTGTACGAGGAAGTTTATACACGAAATCAATAGTAATATCTTCCCATTTCCATTGTGGAATAGGAAGTGGCTGCATCCGTCCAAATCGCTTCTTTCTCTTGGCCCTCACTTACTGGCAAACAATACATCTACTCACATACTCAACAATTTCTCTTCTCATACCTGGCCAATAATAAAATGGTCAAATGGTATGATACATTTTAGTGCTTCCCAGATGCATAGCGTAAGCTGAAATGTGCGCCTCATCAAGAATAACCTTCTTTAACTCTGCATTATTCGGCACATACATCCTACCTTCTTGCATGAGCATGCCATCAGTTTCTCGAATCCGAAGATCTTTCTTTTTCCCCTTATTTCTTAATTGAATTAATTCTTGAATCTCGTCATCTTCCCTTTGTGCCTCGAGTATCCAATCAATCAAGATTGGCCTAACTCGAAAATGAGCAAGCAAAGCATCTTCTTAATCATCAGTATCTGATTTCTCCATGACTAGCTTCACTCCAGTCGATCTCAACTCTGCCAAAAGAGGAACACGGCTCGCATGAATAGCATTAATTCTGCCCTGAGATTTCCGACTAAGTGCATCAGCTACTACATTCGCACGACCTGGATGATATTCAATCGTGCAATCAAAATCACTCAGCATCTCTATCCACCTCCGCTGACGAAGATTCAAATCTCTCTGGGTAAACAAATACTGGAGACTCTTATGGTCTGTAAAAATCTTACATTTCTCACCATAGAGATAATGCCTCCAGATTTTCAATGCAAAAACAATTGTCGCCAACTCCAAATCATGAGTAGGATAATTCCCTTCATGCAGCTTTAATTGTCTCGAAGCATATGCAATCACTCTGCCATGTTGCATCAACACGCAGCCCAAACCATTTAATGAAGCATCACTATAAATCTCGAAATTACCACTATCGTCAAGAAGTGCTAACACTAGTACCTGAGTAAGACAATATTTTAGCTGCTGGAAACTCTGCTCACAACTATCATCCCACTCAAATTTAACATTTTCCTTGTTAACTTAGTAAGTGGTAATGCAATCTCTGAAAAATCCTGCACAAACCGTCTGTAATATCCTACTAGACGCAAGAAACTACGTACCTCAGAGACGGTTCGTGGTTGCTCCCAATTTTCTACTGCTGCCACTTTATGGGGATCTACCTAAATACCCTGAGCTGAAATGACATGTCCCAAAAATGCCACCTGATTCAACTAGAATTGGCATTTACTGAATTTAGCATAAAGTCTAAACTCCCTCAGCTTCTTCAGCACCAAACTGAGATGTCGCACGTGATCTGCTTTAAACTTAGAATAAACCAAAATATCATCGATAAAAACAATGACAAATCGGTCTAAGTACTGCTTAAATACTTTGTTCATCAAATCCATGAAAGCAGCAGCGGCGTTAATCAACCCAAATGGCATTACTAAAAACTCATAGTGACCATAACGGGTTCGAAACGCCGTCTTAGGGACATCATCATTCCTAATCTTCAGCTGATAATACCCAGACCTCAAGTCAATCTTCGAAAACACGCAAGCTCCTCGTAGCTGATCAAATAAATCATCGATACGCGGCAATGGATAACGTTTTTTAATCGTTACCCGATTCAGTTGCCGATAATCTATACACAGCCTTAAATTACCATCCTTCTTCCGTACGAACAAAACTGGAGCTCCCCAAGGTGAAGTACTAGGCTGAATAAAACCTTTATCTAATAATTCCTGTAGCTGAATTTTCAATTCTCTTAATTCAGCAGGAGCCATCCGATAGGGAGTCAAAGATATAGGGTCAGTACCTGGCAACAAATCAATGGTGAACTCAACGTCCTGATCCAGCTACAACCCCGTTAGATCATCAGGGAAAACATCAGGAAAATGTCTGACCACTCTGACATCCTCCACTCTACTAGAAACATCATCATTCAGTACCACATGTGCCAGATATCCCTGACAAACCTTCTGTAACAATTTCTTAGCTCTCACAACTGAAATGATACCATGCCTCACGCCACTAGGCTCACTTACAAATGTAACTACCGGTAAATCTGGCCTTAGAAACGTGACTTTCTTCTCATAACAATCAATATTAGCTCGATTATAATGTAACCAATCAGTGCCCAAAATAACATCAAATTCAGCAAGATCTAACGGAATAAGGTTAGCGGGCATAACTACACCCTCCACTAACGCATGGCATCCCGAATACATTAACCCTACCTGGCACGTCTCACCTTACTGTGGTTGTACTCCTGAGTACCACTGTGATCCACCTGCTGGATAGGATGGATACGGAGCATATCCTCTAGAATACAGAGGATATCCACCCTGATAGCCACTCGAATAATAGGGATCCTGGGAATAGGGATACGGCGCTGCTGGATATGGCACAACATCACCCTGATAATGATAAGTGCTCCCTCGACTCGGTTGACTATAACCACTCGGTGCTGGAGCCTGTTGACTCGACACTGGTGTTGGAAAAGAAGACATCTGTGGTCTCTGCTGACCCTGTGGGCAATTAGTTGCTCGATGACCAAACTGTCCACAGGTAAAATATCCTCGAGTACCCTGCCTACACTCGCCTGTATGTCGGCTATTACACCTCCGACAAAAAGGAAATCCTGAACAACCAGAACCACACCACCAACATCCCCCTGCCTCTAAAAACGTGGCCCACCAACAAACCTACCACCTTTGCGCTGGCCTGTGGAACTAAATCCTCCACTGGATGAACTCGAGCTAGTCCCGCTCCTCTTAAAACTTTGCGTCTTTATAGGCCCCTGTGATACTTGACCTTTGCCTTTTTCTTTCTTCTTTGAATCATCTTTTTCTTCTTCCTCATCACTATCACTAGGCAAATTCTCAGAATCTTCAATCTACAACAGAATCTCATAAAACTCATGATAGGTCGAACAGGGAATCCCGGTAGCCAAAGTACGCCACTTCTGATGAGTACCTAACTTGAATTGACGAAGCATCTCTACTGGATTTATTGCCACCTCAGGATGATATCTGGACAAGTCTGTAAACTTCTTGTGATACTCATTTGCAGATATCTTCTTCTGCTTTAAACGCAAAAATTCCTGTTTCTTACTGTCGATGTACGCATGAGTAATAAATCTCTTATGGAACAACTGCTTAAATACTTCCCAATCTGCACCTTCCTCTCGGGACAACTCCTTAGCTGACTGTTCCCACTAAGACGCTGGTTCTTTGCCCAAAAACCATGAGGCCGTCTCAACCCACCTATCTGCAGGTAAACTCCCCTGACTCTGCATCAATCTAAAGGTCTTATCAACATGATTCAACCATTTCTTAGCACCATCGTGCCCTTCATTACCCGCAAAAGTATTCAACTTCAAATTATAAATAGTTTCCATAGGGGTCATTTGAGGAGGTTGAAACGTTGACTGAATAGCATTAGCGACAGCTTCCCCTAATTGAGCTATATCAGGGAAGCTAGGCTCAGAAGTTGGACGTGGCTCTCGTCGAGGCGGCATAATTCTGACAGAAGACACTAAGATAATTAGAATATTCACCAAATATACAGGACTGCCAAACCTAGGCTCTGTTACCAAACTGACACACCCCGACCCAACTGTTGGGACGTGCTGGCCGTCACGTGAGCGTGACGTAGCCACGTGCGCAATGCGGAAAATATATAATAAGATAATAAGTACTAAAATAACATAACCAGTGATACAAGATCATGGTAAAGTGTGAAGGACAAAAAAAGCATAATTTACAAGGTACGAGCATCCTAGGTGCAGTCCAAAATGACTTAACAGAACAACCAGAATATTTATGGATAGTGTACTGTCAGAGTTGCCTTGAAACCTCGTTTGCCACCAATGCTATCTAATACCTGGAGGGGCGCAAAACAAAAGCGTGAGTGGGAAAAAACAAAGCTTTACCAAAATCACTTAGATATAAAAGTTATAACCCCTCACTGTAAAAATATATATACTTCCCAGAAAAAAAAATATACGTACTCATACTGAAAACCAACATTCAAATATTGCCATGTCCGAATAAACCATATCCAATATCAAAGCAGGCAACAAATATCAACAAAATCAATCAAGTGATATCTCAATGCATAACATGCCGACAATGCATATAAGTCAGCCGGAGTCACCTATTGTGACCTGTACGACTGAATCTATGGCTCCTCAATCCAAACTCTCAATCAATAACCTGTACCCATGTAGGAACCACCTATAGTGGTCTGTACGATAAGCTGGGTATATAAGAACGATATGTGCTACGGTCACATGAAGGTTGGCGACGAATCCCAGGTCACCTACAAGTCGGAACCACCTAATGTGGTCTGTACGACAGGCTGGCACCTGCTTTGGATCCAAGGTCAGCGTACAATGCAGAAGGTGAATGATCACGTGAAAGCTAGGCCCTACTCTGGGGAGCATAAACCCCGATGTGCAGGTAAATGAGCCATATTCTAATCTCATCAATACCACCATAATCATCGTAACGAAAATGCATACTTACCTGACTTACCTAGCGTCCGCGGCGCCTCGACATATAATCACATAACATAGCAGTAAATATATACATATATATGTATATATGTATATATATATGGCATTCGACATGACATTCACTTTCATAAAATCATTCAAAACGAATTTCTGGGAATTAGCGAAGTATATATATATACTGAAAACAAAAGCCGACTCACTGGTAAGTAGTCGGGTCGTAGCCCCCAAGCCTCGCATGGCTGCGCTCGTCCTCAGGATAAATCTCACGTATATGCGAAACAACTATACAAGCGTTAATTACGCAGATAACCAAACTTAGGTAATAACTTCTCATACATTGCTCGATTGGGGTGTTTGAATATACCAACATGATTTACTCAATCACACGAACACCCCCATATTTTAAAAATAATTTTCTAAAGCCCCACGCGCCCTCACGCACCAGCCAAGGCACCGCAACACGCGCCGCCCACGCGCGGCCACGTGCCGTACATGCTGACGGAAACCCTAACGCCATTAGGGAATATTTCGTTAAATCCCTAGAATATTCTGTTAAGGTTAACTGACGCCGTTACATTCCGTTAAGAATATTCCGTCAACTTTGACGGAATATTCCCTTGTTCCCTACCTCCAGTCACCGGAATCCGACGCCGGCGACCGCTGCGTCGCCGGATTCTGGAAAATATTTAAATCCTAATTTCTAACTCAATTCTCAACCAAGGAGAAGGATTCTATTCCTCTTTACAGTTCGAAACACAACGGAATCTCGTTGGAGCAAAACCACGAAATCCGGCCAACCTCAGAACTCGCGATCCCGACGTCCAAAAACCTCCAATTTTGTCCTCCGAGCTTCACAAGAACATTCTAAAGTTCCCTGTGATCTTAGAATGTTCTAAAACTCTCTAGGTTAGAAGTACATGAACAGTACCTCTGAAGGTGCTATCGAGTTCCAAGGGTTGTCAAGGGTTACAACCCAAACCAAAGGTATGGTTGGGTTCACAAGGTTGCAAGGAACACGAAAATAGTATTTAGGACCTCGATCTGTGTCAAGAGCAAGGGTTGTAGAGTTGTCTGTAATACATACACACGTCACCACCAGTACAGGGGTAAAAACGTCAATTCATAATATCAATACTTTATTTCGGGACGGGCTGTTACAATGAGAGTCTTAAAAGAGAAAATAAAAATACATACAAGAATAAAAATAAAAAAATAAAAAAAAAGGAGAGAAATGGGTTAATAAACCACAAAAAAAGGTGGGGCTCAAAAAAAAAAAAAAAAAAGGTGAAATGGGTAAACAAACAAATGGGGCAAAAAGATAAAGACCGGAAGAGAAGTGGGGGGTCAGCACAGTGTTTTAAGAGAAAAAAGTAAACAAGCGGTCAGCATAATGAAATTGATTTTTTGTGCCAAACGACGCCGTTTTGTGTAGGGAATATCAAACTCATAAGCGTTCTTCTTCACAAGTTCCGCCGCTCTGCAACTACTTTTTTTTTTTTATTTTTTTTTATCCAGATTTCGTTCTCCAAAATCTAAAAAAAACAAAAAAAGATAAACCTAGCTTTGCTGTGCGCAGCAGCAGAAACCAGATCACCGAGCAGGAATTCTCATTTTCGACGAGAGCGGAAGGGCTGAACCAGCGCTCCTAGGCGTGTTTTCCGGCGAAGGGAGAAGCGGCTGCCACTCCTTGCCCTCACGTAGCTTTGCCACTACACATATCATAAAGTAAGTATCATCTCTAGCACAAGACTTAATTCTCTGGTTCCGTACCTACACAAATTTAATTAGGGTGAGCATAAAGCTCAGTAAGAACATTACACCTTAATATATATAACCATGAGTATATTATTTTTATGGAGTTAAAACACATTAGAAAAATGATATGTATGAATGCACAAAATTCCTTTCTTCAAACCCCTTAACCTGAACCCAAACACCATATTACCCTTTTGTTAATACTTTTGCCTAATTCCCTTTCGCCAGTCCCATATTACCCTTAAATTATTATGCACTTTGAGGCTGGCCTAAGACTTGGTACCTGCCAATAATTAGGCTCAACTACACAAAAGTCTTCCTTGTTTTTTTATTTCCAGTTCCCTTTTTCCTTAATTGGATTCTTAATTCAAGGGAAATATATAACAAAAGGAATGAAAATCATATATGTCAATACATCCAATAAGTCATATAAGCAAACAGTTTATATCTAACCAAGCAGATCAATATCAATAAATTAACATATAATAATCATAATATATGGACAAATAGTTATAAGGTTTCCCAAGCACCCCCTACCCGTTTCCATAGCTACAACGTAAGTCCACGTCACTGCCAAACTAATCAATTATCTTGGTCCAGCTCATGAGTCCCTATTTAAAGTATAAACCATCACTATTTAAGCACACAATTTAAAATACAACTCAAGTATTATAGACAGACTCTATAGAATACATTGATAAGTATGTATAATGATAACCAAACAAAACATACTTCAGTTCTCTAGAAAAATAGTTTTAAAACTAAATATTTTTGTATGGTGTAAATTTCTTATGCAAAATTGATATTGCATATCAATACAAACCCACCAATAATATCTAAATATATTATTACAATCAGAACTTGTCTCCAAAACCAAAATTTGTTTACTGACTTAGATGGGTAGTTCAAAAGTTTCATGTTTCAAAATTTCACCTTGAAAGAGATTGACTATTGATTAACCAACCTCTTCAAAACCCACTAAAATGATCAGAAACATGTATCAAATAAAAGGAATGAGAAGTCTAACCAAATAAAAGATTACTTCCAACTCCTACCACTCTTTCTCCTTCACTAGCCTTCTGAAACTATAAAGCTTTTTGTCTGACATTTCTATTATCGTTGATTCTCAAGAGAATTGACTCCCTATTTATACAGGTTTTTGCTTCTTTTTAACTGGCTAAAAACTCAAACTGATCCTAGCAATCACGAGGCCTAACTCTAGACTCTCTACCACCTGCTTCTTGGACCTCCACCTCCTGCTTCCATAGACTCCACAAGTTCTCTTGGAACTAACACTCAGGTGACACAAGCCACCGAGCCACAGAAATTGGACACCTCCTGCTTGCTAGTAGTAAGAGAAGGATTCACCTGACTACCACATGGTAACTAGATTGAGATGAAAAATCTTAGCAAAAGAAAATAATACACCTCCTGATTTTAAATTCTTACGTGGTGGTAAGAGAGAAAGAAGTAGGAAAATCACAAGCTTAACCGTACAGTCACAAGGAAATAAAAAAAAAACTTACCTAATGAATTACTTGTTGGCTACTCCAATTTGACTCTAGATAAGCATGGAATTGTAGACCCAAAGACAAAATTTATCTCTTGCTTCTGAAATTTGAAGAGAGGAAACGTTAGGGCTTTTTGCCCTTTTCAGAATACCGTAGATTTGAGAAAAGGAGTTTGTAAACTCCTTCTAGGAGTTATGGTCCAGGAAGAAAGAAACAAATAATAAAAAAATTAAAATAAACTCAATAAATTAATAAATAACTAAATATTGTATCTGTCCGTTTTACTACAAGTATATATATTTTTTATATACTGAATCTCAAACATATGATCCAAATTTACATACTAATCTAACTGTATAAATTAGATAGTTAAATCATACAGTTGCACTACTAACTAATTAATAACAAAAATATTCCGGTTCTCACAAGCTATGTGTGTCACATCTCGGTCCGGGACGGATCACTTTCCGAGCCCACTCCACCACCGTAACACAATATTGTCCGCTTTGGGCTTACCATTCCCTCACGGTTTTGTTTCTGGGAACTCACGAGCAACTTCCCAGTGGGTCACCCATCCTAGGAGTGCTCTGGCCCCCTTCTCGCTTAACTTCGGAGTTCCTACAGAACCTGAAGCCAGTGAGCTCCCAAAAGGCCTCGTGCTAGGTAGGGATGAGAATATACATTTAAGGATCACTCCCCTGGGCGATGTGGGATGTCACAATCCACCCCCCTTAGGGGCCCAACGTCCTCGTCGGCACACATCCGGCCAGGGATTGGCTCTGATACCAATTGTCACATCCCGGCCCAGGGCGGATCACTTCCAGGGCCCACTCTACCACCGTAGCACAATATTGTCCGCTTTGGGCTTACCATTCCCTCACGGTTTTGTTTCTGGGAACTCATGAGCAACTTCCCAGTGGGTCACCTATCTTGGGAGTGCTCTGGCCCCCTTCTCGCTTAACTTCGGAGTTCCTACGGAACCCGAAGCCAGTGAGCTCCCAAAAGGCCCTGTGCTAGGTAGGGATGGGAATATACATTTAAGGATCACTCCCCTGGGCGATGTGGGATGTCACAATGTGATTGGTCGTTTTTTAAATTTGTGTGAACCATGGGAATGTGTAAATTACATTTTGATTGGAATTTGATTTGACCAAATGTGTTGTAAAAGAGCATACGCCCTCTTTTACTTTAAAGAACCTCTTTTATGTTTTATTTGATATGCATGCATATTGGAGTAGTTGGGTCCCACGCTCAATAGGAAAAGACCCCTAAATGTGATTAAACACGTAATTAAAATCAATCACCATCCTTATACTGAGATCTAACACTAGGCTCGTGATAGATCAAATTGAAGGTTTATGGTCATCCTAAGGCTCTAAGGCAATATATAGTTCATCAAAGAATGCAAAGCTTTCATTAGTAGTACCATATACTCTTGCTTCAAAAACAGCTTTACATAAATAGTTGGAGTATCATATGCTACTAAATCAATCACATGGACCAATAGTTGTGATCGGACAAAATAGTTTTAATTAGTTAAATGTGATGAGACCTAAAACCCTCAACACCAATATTAAGTTGACAAGCGTCCGAGTGTTTTGAACACTCTTTTGTGGCCTTCCACCGTGGTAGGCTCTAATGACTTATACACCGACTTCACCCTTTCATGGGGGAGTACAAATTATGTGCTTACACACATGAGGAGTTCTATATGCATACATGATGTTGTGAAGATAGGCAACGAGAATGGCCAACATCATATTATTGTGACTTTGTTCTTGAACCCCTACACGAACTTGCATGGTGGGAACGACTTAATGAAGTGCAATGGCGCCAATTTCATATCATTGTGAGTTGAAAATGAGCAAATTTTACTCTTTTGTTAATGCTAACCAACATTATATCATTGTGAGGTGGGCTTGTTAATGGTGAGCCTCCCATACCCTATCAAGAGTTTCCTCCAAAACTCTTGAATTCCGGTTGAGGGATTTAGAATTTGCCAAAATAGTGGGTGGTGCTATTTGAATTAAAGACCCTGATCAAATAGCTTAAAATCAATCAATTTATAATTGTTGTGTATTGTTACAAATATATTTCCAAACACACTATCCAAAACTTGACAAAGAAAATCTGAAGGCTTTAGTTTCCATATTTGGTACCATAATCCCATAGATTGCTTTGAATGGATTGTCAATGTACCCAAGTAGTCCCATCCTTACGATCTTCCTATTGCTAATGTATCCTTGGAAGAACATGTTAGATATCTCTAAGATAGAATGGATAAAACAACTACATGTGCTTATTCCTTTGTTAAAAGAACAAAGGAACTTAAGAAGTTAGCACAAAGACATGAACGCATTATGTACCATAATTCTCCACTTACAAATCGTTGTATGAAGAAATAAGAGTTGCTTTGAACAATCCTTAGTTAACACAAACACTAGTGTTTGTTCCATTGTTAAATGAACAAGGAATTCAAGAAGTAAGCACAAGGATATGGACACTTTTAAGTGTTATGATTCTTCACTTACAAATTGTTGTATGAAGAATTGATAGTTCCATTGAACAACTCTTGAATGTTTGTAATCTTGTTAAGACCAAGATAGTTGTTAAGAAACAATAGTCCATTGTGGAGCCAAAAATAATCACAAGACGACACGTGGATTTTTGGATGAAGAAGACAAAAATACCCTTGAGGTGTATCAGGATTCCTACGCGCGAGTAGCTGGTAATCATCCTCAACCAAGTCAGAAATGCCCAAAATAGGTAACAATTCCAAACCTATTTCATTCCATATATTTCTTACCTCTTTTTCCCTCTTTTAGCTAATCAATTAGCTAACATTACATAACCTTCAAAATATTCATTCCAAAAATATGTTAATTGGCTAATTAATGGATTAATTACCTAATTAATCCATTAAATATCAATTAAGTCACCCAATTAACCACAAAATATACCCAAAAATCCCAAAGGGTCGGCCACTCTTGTTGATCTGATCATATTTACCTATTTTATCATATTAATTAGCTAGTTAATTTGGCAATAATTCTGTTTGCTAAAATTAACTAGCCAATTATTCCCATAACTCCTAAATTCAACCTAAATCAAGAACCTAGCCCACAAAAGGAGCTAGGTGGCTGGTCTTCTCTCACCCAAAGAGGCCGGCCATTCTCCTATAAAAAGCCTCATATTTTCTCCAAAACACACTTCTCATACTCTTGCAAAACTCCCAAAAACTCTCCAAACACTTTTCTCTCTAAATTCTAACTTTGGCATCGGAGGTTTTTCGGCCAAAAGCCCCCCCCCCTAATTCATCGTGGGCGTGTGAGGCTCTTGGCCTTGATCAAAGGTGTTGATTGTTTAGTAGGTGCAATTTGTCAAAGAAGGAGAAGGCGAAAATTTGCATCCACAAATTGGTGCTTTCATTGAGAGTTGAAATCCACACTCGTAGAAGACTCTCGCATAAAAAGGTTTTTCTCTATTTTCTTGTCCACTTGTATTTTTTCGTACGTTCTTATTATTAGAATTTTTTTATTTGCAAAGATTCTTTGATAAAATGAAAAAGAGAAATACAATGGCTAGAAACTTAGAAAATTCCACGAGTGAAAATTCCAATATCCTAGAAATGGGACCGCGGCGATCCACGAGACTAAATGTGATCTTAGGGAGAGCGGCACCACCAGCATGAGGTTCCACCATGGTAACCACCACGATGGCCACTATGGTGGCCACCCGCGGCGAGGTCCATGGCACCATTACCATAGCCCGAGCCATGCCACCAAAGCAAGCCCAAACCTCGCACCCACGTGCGCGATACGCCGAGCAGTCCACTCCCGTGGCGCAGCCTACTCCCATCGAGTAGCCTGCTCTTGCGGCCCTACTTGCTGTCACGGCCTAGCATGCTCTTGTGGCCCAGCCTGCTCCAGCAGCCCAGCAACATTCCAAGCAGCCAAAATCGGCCTAAGACTATCTCAACCATCTGGACCAACCATCGAGCCGGGGGCATTTTCACCACGCTTCGCCACGGATTTGACATTTCCCAATTCAAATCTTGCGCCCAGAGCCTACCGCACTTCCATTGCTCAAGGAGGCACATTTCTTCCAAGCTCTTCCAATCCAAATGGTGAACAACATTTGTCTCGACAAGTCATAGAGTTGACAAGCACCCTTGCACAACAGACAACCTTGGTGAATCAACTCTTGCAACGTACCGAGATCCAACATGCCCCAGACAAGGTGTCCCAAAGTAGGACAAGGGCAGAAGAACTTTTCCACCAGCGTCCCGGCAAGCAGCACATCAACCAGCCACGATTCGAGTGTTCTGGCAGTTTACGCTTCAGCCCGGGTCCTTGGGATAGCGTATACTCTCATCTTAGCGAGGGGAAGAGCGTGCATTCCTGATCAAGCCCATGGACGAGAATACGTTCACGGTTGAGGTTACACTCCGATTATCAACTTGGACAACCTTTCAGGCAAAGTGTTCATTCACAACTAGGTTTGCAAGGAGTATTCTCCACCTCACATCGAAGTAGGCAACACGGCAGACGGAGAAAAGCAGTCACTCAATCCAACTCAAGTTCAACCGGTAGCTTCCGAACAGCCCGTTCGCCAGCCAGGTACATCCCAGATGTACCGCAGCGACAACATAGACGAGTTGAGCACAGGGAAGAGTGGCCTAGACCCATAGGTCACAACTAGGGGCAGCCGAAAGTTCCACTGCCCCAGCATAAGCAAATTCAAGAAGAAGTTGAAAGGCTCATAACCGAACGATTGCATAATTTCCAACATAATGAGGCTGCTAACGATGTGCTTCGACGAGACATGACCAACATAAGCATGTCACCATTCACGAATAAGATCGAGCGGACAGATCCACCTCACGGGTGCACTATGCCTCACTTTACTCTGTACAAGGGGGACGAAGATCCAGATCGACATCTCAAGCACTATCGCAATGCCATGATCCTTTACGGGAACAACGATGCGCTTATGTGCAAAATTTTTGCCACAACTTTGGAAGGCGAGGCGCAAGATTAGTTTCACAGTCTACCATAGCAGTCGATCCGGAGTTTCAACGAACTCTCCTTTATTTTCACTAAGGAGTATTCGTCTAACCGTTCTATCAAAAGGACATCCGATCATCTCTTCAGCATCGTAAAAGACCATTGGGAGACAATTCGCGACTATGTCAAGAGGTTCAAGGCGGAAAAGGCCAAGATTGTTGGCTGCAACGAAGATATAGCAATGGCAGCATTCAGAAATGGGATTCTCACCGAACATTCTTTATTCAGAAAACTGATCATAGGAGAAGAACTGACCCTAGCAGCTTCGTACACTTTGGCAGAAAAACATGCACTATGGGACGAGGCCAAGCAGTCTAACAAAAACGAGGCGGAAAAAAAGTAGATGGAACATTCCCCGACCAAAGAAGACTCAGCGCCTGAAACATTCACCAAGTTCATAGTTCCAATCGGCCAAATTCTCCGCAAGCTCAAGAACAAACCTTGGTTTGAACTGCCGCCACCCATGTAAGGCAATCTTACCAGGCTGGATCATACAAAGTATTGCGTATTCCACCAAGGACCAGACCACACTACCAACGGCTGCCTGAAGTGGAAGCAGTACCTTGAGAAGCTGATAAATGAGGGCCGATACGACAAGTATCTTGACAAGTCAACAAAACGGCCTACACAAGCAGGGGAAGCCTCCATCACTCCCTAAACCTCGTTGGTTTTTTCCAAATAAGTTCGAAGTCTCAAGCAGCTCGATGAACAAGGCTTCGCAAGCCGAAGATTATCCAGTTTGTTATGTAGTTTCTACCTTCCTGCACAGTTGATTTATTTCTTTATTCTGAATGAAGATTCAAGAAGTTATTCATAAAGCCTGGCTCAACTGTTGTCCATAACAACTGCTCAAAACTTTTTCTGGGTCTGCTCTCCAATGCGAGAGGGTAAACCAATCCCTCGACACACATATGGGTTAGCTCTCCAGCGCGAGAGGATAAACTAATAGCTCTCCAGTGTGAAAGGATAAACCAATTCCCCGACACCCAAAAGGGTCTGCTCTCCAGTGCTAGAGGATAAACTAATTACTCTCCAATGTGAAAAGGTAAACCAATCCCCCGACACCCATATAGGTAAGTTCTCTAGCGCAAGAGGATAAACTAATTGCTTTCTAATGCGAGAGGGTAAACTAATTGCTTTCCAGTGCAAGAGGGTAAACCAATTCCTCGACACCCAAAATGGTCTACTCTCCAGTACGAGGGGTTAAACTAAAGATACACCAAACTTGTTTTGATGGGATACGCATTCTACGAAACTAATTTCAACGATCCAACCGTCAAACTTGTTTGTATATGCTTCGAGATCGCATACGCCAAAAATCGCAAAAAATAAACATTCAGAGATCAAGTAATGGGACAAAACTTTTCGACGATTATAAATGAAAATTTATGATTTAACGGTTATTTTAACTCCGATTTTGATGATTTTTTTCAGCTACACTCCTTGACCCTATATGAATACAATGAATGAATTCGATCTTCAATTTAAAATATTTAAACTAGTGGATACCACAAAATCTTATGTTATACTTAATGAAAGTATAAATAGACTCTTAAGTGTTAGTGAATCTATCGTTTTGATTGGATACGCATCCTACGAATCTAATTTGAACGATCCAACCATCAAACTTGTTTATATATGCTTCGAGATTGTATACGCCAAAAATTGCAAAAAATAAACATTTAGAGATCAAGTAACGAGACAAAACTTTTCGACAATTGTAAATGCAAAATCACGATTTAACGGTTATTTTAACTCTAATTTTGATGATTTTTTTACAGCTACACTCCTTGACCCTATATGAATACAATGAATGAATTCGATCTTCAATTTAAAATATTTACACTAGTGGATACCACAAAATCTTATGTTATACTTAATGAAAGTATAAATAAACTCTAAGTGTTAGTGAATCTATTGTTTTGATGGGATACGCATTCTACGAAACTAGTTTTAATGGGTGAGACACGACCCGACCTGTTAAGATAACATATGTTACATGAAAACGATAAACACGACCCGTTTGCCAGGCCTAGTTGCGGGCCAGCTCATAAACTTATCCTTAAGAAAGATGTAAATGAGGAAGAAGAAAACACTGGGGATAGTGTATAAAGATCATCAATCTGTCGCTTACAACCGACATTGGGTTTCAAAATATTAAAAAAATAAAATCTATGTCGCTCAGAACCGACTCATGTTTTAAAATATTTAAAAACAATAATTGGTGTCGCTTATAAGCGACACCAATACTTTATGTCGCTTAAAAGTGACACTATTTTTTTCTAAAGCGACACCATTATTTAAAAATTATTAAAATGTATGTTGGTTATAAGCGACATTAAATGTTTACGTCAGTTAAAAGTGACATAGACAGTTTATGACGCTTACAAGCGACACTAAATCCGACGTCATGTTCAGTAGGTGTCGCAAATGTTTTGTCCGCCACTATATTATATTGTAGCGACATCACCTAGTGACACAATAAATCCATTTTGTAGTAGTGTTACATCCAATTGAAACAACTTCCAACCTTTCTGTGCAGCAAGTGCCACCAAAGTTCTAATGGTGTCAAGCCTTGCCACAGTGGCAAATGTTTCATTCAAGTCTGCTCTAGGCTTTCGAGAGTAACCCTTTGCCACCAACCTTGCCTTGTTTTCTACACAGATTTATCTAGGTTCAATGTAGTCTTATAGACCCACTTGACACCAATGACCGGCTTATCAAATTGCCTATCAACTAATTCCCAAGTGTTGTTCTTCTCAATCATAGCAATTTCACTTTCCATAGCCTTCTACCATGATTTATCCTTGGTAGCTTCTTCAACGTTTTCTGGTTCAATGATACATAGATTGCATTTCTCATACACTTCTGCAATGTTTTTGTACTTGAGAGGGGTGTGATCAACATCCTGTGGACCTGTGATTCCCCTTTGATCACTGATCTCAGTGTTTGGACTTGGCAACTCACAATCACTTGCTACAAACTATGCTTTTGAATCATAAGAACTCCTTTTACAACCTTGTTCTCCTTCTGCCATTTCAGGAATGTGAAGACTTACACTTCTTTCCTTCTGTGCATTCCAGTCCCAACATGCATCTTCATTAAATACAACATTTCTGGAAACAATTACTTTCCCAATCTCAATGTTATACAACCTGTACCTTTTCTCATAGCTACCATACCCTAAGAAAACGCACCTTGTACCAACTAAGTCTAGTTTCTATCTTTGTTGACTTGGTACATGAGGGTAACATAGTGAACCAAACACCTTTAGATGCTTAATTCCTGGTTTCCTCCCACTATATGCTTCAAAAGGTGTTTTCTTATTCAAGGCCTTAGTTGGACACCTATTCAGAATATACATAGAAGTATTGACTGCCTCAACCCAAAATTCAAGTGGAATTTTCTTCTCCAGCATAAGACACTTAGCCATTTCCACAATGGTCCTGTTCTTTCTTTCTACCAAACCATTTTGCTGTAGTGTGTATGGAGTGGTAAGTTGTCTTTCCATGCGTACATCCTCACAGAATTTGTTAAACTCCATTGAAGTGTACTCTCCCCCTCTGTCACTTCTAAGCTTCTTCAGTTTGTACCCACTTTGCAATTCCACAGCGGCGGATTTCCTAAACACATTAAGTACCTCAGACTTATATCTTAATAAGTAAACCCAGCATATTCTTGTGCAGTCATCTATAAAGGTGAGGAAATATCTATTCCTAGCCTTTGTAGTTGTTTGCGTTGGACCACAGATGTCAGTGTGTACAAGTTCCAAATGAGTTAATGCTCTAGTAGTTGCTTCATTTGGAAATGCTTCCCTGCATTGTTTACCAAGAACAAAACCTTCACACACTCCTATAAATATTTTGATTTCTAGTAATCCCACCACCATTTCTTGTTCTTGCAGCAATTTCAAACTGCTCATATTCAAGTGTCCCAATCTTCTGTGCCACATAAAAGTAGATTGACATACACTTGTCTTAAAAGCAATATGAATTCTAGACTGCAGCTTCATTGGAAAACTTCTATTTCCTTTCATTGGCACCCTTGCAACCATGTTTGTGAAAAAACAATCATCATATATTTCAACCTTGTTGTCTCCAAATATCAAGAAGTAGCCATGCTCCATCATTTGACCCATACTGAGCAAATTTTGTTTCAATCCAGGCACAAGCATTACCTCTTTGATTTATCTCTTGCCCATTTTGGTCTCAACTACAAGATTTCCCTTGTCAGTTACATCAACAAGTTGTCCAGTTCCCATCTCCACCTTTGCTGTCACATTCTTATCAATATCAACAAGTAGATCTTCTCTACCTATCATATGATTACTACACCCATTATCCAGTTCCCATCTTTAAGACCTTATACACTAGCATTAACCTTATCACTAGCATAAAACATAGTTGGTGTAGATTCAACCTGAGTGACATAGTTGAGCTGTTGCACTGGTTTCTTGATATTGCACTTTCTTGCAATGTGACCAAACTTGTTACAGTTGTAACACTTTGGCTTTCCTTTGAAACGACACTCACCATAATGCAGCTTATCACAATGTTTGCAAGGATTTCTAGCACCATCACTGAATATGTTATCCCACTTTTTGCCTTTTGCCTTCCAATTCTTTTGATGCTTTGTATTTTGATTTCTAGTGAATTTAATTGGTTTAGAATTCACATTAAGACTAGCAAATGCCCTCTCAGTTTTGTTTTCAGAATGCCTATCCAGCTTTAATTCAAAACTCTTCAAAGAGGTAACAACTTCTTGCACTTCAATCACATCTAAATCCTTCGAATGCTCAATAACAGAACAAATAGAATCATATGCTGAAGGCAAGCTAATCAACAAATTTTGAACAATTCTCTCTTGAAATAAGTCATCTCCATAGCTTCGCATTTGATTTATCAGATCAAACAGTTTTGTAAGATAGACAAAAAGTGATTCATCATCCCTCATTCTTGTATATTCAAACTTCCTACGAAGACCTTACAATTTAACACTTCTAACCTGTTTATCACCATGGTATTCTTGCTACAGAATGTCCCATGCACCTTTTGAGGTTTCTTTATTTGAAATTCTGGGAAATATCTCATTTGAGACAGCTTCCTGAATCAGACCCGGAGCCTTAGCATCCTTCATAAGTCTCTCTGTGAAAGTCATCTTCCTAACATTGCTTGATTCCTCTTTTTCTTTCTTCTTCCCATCAGATTCATCATCCTTATTTGAATCTAAGCTCTCGAACCCCTTTTCAACAAGATCCCACAGCCTGTGAGACTTGAAAATGGTTTTCATCTTTATACTCAAAAACTCATAGTTATCACCATTGAAGATCAGTGCTCTCAACTCGCTACTACCAGACCCTGCCATGTCAGACTTAAGTCACAGACAACTCGAGCTCAATTTCGAGTTTCTTGGTAGTTCCTTCACAGATCCAAACGCCCAATATCAATTGATCAAACCTGACTCTGAGGCCATGTTAACATTCATAAGACTGTTATCTTATATGTGAATTCAATCAAAACAATGAGAGCTGGAAATTATGAAATCTGGAATGCAAAGGAAAGTTGAAGAGAGAAGAGGGGGATGGAAAATATGCTTCGACATTCATTCACGCCCACACACTGTGCACATGATGACCGTTAGAAAAGAAGAGAGAGAATGAGATATTCTCTCATTACATTATGCAAATCTAACCATCCATTTCATCTACCCTATGAGGTAGTGATTGTTGGAGCAATATTAGAAAATATGAAAATAACACAAGAATTCTAATAATAATAATCACATAGATTTTCATGACATCAATTATGTATAAATTAATATAAACAACTAGAGATAAAGTTAGAAAAACTGACAAACTTGGAGATTGAGGCTTGCATAAATGCAATGTCCTAAAGATAGAATTTCGTCCATACTCTTACGCTTGTAGTTCAGTAGGCGTTCATCTCCCAGGATTCAACAATCTATAATCCGAAGTCAAAGCACTTCAATATTCGGACTCTAGCGAACTTCATATATTCTATACTCTCAAGACACGACTCGGAATTTGACACACGAAGCATGACAGAAACAAAGTGGGGAACCCTATTTCTCAAGAGTAAAAATTAACTCTAATTTTCTATATCTTAATGTCATGGTTTCATGAGGTTAAATAAAACCAAAGACATTGATTGACGAAGAGATGCATCCATACATCTTTTAGATGGCACCATTTAAAAGGTCCATACTCAATGTGGCGCCCCTTTGTATAAGATGGCACCCACTTAATGACAAATACGGTTTGATACAAACGGTTAAAGTATTTTTCATTCAAATATTGAATTAAATATTATAATTATTAATATTATAATATATAAATTCCAACAATCCCTCACATGAATGAAAAATTAGGAAGAATTTGAGAGTACAGGCGGAAAAGAGATGCATCGGGAGAGGTGTCTTTTGGACTTGAACCTACCCTAGTGAATACTTATCGGATTTACTTGGTGACGCAGTGAATATAAAATCTTGAACTATTCAACGTGGCAGTAAACCGAGACAATAAGTAACACACATCACTAATCTTAATATATTCCAGTTCATACGGTTGTGTTCATTTTGGTCCTGAACAAATCCCGAATTCATGAGAGCTTTAGAGAATTTAGCCATCTCATACTCATAGAAGCGACCCACTTCTACTCTCACATAGGTGACCACTGATTAAGAATATTCTGCAATATTCCTCTTATTTATAAGATATCACTGTCATTAAGTATAAATATACATCCTAAAACTTCTGCAGACAACACACTTCTCCCATCATAGGAATGAGATATATAGTGTGTTAACTTCTTTGAATCATGCCCAACCAGTTTGCCTATTGAACTTAGACCATGGGATCTCCAATCAACTAAGTTAGGTTTCCACTCGGCTGATTCATTAGTTATGTTGGCTTTAGCCTCATTCCCCTCGATGATCAACTTACTCTCTAGTCAAACCCTTAATAATTGGTACCACTAAGGTTGACTACTCTTATGGTGTGCACTTCCATATTATGAAATTATATTTCATACGAGAATAATTGTTTTCCAATGTTAAGTCCTCGAAACATATGTTAGGACTTACATAATAATTTGCTAACACTAGGAAGTAGACTTCCCCCACATTTAAGGTATCTATAGAAGGTCTATAACCTTGCCATACCTTAAACAATTACTCATTACAATAGATGACATTTTGATTGTCTCATTCAATTAGCAAATTATATTTCCATTCTTCTTAAATAAATCTCATATCTCAAAATTAGATAAGCTATTATAATATATAAATTCCAACAGTGACACATGGCATAAACCATCACTTACCCTAAGATTACATCTTAGCTGCACACTTGGACTGTGATCCAAGGGCTTACATTAAAGCTGAGTTTTACACTTAGTTTCTATATAATTTCAGCAATTACACTTACACACCAACAAGGGCATGTAGTACCTTTCCATTCACTACAGTCAAAAGATAAGGACGATTTTGACAAAAAAAAAAAAAAAAAAAAAAGAAAGAAAGATGAGGACGACATTTTACTCCATAATGTGACGGGTTATATGGCTTGTCATGCATATCACTCGAACTCAACCTGTTGATATTTTGCTTGTGCTATGAAACTAGATGGCAAACCAGGTCTCATCTCATCTAGCCATGGTGTAAGTTAGTCTGTAAAAGAAATTCTGGGGTAGCTGTATTCTTAATATAGACAGGGATTAAGAACGAAAATAATTCAAAAGTTGTAATACAGCTTTTCTTCTCCTTCTGCACATTAAATGCCCCATGAACTATTTTTTATTTTTTTATTTTTTCAGTTTAAGATTTATTTTCTTTTATTTATTTTTTTGAATTAGTAAGTGCAATTGAAGTGTCTGCTGGATTTGTTTGTATTCAACATCTTCATTATGCATGCAGGTAACATCACAGGGACCAAATTAAGCAGTGCCAAATGATGCATTCAAGCATTGGAACTGGTTCAATTGCTTATGTTGAGGATTTTTTTTGCCGGGGGGGGGGGGAAGCTAAAGTTGTACATAACAAAACTTCTTTTGATAATACTAACAAAGCATAGAATTATTGTGATAGGAAGAATAATTGTACAGATACATCATATGCATGCCAACAACAGAGTTCTAGCGATTCAGCTGACCTTGTCAGTGTAAGGGAGAGCACAAATAGTGTAGCATATGATTCTTCTTGTTTCATACACACTTCAGGGCCACATAACTGCAGCTCCCCAAAGCTAGGGAGCAAAGCAGATAGAAAGAAACATGTACCACAAAGTTATTTTGACTTTCCTCCTTTACCTGTCACTGATTTGTTTGGAAAGTGTGAAGAAGATAAAAATGAAGGTGGAGTGCATGATGATAAATTTTCCGCACAACATAAGTCCAGGTCGAAAAAGGACAGCATGCACAGTTTTCAAGTCAATAACAAAGTAGATTTAGTTATTGAATCAAACAGCTCACCATCCAAGAAAGTTTCACATGCCACTAACTCTGAAATTGATTTGGTTTCTACTGATGCCCATCAATCGGTGACGCAGTCCAATAATATGGGTAATAAGACAGAAATGGTAAACAGGTTTAGAGTATCAGATGTACCAGTAACAGAATTTAGAAAGACAACCATGTCTCAAGGAGGGGCTGTGAATGAAGACAGTTTCTGAATGGCTTTGGACTCTCCACAGAAAAGGTAAGTTTTCCTTTCTTCCTTATTCTTGTATTTTCATACTTTTTATGGAGGTGGGAAATTAACTCATTCTCATCAATAGGTATTTATAAAGAATTATTTCAAGTTGATAAAATCTGCCTTTTTTCAGTTGTTGATGTGGCCGGTCCCTATATCTTGCAATTAATCTCATAAAACTACCATAAGTGGCCGGTCCCTATTCTCCAAATAGGGCCGGCCACACCCCTATAAATTGTCCCATTTTTCTCCAAAAAGTTAAGTTCATTCGCTCCCTAAAATTTCCTAAACACATTCTCTCTCAAATTCTAACTTTGGCATCTGAGATTCTTCGGCCAAAGCTCCCCCCATTCATCGTGGGCACGTGAGGCTTTTGGCCTTAATCTTAGGTGTTATTATTTTGCAGGTGCATTTTCATCAAAGGAGAAGACGGCGGAAATTTGCATCCACAAATTGGTGCTTTCATTGAGAGTCTTGATTCACACGCTTGAAGAAGACTCTCGCATTCGAAGTTTCTCATTTCTTGTTCATTTGTAGATTTTTCGTACATTCTGATTTCATTTGTAGATTTTTCGTACGTTCGGTGACCCAACCCGATCTTGCGGCCCACTTCTGTGGCCTTCTAGGCGATCCAAACCAGTCCAAGATCGATTCAACCGTCCCGGCTTCTGATTTCTGGACCGACAATTGAACCGGGGGTATTTTCACCCTATTTATTTGCAGATTTGACATATCCTAACTCAAATCTTGCGCCCGGAGTCCATTACACTTCCACTATTCAAAGAGATGCATACCGTCCAAGCTCTTCCAACCTAAATGGTGAACAACACTTGTCTCGACAAGTCATAGAGTTGACAAACGCCCTCGCGCAGCAGACGACCTTGGTAAATCAGCTCTTGCAGCGTACCGAGATGCAACGTGCCCTATATGAGGTGTCCCGAAGTAGGACAAGGGCAGACTAAGAAACTCTCCAGCAGCGTTCCGGCAAGCAGCCACTTGACCAGTCACGAACCGAGCGTTCTGGCAGTGTACACTCCCGACTGGGCCCCTGAGATAGTGTATACTCTTGTCTTAGCGCGCGGATAAGCGTGCATTCTTGGTTAGGCCCACGGACGAGTATACGCTCATGGTTGGAGCCACACCCCGATACTTAACATGAGCAATCTTCCAGGTGAAGTGTTCATTCGCGGCTAGGTTCCTAAGGAGCATCATCCGCCTCACATCGAAGTAGGCAGCATAACGGACGGAGAGAAGCAGTCACTCAATCGAGCTTAAGTTCAACCGGCAGCCTGCGAGAAATTCGCTCGCCTGTTAGGAACGTACCACATAAACTGCATCTGTGGCATAGATGAGCCAAACACATGGAAGAGCAACCTAGACCAGTAGGTCAAGGCAGGGGGCAGCCGAGAGTTCCGCTACCCCAACAAAGGTAAATTCAGGAAGAAGTAGAGAGGCTCTTGACCGAGCGATTGCGTGATTTCTAACACAAACGAGGTCACTGATGAGGCGCTACGATGGGACATGACCAACATAAGCTGGTTATCCTTCACGGATGAGATCAAGCACACAGAGCCTCCACTCAAGTTCATTATGCCATATTTCACATCTTTCAAAGGAGATGGAGACCCATAAAGATACCTAAAGCACTATCGAAGAGCAATGATGCTCTATCGGAACAACGACGCTCTCATGTGCATGATATTCGCCACCACTCTACAAGTCGAGGCGGAAGATTGGTTCCATATCTTGCCACCACAATCTGTCTGAAGTTTCAACGAACTTTCTTTGGTTTTCACCAAAGAATATTCATCATATCGCTCGATCAAGAAGAAGTCAGACCACTTGCTTAATGTCAAGAAGAACCCAAAAGAGTCGATTCGCGACTATGTGAAGATGTTCAAAATAAAAAAGGCAAAGATAGTCGGATGCAACGACTCGATAGCTAGATCAGCCTTCCAAAAAGGACTCCCAGCAGACCACCCGCTGTTCGGAGAATTGATCATGAAAGAAGATCTAACTCTGGCAGAGAAACATGCACTTTGGGACGAGGCTCGCCGATGCACATTCAAGGACTTGAAGAAGTACCTGGCATCACTTCCTACTATCCAAACCAGAAGCAGTGGAGGACCTATTCATATATTTGACGGTATTTGAAGCAGCAATAAGCTCTATCTTCATACGAGTAGAGCTGGGGGCCCGACTACCTGTATTATTCCACAGTTCAAAAGCTCTCATCGATGCGAAAACCGGCTACTAGAAATTCAAAAGCTAACTTTGGCGACAGTTGTTGCAACCCGAAAGCTTAAGTTATACCTTCAGACGCACGCAGTCATCCTTATGACTCACTATTCCGCCCAATCTAGATGCGGGACGATAAAGGCACAGACATTGGTGGATGCAAAGTTTTTTTTACGAACACAACAACTTAGCCCAAAAGACATGCCAAAGGTAGACAAACACTAAAAGGACACACTCAGAAGCAAGTTTCATCCTCGTCGCCCCAGAAATTCTACAGGTAAGCAACATGTACTGACAGTTAAGCACCACATCCTGATGGGCGTTACACGGCCCTAGTCGACCCTTGCTCCGTAATTCAGCTCTAGAGTAGCCCAATACTGGCAGTTGAGTATCTCTTGCTGAGTGTAACGGGGCCTTAGCTCTGCGGCTCCCTACCAAACTGATCTTGCTTCATAACACCTGACCACGATGAGTTTTACTCTGTGGCTCATCGCCACGCTAACTCAAGCTCATACAGTCATAGTCATGACTCAGTATCCTCTATGATCAATCCTACATGGTCCAGATGCTTCTCAATGAGTAATGAAATGGGTGTTGGAACTTTGGCCAATACGGCTTAGTTTTCGGAACCCGTATGGCAATAAAGGCCCAATGAAGCCTTGGCAGACTTCATAGCAGAATTCACACCTAGCTTAGGTGATACAACAAAGTGGCCCGACACCTCAGAGGCAACCGAGCACGCCCTAGCCATGCCTACTTCACCCAATGGAGAATTCTGACATTTGTACGTCGACGGCGCAGCCAACTACAAAGGCTCGAGAGCAGGCGTGGTCCTTATCACCTCAGACGGTTCGGTGCTTGAACAAGCAATCACTCTAGGCTTCAAAGCATCCAACAATGAAGCAGAGTACAAAACCTTACTAGCAGGCCTCCAAATGGCAAAAGGTTTGGCGGTGAAAAAGCTTGTAATTCATTCTGATTCTTAACTAATCACCAGCTAGACTTATAGGGAGTACACGACAAAACATCCAAATATGGTGCAATATCTAGAGAAGGTACAAAAGCAACTTGAGATGTTTCAGACTTACACCCTCACTCAAGTTTTACGGGCAGACAACGCCCACGCAGATACACTAGCTGACCTAGGCCCCACTCGACCATCATTTCAAAAGCTTTATTTCGATGGAATATCTAGACAAGTCGAGCATAGAGGCAGATCCATCAGCCAAGGTGTCACAGGTTAGTACAACTCCAAACTGGTAAGATTCCATTATAAACTACCTGGTCAATGGCACAACCCATGGAAAGATTGGAGCCTAGAAAACTTCAAACAAAAGCATCACGTTACTACATGTGGAACGACATTTTGTCCAAAGATCCTACACTAGACCATATCTTCGCTGTCTAGCACTTCCCGACGATCTAAAGGTTCTAAGTTCAATCCACGAAGTTGTTTTGTGGAAATCATTCTAGAGGCCGATCCTTAGCACATAAGGCTTTTAACGCAAGCTACTACTGGCCTACTGTGCATTAAGATGCCAAAAAGTTAGTACAAAAGTGCGACCGCTGCCAATGCTACAAGCCAGTACCAGCACTGCTTGCCAATGAACTACACCCTCAGACGAGTCCTTGGTTGTTCATGCAGTGGGCAATCAACTTGGTAGGGCCAATGCCGCCCACTACTGGGGTATAGGGATGATGATTGTGGCAATTGACTACTTCACCAAATGGGTGGAAGCAGAGCCTATGATAACCACAACTTAGACGAACATATAACAGTTTATATGAAGGAACATCATTTATCGATTTGGCATCCCTCAATCCATCGTCACAGACAACAGCCCGCAATTCGTAGGCAAAGATTTGACGAAGTTCTTCCAGAAATATGGCATCAAGCAGCACATGTCCACGCCAAGGTATCCCCAAGGCAATGGGCAGGCCAAAGCATCCAACAAGAAGATTCTCGACTACCTCAAGAAATCCTTCTCCGACAAGAAGGGAAAGTGGCCAGACGAACTCCTCAGATGTCTATGGGCGTATCGTACGACTAAACGATGAGTAACAGGTGAGACTCATTTCTCTTTGGCATTTGGTTCAGAAGCAATCATTCCCCTAATGTCATCGTGCCCAGTATCAGCACTCTATTGCCAAGCATCGAGCAGAACGAAGAGGAGATGGCCACAAATCTAGATCTGGCAGAGGAGGAACCCGAGAAGGTCATCACCCGCATCGTAGCCTACCAGCAGCAGCTTCTCTCCAGCTACAACAAAAGGGCCAAGATTCGGCAGTTCTAGCTTGGAGATCTAGTCTTAAGAAAAGCCTTCATCACCACTAGCAAAGAAGGCTTCAAAAGGATTAATCCCATCTGGGAATGTCCGTATAAGATCAGCAGAATAGGAGGCAAGGGTAGCTACACCATCGTCACCATGAACAACAAAGAGATCGAAAAATAGTGGAATGCCTACAATCTAAGGAAGTACCATGCGTGACCTCCCGCTACATTAAAGCCCGAAGACTCAAGCAGCTCGACGGGCACCACCGTGCAAGCTGAGGACTATCCAGTTGTTATGCAGTTCCTACCTTACAGCTAAGTTTTCGTTTGTTTCACTCGTTTTTCAATGAGGAATTCAGAAATAATTTACAACTTGGCTCGGCTGTATGCTTACAACAACTTATCACTTCTGAACTTCAAAAGAAGACCACGCTCTTCTTAGGGACTTATGGCATGAATTACACCCCCTAGGGACCAACCATGCTCTCCAGTGCGAGAGGGTAAACCAATTGACCGACGCCCATATATGTTTGCTCTCAGATGCGGAAGGATAAACTTTACACTCCAAATATCCAGACGTGGATGAGTCGGGCTACCCTGGTATAACTAGGTGCATAATGGCTTGCGCCAGGATTCCTAGAAGTAGGCACAATGGTCTTTTTCAAGGCTTACCTAACTGAAGGATTTTCGGTCTCTTGGCCTAATCCATGGGGAACTGGGCCTCAGAGACGGATGACGCACATTACGTAGTACGCCCTATGGACGGCTGTCCTGGAACCCTAAAGCTACTACCGAGTGCACTAAGGTAGCCTATGGTTTCTAAAAGACTGCCTACGGCTTACTCTTCGGGTGGTAAGCTGAGCTAAACTTATACAACCGCACATTTTTTTGTGAAAGGTTAAACAAGTTAGCATGCATATACTAAGCTTTATCCACTGCCAATATGCTACGCAGTCGATAAGCTTCACCTTTGCCAAAAGCGGAATGTTCATTTAAATCTATACTAATTCCTAAAGTGTTGTGATACTTGCTTGCAACCCACATAATTGGTTACATAAAAACAATGAATTCTCTCAGACCTTTGCTTATGAAATTCCATACAACCATGTACTTTTGATATGAAGGGTTAACGAATTTCAAGACCCAAAAATCTTTAGTATGTCATGATGCAAGCCACACAGCTCAAAGGATTGAAGAAAACCAAGGTTAACAACCAAATGGTCATGCAGATTCGTCTACTTCTGTAGGTAAGGCGTCCGGCTGCGGACCCTATGGCTAACAACTTTCCAAAAGTTCTACACCAACACTTACGACTGCATAGGCTATGTGGGCCTGTCTGTTTATAGAAAAGCAGCATGCATGCCACTAGTCTAAAGGTCAAAGGTTGGGCGTAAACAAAAGAAGCAAAGATGAAGAAAAGCGAAGGAAGCAAGTTTATTAAATTTTCTAGCAAAATTGATAAACAAATAGCAAAGGCCGAGACAAAGAAAATCCTAAAGGCTACCAAGAATACTACTTTTCAGCAGCTTGGACATCCCACGACTACTCGGTTGCCACACCTTCAGCAGCCACAATGCTCTCAGCAGCGGTATCATCTGGCACTTCTCCGACTACTTCACCAATGAAAGCATCAAAAGTAAAGGCAAGCAAATCTTCTGGAGAAATAGAGAAGGTCTCGAAGTCTTTCCCAGCAAACTCAAAATCAGATGGCCTACCAGAAAGATGATCTACATAACCCAGCTTGTAGAAATCGATCTAACTCTGAACAAGCAAAGCCTCGAGCCCAACCTTTTCACCATTTAGCTGCTCGTTCTCCTCGAGCAGACTAACATGAACGCGATGTAGCTCATCCACTTCTTTCTTCAGACTTTCATTGGTCTTCAGTGCACCTTGGAGTTCCAACACTTGGGGTTCAAGCCTATTGACGATCTTCTTGAAATGGAACACTTGATTATAAGCAGCAATCAGCTCTTCATCCTTTGCGTAAGCAGCATAATGAAGCTTAGAAACAGTACGCTCAAGTTCTTGAATTTAAGGTATTTAACATCCAATCCCCTTTTTTGCACTTTCATACTTAACTTGGATCACGTCAAGCCTAGTCTTCAAGACAACAATCTTTTGGCAAGCGGTATCAAGCTGTAAAGAAGTGAGGGCAGAGATATTAGAGCCCTTCAAAGCAACGAGCTCAGACTCCAACCTTTTGATATTCTCAGCAAAGGAATAAGCTTCAGCTGCCGTAGTTAGGAATTATTTGAATCAATCCATGTAATTCTTCAGGAACTTACATGTAAATCTCCATATTAATATCTCCATGGAGAAACACTAACCACATTCGTAATGCTGCAATCAATCATAGGGCGTTTGAGAGAGACCTTGCATCGTAAGGTGTGCATCATATTGCACTATTTCATTCATCTTATTACGCTTCATTTCTCTCTTGTAACACAACAAGGTTACCTTGAATAGTGTGGGAACAATGGGTCCAAAACACACTTTGGTAAGGAATTTAAACCTGGACTATAATTTCAGTTGTCCAATCAGTTCTACATTGTCACTAATCAACGAAACACGGTTCGATATCGTCGTTTTTCATTTACGTCATTAGCTACCATATAAGTGAACACATCATCGATGATAATCTCATTCCAATTCCATTATCTCATCCAAACTAGTATATTGGAGCAAGAACTTTAAGTCTCAGGAGTAATCTGGATTAATCTAATGAGATGGAAATGACTTGAGACAGCGATTAAGTATGGATTCATTTTGTGCCGTGACTTTCCTCTTCTAGGGAAGTAAATCCTATGAACCGAGTGATCTATTATATTTCAAGCTAAGAACAGATTGATTGGTTATCCGTCGGTGTATCGGGTTGTCTAACAGGGGTGGCCAAATCGTCCAACAGGAGCGGCACATCCTTTGGGGACGTTGACTCGACATCCGTTAAGTATGTCTATCCTTGCAGGCATGTTTACAGTAGGTATATGATCTCGTCACTTTAGCTAGATCCGAGGAATACATTTGGAGCAACATTCTAAGAGCTAGAATTCATCGCACTTGCTTATCACATATGTGTGGTTTGGGGATCGAGATGAGACATAGTGGGTAATGTCCACGCAAATTCACGTTGTTCTACAGAAACGTTGACGTTCTTATCTCCTTCTAATGGCGAGAAGACTGTCTCATTGAAGTGACAACCCGTAAATGAGCGGTAAAGAGATCGAATGCAAGGGCTCTAAGAGAGCTAGTGTAAAGAAGAATTATAAGCGATAAAGATTCACATCCTTCTCTTAGGACCCATGTTGGGACGTTGTGGTGGCGCAACTTAACACATGGAATGCACACCCAAAACGAGTAAATACAAAACGTTAGGTTCATACCCAGTAACCAACTATAACGTCAAATAGGTTGGGTGGCAATAGGCCTCAAGGCAGACCAATATAACTGCGTACAAGATTGCATAGCCCTAGGCAAAAATTGAAAACTTGGTACGTTCACTAGCAAAAATAAAAAACTTGGAGCTTTCACCAAGGTCCGGGTGATCATATAAATTGCGCTTTATGATCACTATGCGAGGCTATTTGGGTGAATGTAGGAATTTGATGTTCAATTATCAACCCAAAAGACATGCTATACTTATAAAAAATCGTCGATATAAACTTTCAGGCATTATCCAGTCTTCCAAACTTTATAGGATAAGTAGGGTGGTGAACCCTTAAAATCAGCCAGGAGGTTTAGCAACAATTTGTGTGGACAAACATATGACCAGTTTGTCGATTCATCAACCAAAACCATACATATTTATATGGTCCGCATTGTGGTTGGATTAGTCCACATATATTCCTTCAAATCCACTGTGAAGTCATTTTGTATCTTTGCGAGGAATGATATAAAAATGAAATTTCCTCAACAAGCAGGCTTGGCAAAGTGTGCTTGTAGGCACAAGATCCTTACTTCGGGTAAGGAGATGCATCGTAGCATCATTGTTCGACCTAAGTGTCCCAAATGGTCGTGCCAAGGCAAGTAAACTGTTCGAATTATCAAGCTCTGGGCCGGCCACATGTGTCGTGTTCCCAGTTGTGAGGCAGCCCATTGGCCCTAAAGCAAAGCTTCAGGCTTATTTTTGGAGGTGGTGCAAAGATATTCCACTCTATTTTCTTCAGTGGTTTCATTCATGATCATTATTCTCTTGAATATTCTTAAGCTTAACAACCTTCTTCTAGAACATGGATAATATAAGGTCTCTGACATGGTAATTTAGTACCATTCATACAATGAGGAGCGTGCCAATGCTCTTAATCAGGTTGGATAGATCTAAAGTCGTTGCTAGAGATGTGATTTAGGTATAAAGTTAGTGTGTGTAGTATCGCATTCATCCAGACAACTAACTTTCTGACATTCATACCTAATCACGTATTTAATTGAATTTGGTCACATGTATACAAGAAACATGATTCAATTAACTTATATTTGAGGACAATATCAATAAGATTATCCATAACGAAAAACAAATACCAAACTTGAATCCAAGAACATGGAAAAATGTTCACAAAGTAAAAGGTTTACTGAGGGGATTCGGCCAACAAGGCCATCCATGTCAAAATTTTGCTCTTCCACGGTGGAGCAAAATTAGTTTCACATATTGACTATGACAATGGTACTCCTTAACAACATTGGTAGAGGCACGAACAGATGCATAACCAATGATCTATTCCATCGAGACAGAAGTAGATTCTGCAGGGTTGAGGTTCTGGAATATTATCCCCTATTCTTGAAGTTTTAAGTCTTAGGTGCCAAAGATCACGCTTCGGCCATGATGCCACACCTTCGCAGACCCTAATTCTACCATATGTTGTAAAAACAAACTCGAAATTGGATTCTGGGAGAGACAGACCCAGGCTGAGGTTCGGTAGGCTCCAGCCAAAGATGGAGGGGTCTGTTTGGTAGGCCTCTATCGAAGCAAAGCAATACCATTCGGTGCACCTCTATCGAAAAAGAGCATGCCCTTCGGTGTATCCCTGCCGAAGTAGGGCACCACCATTCGGTCGACTCCAGCCGAAGTTGAGTCTATACCATTTTCTCATATTTATGATAGTAATTAGATCCAAGAATTCCAGTCAAAATCATACTCATTCATGGATGTAATTATGGTGTGCTTCAGGCAATATCTCGCATGATCAGACAGTTCGTAGGAGCGAGCTAAAGAGCCATAGAATCCTCATTCGGGAGGTACTTTCGTGGGTAATGCTTCGAGCATAAGTCTTCGAATAAAGATCATGGCGGAAGCTTATTCAGCTCTTCCATTGATGTGGTAGAAAATAACACACAAATTAACCCTATAAATTATGCAATCGTAGTATGAGTAAGTAAGGATCGTTCTATTCTGGGGATTAGAAGGGGTGCTACTCAACACAAATTAAACTTACAAACTAAAAACTAAGTTAAACTAACAACAAAACAATGACTTAGGGGGTTTTGGACGAATTTAATTTAAACAAAAGTAAAGGGCAGCAAGTAAATTAAGTTGTGAATGAAATATGGATGAGAGGCTAGCTAAAGGATTCTTCTCCACACATGAAACATATGCATACAAATCGATTTTCAGTTATTCTTCCTATAAACCATGAATGACAATGCCCCAAATTAACTGTGAAGATCACTAATTAACTCTCAGATTTTCCTAAGTTCATTGAATAGGACTCAGCGACGCAACCAAATTATTCTTCTCAAGTTCCCTAACTATGAAAAGCATGATAGAGATACATCTCAAAGATCATTAAATTCTATGAAAATCATAAGTATTCATAACTATGAAAAGCATGATACTCTTGCCAAGAATTTACTTAACTCAATCATGACTAGTAACTTTTACTATTTACAAATATAAGTTCATAACGATTAGGTGAAATTCCCTTATATTCTAGCATCAAATCCCTGCATGCAAACTAAGTATGCATCCTTAATAAACATACAAGAATAAGTTCTCTATAAAGCAGATAAGTAAATCACATTCATGTTTTATGAAACAATAACTGGATGTAATCAATTTATATAAAACATATGATCATGGCTTCGAATTCACCTCTAGCTAAAAAGAAACTTAGTTACACATGTTCATCATAACTGAAAAGCAATGTAAAATAAACATTGAAACTTAAAACAAAGATAGAAAGAACTCTAAAAATTCCAACAACTTCAATGGATGAATGGTAGGCATGGCATACCTAAAACGTTGCAGGAATTTCATATATATTGGGAGGGAACAGCTGAATCTAAGGAGGAAAGGGTTTTGGCATTTAAAATTATTTTAGAACTCTAAGAATCAGGTATAGAGTGTTGGAATGTGGTTAGGATTCCTCCTTGCAGCTGGAGATAAGATAAGATAATGTTGGATAAGAAAGGATAAGATAAGATAAGATAAGATAATGTTCCTCTCCAACTAGGATTCCTCTTTCTTGTATAATTCCTTGCCTTCCAAACCTCAACTTTAATTTCTCCAGATTTTAGCACATTTCTAACACCATTGAAACACCAAAAACATCCAGCCCATACGCTATCCATGCGTGCTATCCACGCATGCTATCCAATCCTAGTCCAAAACTGCTCCAAATTGCTCCATTTTGCTATTTATTATCATCTTTACCAACTGGACCTGCAATAATACAAAAATAACTTAAATTACCAAAATAAATGGAAATTAACTAAGTAAATGCAAACAAATAAGATAACAAAGTCGGATTAATATGCTCCTATCATCCATGCCATTGTTGGCTTCAATGGTTTATTAGCTTCTTGATAGTCAAGTGGAGATTCACGTCTTGTACCCCACATAAAGTGGTTTCTATTAGAAACGTCCAAATCAGGAAAATCGAACTTGTGACGGTTTGACAATCCACTGAATTGGAGGGAACAAGATTGTGATTGGTGCTATAGGAATGAATCATCCATAAGCATCAAAGTTAGAACATTCAAGTTCTAACACATGGTTTTCATGAAAAACGTCAAGTTTTCATGGGTGTATTTGTTTTATGAAAACTTCAGGTTTCAAAGACACTAAATTTGAAACTATAGGTTCAAGTTTAGTTATGGACTTCTGGTTCATAAAAGGAGGTACCTGTAAGAACACAGAATACAATATACAACTAACTGTAGTGGATTTGGGTTGCTTCAGGAATTCAAGTGTGAGTGTTTCAGGGCTATGAAAGGGTTGAATCGTTAATTGCCAAAAAGTGGACTTCAGGCCAATAATTTTATATTAATTGTCAGATTAATGGACTGCTGGTCACTTTAATAAATTCGATAAATCGTAACCATTCAGGTTTGATCATAGAAGGAAAAATAATAATAACATTCATATTAATATTAGCGGGAACGCCAAAAAATAGAACTGGGTTCAAAAAATTGTAGCCCAACATCGGTGGGCTAGGGTGCTGTGTACAAGGCAAGGTCCTTAAAGGGCTTAGTGGGCCACGGGTTGGCTGCAAGATAACCCAGTCATGGTTGCAAGCCACGGGCCGTAGGTCTAAGATAGGCCCAGCAGCTAGGCTGCTGGTTCTAGGCTACAAAGGGGCGCATGGAGTACAGGCCCAGCATGGGGTTGGCCTCGGATGGGTGCTCGTGAAGCCCAGCCACAGGCTGGCTTCAATTTGGGACGTGTGCAGTGCAAGCCCAGCAGCTCTAAGGCTGCTGGCAGGTTGGGCCAAGGGTTGGCATAGCCCATCAAGCAATACGGGCTTACTGCAAGCAGGCGTAGGGCACAGGTTGGACCCAGCAAGCAACGAGCTTGCTACAAGTTTGGGCCAGGGACTTGGGACAAAGCCCAGCAACTCAAAAGTTGCTAGTTCCGGCTGGAAGGGCTGCTGGCCCATAGTAACCCTTACCACGTCAAAACGATGTCGTTCCTGGTGGGGTGCTCGACACGGCTGGCTGCAGGCCAGTGGCGGTGTTTGGCAGTAGTGCCAATGACGATGCAGCGGCGAGCCGTAGCCTATGCCGCAAACATCCCAAATTTTATTTTTGTAAATTTTTTTTTCAAATTCTAGGGTTAAAAACTCTAATTGCTTCTAAATTAATTTCGATGCTTTAACTCACAAATTCCACATAGCATAATTGCGTATTGCATGAACAAATATATATATATTGACAAAATATATGAACACATATGCAATATATATAATTGGAAGGAAAATATAAATATAGGGGGTTGATGCATCATGGGGAATGTTTTCATGCTTCACGGTCGTTTCAAATATCTTAATTTATTTTAAAAGAACCTGATTGGCAAAAAACAACTGAGCCATTGAATTTGTAGAAGATCCTTCTCTGAAAGCCGGAATTGCATCTCCAATGCGTTGTGTCACTTACAACAAAGAAAAATTAAATTGAATCAATAGCATGTAGATCAATTTAATAAAATAATAAATTAATCATAAAAAAATGATTAAAATGTAATGCTTCCCTGATTGAAGAATAAACTATTTTTAGCATAGCGTCAAGAGCGTGCTGATAACATGTTGTAGGCATAATTTACTGAACAATTATGTTTGATATCCTCCTTTTGTTCTTGTTGAGTTGTCGAATAGCTATTAATAGAGACAAATGAACTTAATGAAATATGATCAAACTGTTAAATCAAATATTCATATATATATATATATGGTAAATGATTTAGCTAGCTAGTTTATATGATTATTCTCTGCAGATTGAAAATGCTACGATTTTCAACTTCTGGAGCAAAATATAACAAATTTCGTTTATGCTAATATTATATATTTTCATAATTCAGAATTTAGGTGGTTTTGTCTATGAAACGGAATTTTGAAGGGTTTACTTATAAACTTAGTTTACAGTCTAGTGGTATTCCTCTTCATTTGTAAGAAAGAGGTCTTAGGTTCGATTCTTCCAAAGGCGAATTTAAACCACATTATTGCCAACTCATCGTGAGGCTTAACCCACTCCCCCACCCCCGTAGTGTAGATACTATTGTTTGTTCAAAAAAAAAAAAAAAAAACAAACAGAGGGAGAGAAAGAAAAGGAGGTGGTAGAAGCGAAACATGCGGATACATGTACATGCCGTTACAAAGCAATATGAGTAGAGCAACTTGAGGAGCAGGGGAGTGATGCTTTTATCCTTTTTCCAAAACAAATCCATTTGGTGCCGGATATAAACCACTGCTTCATCACAAGTAGTATGGATTTTGTAGTAATGCCAAGTCAACTTCGGCTTTGGCACTGTACAACCTGCAGCACTCACAAACCCTAGACACAAGTACAGTGCAACTAGACCCAAAAATTGGAGCACGAGAAGCACAAGTCTCATTTGGCTTCTCATCATCTTTAATATACGTAAGTTTCTCTCCCACAAATAAATACTCAGTCTAAAAAAGTTGTTCTGATCAAGTATACTAACTAGCAGCTCTGCATACGCTAAGGCTGGTATTGTTTCAAAAACCCTAAGGGGGTTTATATACATGACATTTTCAGGGTTTGTGGTTTGTACACGTGGAGTGACCGACAATGCCATGTTGGATATTTATAATTTTGTGTATATTAATATAATTATTTATTAGTTAAGGGCCTTGGGGGTGGTAGCTATAAGATGTTGGTGACTTAAATCCTAGTATTACGGCACCGTACGTGTGATGTGATCCAAGAAATTTTTTATTCCAAGGTTCATAAATTATACGATGGGATTGATGTCTCTAGTTCTCGATGTATGTACGAGCTGTTAACATTGATATGTGCAAGTATTGGTTGATGAAGTTACTAAGTTTAATGAAATTTGTAGTAATAGTAATTGACTGATGTAACTTTTAGTCGATCACTGCCTAATGACAGATTAGTTTAATTAATGACTTTGCAACAGGGAAAATGCTTTGAGCTATCACTACAAAAAAAAAAAAAAAACCCTAACTAGACGAATTTCTTTCGTCAGGTCAAATGGGTTTTCTTGCCAAAAATTTTAGGCGACAACATTCGTTGAGAAAAGTTTCTCAAGCAAAAGTTGACATCGAAATCTTACCCGACAAAAAATAATCACTCGTCAGGCAAATACAATCTTACGCAACGACATAGTTTCGTCGCCTCACTGGAAATTAAATACTACTAAAAATATTTTGTCGTTCAAAAAATTTAAACCAAAAAAATAAAATATTGGTCGATAAATATATTCGGCAGGCTAACCCTTTCAATCATTTTAAAATATTCAAAATTAAAATAATATTTAACTATAATTATATTAATCTAAAAAGCTACAATAACTCAACTCTAAACAATTTATTTAATTATATTAAAAATAAAATTGTTCGTACAATTATATTTAAAAAAAAAAAACCTAATTAACTAAACTACTCGAGTGGCTGCTGAGGTGGTTGGGGCTTCCACAAGCTCGTATCATCTATGATTACAAGGTCGCTTGACAGATCGGGCCACTTGCCCTGATGGAGTAGAAGTATTGGAGTTGGTTGCCAAATGGTCACTCTGATCAGAAGCTGAAGCTGAGGCAGTGCTGCTGACACGCCCGACCCTGATATTCTCCAAACATTAGGGTAGGCACGTGCTGGCCGACACCCGAAGGTGATGAAGCCATATGAGGATGCATGAGAAAAAATAAATATAAACAATACTTATAAATTTAAATACAATGATTATGCAATTATGGAACATGTTCAGAGCATACAACTAATCCTTGACACTAAAAAGGAATAATATAAAATTGAATGAACAAAGAGGTGGGTCCTACATCGAGAGGACTCGAAGATGTTGATGTGGGAATGCCTTGACGCCGGGATTGTACGCCTCGATTCTAAGTCCTGAGGGGGCCAAAACAAAACATGAGTGGACCAATTTGATATATATATATAGTACAAAAACAGTTATTGACAATGTACTAACCCCCAGGTTTAGAAAACTCGTATAGCATAATAAGTAATAGGTTTTTTTCGAAAACTCTAGTATGCCATAAAACCTTTCATAAAACATATAGCATATATAATGTCCATAGTAGTGGTATATATATAAGACATATACATATATATAATATTTCATTCGCCCGAAGGCATATAGAACACTTCTTCATTCATCCGAAGGTTCTACATCACTCGCCTGTAGGCAGTATCAATCGCATGTAGGCACTACATCTCTCGGCCGAAGCCAATATAAATATCTTCTGGCCGAAGCCACCAACCTACACCCGGCTGAAGCCATATCATATATCTCCCAATCGAAGCCATATCATATATCTCCCGGCCGGAGCCAATATAAATATCTCTCGCCCGTAGGCACCAACCAACGCCCGACCGTAGCCAATATAAGTATCAATCGCCCGTAGGCTCCTACAGCACCCACCCGAAGGCATATAAGTATCAATCGCCCGTAGGCTCCTACATAACCCACCCGAAGGCATATATAAGTATCACTCGCCCGTAGGCAGAACATACGCCTGTAGGCAGGACCGTTCGAATAATCACTAAGTAAGTACGTAAGGACATTAACATAATATTTCTAATATATATATATATATATATATCTTAATCGGATTTCTATATCTAAAACATCATATTGTAAAACCTATTTGTAGTATATAGTCATCAGTCATATATACTACGAAGAACGTAAAATCGATAAAGCATGAATATCATAAAGTGTAAATCCAATTTACTCATAAAATGTTTCATAAACGTATCCATAAAATCATGCTTTTCATGTATGCATTTCTAATAGTAAAATATGCATTTTAGAAGGGGTCCACTCACAAATACTTCGCCGTCGAAAAGCCGTGAAAACTAGCGAAGACAGAAATGCCATAAACAATTGCACCTAAGCACATAAAGGCACCAATTGATAAAACTTCATCAAAACACTTCAATTTGGGAAAACGGACATCGGAAACGGATTCAGGACGTCGAAATTAGCCTAGGAGGGAACCCGACCGAAACCTGAAAAAGTCAATAAAAAGTCAACATTGACCGAAAGTCAACGGTCAACGGGTTGATCAAATGGGTCCAGGTCAAGCGAGTCAAATGGGTTGGGTTGGATCCAGTTAGGGTTTAGGGTTTTGGACTTGGTTTAGGGTTAGGTTAGTGGGTTAGGGCCTAGCTAATGGGCTGTCAGGCCCAAAGGTTTGGGCCTAGGCTAAAAGGGTTTTGGGTTTCTGGGTTCTAATTTAAAATGGGTTGGGCTTGGATTTAGGCTGGTTACTCGGCCCAAGAGTTTAGGCCGGTTCATTGGGTTGGCCCAGCAACTGGGTTGGGCTCCTAATTGGGCTGTGGGTCGTAACGGCCCAATTATTTTGCGGGCCGTAGGAACCACGAAGGAGAAGGCCGAAGAAGTCGCCAGGAATTCTCGAGCTTCAATGGAGATCGAAACATAACCATTTTTAGTGTATAAATTATCAAAATGAAGCTAAGGAGAAAGAGAATGAAGATTTACCAACACGAAGCAAGCCATGGTCGGAAAGTGGCCGGACAACCTCTGCAACTTGCGACCCAGTCATCGAGAAACTGGGAAATGCTTCCCCAGAGATATCTTTGCGTTCAAACATTCCAAGTTTCTCAAAAACAACCTAATCTAACCTATAACAGCAACTAAAGAGGTCTAAGGTGCTTACCTTGGTCGGAACACCCGAAATCTCGTTGGAGAAATAAAAACATTATGTTCACAGTGCCGTGCAAGAAGAGAGAGTGAAAGCACATGGTGGTGAGGAAGAAGGAAGGGGGATCCAAATGAGGGTGACGATGATATGGTAGCTGTGGTGTGTTTGTATGTATGGGTGTGTGTGTGTGTGTGTGTGTGCGCGCGCGCGTGCGCGCGTGTGTGCGTGTGTGTGATCTCGGCAGAGAGGAGAGCACCGAGAGAGAGAGAGAGAAAGTAAGAGAGAGAATTGGGAGTGGGTTGGGAGAGAAGTGAGGGATCCGAGAGTTTATGGGAGGACACTTTGCAACCACAAACATGAGGAAGGGAAATTGGTGAACCAAAAGGGAAGGGGGCCCCACAAGGCACGCAATTTAACATCTAAAAGCACAAATAAAAAATATCTTCCATACCAAAGTGAAAATACGAAAATACCCTTCCGTTTCGTAAATCCTAGGACAGGTTGTTACAGCAGCGCCCGCTCAAGCACGATGACATATGTGAAAAAAAATAAAAATAAAAATTTCACATATTTCTACAATTTTACCAAATTTTTGTATTTTCTTACAAATTTCACAAATTTTCAAATATTTCCTACAATTTCACATCTTTCCTACAATATTCAATATTTTCACAAAAACGTACCACAATATTCCTAATATTCACAATTCACAATATTCATAGTAATTACAATAGTCCTAATATGCATAAATCACAATATATACAATATTCCTAATATTCACAATATTCTTATTAATTCACAAAAATCACAGCATTCCTAAATATTCACAAATCTTCTAAATATTCACAAAAATCACTATTTTCACTAACCACCTAAACCTACTACCCCCATCCCCCTGAACCACCTAACGTGATTTCTAAGGTGTGGACAACACTTTGCGGACAGCGCGTGCGGACGGAATGTGGTATGTTTGATGAAAATTGAACAGCTGAAAACAATTTCCATCTAAATGAGCTTAGGATGAAACCGGGTCATAAATGATCCTTTAGTTAATTAAAATGCTACCTGGGATGAATTCAAAATTTCTTGGGATTTAAACTGTACCCCCGGACATCAACACTTTCCGTCTTAAGTAAGTCTTGTCCTCCTACAAAAACACTCCCTCTCCTGCGTTTGCTCAAACATTGTTGCCGTCGAAAACATCCTTCCCGTTCGAAACTCTGCTTCCTGTTCCAAACCCAGTTATAGTTGGTTTGTGGTTATGTTGTCTACTCTCACATAATTTCTAGACAGCAGTGAAGAAAATCAGGGGACTTTGGTTGGAGGCTGTGCAGTGAGTTCGAAAGAAAGGACATGCTTTTCACTTTATTCGAGCTGGGTTCAGACTGCTTTCGCGATAATCGTGGTCATATTTTATTCCCCCAATGAATTTCAAATTTGGTGAGTTTTGAAAATGGAACCCTAGAATTTCATTTAGTTATTTCTATTAAGCATTATAAATTAAGTTTTGCATAAGGTTAATTATGCATGTTCGTGGATGTAATTAGGTGAAATTTGTCGATATATGTGAATTTTTAAATTTTT
The DNA here is from genome assembly GCA_024362995.1 of Heteromeles arbutifolia. Taxonomy (NCBI): domain Eukaryota; kingdom Viridiplantae; phylum Streptophyta; class Magnoliopsida; order Rosales; family Rosaceae; genus Heteromeles; species Heteromeles arbutifolia. The sequence continues at coordinate 27,232,502 of JANCRC010000011.1, read as the reverse complement.
TTTTTTACAAATTAGGGCAAGTTGTGAACTTATGAAGCTATTTTGATGAGTTGTGTAGATGCTGGGGCATTATCTGTTGTTTTGATAAAGTTGTAGTTTTGGGTAGGGATTGAATTTTGTATATAAAATACTGTTAATTTTGTAGTGGTAGGGATTGAATTTTGTATCTGAATTATTGATAATTTTATAGTGGTAGGGATTGAATTTTGTATCTGAATTACTGTTAATTTTATGGTGGTAAGGATTGATTTTTGTATCTGAATTATTGTTAATTTTATGTTGGGAATTGAAATTGCTTAAGTAATGATGCTCTGTTAGTAGCAGATGTAAAGCTATGAAGAAAGCAAAGTATTATCATTGACTTATGGAAGATCTAACTTAAAAAAACGACTCAAGAAAAAAAAATCTTTTTGAATTTTTGACTTTTTTTTCTTTTGTGGATTAATTTTTATGGCAAGAAATTTTGAAAAGTAATGCTAAAAGGCCAAAACGACTAATTAACAAGAAATTTTGACTAATTTTTTACTCCCACTCAAGAAAAGTAATGCCTAAAGGCCAAACCGACGGACTAAATCAACATGAAAAACAAAATTTGAAAACATGATTTAACCAATTTTGACTAAGTTTTGACCCCCACTCATGTACCCACCATACATGTCACTTTGATTCAACCAAATTTATTAAGACAAAAGAAAACTAAGCACCCAATTCGACTCAAATTCGCAAAACTGAAATATGTCAATGATTTTTTTCCTTCTTCAATTCAATTAAAAACTTAAATCTCCACCCCCAAACTTAAATTAAACATTATCCTCAATGTTTAGAGCATAAAAAACATAACAAATAACACATTTAAAGAGAGGGTTTCGAAAACTTTCCCGGATTTTTCGTTGGAGCATGAATGAACAACATTGAAGCGTGATACGAATCGCCATATAACGAACTCCCCCAAACTTGAATCTTGGGCAGCCCATGTTCCTGCAACACAAGAAAGAAATTAAAAATTTACTCCAAAACAAAAAACAAAATTAAAAACTACGCAAACAAATGAAAAATTTAGAAAGCTTGGGTTGCCTCCCAAGAAGCGCTTCTTTATAGTCATGAGCTAGACTATGTCGAAATTAAGTGGAGGATGGTGGATCATTCAAATGAAGAACCACTCCATGAATCTTCTTCCTTTTCCCTTTCTTCCACCTTGTAGCTTTGAAATTTGGTGTCCATAGAAGGCAATGAGGCATGGCATATTTTTGCTTCTTCTTTAATTTCAAAGCTCGAGACTTCTTTCTCTTCTTCATTTTTTTTTCCGTTGTCTCTTCCACCATATCTTGGCCACTGTAGTGAAAGTGAGTTGAGCATGCATAACTTCAATTTTTGGTTCAATTCCAAACTCTCTTTCATAATTTGAGCAGTGGACTTCAAAAGGATCCTTGGAAGAATTTAGAATGAAAGAATCATCAGCATTTGGTTCAATGGAATCTATCATGTAGCACTCTATAACATTTGGTAGAGGTGGACTTGGTTCAAACAATTGAAAATCCAACGACTTGTCACATCCCTTGTCTCTTTCTCTGTCGTCTCCCTCCTTTTGGCTTCCTAACTCTATGTTTGGCTGCTCCTTATTTGGATTCGTGAAGCCTTGCAGAAAGGGCAACTCGTCTTCATAAGTCCGAATTTTAGAAAGTGGGGTGGCATCATCGTCTTCGTCTTCTGCTTCCTCTTTAGTTAGTTCACGTTGTACATCTTTTCCTCACTCTCGAATTTTTCAATTGCATTGACTTGTACATGGCACACACTTCGCTCAATTAGATTAGCTTCGAGTTCGCTTGAAAATATTTCTTGGTCTCTTTCACTCCATATCGCAGCAATTTGACCAACTTGCTTCTCCAAATTTGCGATTGCTTGGGCATTTGCTTCCTCTCCATGTTGGAGAATTTGCAAAAGTTGAGTTGTTTGCTGATACTGCATATTAGCTTGAACCATCAATGCAAAAGCTTCTTCCTATGAAGATTTCTTGGGTTCACGGGTGTGGCTTCTTGTATAAACTCTGAGAATTGAGCACTAGAAAGCCAATTTTCCGTTGGAAATTGTTGATAAGCCATATCTTTCCTCCTACAGGAAACAAGTCAAAAAGTAAAAAGACTAACAACTTAAAATGTAAACCAAATGACTAACAGGAAACTATGAAGAAAGGAATCCACAAACATAAGGAATTTCAAAACTATACACTTATGGCAAAAAAATTATTTTTATTTTATTTTATTTTTTGATTAATAACACAGCAAATAGAAAGAACGAAAAATAAAATCACTACACAAATAAAAATAGAAAACGAAAAATAAATTTTAGTAAAGCGCAATCAACAAGCCAAATTGGGATTAAGGGGCAATCCCCGGCAACGTTGCAAAAAACTTGATGTATATTTAAACTAACCTAAATCATAGATTAATTTAAACCAAATTAAACTCGCAAGCGCACGAATCAATTGTAGTGATATATGCAAATATAAGGTCGATTCCACAGGGATTGCTTCAACACCAATTTAACCGATTAATCATGCAAGACTATATTAAACAAACAAAGGATAGATTGAATTGAATAATTGATTAAGACTATAATTAACAAGAAAAAGAAAAGACTATTAATTAAAATAAACACACGACAAGAAAACCTAAAGTTATGAGTTCACCAATAACAATCTTATTTACTTTTCCTAGAGCCAACTACTATCCAACTACCATGCCAATGTTAAAGGTTGTTCTTTCTAAGGTATGAATTAATCCGTGATCAGGCATCAACTGTTGTATCTCTACATGATAATTATATCCTATTGGTTAGGCATACAATTAAACACATAAAAACCCATTAAGTGTAGAAGAATCATGTAAACCAAGTAGGACTAGCTTGATATTGGTCATCCTCACTAGTTTGTCTACTCTTCTTAATCTTAGTTCCAATAAACCTAATTGATTGGTCATCCTCATAGATTTATCTAACTATCTAGATGCAAAATTCCTAAAGGTGATCAGTCATTAGAAATTCGAACCTAAAATAAAATACCCACAAAGATTAAAAATATAACATGGCATATAATCGGATAATAATTAACAAAGTAATTCGCAAAAATTCATGTCATGGCTTCATCATAAATCTTAGAAAAAACTTAGTTACACATAGAAATAAAAATAAAAGAAAGATAGAACCCGGAGTCCATGGCAAAGCACATCCCTAAGCTCTTCTTCACAAATTGCGGACATGGTGAATGGTATAATGGTGGGTGATATGGGTTATGTCTAGAGAGAGCTTAGGACACCTTATTTATACTAGAAAAACCCTAAAAGGTCTGGGAGAAACTCACCTAAAATAAAACAAACTCCTAAACAATTAATGACACAAACTAGGAAAGAATCCTTCTTGGCTTGGGAAACACATCATCTGTCTTGCACGCCAGTTTTGGGGTCGATTTATCTTCTGAAAAATTCTGTAAAAATATGGTAAATGTAGATTTATCTCTTATCTTTCCAAGCATATATCGTACACCACTAGGAAAAATCGGGAAAGCCTCCAAATCTTCATTCTCCCACAGCTGCGCAATTCTGACGGGAAAACAACTTTTGCGGGATTGATTTGTAAAACTGAAATGAATGGATTCATGGAAAATTATGAAGCTTGGACACAACGATCTTCAGCCTCTTAGCTTCTTTCTCTATTGGCCTTGCATCAAAACTCCTCCGGAAAGTCAAATTAAGGAAAGGAAAGTAATAAGGCTCTTTTGTAATCAATTCCTTAACAAAACTTAGGGATAATTAACATGAAAATATGATAAATAATGCACCTATCAAAAGGTAAAGCGAAGACCGTCCCCAAGAAAGTCAGCAAAAAAATATTTGTGCCTTGCGGCGAGCTTGAAATGGTGTTTTAGGAATGCAAGAATATGGACGATGCTTTCAAGCTAGTGCTGATGTACTTTGTCGAGGCTATATTGATAAGGGCGAAGAACAACGTTGCTATGAATCTAAACTACCTCGACCTCATGGTGGATATGGATAGGTTCAACAGCTTTGCATGGGGTTCCATCTCCTTTGAACAACTTCATGGTAGCCTCTCATTTGCTGCTTCAACAAGAGGTAGAGGTAGAGTTGAGGGGGATGGCGAGGGGGATGAGGAGGAAGAAGAAGAAGTTAGGGGAACAAAGAGGGCGCATCGGTCCGAATGGGGCTGGAAAGGATTTTCGTATGCTTTTTAGGTAATATGTGTTGCGTTCATTGGTAATATTGACTTTATTAATGTGAGTGAGTATTCATTTATTGAAGAATACGTCCAGGTGTGGGCATACCAAGAATTTTGTGGTGGAAGACGACAAAGAAGTAGCCTATCCACGAGCAACTGCAATTGTATATAATCGAAAGCTGAGAGGTATAACTGTATTGCAATACTTTGGAATTTTATGACTGAAAGTGCATGTATGTGAATATTGTATGCGTGAGAAATGTACTTATGATGCGTGCCTTTAAATGGCAGGGTGTGGGGATTAGGGAAATTGTTCTGACTGAAAAGGAGAGGAAGAAAACGTACTGGACATGGGGGACGATGCGGACGTTGTGATTGCTAAGAACCTGACTCTCGACACAAATGATGTAGGTGAGTTGAAAATGCAGTTGAAGGTGTCATTCACGCGGTTAGCCCACGAGAAAGAGGGTAGTGATGGAAAAACTTGTGGAGGAGAATACCTAGGAAGAAGATGAAGGGAAAAAAGATGTGGAAGAAGAAGTTGAAGAGGATGGAGATGATGAAGAAGAGGGAGAAGAAGAAAAAGATGAGGAGGCAAAAGATGAGGAAGGAGGTCAAGAGGAGAAAAAAGAAGAAGACCAAGGTGGTCAAATTGGCAGTAATGTACAAACCGTTGTGGAAGAAGAAGAGGACGATGGTGAAAAAGGGGGTGATGAAAAAATGTTTTGGAGGTAGGGGAGGAAAAATGTGGGAACCAAGAGGAAGGTTGATGTGTCAGTATTATATTATATATATTACCCTATTCTTAGTATGTTTTGGTAATTATTTTGGTAGAATTTTGATACTTTGCTTTATATTTTTAATATAGGACATTCAACTTCTTCTGAAGTAAAACATAACCAAAAGGACAAAATTTTGGAGTGATTCAAATTGGAGGACGTTCATGTTTTCCTTAGCTTGTTCATGTCAAAATTTCAGCAATTTCTATGTAGCAGTTATTTTCTGGCAATTAAATAAAGAAGCAATGCGCGTTGCTGGAAAGTGATTTTTTGGGCTTAAATGCAATTTTTGGAGCCCAAGATGATCTCAGATGGGTTTGTGGTCTTCTGGAGAAGTCTTCAGAATAGTCAAAGCTTAAAATCCAGCTATTTTGGGCCAGTTGTAGAGCTGATATGGGTCCAAAACGTGGCTGTGCAGATTTTGGGCTGATTATCCTAGTCAATTTAGGATTACGTTTCCTAATTTATTTTAATTATTTGGTTTCCTAGTTTTATTTGGTTTCTTAGTTTTATTGTAAGTCCTTTTCTAGGAAGGATTGGATTTTCTAGGTAGTATAAATAAACCATTGTGGCCTTCTTTTTCTTTACGCAAGATTGGAGAGGAATTTGGCTAAAGCTTAGAGATTTTCAGACTTTATTCTACAAGGTACTTTTATTCTTTTTCTAGCTTAATAAAACTCTTTTGATTTTAATTATGAATATGTGTATCTATCTTTCGTTTGCTAGGGCGATGCCTTGAACCTTAGCATGAATATGTAGTTTTTATTTAATTGCTTACGATATTATGCATGCATACTTTGAATTATTAATCACTGTGTTTAAACTGTCTTTGTGTCTTAATGCTTCGTGACCATTAGGATGTTTAGATAAGTAATTGGATGTAATTCAGTTGGAATACCACTGGAGGATTGAGTATTGCTTTTTGTGATTGATAGTTGTAATTTCACCTGGGGCGAATGCCACGTCTTAGAGGTTGCATGGTTTTTCAAAGGGTTTTCACAAAGTGTAATGAGTCATGCATGTTTATATTTGATTTGAATACCATAGACGGACTGCATGTTTAATATGCATTCTAACTTGTAAGATAGTTCACTCCATGTGACTCCAGTTGTCAGAAGACATAAGCGGTTACCCTACCATGCTACATCAGTAGGCAGCTAGATTATTCGGTGAAGTATCACTATAGATTTTGAAATTATTGTTGTCATCAAGACGTGTAAGAACAAAAGTCGAAAAGGATACAACACCTCAGTTGTTAGAAACTTATTCATATTCGCGTCTCAAACGAAAATAACTTTTTCCTGGTCAACTTTGTAAGGAATAAGGCTATGGTGAAGAAAGTTAGCATAGACCGTCGGCTGAGATCACGTCTCCCAAAAAGGCAAAATAGGCATTTGGGGAAATCTAATGTAAAGCTAATTCTCTTTGAAATTACTCAGATTAAATCATCGGTGTTTAGAAAGTTTGACTTTATTATTGTAGTAAACAAGGATGTTGTCGATAAGCTTATCACGAATATGTCAGGATATGGGCACAATGCTCAGTCCGTTAGGTTCATGAACGATATTAGAGCATTCGTCAACCCGCATGACATCACAAGGAACTCATAATGATCATGTCGAGTCTTGAATGCAGTATTAGGAACATCATTTATGATTTTAACTAGTCGCAACTAGACTTCATATCAATCTCGAAGAAAGGTCGGGTTATATAGAGTTGGTCGAAGAGATCATCAATTTGAGACATGGATTAGCGATTTTTTAATTGTCACCTAATTGAATTGCTAGTAAACAGTGTACAATCTTAAGGTTCGGTCTTTGCTCTTCATGAATGGAAGCAAAGGTCTCTACGGTGATGGTTCAAGGAAAATAGGCGTTATACTTGGACGTAGATCAATGGTTCCACACATAACTCAATTTAGTGGTATCATAGGTAGATATTTAGGAATGACGTCAAGAGTTTAGTTTGACTAGGTTCATAATTTCCAGTTGTATCGGATTGTATTCTCCCTTTATAACATATGCTAATAGGCCTTCACCACATTTTCTTAAAAAAAGGTTTCGCCTTTACAGTGAGAATTAATTTGTGCTTCAGTTTCTAATGTTTTCCTATGGAGGTGACCACAGGGATGACAGGTCGTGCAAAAATGACCAATTTCGGTCAATGCTCCACCAACAGAATAATAATGATGTAGTCGATCCATCTATTAGATTATGCGTAAATCCACGATACCCAACGGAATACGATTAATTGGAATCATTAGTTGGTAGTGAAAACAATGCAACCACTGCACTCACACAGGACATAATAGACTTGCCTTGAGGCATTAGGATTCTCGAAACGTACCCATCTGAGGTACCATGTGGTTGAGGTACTTGAATAAACAAGGGTAATATGATTGACTAGTGGTTAATATCATTAACATGACTACTGTTCGTTATTTTCCTACATGGCATGCTAATAAGTTTTCACGATTGTGGTTCCGTTCACCCTACCTTTCTCGACACATGTGTATGTCAGTTGTGCCGCTACCTAACATTTCCACGGTGTTCTAGTAATATCTAGCACCATGGAACTATAAACTGGTGTCTTGGCAACGAGGTATGATGAGCATATACCGTATTGTATTTCCAATATAAAGAAATCATATTGTCTGGATACTGGTTCACAACTCCCAGATACAGGATAGTGTCGTTCCGGTGGCAATTAGCACCACCTAGGTTGGCTACTAACTAGGGCATGGTTGGGAGAGTAAGTAAGATTTCTAGGAAGGTTGCTCCAGTGAGCTGATTTTGTCATTTCTGGGAACACTAAGAACACTGACTACTGCTTTTGATATGTCTAGTTATTGTAGGTATAACAACTTGTACTCTCATGTCAATACTCACCGTAGTGACGGGTACTGCATCAAAAGTAATTATGGAAGCTAGTGTTGGTGAAACTGCCCTAAGCTCGAGAATGGGAAATGAGGTTAACTTTACCTCAGAATGGGATTATCGAAATTCGATCTTCCTCCTGAAGATCTGAAATTGTAACTGCTATGTTTGAAAGATTGATGTTGTCGGGGACCAAATGTGACTGTCCCCCAGATGCTCTTCAATTAAGTGCTACCACTTCTAACACTAACATTGTCACTCAAGATATTTCGAAAGCTCTAAACCTCGAGGAAATTCTGGCAGGTGATACATTAAATCAAGATTGCCAAGGATGAAAGCGCATGCGGTTTCCTAACAAAGAAGGGTTGGTAACGATGGCTGGATTATAGTTGGGATTAATTAAATTTCATGTTTTACACAATTATTGATATATGTACCCTGCTTCAAGGTCAACAAAACATCTTCAATTTGGGTCTTTCTTTGGCAAAGAGGTTTTTCACATAAAGTCTAGTGGCGGTCGCAAAAGCATTCTTGCAGAAGGTTAGAAAGTCGTCAAAAAATTGTCAACGATAGTTGTTTCAAGTTTCCTAAAATTCATGAAAAGCTGGCATATTTCATGTTCGACGAGGTAGTGTATGACGCTAGAGTTCAAGAACCAAGAATTCTTACACCACGTGTCCGACGATTAAAATGTTGCATAACCTATGCTCTAATACCAAACTGACACACCCCGACCCAGAATATCCACCTGGACAACCGAATCAAGCTGTGCTGGCCGAGACCTCAAAGGTGACGAAGCCATAAAGTGATGGCGATGTGGAAACTGCTACTAAGTTAAACCCAAAGTAACCAATTCTAGAGTGTGCATGTGAGTGGGACCGACCCGTTTCACACAAGTGTTGTTCAGAGCATAAGTAAATTGTAGTAAAATAATAGTAAGGACATTTCTACTGAAAGGAAAAGTCTCCTACATGATAACTTTTACAAGCAATCCTCGTCGTCACGAAACCTCTGCCACTAAAATCCTGGAGGGGCGAAAAATAAGGGTGAGTGGGCTTGATAATAAAGTTCTATAAAACCTTTTTGAAAAGTGTAACCCCTCTCTGTAAAACAAGTATATAGTTTCTCGAAATATTATAATAATAGTACATAATACGTACCTTAGGACAAGTGAGTCAAATGATGTAAGGTACTACAACAAGGTATCTCAACATCCAATCTCAATTCGTTGTCACAAGAATTCAATGCTCATTAATTTATGTTGGCTCACGAGGCCATTGCAAATATATTCAGACAATGTAACAAGATGGGTGTAGGTTTTACATTCTGGTACTACATCATGTGAGTTGCGCTAATCGTATCCTATACGAGTCCAAAACATCTCACACAAGGACAGGCTGACACCTAACTTTGGATCCAAAGATAATGTAAATGGGGCATGTGAACTACACATGAAGCTAGTCCTTGGCCCAGGAAAATACAAATAACGAAGAGACTTCGTGCAAACATGTAATAAAGAGCAGATAAGATGCCATGATGTCATGCCACAGGTTTATGCTCACAAATAATATTATAAATATAAAGTGTATGAAAAATCTATTGTAAAGCTAAACATGACCTATCACATCAACTATGCGTAAACAATTATCGAGAAAATTTTTATATATATATAATACTCATCAAAACCAAAAGACAACCTCACAAATACATACAGGTCGTAACTGTTTAACTATTCTACCCGCGGCACTCCCCTGGGTGGTCCTCTCCTATATGGAAAATTACTACACTAATCATTAAACTAATAATAAGTAACGCAATAAACTTAATTTTCTCTAGTTTGCACAACAACTGGATTTTCGTTGAAAATTTAGGAAGAAATTCAAACACTTTGTTCGGAGCCGTTACACAACCGAATTTGACCCATAATATATCAAAACGAAGCTTAGAACAAGAGGAATAAGATTACACTCATTTGGGGGCCAAAGACTGTCCAAAGGTCGCCGACAATTAGTGGGAAAGTCACGGTCCGAGTTGAAGTTCTTGGATTTTGTCAAATCCGAAGTGGATTCGAGCATGCAAGCTCAAACTCGTGGCCTAGAGGTTGTGGGAAAATTGTCCTACACCTTCAACTTAACCAAAGCAACGAGGTTTGGCCGGGTTTTGATCGGGAATCCTACAAACTTGCCTAAAAATATGGTGGGTTATGAATCATACTTCAAAACGCACGAAAAACTTGCATGCATGCTAGTAAAGTACACTGGAAGACTCAAGGAAGAGCTTGAGGGTGGAAATCTTGAGCTTACCGCAGTCGGAGAAGATTCAATTCGCCAGAATTCGCCGAACGGCGAAACAGCAACCTTTTTTTCATCCGAGTATGGGACCACCAAGGAGTTACCGAGGGTCCTAGATAATTTTTAGGAGAATTTTGGTGGTTGATGGAGCTTTGTAATGGTGGTGGTGATTTGGTGCATGTGTCCGAGAGGGAGAAAGTGAGGAAATAGCTATAGGAGAGAAAGTTGAGAGTGAGGGGAAATAGTTTAACGGGCAGAGAGAGAAAGGGTAAGATGTGAGGTAAAGTGATGGGATGTGGCGTGTGAGAGAGTTAGCGAGTGAAATAGAGAGTGCCGGCTAGAGTGAGCAGAATAGGAGAGAGTGATGGGGAGTTATGATGTCTGATGGAATTGATGTCGCAAGAGTGGGTTTGAAAACCATTAAAATATTTATTTAATGCAACTTGCACATTAAAGCCATCACAAGTAACCAAGCGTCAGCTTAAAGCCTCTTTAAGAGCACTTACACCCCTAAAAAGCCCCATGGAAAATAGGCAATTTAATCCCCCAAGTTAGACCTGGCATTCGTGTCGTGTTTTCCATGTTCGTGTCGTTTTCGTGTCATACCTGATATCTTAACGGGTTATGTCGTGTAACACCCATTAAAATAAACGAGTAAAATGACCTGACCCGAAATCGACCCGATAATATTAACAGGTAATATGACCCGACCCGTTACCCGTTAAGGAAAATATATTTTAAACCAATAAATAATCAAATGAAAAACAAAATACTAAATAAGTATATACATACCATATTGTCATATCCAAAACATAAAAACACATTTTTCTTTTAACTATATTTTCGCTTATCTAAATTGATCAAATGGTAAAGTTGGAAAATATTGGAATAGAGAAGGGGTTTTTTCGTCCAAAAAAGTTCTAATAATACAAGTGAAATAGAATCCAATGGTACAGATTTACTCTCATTTATCTTACGGCTGTTATTTAAGTAAAGTCTTTAATAGTTTTTTAATTAATGTAGAAGTGTAAAAAATATATAAACGCTCGTAATAACAAGCTTTACAACTTTCATGAAGAGTTTAACTTCAAAATTCGCCACTATAATCATATAAATCATAGATCAAAATTTAACCGTTGATTGTTGTTTACATTTACGCTTCATTGTTCTCATCAAATTTTGATTTTTCAGATTTTCTTTTTTGAAAACATGATCTATTAGAGGATGTAGGAAGATGAACGGTTTGGATCGTTGATATTATATTCAGAGTTTTACTATTAGTGAAAATATTGTTTGATGTTTATAAAGTTTCTACTAACTATACGACATCGACTCATATTTCAGTTAACCGCAACTATCGAAACATGATATCAAAGATCTGAACTGTTTATCTTCTTACATCCGCCAGATGATCATGTTTTCAAAAAAGAAAATTTTAAAAATGAAATTCAGTAAGAAGAATAAAGCGTAAACGACAATTGACGGTTAAATATAAATTTAAGGTTTATGGATTATAGTGTTGGATTTCGAAGCTGAACCCTCCATGAAAGTTGTAAAGCTTGTCACTATGAGTGATTGTATATATATTTTTTACATTTTTTACACTTCTACAATAATTATTATTAATTTTATTAATTTTTCCCTCAAATAAAAAACATTATTCATGTGGGTTTTGAGGATTTTAAAAATCTAAACGATAATGTAAGTGTAACCATTATCTACTCATGGAGGAATAATAATGAATCACGAGTGCCTATACAAATACTATATTAGTTTATTTTAATTTTGGACAACAACATGTTAAGTAAAATTTATCCTAGTAATGATAATAAGGAACTCTCATAATAAAAATAAATAATGACTAAATATTTTTTTTTTAACTTATATAGAATAATAATGCAAAACAATATATTTAATATAGAATATATTGTATATATTAATATGGCTATTGTATTTTATAATAAATCTTATAGTCATTAAATTTTAAAATTATCAAAATAATTTTTTTCTTAACGGGTCGAAACATGTTACCCACGTGTTACCCGCGTGTATACCCGTTATTAACGGGTCACCCGATAATGACCCGATTAGTTATCGTGTTGACCCGAAACCCATTATTTTCGTGTCGTTTTCGTGTCGTGCCATTAACTGCTGGGTCTACCCCAAGTGAATACTAACTGCCCCTAGTGAATAGTAATTGTCCAAGAGCATCTCTACCTGTAAAATTGACACACCCCGTCCCGAAGGAGGGCATGCTGGCCGTCACGTGAGAGTGACGTAACCATTTACACAGTTCGGAAGCTTAAAAAATACAATTGTGAATTCTGTCAGAACACCGTTGGATTCCTCGTGGCCACCAAAGCTCTGCTATCTCAAACCTGGAGGGGCGCAAAACAAAGTTGAGTGGGTCAGTAAAACAAATCTTTTCAAAACTTTCCTTTATCAAAGTTCTAACCCCTCGCTGTAAAACATGTATACTTTCCCAGAAAAATAGCATATATAAATATATATATAGCTTCAAAAATCTCAAAACACCATTCTTTATCACTTTTCAGAAAATATGCCATGCCATGCGTCAAAAACATAATATGGATGCATCAATATAAATCAGGTGAAATGATGAATCAACCGAAGACCCTGCAGTGGTCCTGTACGGCTGATTTTAGAGCTCAATATCCAATCCAGCCGGAGTCACCAACTGTGACCTGTACGGCACTACACTGCACATAAGTCGGAACTACCTGTAGTAGTCTGTACGACTAGGATGGTGTAATATTACGCTCTAGTGCTTCTCTCATCAATCATCTGTGCACATAATCTAAGGTCACCTACTAGTCGGAACCTCCTCTAACGGTCTGTACGACTAGCATGTCGGAACCACCTCCAGTGGTCTGTACGACTAGCATCTACTTGGATCCAAGGTGAGCGTGTGATGCGGTGAATAACATAAGCACTAACACCAGGGGTGCAGGTTATGAGCTATCAACATAAATCACATCAAACAATTCAATGCACCAAATATAACTCACCTGATACTCACCTGTGCGTCCGCAGCACCAATTCACATATATGCATCATATAATATCAATTCACATATCTCATATAAATTCTATGCATGGCATTTCAAATCACATGATTCATAGAATCTATGCATGGCATTTCAAATCACACTTTCAAATCATATTTCACTTAAATAGATTTTCTGGGAAAAACTCCTTTATATAGGTATATACGTAAAACAAAACTGCCCACTCACCTGGAGTTCGCCCTGCAACTCCCTAGCACAACACATCAAGGCGTCATGGCGATCGGCGCCTAAAACAATCATCAAATCATACCTCAGAATCATATCGATAGAATATATCACTTATATAAAACACGTCACTATGAAGTTCGATCCGGAAGATCTGCAACTCAGATTTCCAATCCGTAACTTCCAGAGGTCCACAATAAATCTCTAGAACAACATCCTAAAATTTCATGACCATCCAACGGTCGGATCTCCGCCAATTACCAAACTAAGTGACGGTTAGCATTATATTTTATGAACTTACAACTCCAATTCCGGGAGATCCGTAAAACGGATTCTCGATCTGTAAGTTCCTATAATCCTCAAATATTACGTATTACAACGTATCAAAGTTTGGTGACGATCCAACGGTCGGATCGTCAATTCATATTTTGGCCTAACCATGCATCGTATCGAAATTAAGTCCAAATGATCAACCAACGTTAAGCCACTATCAAAACTGAACTCAGGACATCCAATATAGCTTAAAAATAACATTGGCGGCCCACTGGCCACGCGCCGCCGCACGCGCCGCCGTGGGTGGCGGTCGGCCGCCCCGGCTCGCCGGAAAATCCAACTTTATCCAAAAATTACCAAAATTTACAGAAATGAAGATGTCAATGAGTAGAACAACTTTCATACCTGTGGCCAAGGCCAATTCGGTCGGAAAAGCCTCCAATTCCAACAAAACCCGTCGGAAACCCTAGGTTTGGTGTGCTCCAATTCGACCTCCAAACTTGTTCCAACGCCTCAACCACTGCTTGGGCTTTGTTCTAGGCCTCAAGAGGATGCCATGGGTGGTGGTGATTGGAAGAAATTGCTTCACATCTTGACGGAAAGGGACCCAACCCGTGCGCCCCCTTTTTGCACGGTTTCTTCTATTCTCACCATCAAATCTCTCCAAATTTGAGATGGAATGGATAGAGCAAGGGTCCTAGAGTGTTTCCCATGAGGTTCCTTGAATCAATTCGCCGGAAAAATGGGTGAATTTCGCCGAAATGTGGGTGTGGGTGCCGCGGGTCGAAATGGGTCGCGGGTGAAGACCCATTTTCTTCCTTCTCTCCTCCGCTTCTCGCCTTCTCTCCTTTCCTCCTTTCCCCTGTTCCGATTGGCCCTTCTCTTCCTCTCTCCTCTCCCCATTCGTCCGGCTCCCTCCTTTCTCTCCCGGAGCTGCTGCTCCTTCCTCCTGGTTGGGCAGTTTTTGCCCAATCTCTTCTTCCTCATTTCCTCTCCAGCCAGCCACATACACACACATACACACACATATAATTTTATTCCTATTAATCCCAGCCATCCATTTATTTCCTCATTAAATCTGGGCCGTCCATTTTCATAAAAGAATTTCCATATTTTATTATTATAATTCCCAAAATGCCCAAACTTCAAACTTTAATATCTTTTTCGTTATAACTCCAAATCACGAACCGCTTGCGCCCACGCGTCCGTAGCGACGAATACTACGAGGATATGTCAAGAAAACAAATCTTAGATGGCACGACACAACGATTAACCTCGAACAATGCGCGTGCCTCAAAGGGCATTTTTGTAAAATCCTTTATTAAAACTTTAAAAAATCTTAAAATCAGGGAGGGCTGTCACAAAAATAATTCTACGGTCAATTGTAATTAAAATTTCATAAAAATAATAATATTTTATTATTGATTTTATTTTCTCTTCTCTTTTTCTCTTTTTTTTTCTTTTTTCTTTTTTCTTTCTTCTTTTTCGTTCATCTTGCAAATTTCTCCCCAGTCTCTTACCTCCTTCCGATCATTGCCAGCAGTCCTCTGATTCCGTTCTTCTTCTTAGTTCCTACAATTTCCATGATTTGCCCCTTAAAGGCTGGGGATGTGGATACTGGGTTCTCAACGGCGATGTGGATGTTGGGTTCTAGATAGCAACCGTGATGGCAAAGGCTCCACGTTTTCCCCCTCGAAGGTTGGGTTTGCCAAACCTTCTCCAGATTTCCCGATGGTCGTTGTAGAGGGGAGAAATCAGTCCGAAGGGGGGGAATCTGTCGGGGAGAAATTAAACCCAGTTAAAAATTGGTGCTGACGTCAGCCTGGTGTCACATGAGCTAGGTAATAGGTCAGTGGATAACTGCCTGGCTGAGGAACTGGCTCCCTCGAAGCCCAGTGGATTGATAGGGGTTGACTGGGTTTTTAGGGGGGAAGGGATTAATTGGACTACTCCCTAGGGTATTCCACATGGGGTGGAGTTGCTCTACGGCTTATTCATGCTTCACACGCCATGTCCAAGCAGTGGTGCACAAAACACGAGGTTATTTTTTCTTTTCTTTTTTATTTATTTAGTAATTATCTAAAGTAAATTTATACTGTTTCAAACATAACTTCTTCGTCATAACTCCGAATTGAGTTCCGTCTACAGCTACTTGTTCGTAAAAATGAGTACTATTTAGAAACAATAAAATAAGAGTGGAAAAGTGAACGAAAAATTAAGGTCCATGTGGAAGGCCTATGTTGCATCTTAGGGGCATTTTAATAATTTCACTACTATTGAGAATAAAATACAATAAATCTCGGGACAAGATGTCGCAGGCACTACGCGTTTCTAAATGTCTTGCGTTAATTGTTTTTCATTGTAATTTTCAAGATATATTTTAGGGTGATTCTTAGTTTACTACCATGAAGTTTCTTAGTTTTCAACATTTCATACATCAATTTTTTTCATCTCGGTCTGGTACCTAAAGTGATAATTCTAGGACACTTTCATACATCTGTTAAGCTTGCTATTAAAACAGCCATTAACCTGTGACGTGGCGTGCATGTAGACAATGACTTGGTGTCACGTGCCAATATGGGCCCATGTGGATATTTAAAATTTTAAAATTTTAAAACATTAAATATTAAAAAATTAAATATAAAGAATAAATACAAAAAGTTAAGATAAGAAATTTAAAATTTAAAAACGCAAAAAGTTAAAGTTATCTTTACACCTATTTATAAAATAAAATCTTTAGTAAAGTACACTGGAAGACTCAAGGCAGAGCTTGAGGGTGGAAATCTTGAGTTTATCGTGGTCGGAGATGTTTCAATTTGCCGAAATTCACCAAACGCCAAAACAGGAACCCTATTTTCGTCCGAGTGTGGCACCACCAAAGAGTTACAGAGGGTCCTAGATAATTTTTGGCGGAATTTTGGTGGTTGGTGGAGCTTTGGAGTGGTGGCGGTGATTTGGTGCATGTGTCCGAGAGGGAGAGAGTGAGGAAAGAGCTACAGGAGAGAGTTGAGAGTGAGGGGATAAACTTTAACGGGTAGAGAAAGAAAGGGTGAGATGTGAGGTAAAGTGATGGGATGTGGCGTGTGAGAGAGTTAGCGAGTGAGAGAGAGAGAGAGAGAGAGAGAGCGAGAGAGAGAGAGAGAGAGAAAGAGAGAGAGAGAGAGAGTACCGGTTAGAGTGAGCATAATAGGAGAGAGTGATGGGGAGTTATGATGTCTGATGGAATTGATGTCACAAAAGTGGGTTTGAAAACCATTAAAATATTTATTTAATGCAACTTGCACATTAAAGCCATCACAAGTAACCAAGCATCAGCATAAAGCCTCTTTAAGAGCACTTCCACCCCTAAAAAGCCCCATGGGCAATAGGCAATTTAATCCCCCAAGTGAAAACTAACTGCCCCCAGTGAACAGTAACTGCCCAAGAGCATCTCTACCCATAAAATAATTTTGCAGGCAATTGTAATTAAAATTTCATAAAAATAATAATATTTTATTATTGATTTTATTTTCTCTTTTCTCTTTTTCCCTCTTTTTTTCTTTTTTCTTTTTTCTTTTTTCTTTTTTCTTTCTTCTTCTTCGTTCTTCCTACAAAACTCTCCCCAATCTTTCACCTCCTCCCGATCCCTCCCAGCAGTCCTCTGATTCCTTTCTTCTTCTTTGTTCCTAGAATTTCCATGATTTGCCCATCAAAGGCTGGGGATGTGGATGATGGGTTCTCAACGGTGATGTGAATGCTAGGTTCTCGACAGCAACTGTGACGGCTTGATGGCGAAGGTTCCACAGCTTCCCCCTCGAAGGCTGGGTTTGCCAAACCTTCTCCAGATTTCACGATGGTCATCGTAGAGAGGAGAAATCAGTCAGAAGGGGGGGAATCCATCGGGGAGAAATTAAACCCAATTAAAAATTGGTGTTGACGTCAGCCTGGTGTCACATGAGCTAGGTAATAGGTCAATGGATAATTGCCTGGTTGAGGAACTGGCTCCCCCGGAGCCTAGTGGATTAAGAGGAGTGGACTGGGTTTTTAGGGGGGGGAGGGGATTAATTGGACTATTCCCTAGGGGATTCAACATAAGGTGGAGTTGCTCTATGGCTAATTCATGCTTCACACACCATGTCAAAGCAGTGGTGCACAAAACATGAGATTATTTTTTCTTTTCTTTTTTTTTTATTTAGAAATTATCTCCAGTAAATTTATGCTGTTTCAAACATAACTTCTTCGTCATAACTCTGAATTGAGTTCCGTCATGGCCACTTGTTCGTAAAACTGAGTACTATTCAGAAACAGTCAAATAAGAGTGGAAAAGTGAAAGAAAAATTGAGGTCCACGTGGAAGGCCTACGTGGCATCTCAGGGGCATTTTAATAATTTCACTACTATTGAGAATAAAATACAATAAATCTCATGACAGGATGTCACAAGCACTACGCGTCTCTAAAAGTCTTGCGTTAGTTGTTTTTCATTGTAATTGTCAGGATATATTTTAGGGTAATTCTTAGTTTACTACCATGAAATTTCTTGGTTTTCAACATTTCATACATCAATTTTTTTCATCTTAGTCTGGTACCTAAAGTGATAATTCTAGGACACTTTCATACATCTGTTAAGCTTGCTATTAAAACAGCCATTAATCGGTGACGTGGCGTCCATTTGGACAATGACTAGGTGTCATGTGCCAATATAGACTATAAAGAATAAATACAAAAAATTAAGATAAGAAATTTAAAATTTAAAAACGCAAAAATTTAAA
Organism: Heteromeles arbutifolia; assembly: GCA_024362995.1. Taxonomy (NCBI): domain Eukaryota; kingdom Viridiplantae; phylum Streptophyta; class Magnoliopsida; order Rosales; family Rosaceae; genus Heteromeles; species Heteromeles arbutifolia. Next base: position 27,214,054 of record JANCRC010000011.1, on the reverse strand, counting down.
GTTATCTTTACACCTATTTATAAAATAAAATCTCTTCCCCCCTGTTCTAATTGCATATGATGTACAGCACTAGCATTTCCATGCCTGCTTTTTTTTGTGCTACCAAACCAAGACAATTGCTTTCTCTCTCTACCAAACCAAGACACATGCTTTTTCTCGCAACCAAACCATTTATTTGGGTTGTTATCAACACCACCACAATAATAGCCCCATCACCTTCTCTTCTCTTTTCAAACAACAATAACCCCATCACCTTCTCTTCACAAACCAACTTTCCTCCCTGCAATTTTTTGTTTTCTCGAAAAAGAACAACTCCATTGTTAACATAAGTTGCCAATTGTCTGTTTGATCAATTGTTTTCTCAAAAAATTTGAAGCACGCCTAATTCTGTAACTAATTATTTGGGATTAAGCAATTCATCTTTTCTTTACTTTCTGATTAATTTGTTTCTACAATTTTTTAGATTATAACCCACGAGTTAATTATTCATTTAAATGGCTCAAGAAGTTGTAAATTCTGATAAGGTAATCTACCTTTTGCATTTCTAATTGCCCCAACCAATTTATTAGAAGGAAAACAAATGCCAATCCGAGAGACAAGGCAGTCACCCTTTCATATTCTGTACTTAAAACATGATAGAAAATAGACTAATAATAATTATGAAACTGGTTGGCTTCCAAAGCAAGAGACAGTTGGAAACGTATCTACAAATAGACAAAAAAAATTGCAAAGGTAAATAGACAAAAAAAAGTGACAAATTTTTTCAAAAGAAAAGGACATTTCAGCATATCTACCAAAACATTTTTATTCATCTTCAAGAGCCACAATATCATTAGTGGCTACATTCTCTAGCCCTCGAGGTTGCTTAAATTGATCAACACGCCCCTGGTATTTTGAGTACAAGTTTTTCACTCAAATATCACTGCTCATTTGACTCTTTTTGTGCCACATGGTAGAAACTGGTGGCATAGGGTGACCTTCAGACAAATGTACCAACAACAAACAAAGTCATCAATCAATTTAGAGTTATCAAATATGATAAAAAAATACATGTGTAAGAAAAATATATATATCTTATACCTGCAACCTCACGTAGGTCAATATCACTTGATTGAGATGAAGACTCCATAAAGTATGGAAGAAATGTAATGCATTGTGTCATGCTCAAGTGTGTCAAGGCCACATTATAACATGTAGCAATAATTTTCCCTCATATTTGGCATGGTCTGCAAAACCATCTTCAAAATAATCGAGTGCTCGCTCAATCTCCTTGTACATGTTGTTCCCTACAAAACACTTCTGAAAAAAGAGAAGGAATTTGACGTAGTTGATGCAGTAAATCTCTTCGTACCTTACACCATCCATTATCAATTCCCAACGCCACATATATGACTCTATATCCACAGTTTCCATCAGGATTAACCATCAGTTTGATCATTGATATATGTCTTGATAGCCTCAAGAGATTCTTCTCTATATATCCATGTCAGGAAGGGATCAATAAATTCAGGAGGTGTATAAATCTAGTAAGACATAAAGTAAATAATGAAAAAGCACCAACGTTAGCTTCTTCAAAGTAATGAAAGGAAAAAAAGCTTTATTATATTTTCAGGAGATGATCAACTTTTTACCTACCTTAAATTGTTTTCGTTGTGTCAATGTATTAGTCTCTAGTGTTTGAATGTCATAACTCAATTGATCAAGGATAGCCTCGACATTCACAATTGATGATGTGGCATAAACATTCATCTTTTGTTTCTTTTCTGGTAAGGCAATGACATTTGCTTTTCGTTTCTTTTTCCTTTGTGAGGCAGTTCTAACATTCGCGATTTTGTACTAGTAACTAGTGTTTGGCAATCAAATCCAGATTGGGTAAAACATCGAATTTTTTCAAAAATGCTTTAACCTCTAGATGATGCAACTCTAATAAGGAGTGTATATGTACCCACGATGTCTCAAAGTTAAGTTGACTGGAGTGAAGTTGTTGCTTCAACTTTGCATGTGCACTTTCTGCCCTGTTTATAACAATTTGTGAGTAATCATAAACTATATATAGTATTTATAAAGTAAGGAGAAAATATACCTATTTGAGGTTGTAGTACCTGATCAGTTGATATTGTGTTATATATTTTACAAAAAAACTAGATTAACATCCTTTCACAAGATTCAATTTTCAAAAAAACCGAGTGTAAGATCTAATATTTAATTTTGATCCTTTGACTTTATATTCAACTCAACAACTTTCCATATAGGAGTTGAAGAGTCAATTAATTAAAAGAATTGTTTTTGTTTGTTCCTAAATCGCCCTTTTCCTATGATTTAGCTAATAAATATTGACTATTAGGCCTTTGAGCTTTCATCTTTATTTTGAAATCAATAAAAAAAAAAATTTACTAAATGTCTATACGAGTTGCACAATCAAGTCTCATTTATGAAGTGCAACATGTCCAACTCATATACAAACTTCTCTTTTATCTCTCTCAATTGTATATTTTCGTGATTGGTATGTTTCTTGCATTATGGAACAACTAAGGTTTGCAAATTTATTTTTTACCTATGAATTGTGTTTATTCGTGTATAACTATGGATTGTGTTTATTCGTGTATGATAATTTTTTGTCTATGGAGATTGACAAGTACGTATTTTTAAATCCATGATTTGTGTACTTAGATGAAGATACATGGAGTAAAGTTTGCATAATTACGTAACTATGCTTATGCCCTTATACTTCCGTACCTATGCCTATGAACTTGTATTTCCGTACCTTTGTTTATGCCCTTATACTTCCGTACCTATGCCTATGCACTTGTACTTCCGTACCTATGTTTATGCCCTTATACTTCCTTACCTATGCTTATGCACTTATACTTCTGTACCTATGTATAGCACTTTGTTAATGTACTTATAACTTTCATGGGTGTTCTTCTTTTTTCTTATGGAGATGGAAATTGTGTTAGTGATGATGTTTTGTGGAAATTGTGTTAGTGATGATGTTTTGTGGAAATTTTGTTAGTGATGATGTTTTGCTTTTCTTTTGTAATGTATTTTTGTCATTCTTTCACGTTTATATTCACAATTAATCAATATAAAAATTTTCATTTATTTTCTTGTACCTATTAGTACTTTCCTAAAATTTTAAAATTTTAGAATTTTGATTTCAGTGTATTAATGAGTGATTTGAGTGTGAAAGTCAATTTCTAATTTTTAGTCTTAATTATGAATTCAAAAGGAAAATGTGGATGGCAAGGTTGTAAATAGTATATGTGATAGAGGCAGTTAAATATGACATAGCGTCAAGATTTTAAAATAGGGACTTAAATTGGATAGAGAAAACCATGCATGTTATAGTCTAAAAGTAATCTTATTTAGGCTAAAATCTAAAAGCCCCTATATTTTACCATAATCTTAGTTATAATTTATTAGTTATTTTGGTAGAACTTTGATCTTTGTTATGTATTTTCAATGTAGGACATTCGACTTCCTCTGGAGCAAAACATAGTCAAACAAATGAATTTTAGGGTGATTTAAATTGGAGGATGTTCGTGAGTGTTTCAAGATAATTGTATCAAAATTCCAGATTTTTTTATTAAGCTGTTTGATCGTGGTGAAGAAAAGAAGGCCAAGCACGCAGCTTTCCTAGATTGATGTTTCTGGACGTTTTGGGTAATTTATAGGTCAAGATGGTATATTTTAAGAAAGATTCCTTCTGAGGATTTGTTAGGGACGTCTCAAGCTTTAAAAAAAAGACCTTTTGGGACCAAATCAAAGTTTATTTGTTTGGTCAAAAGTTTGATTTTCTGAGAAGTTCGAATTTCAGTTTAAATAGGAAACCTTTTATTTGCTAGTTTATTATTTTATTATGTTTTCTAATTTTATTGTAAGACCTGTTCTTGGTAGGGCATTATTTTCTAGTAGTATAAATAAGGTTATTTAGCCATTAGGTAAAAAACACATTACTTTAGGGAGAACACACTATTTTGGAGAATTTCAGACTTTTTATCTACAAGGTGTTTTCTATCCATGTTCTTAATAATATTTTGTTTTACAAGGTTCTTAATAATATTTTGTTTTATTCTAGCTTGAATGCCACAAGTAGAATATGCATCAAGAAAACATAACCTCCAAAGTTGCATGTGTAATTCATAAGTAATTATAAAACTACATAGGATTACTAATGGTGACTGCAGAACCTTAGTGCTTAAATAGATTTTCAAACAATTTTTTTTTATTTACTTTGCCAATTTATTTAATTATTTTTAATTAAATTCATTTTTAATATTTTAGGTCATTAAATCAACCTTTTCCAAACTTTATTTTCAAATAATTAATTAAGATTTGGTTTTAACATAAATTATTCATTCAATCCCTGTGGAAAACGACTTTGCTTGAGCTGCTATACTACGATAACCTTGTACTCTTGCAAGTATTTAAGTATTTTTATCCCTACTTTTGCAGGTGGTATGTATACAATTATCTATCCACATGCTTACGAACTTATCCTTATATGGACTTAACTAATTAGCCCGTACATGCTCAAGAACATCATCAGAATTATTGAACTTAGATTCCATTTCTTGCAAAGAACGTTGATACTCCTATTTGTTTCCGAACTGACAAGGCAATTCCAATCTCTATTAAATTTATTCCACTGCTTCTTTGACTCAAACATTTTCTTGCACTTTGACAACACTTTTTTGTTAATATGCCATCTACACAATAAATGTTGCAACTAAGAAATACAGATTGATAGAATTTAAGAGTGATAAATCTCGATCGGTGGCAATAACCCTAGGAAGCAATAGCCATGAAGCAATGTCTTTAATCTAGTCAAAGCCGATTTGTACTTGTCTTCTTTCTCAGCTTTCATATACACAAAAGCAACTGAGAATGTCATATTAGTGGATGTCACACCCATAACTTGTAAGAGTGGAAAACGATACATGTTAGTCTTACAAAGCAATTGTTGCATCTATATTCTCCCTACAAATTTTTTCATCCTACTTCGGTGCCTGGTATTATATATATTGTCCTTATATCTTTGATAGAGACCAAGGTCGTACCAAACTTTTAGACATGTCCACCAACAATTCATTCTCCTCTTTAGAAAGTCGTACGGCAAAAGAGTATCTTCCAAGATACTCTGAAGCATGATGGTTATGCACTCCACATACTACCTTCAATATCTAATCGTCCTCACCACTAATATTCACACCTTTCAACATGAATGGGCATCCACATTTTTTTGAACCAACCCTAGATTGTTTTTTCTATGACCATTCTTATCAGACCTTTGACCACTACACTTCCACTACTCAAGGAGACGCATACCTTCCAAACTCTTCCAACCTAAATGGCAAACAACACTTGCCTCAACAAGTCATAGAGTTGACAAGCGCCCTTGCACATCATACGACCTTGGTGAATCAGCTCTTGCAGCGTACCAAGATGCAGCGTGCCCCAGACGAGGTGTCCCGAAGTAGGATAAGGGCAAACGATAAACCTCTCAAGCAAGGTCCCGGCAAGTAGCCCCTCGACCAACCACGGACCAAGCGTTTGGGCAATGTACACTCCCGACTGGGCCCCCGAGATAGCGTATACTTTTGTCTTAGCTTGCAAATGAGAGTGCACTCTCGGTTAAGCCCACGGACGAGCATACACTCACGATTGGGGCCACACTCTGATAATCAACATGAGCAACCTTCCGGGCGAAGTGTTCATTTATGGCTAAGCCCACAATGAGCATCCTCCACCTCACATCGGAGTAGGCAGCACGACGGACGGAGAGAAGTAGTCACTTAATCCGGCTCAAGTTCAACTGGCAGCCTATGAGAAATTTGCTCGCCTGCTAAGAACGTACCACATGCACCACAGCCGTGACATAGACGAGTCGAACACATGGAAAAGCAGCCTAGACCACAGGTCAAGATTAGGGGCAGCCAAAAGCTTTGCTGCCCCTAACAAAGGCAAATTTAGGAAGAAGTAGAGAGGCTATTGATAGAGCGATTACGCGATTTGCAACGCAATGAGGTCACTAATGAGGCACTATGACGAGACATGACCAACATAAGCAGGTCACCCTTCATGGATGAGATCAAGTAGGCATAGCCTCCATGCAAATTTCGCATGCCACATTTCATATCCTTCAAAGGGGATGGAAACCCGGAGAGATACCTGAAGCACTATCGAAGCACAATGATCCTCTATCGAAACAACGATGCTCTCATGTGCAACATATTTGCCACCACTTTACAAGTGAGGCACAAGATTGGTTCCACACCCTACCGCCATAATCCATCAAGAGTTTTGATGAACTTTCTTTGGTTTTCACCAAGGAATATTCATCTTACTGCTCAATCAGGAAGAAGTCTGACCATTTGTTCAATGTCAAGAAGAACCCAAAGGAGTTGCTTCGCAATTATGTGAAGAGGTTCAAAGCAGATAATGCAAAGATAGTTGGATGCGATGCGATGACTCGATAGCTAGTGCAACCTTCCAAAAAATGACTCTCTGCAAACCACCCACTGTTCGGAGAACTGATCATGAAAGAAGATCTAACTCTGGCAGACTCTTTCGCTCTGGTAGAGAAGCCTACACGTTCAAACGAGGCTCTGCGAGCAAACAAGGCACCCGAGCAGCCTCGAAGAGGATCGACAGTAACTCAAAAAAAGGAAGACATGAAGCAATACAACAACAAAAGCAGGCAAGAGGCCAAGCGCAGGGACCGATCCCCGACTAAAAAAGGCCCAACGCCCAAGAATTACTCTAAGTTCTCTATCCCGATCCACCAAGCCCTCGCGACATCGAAAACAAACCATGGTTCAAACTGCCAAAACAATCAAAGGGAGATACCTCCAAGTTAGACCACACCAAGTACTGCGCATTCCATCAAGGTCCCGGTCACACAATTGAAGACTGCTACAATTGGAGAAACTACCTAGAGAAGCTGGTGAAAGAAGGCAAGGTCGACGGATACGTGGACAAGCCAACTGCGCATCCTAGAAGAAACGTAGACGCCGACGAAGAGCTGTCGACCAAGATGATCCAGATAAATGTCATCTTCACCGAATTCGACCACTTGTAGGCCACCAACAACTCCATAAAGAAGAAGATCCAGCAGGCTTTACTAGTCTCACAGGTTCAGGCAGTCAACACCCAACCTGGACCTATCTTTGGCTTCACCGAGCAGGATGCCGAAGGCATCGACTTCCCACATGGTGACGTATTAGTGGTATTTGTCCAACTAGCCCACGCTATAGTCGACATAATGATGGTTGACAACGGAAGTGTAGTCAACCTACTTCAGTTCTCAGTAATTCAGAAGATGGGCTTGGAAAACATAATCAAAAGCCGAGCGGAGGTACTCACCCTATTCAACGGACACACGTCGACTGCCATCGGCAACATTACACTTGACATAAGAACACCGCCAGTTGTCTCAAAGCAGATGTTCACGATAGTAAGCGACTCGTCTCTCTACAATAAGATTCTAGGGTGACCTTAGTTGATAAAGCTGGATGCCGTAACCTCCGTCAAGTATAAAAAAATCTAATTTCGCATCCAGGGATGAGAAGTCGGAGAAATCAAATCTGACCAAGCCATATCTCGACAATGCACTGTGCAAGTACTAAATGAGTAAAAAAAGAAGACATTTACCCTCGTAGAAGCTACCGAGGTCTAAATGGACAATAAAGCTACCAAATAGCAATTACAGCAGATGAATCAAGAAGATGGTGTCCAAGTAAACGCGTTAGCAGACGAGACGGGATGGAAACCCGAAGAGGACGTCGAGCACATCATTCTTGATCCCTAACAGCCAGAGAAAATGGCTAAAATTGGCTCACGTCTGAGCCCGAAAGAAAAGGAAGAACTCACGGCTTTCCTTAGGGAAAATCGTGACGTCTTTGCATAATCACCTTCTGACATGCCCGGCATCAACCCCAAGATAGCTTGCCACAAGTTACATGTCGACCCCACTGCCAAACCAGTGATCCAAAAAAGAAGACATTTTGTTCCCGAATGAGTGGCGATCATCGAAGCGGAAATTGACAAGTTATTGGAGGCCTAATTCATAGAAGAGGTATCACACTCAGCATGACTTGCCAACGTTATGCTAGTAATGAAGAAAGAGAAGGGTAAATGGAGAATTTGCATAGACTACACAGACCTCAACTAAACATGCCCGAATGATCCTTATCTAGTTCCCCGAATCGATCTATGAGTATATTCACTTTCCGGGAACCAGCTGCTTAATTTCTTAGATGCATACTCAGCTACAACCAACGCCTGGTAAACATGATGTTCAATAAGCAAATTGGAGTAACCATGAAGGTCTACGTCAATGACATCATGGTGAAGAGCAAGCAGCGATCAGACCACATCAGTAACTTGGTGAAAACTTTCGACATCCTTAGAAAGTATAAGATGAAGCTCAATCCTGCCAAATGAACATTCAAAGTATCTTCAGGCAGATTCTTAGGGTACCTAGTAACCCAACGAAGCATCGAAGCACATCCCAAGCAAATCCAAGCAATCCTAGGGATGAAGTTTCCAACTTCCTTGAAGGAGATCCAAAGCTTAACGGGACGAGCAGCCGCGCTTAACCTCTTCCTCTCGCGGTTCACCGATCGATGCAAGCCTTTTTTCAAAGCAATCAAGAAGGCACAACGATGGGATGGTTAGTGCGAAAGAGCTTTTCAAGACCTGAAGAAGTATCTTACATCATCTCCCTTACTATCCAAGCCGGAAGCAGCGGAAGACTTATACATCTACTTGGCAGTCTCGGAAGTAGCGGTGAGCTCTACCCTCATACGAGAAGAGCTGGGGGCCCAACTGTCCATATTCTACACTTGTAAAACTCTTCTCGATGGGGAAACTAGATATTCGAAGATCGAGAAATTAATTTTGGTGCTAGTTGTTGCGGCTCGGAAGCTCATACTATATTTTCAAGCTCATACAATCATTGTCATGACTCAGTATCCTCTATGATCAATCCTACATGGTCCAGATGCTTCTCAACGAGTAATGAAATGGGTGTTGGAACTTGGCCAATACGACTTAGTTTTTCGACCTCGTACGGCGATAAAGGCCCAAGCCTTGGCGGACTTCATAGCAAAATTCACGCCTAGCCTAGGCGATGCAACAGTGCGACCCAACGACGCCCTGAAGGTAACCGAGCACGCCCTAGCCACACCTGCTTCACCCGATGGACACCTCTGGCAAGGCATGGTCCTTGTCACCCCAAATGATTCAATGCTCGAGCAGGCAATCACTCTAGGCTTTAAAGCATCCAACAATGAAGCAGAGTAGAAGCTCTACTAGCAGACCTCCAATGGCAAAAGACTTGGAAGTGAAAAAGCTTGCAATTCATTCTGATTCCCAGCTAATCACCAGCCGTCTATTGAGGAGTACACGGCAAAACATCTGAAGATGGCGCAATACCTATAGAAGGTATAAAAGCAACTTGAGGTGTTCACACTTACACCTCTACTCAAGTTCTGCGAGCAGACAACATCCACGCAGACGCACTCGACCGGCCTAGGTTCCGCCCTCGACCACTAACTTAAACACTCTATTCTGATGGAATATCTAGACAAGCCAAGCATAGAGGCGGAGCCAGCATCCAAGGTGTCATAGGTTAGTACAACTCCAAACTGGCAAGATTCTCTTATAGATTACCTGGTCAATGACACATTCCCCATGGAAAGATTGGAGTCTAGAATGCTCCAAACAAAGGCAGCACGTTACTACATGTGGAATGGCATTCTCGTCCGAAGATCTTACATTGGACCACATCTCCGTTGCCTAGCGCCTTCTAACAACCTAAAGGTTCTAAGTTCAATCCACGAAGGCATTTGTGGAAATCACTCTGGAGGCCGATCCTTAGCAAAAAAGATTTTTAACACAGGCTACTATTGGCCTACTATGCATCAAGACGCTAAGGAGTTAGTACAAAAATATGTCTGCTGCCAACGCTACTAGCCAGTACCAGCCCTGCCTACCAGCGAACTACACCCGTAGACGAGTCATTGGTCATTCATGCAGTGGGCGATTGACTTGGTAGGGCCAATGTCGTCCGCTACGAGGGGCAAAGGCATGATGATTATGGCAACTAACTACTTCACCAAGTGGGTGGAAGCAGAGCCCATGGCAACCACAACTCAGACAGACATAGAGCACTTCATATGGAGGAACATCATTTACCGATTTGGCCACAAACTTAGATCTGGCAAAGGAAAAATGCGAGAAGGTCATCACCCGCATGGTAGCCTACCAGCAGAAGCTTTTTTCTAGCTACAACAAAAAGGCTAAGATTCGGCAGTTCCAACCTGGAGATAAGAAATGCCTTCATCACTGCCCGCAGAAAATGCTTAAAAAAGATAGATCCTATATGGGAAGGTCTGTACAAGATCAACAAAGTAGGCGGTACGGGTAGTTACATCCTCGCCACAATGAACGACAAAGAGATCGAAAAGCAGTGGAACGCCTACAATCTGATAAAGTACTATGCGTGACCTCCCGCTACATCAAAGCCTGAAAAACTCAAGCAGCTCGACGGGCACCACCTCGCAAGCCAAAGACTATCCAGTTGTTATGCAGTTCCTACCTCACTCGTTTTTCAATAAGGAATTTAGAAGTAATTTACAACTTGGCTCGACTGCATGCTTATAACAACTTATCACTCCTACACTTCAAAAGAAGATCGCACCATTTTTAGGGACTTATCGTAGGAATTGCACTCCCTTGGGGAACAACTATGTTCTCCAGTGCGAGACGATAAACCAATTCCCTGACACCCATATGGGTTTGCTCTATGATGCGGGAGGATAAACAATACACTCCGAATATCCAGACGTGAATAAGTCGAGCTGCCCTAGTATAACTAGGTGCACAATGGCTTACGCCGGGATTCCTAGAAGTAGCCACAATGGTCCTTTTCAAGGCTTAGCTAATTGAAGGACTTTTGGTCTCTTGGCCTAATCCGTGGGGAACTGGGCCTCAGAGACAGAGGAGGCACATTACGCAGTACGCCCTAAGGTAGCCTACGGCTTGCCCTTCTAGCAGTAAGCCGCGCTAAACTTATAAAACCACACATTTTTTTAGAAAGGTTAAACAGTTAGCGTGCATATACGAAGCTCTATCCATTGTCGACATGCTACGTAGTCGATAAGCTTCACCTCTGCCAAGCGCGGAATGATCATCTAGATCTACACTAATTCCTAAAGTGTTGTGATACATGCTACGCAACCCACAAAATTGGTTACATAAAAAGCAAGGAGTTCTCTCGGACATTTACTTACGAAATTCCATACAACTGCATACTTTTAATATGAAAGGTTAGCGAATTTCATGACCTAAAAATCTTTAGTATGTTGTGATGCAGGCCACATAGCTCAAAGGATTGAAGAAAGCCAAGGTTAATAGCCAAGTGGTCACACGAACTTATCTGCTTCTGTAAGTAAGACGTCCGGCTGCCAACCCTATGGCTAACAACTTTGCAAAAGTTCTACACTAACATCAATGGTTGCATAAGCTATGTGGGCCTGTCTGCTTATAGAAAAGTAGCATGCATGCCACTGGTCTAAAGGTCAAAGGTTGGGCGTAAACAAAATAAGCGAAGATGAACAAAAGCGAATGAAGCAAGTTTATTAAATTTTCTAGAAAAATTGATAAACAAATAGCAAAGGTCGAAGAAGTTCAAGAAAATCAAAAAAGCAACAAGGAAAACAAAGAAAATCCTAAAGGCTACCTAGAAGACTACTCTTTAGCAGCTTGGACATCCCACGACTACTCGGTCGCCACACCTTCAACAGCCGCGACGCTCTAAGCAACAACATCATCCAGTGCTTCACCCCCAGCTACCCCAGCTTGGGCACCAACTTCTTCGACTACTTCACCAATTGAAACCTCAAAAGTAAAGGCAAGCAAGTCATCTAGAGAAATAGAGAAGGTCTTGAAGTCTTCCCCAGCGAACTCAAAGTCAGACGGCTTACTAAAAAGATGATCTACATAACCCAGCTTGTAGAAATCGGCCTGACTCTGAACAAGCGAAGCCTCGAGCCCCGCCTTTTAACTCTTCAGCTGCTCGTTCTTCTCGAACAGACCAACAAAGACGCGCTACAGCTCATCCAGTTCATTTTTCAGATTTTCGTTGATCTTCAGTGCACCTTGGAGTTCCAACACTTGGGGCTCAAGCCTATCGACGACCTTCTTGAAGTAGGTCACTTGATTATAAGTAGCAATCAACTCTTCATCATTTGCGTAAGTAGCAGAACGAAGCTCAGAAACGGCACTCTCAAGATCTTGAATCTGAGGTATTTAACATCCAATCTCCTTATCCGCACTTTCATACTTAACTTGGATCGCTTCAAGCCTAGTCTTCAAGTCAACAATCTCTTAGCAAGCGATCTTGAGCTGTAGAGAAGTGAGGGCAGAAATATTGAACCCTTTCAAAGCAACGGGCTCAGACTATAACTTCTTAATCTTCTCGGCAGAAGAATAAGCTTCAGTTACCATAGTCTTTGTCGTCTCTGCGACAGCCTTAGTATCTACTTGGTCAAGGAGCATAGACTTGGCTGCCAGAATCGTCGTTTTCTGCATCATAGTAGCAGAGCAGTCCTTCTATATTGGGTCGTATGCTTCACAAAGGAACTTGGGCAAATAACCCCTCTAACGCCATCAACAAGCTTAGCACACACGTCCATGCCTTAAAGCAGATCTGGCTTCACAAGCTCACAAATCTCAGCAACCTCTCCAGAAACAGGTTTGGCAGATTTCTCATAACTGCCCACGTGAGCTGTCTCTTCTTTCTTAGCAGGCGAACCGGTCATAGTAGCATGAGGAATAGGCCTTGGCGCCACTTTAGCAACGGAGTCCACCTTATTGCTCTTCATAATAGCAAGCCTCTCTGAAGGTGAACCAGACTTAGCTCCCAGCGAACGTCTTGGCATAAATTTCAGCACTAGGGGACAACGAAACCTCTACACTGAGCAATCATATTAGCAATCATACTAGCTACCTTCGGCATGGCAAGCGTCATCGGCTCAGATCTAGCGGCCTCATATTTCTTCCCTTGGAAGAAGTCAATTCAATCACTAGCCTATCGGTAGCAAGCTGACCCTCACGAGCAGCGAAAGAAGTCTTTAGCTTTTTCTCAACCAGCATCTCTTGAGCATGAGGGAAAGATCTCTTCTTCCACCTTCATTCACATCAAGCTCCACGACAACGATCGGACGAGCTAATGCCTGCCTTGATCTGTTTTATCTCCTCTCTCGGAGTCAACCCACATTTCTCCCAATGAAAAGGACTAAGCAGCCAACACCACTCACGGTACTCAGCAGGGATACCTAGAGCAACATGCACCTTCTTCATATCTGGAGAAGTCTTGGGAGTTGAGCCGAATTTCGAATCTACATAAGCAGAGAAGGACAATCAACAAATCAGGGAGCAGCTCAGCAAAAGCACAAAGTAGCCTAGAAACTAAGCAGTCAACTTACCAACTATGAAAATAGTCAGAATGAGCAACTCAAGGGAACAATCAGACTCCCACTCTCCGTTTATCTCTAAAGTCTCATTGGCCTAGTCATGATCTCCCTTGCTCGAATGATCGAAGAGCCTATGACAAGATCGTAGCTACCCAACTCCATCAATATGGCCTATGTCAAAGAATTCATTGATGGTTAGATCCAAGTCAAAGAATTAGCTTAGATTGAGAAATCCTACCATCACATAAACCGCATTTGGAGAACATTGAGCATAGGCACACTTCATGGAGTAAAGTACTTCTTGAAAAAAACGCGGCATGGGAAAAGTAAATCCCAACATAAAGTAGTAGGGGTGAAACTTGATGGCTCTCTGAGCCCCACTACATGGATCATGGCTGCTACCCTCCTTGACACGCTTCACAAGCACCCCAGACGGAATGGCATGCCTATATACTTCGAGGAAATCTTTGAATGAGTCATCAGAATTAATTTTGAAGTAAGTAGCCTTGAAGTAGCCCACTTTACTTAAAAACTCGCATTGGCGATACAACGGCGGCACACCATCGTCACTCTTATAGCTTAAAGAAGACATGCTCGAAGAAATTCTACAAAGAAAGGAAGAATCGTTAGACGGCTAAAAAAAAAGAAACATCGGGCCCCACGGCCTAAGGACAGCAACCAAGGAAGCCTAACCCACGCTAGCTCCCATCTCTCACTCTCGGCCCAACACACTAAGCGACTGAACACACCAGGAGGCCCAGCACGCCAGCCGCTGCCATTCCCTCAGCCCAATCCAAAAGGAATGGGGATGGTGCCCCAGCGCCTCTCTCTCTCCCACCTCTCCTGCACGGGCCCAAGCCCAACGGCCCAAAAATCAGGGCCCTAACTCCTCATAGCCTCGACCCAAGCAGAGAAGTTTGTGACCCTAGCTGAAGCCCAACTCGCCTCTGCGGCCCACGTCGTCGCACCCATACCTCGACCCACGTCGAGTCGCCGTCGCACCAAGCCACCCACGGCAACAATGCCATGGCCCCTCCAAGCCACTTTTTGACACATCCTCGACCCCTATCGAGCTAAATTTCAAGCCTCGAGGCTCCAAAAAAAAATAAGAAGGCAAGGAAAATTAAATTTTCTTACCTTGATGTGGCATAAAGACTAAGAAAGCAACGAAAGACAGTCCTTTGCACGAGCAAGTGTAGAAGATTGCTAGGGAATGGGGAACAAATATCCTCTAGTTTTCTCTCTCTCTCGTACGGTAGAACAAATTGCTCTTTGAAGTTGATTTAATCATCTACTTAAGTTAGACTTAAATAGAGTTTAGAAGTGATTTATTTCCCTTTTCTAGAAGGATCTAATTTCCAATCAATGTGGGAATCTACATCAAAATAGGAAACAATCTTAAGTTTCGTAAAGCAAAGGAAGATCTCTACAAGTGCTGCCCTTTCTTGCGAGTAGCCCAACAGGTGTGGGGGCATTTGTGGAGCCAAAAATAATCAAGAAAATTATGGAGGTGACACGTGGATTTTTTGGGTGAAAATGACAAAATTACCCTCGAGGCACACCGGGATTCCCATGCACAAGCAACGGACAATAACGGCTCAATCCAGGAAGAGTCAAAGGTGATCAAAATGGTATTTATTCAAATCCCTCTCATCACTCCTCATGAAATCTTTATTCAAAAGGTAACTCCCAATTTTTCTATTCAATTTAGGTTTAATTGCCAAGTTAATTGCAAGATATTATTTCACATAATATCTTGCAATTATACTCACAATTTGACTAAAGATGGCTAGCCTCTATTCTCCAAATAGGGCCGGTCACTCCCCTATAAATAGCCTTATTCTCCCACTAAAAAGCTAAGCCATTTGATACCCACAAACCCCTAACACACATTCTTTTCAAAATTCTAAATTTGGCATCAGAGATTCTTCGGCCAAAGCCCCTCCCCGCATTCATCGTGGGCATGTGAGGCTTTTGGCCTTAATCTTAGGTGTTATTATTTTGCAGGTACATTTTCATCAAAGGAGAAGATGGCGGAAATTTGCATCCACAATATACATTTTCTTGACCTACTCTTGAGAGTAAATGCTTAAGATTATGGTGATTCAAACTTGCAATGTGAGCATTTGAACTTGCCCAAGTTATTGTCTTTATGTTGAGAGCTGCATAAATGATATATATGTACTTATTCAATAATGACAATATTCAGCACTTCATGTTGGCATAGAGCGTCTTCAGTGGTGAGGGTTCTACTATTATGTCTACTTTACTCTATATGTATTTTATGTACTCAAGTTTGGGTGCTTTTCTGATTACTTATAGACAACATCGTACTATACTTGGCTGCTAAAGTTATGTAGCCACTACTTGTGGCAATTTCTCCTAATTTAACTTTTCTCACCTCCCTTTTAGGTATACTTGGAGATCTTCGTTGTTGATCATTTGAAGCTCATTTGTTTCCACAAAATCAAAAAACAAAAACAAAAATACTTATTGACACACCTCGACCCAAATAGAGGCATGCTAGCCATCACGTGGAGATGACGTAGCCATGTGCGCGGTGCGGAAGTGAGTGAAAAAAAAATGTGAATAAATAAAAATCAACTAATTACTCTACACTAGACTAGCATATAAGTACGAGTAAAAGGGTTAGAGTATAGATACACATATAACCAGAGCATAGGTGACGAAATGTAGTCCAGAAATAAGTACTAATTATACAGAACATAAAGAAACCTTAATGAGGTGGATGTCTGTCAGAACCGTCGATGAGTCATCGTGAGCTACCAACACGAACTTCTATCTAGAACCTGGAGGGGCGCAAAACAAAAAAGTGTGAGTAAGCAAAAACAAAGCTGTTCAAAACCGTTTATCTTTCCAAAAGTAATAACCCCTCACCGTAAAACTCGTATAATTTCCCAGAAAATAATATTACATTTGTATATAAGAACCATACTCTAGAGTAGCGAAAACATAGTTTATGCCATGTCAGCCATCTCAACAATGAATAAGTAAGTCAGGTGAAATGAATCATAATAAATGATATATCAGCCGGAGTCACCTAACGTGACCTGTACGGCTGAGTCTAAAGCTCAACAATCGAATCCTGCACACGAGTTAGAACCACCCAATGTGGTCTGTACGACAGGCTAGGTGTAAATAAATACGCTCAAGTGCTACAATCACGTGAAGGCTGTGCCCAAGTCACCTATGAGTTGGAACCACCTAATGTGGTCTGTACGACAGGCTAGCACCTACCTTGGATCCAAGGTGAGCGTGTGGTGCAGGAGGTGAACGATCACGTGAAGGCTAGGCCCTGTCCTCAGGTAGATCACTAACACGGGGGTGCAGGACATAAATCTCTACGTGCATCAACTCATAATAAACACTATACAACCACACCATCAATAGATACTCACCTGAACTTACCTGGCCTCCGCAGCATTATGCAATATTATGTAAGGCCATACTAAAGCATATGCTAATATGTAAAGCGAATATGACATAGCATTTTAACGAAATTCTATTTTAAACAATTTCTAGGAAATATAAAGCCTATAAATACGTATATATATATATATATAGAAAACCAAAAGCCCACTCACTGGTATGTAGCAGGGTCGTAACCCCCAAGTCTCGCCTGGCTAAGCTCGTCCTCCGGAAACGTCTCACCTATATGTGAAACAACTATTTTAACGTTAATTCTAAGCACATAACCAAAACCATGCAATAACTTCTCATACGTTGCTCAATTGGGGTATTTAAACATACCATCATAGCCTACTCAACATCACGAGCATCCCCATATTTTTAGAAAAAAATTTTGATGTTCCACGCGCTGTCACACGCCAACCAAGGCACGGCCACACGCGCCGGGCACGCGCAGGTATGTGCCTGGCACGCTGACGGTAACCCTAACGCCGTTAGGGAATATTCCGCTAAATAATAGAATATTCCGTTAAATATACCTAACGCCATTAAGAATATTCCATCAAAGTTGACGGAATATGCTCTTTCTTCTCCAGTGGTTCGTCGGAATCCGTCGTTTGCCCCAGCTGTACTCACCAGTTTCTGGAAAAACTTTGAATCTCAATATCTCCGTCGTTTCAACACCAAATTTCATGAATTTTATATCAAAATGAAGCCCTGAACTAGAAAAACACGATCTTACCTATTTGGGGTCCTAAATTCGACGGAAAATGACCGAAAAAAAAATCCTTGAAAAACCGACTACTCCTATAAACCTACCACTGAGCTTATTTCGATGTCCAAACCTAACCAAAAGTAGTCTAAAACATTAGAGGAGTTGCGTGGATACCTGTTTGAACCTTAAAACTAGCTAAATCCTTCGCGATCACGCCGGAGCTCTGGTATCTCGAGTTCTCATCTTCTATTCCCTCAACTATAGGTATGAATAGACTCGTGGAGTTGTGAGGAAGATGATGGTGATGAACTTAGGGGCCATTTGTGAAGTTTTGAGGGAGTTTGATAGCTGTGATCTCGGGTGTACGGAAAGAGAGAGTTCGAGAAAGAATGAGAGAAGTTTGGGCATATGGGTGTGTGTGTGTGTAAAACCGAATTGGGCAATTTAAAATTGCCTCAAGTCCTAATTGGGCTACATGTTTAGGATTCATGCAATTGGGACCAATCAAAAGAAATTAACCTAACTTCCCTTATTCCTTCATAACATTTTCTCTACACACCCGTCTTAACCCTAATTAATCGGGACGGGTCGTCACACTTATTAATCGAAATAATTGGTTTGTATCCAAAATATCTAAAAATGCATTGAAATCTATGTTTAGAAGAAATAAGATCCAAATCAACAAAAACTCAAATTAGAACAAATATATTTCTTTTATTTTTGCTTCCATTGTTTCTTTGAGCTCAGCGTTCCCTGTTGAAGTAGAGCAATGCATATTATACATACTATAACCTCCATTCCAATGTTGATATTGTTGAACCTAAATAAAGGAAAAAAACATAAGAACTACAAGTAGAGTATTATACAATGTGATTAAATAAACATTACTTAATAACATCTAAAGAATTATATGCAACCTCTTATTATTTACCTGGATATACATGCATATTATGATTTTGTACACCGGGTTTGGACGACCACCTTGACTGAGTTCCAATAACAAAGCCATGTTTTCCTACAACAGATATATTTGTCCGATAGCTACAACAAAAACAGTAGCCACTTTCAATAGGACAAAATGCACAACTTACGTTAGTATGGGGAAAAATAGGATACTAGTTGGCAGGCATGCAAACTTGAACACCTTGTACAAGATGAGAATGCTACATCCCAAAGAATATAAGCAATTACACATACAAGGAGTAAGTATGATTATAATAGTAATGACAATGATAATGATTATGATTATTAACTAAGAAAAAAGATAACAAGAAGATTGATATATTTATTGTATACCTTCACAACGACATTGCTCTCGTGTTGCAACTAAGTTATCACTTTTACAAGGAGGTGGACTGTCAATATGGCATATTGCATCACTTTCTATGGATTTCTAAACGTTGCATGTGAAACATGTTATATTTTATCAACTTATTAGTTTTATAAAACAAATATGTTTGTTACCTATGTTCATTCCTCATATGTATTGTCCTTACGAGATGTAATCTTTTTTTGTCATTTTTTGGTTTTTTTTTAACTTGTCAGACTTTGATCCTTTCCATTTAGATGGTGGGCGACCTTTACCTCTACCTAACAATGGGGTAAGTATACGTTGACTTGGGTTAGGAAAAGGATCATAGTTCATAACCATAGGTGACTGTGGGGTTGCTTAAGTGCTACCAGCTACTTCATCATGTTTACATATTTCCTCTTTTAGTTTACACATCTAGCTCACCACAAGCATACACTTATCATCGGAATCATTTGCTAATTTCTTGATGTGATCAAAATTCTTTTATATCTTATCGGATTGTTGTGCTCCAGTGCAGCAACCAAATTACTATAACTTATTCTAACCTTTGTGTGGCATCTTTTCACATCCTTTCTCCATCTCTGAATGATATATTTATTTGGAATAAAGTCAATGTCATGATGAACTAAAACATTTAGGGCGTATCTACATAATATACCTCTAAACTCAAACTTGTAGCAGTTGCAATTAACTTCAGTGTCACGCTTATTAAATCAGACTTTGAAAATGACAGTCTTCCTTTTGTTCTCCTTGATAATAATAGGATCAGCTATTTGGTAATCTAAAATTTCATTATCAGTTTCAACTAAAACCTTGTCACAATACATTATACTTGTCAATTCCTTTTGGAACTCTTTCAATTTTGCAATCATGTAAACAGCTTGAACTTGCTTTTCCATGTCATAATGACTTGCACAATGAACTTGAAGAGAAAGAATCAGAATCTATAGAGGTCTCTTTTAGCCTTACTCAATGCATTCTCATATTGCTCCACAAATTGTTTTAAAAGTAGTCTTGGAGTTTAAGATGCCATAAAAAATGCATTCAGGCTTTCTCTCCTTTGTGTCGTAGACATTCATGCACAAAATTTATTTTTCACATATACAAGCACCAATGATGTGTCTTTGCATACATGCTTCTTAACCATTTACGTGCTTACTTTTTAAACTTATATTCCAATCATCTCAGCCCAACGTTCTTTCAAGATAGTTAGAAGTCGTTGAGTCATAAACAATGCTATCTGAGGAAGAGCTAATGGACTCATATTCCTTATAACTTTTGAGCTTATCATGAACCTTTTTTATTATATGCCACAAGCACAACGAATGTCTAGTATTAGGAAAAACAACTTCAATCGCTTTTTTCATAACTTTGTCTTGATGTGTAATTATTCCACTTGGAGCATGACAGGCATACAAGAAAGCCACTAAAACAACCAAATAAAGAAGTCGGTATCTTTCCTTTGAAATCAGTCCATTTCCTAATAAAATTGATTGCACGTGATGATTGACCCCCCCAAAATGGAGCAAATGGCATATTGTACGTATTAGTCAAGTGTGTTGTGTCAAATATTACAACACACCGAATTCTTCATATATGCTGCCCTACTCCTTGCATCAGGCCAAATACATTTCTTAAACGACCATACCAATTGGATAAAAGAAATTTGCATTCTGAACTTGCATGCTTACGGAGTAGTTTTGAATTACAATAGCATCCCCTTCTCCAAGTCCTAAGTGCCTTACCTTTTCAATATAATTTCTACAGTCTTTTTCTATACATTCCATGTTCTCATGCCCCTAATCTCTCTCCCCGGCCCCCCCCCCCCCCCCCCCCAAAACAACTCCCCACCATTGAATTATAACTTTTGTTTACCCTTATTCCAGCTTTATCATTCACTTCAAAGCTTCTTTTTTATTCAAGAACTAACCTCCCTAAACACTTCCAATAACGAACTTTTGTTGGACTCAACATATGATTATGATCAAGCTTTATACAATTCACTCGTCACTTCTCACCCCAAGTATAAACCTATCCCTAGTTTAGCCTTGCAATCATTCTTTATCACAACATAGTAATGTATTTCAATTTTCCATCATCTCCCTTCGTTAATGAATCTCTTTACCACTGAAAATCCTAATTGTCTCCCACATTTCTTGTAATATGTAGCCACTTCAAGGTCAAAGATCATTTCAACTTAAGGCTCTTAGACTTTGACTTCTACAATATTCATTGTGTTCTCCATGTCAATCCCATTATTCTCTACTGCATGAAGCCCATTACTTTCTACTTCAGTGGCATCAAAAGTTGCTTCAATTACATCTTCTTCTTCAATAATTTCATTAGATGATTTTGTTGCTTAAACCCCATCACTTTCTGTTTTAGTGCCAGAACTCACTTCAACTATATCATCTTCTTCAGTAACATCATTAGAAAAAGTCTCCGTTCCTAAAAGTTAAAACATAATTATACAAGTTTATATAATACATCACACTATCAATGTAGATAAACTAGCTGTATGTGCAATACCACACTATAAGTGTGGCGATATGTAATACACCACACTGTGAATACTACGAACATACATAGAAAATCAAATTTACAATTGTTCTAATAAGAATAATTACCTATTCTGCTAACAATCATCACAGGGTTAGTGTCCTTCAATTTCTTCTCGGGTTCTTCTTCAACGCCGATAAATCTTGTCATATGAGAATTGATTTGGATTGTGGTGGATAAAAGAAACGGGAAGTAAGAATTAGAATTGAAAGGGGAAGGAAGGAGGAAGACTCCACGTATATCACAATCATCATTTAATTAACTAGTTTATCTTAATTATTGATTTATTAGATAGTTTTTTATTAAATTTAAATTCTGATTAATTTAAATAAATGTGGTTGTTCACATCATATGACACCTAGGTGGTATACAATTGAGGTATATAGTTGTACAAAAACATGGTGAAAATGACATTACCCATCTTCTTTTGCACGATTTTAGGAATTTATTATATATTAGATTTAATTAGTAAATTAATTATAATAAAAATTTGTGTAATTAGAAATTAATTAAAATGGTGAAAAAGTGGTTTGATCAAATCTCTAAAAACTTTTAAGGGCTAGTTTGTATTGTCCTGCTTTTTAAAAATTGATTACGCTATGCTGTGAGAATAAACAGTTGTAAAATAAAATTTGTTGAGTGTTTAAAAAAAAAAATTTGTAAAAATGTTTTTTCACAAAAAATGACACACCCCAACCCGGAAATGTCTACTAGGCTTTCGAATCGAGCTATGCTAGTCGACACCTGGAAGGTGACGAAGCCATAAAGTGTGATAATGTGGAAAAATATGAATAAATTTGAACCTAAGAGTGCCGAACTATCAAAGTACGCTAGTGAGCAGGCATGAACCCATTCACAAACAATACAGAGCATAAGTAAAGTACCGTAAGGTAAGATAATAATTATACCGTTAAAGAAGCCACCTGTACGGGTAAGTGTCATGAATCCTTGTCAATACGGAAACTTTGCTACTAAAACCTGGAGGGGTGCAAAAATAGAAAGTGAGAGTGGGCAAAACAAAGATTTTCAAAATCATTTCAATTATCAAAGGTAGTAACCCCTCGCCGTAAAACCTGTATAGCTTCCAGAAAATCATACTACATAGAAGTATGAAATCAAATGTATACTAACAGTAAATCCAGAAGTATACCACTACCCAGCATCTCATTAGCAATATAAATAATCATGTGCTTAATAAGCCATACTAGCAATCAAGTCAGAGTCACCTATAGTGACCTATACGACTATTCCATATCTCATCAATCAATGCTAGCAAATAAGTCGGGAGTCACCTATAGTGACCTATACCACTTATCCATACCTCATCAATCAATGCTAGCACATAAGTCGGGAGTCATCTATAGCGACCCGTACGACTTATCCATATCTTATCAATCAATGCTAGCACATAAGTCAAGAGTCACCTATAGTGACTTGTACGACTTATCCATATCTCATCAATCAATGCTAGCAATATGTCAGCTGGATCCACCTCTTGTGGCCTGTACGGCTGAACCCATAGCTCATCAAATATCCCTGCACACGAGTCGGAACCACCTCTAGTGGCCTGTACGACAGGACTAGGTGTAAATAAGTACGCTCAAGTGCTACGATCACATGAAGACTGTGTGAATAATCGCGGGTCACCTACGAGTCGGAACCACCTATAGTGGTCTGTACGACAGGCCTGTGCACCTCCTTGGATCCAAGGTGAGCGTAAGGTGCGGGAGGTGAACATCACGTGAAGGACTGTGCCCTGGCTACGGGCGGGAGCACTAACACTAGGGTACAGGTTTATAAGCTCTAACTGCATCTAATTTACATGTACGACTCATGGGCAACCTATACGACAGTGTCGAAGTTGCCTAAAACATAAATGTAGTCATGCCATAACTCAATCATTTCAACTAATACCATAAACTCACCTTAACTTACCTATGTGTCCTGCGTTCACCTTTGCACTTCAAAGCGTTCACAATAATTATGTACAAGTAACATACATATACATATAGATATGTCATGATGCAATCTGAAATTCAACCATGTCATAATATTTCCAATATGAATTTATATAGAAATGGCATAAAACGCATAAGCTGTAACGCCCCACTCCCGAACTATTTTATTTTCGGGAATAATTATCGATGATAAGTCCTATTAAACACTAGTTTAATTAACTATCATTACTTAAGATTCTTTACTTCAACTTCTCAATTCCTCACATATTAATTTATAACCAACATTTAACCACCACATCATAAGGTTAAATCCCACATTTCACCAAATTCCTTCACATTACTCAATTCCCCTAACAAGGCTTTGGTCTTAATTATTTAATCTCATTTATTGTATGGCTGCATCTAACGTCACGTTAGACTGCCTACGTACCCTAAACAGGGATCAAGCCATTCGTAGTTCACAGTAATTATATGAAATATTCAATTTATAAACGTTTGTGAATTATCAATCACATATATATACGATAAAAAGGAAAAGACCCACTCACCTGAGGTCCGCGCTACGACTCCCTAGCGCGAATATCGAGACATCACGAACCAACGTTGCCTAGAACAATTATCAAATCACGTCTCAGAGTTCGTACCAATAGAATACATAATTTACATAAAACACATCCCTACGTAATTCAGTCTGGAAGATCTGCATCACGGATTTCCAATCCGTTACTTCCAAAGATCCACATTATTTTCCTAGAACAATGTCCTAATGTTTCATTACGATCCAACGGTCGGGTCTCCGCCAATTGCCAAAACCAAATGGCGGTCAACATTTTATTTCATGAACTTACAAATCCAATTCGGGAAGATCCGCATATCTGATTCCCGTTCTGTAAGTTTCTATGGTCCTTAAATATTACATACTATAATGTATTAAAGTTTGGTGACGATCCAACGGTCGGATCGTTGGTTGCTATAATAATCAAGTGGCGGACCTTAATGGAACTAAGTTCAAACGACGGAATTTCGTCAATCGGACTTCACAAACAGAACCAAGGTATTCAAATTTAGTCCAAGAAGGTCAGAGGACACCTCGGCCCACGCGCCGCCGCAGGTGGCGGTTGGCCGCCCGACTCGCCGGAAAATTCAACTATTTCTAAAAATTACCAAATTTTATAGGAATGAAGATCTTAAAGAGAGGAACAACTTCATACCTACCACGAAGTCCAAAAGTGGACGGAAGGTGGTCAATTTTGCCCACAAAGCCGGCGGGTGTAGGGATGGCAACGGTTCGGTTTGGGGATGGAAATGCTATATCCATCCCCATAACCACGAAAAATAACCATATCCATAACCGCAAATTAACCATCGGGTATTGTCCATAACCATCCAGGTAACGGATTCCCCATCGGTTAACGGGTATATCCATCTTCGTCAATACAAAAAATATATTCGTTCAATTAAGAAATTATAAGTTAGTAGATATCAATTTCGTCATTAAACATTTGATGTATAAAATGATCCAATGAATGGATCTTGTTGAGTATAAAAATTAAAACACTGATGATGTTGGCTTGTCTTTGTTATGTCCTATAAGCATCATTGAGTTTGCATTGATTTTGATTCAAAACTTTACTTTCCTACAAAATGCAACTTTTGTATTCTCAACGTAATAGTTTGGTGAATAATAGATGTACAAAAAAAAAAAATATATGTGTGTGTATATATATATATATATATTATACTATTATATTATATATAAATTATATTATTTACTAATCGGATCGGATTCGGTTATGGATACGGTTTGGGGACCTCTATAACCATATCCAAAACCATAACCGAATAATATAAACGGTTTTTCCCCATATCCAAACCATACCCGAATTTTCATATCCAAATCCAATCCATTCGGGTGGTTATCCACGGTTATCGGGTTTAACGGTTAGAATTGCCATCCCTAGGCGGGTGCCTAAAGCTTCCTGGTGTCAATTTGTCGTCTATGGTGGTCCAACGGGGTCAAGGTTGGTTGGGTTTTGCTCCTGGGATGATGGGCTACAAAGCCCAAGTGGTGGCATCGGCCATCGCTTTGTCGATTTGTCGGAAAATCAAAAAGGGTGGCTGAAGCACCATGAGAACCGTCAACTTTCGTGGCCTCAAACTGCCACATACAGAGGTTAATCAAGGTGGTTCTTGGGTGGATTTTGTAGAGGGGAATGAGAGCTTCAAGATGGTGGTGGTGGCGTCGAAAAACTCCACCGGAGTTGGCCGGAATCGGCCTTGAAAAATGGGATGTCACAGTGGGTGGTGCATGGGAAAGCTAGGAGGTTTCTCCCCTTATTTCTGATTGGTCCCCTCACCTTGTAGCTGATTGGTCCCCTTTATTATGCCTAAAATCTGATTGGTCTTCACCCCACAAGGTAGGAATTTAATTTAATTAAAACTAAACCTTGAATAACCAATTTTGAATGTCCGTAACTATACCGTTATAATCCGGACTCGCAAACGGCTTTCGCCTATGCGTTCGTACCAACGAGTATTATGAGAATATACTAAAAGAATAAGTCATACGTCTCTCTAACCAATGGTCAACGGAAGTCAAAGTCCTCGCCTCTAGAGCATTTTCGTAAATTCACGCTTTTAAAATTAATAAAAACGTAAAATTTGGGACGGGTTGTCACAGAAAAAGTGTCCGAGTGTTTGATAAACTTTTATATAAATTGCTGTGAATATATTAAACGACTGAAAATGATTTAATAACTGTCAAAAAGAATCATGTATGGGCAATGATTGTAATTTTGTAAAATAGGTAGGGGTATACTTGCTATTTGAAAATTTAATTAAATGGACACATATTACTAGGCTTTGAAAAAAAAAACACTTTTTTTTAGAAGTATAATAAACCCTTCTTCTATTTTTGTATGCTTTTCTGTTGTCATGACCGCATGAATTCGAATTTCATTAATGGTTAATCTAAGAGAAGTGTTATTGACAATCCAAAAATCTTATTCTACATTTCTTACAAATGTATTTTTCTTTCCTAATATAGAAAGTTCACAGTGTAAAACGAGATTTTTGGAATGCTAATAACAATTCCCTAATCTAATATATAATTTAACAGAATTCATAGTTAGACAAAATAAAAAAATACAGACGAGTAGTTTAAGAGATTCCTTATTCGGTGCGGTGCGGGCTGCTACGGCGCAAGAAGTTGCAGGATCAACACTTATTAATTGTAATCATTTAATTTATATGCACAATTAATATTTAATCATTAGTAAAACAGTCTTAGCAAAAAAATAATAATAATTATTAGTAAAACAGTACACCTTCAACTGTGACTCAAAACCCTCCCCCCTTCGATTTTCCCTTCCCCTCTCTCCCTCTCTCTCTCTCTCCCCATCCCTCCTTTCCTCTCCATTTTTCAGTACTTCACTTTGCCTAGAGCTCCCTTCAGTCTTCAATTCTTGTATATTCACATGTAAAAATAATTTAATTTTGTAAATTCTCTCCCCTTCTCTCTCTCTCCCTCTCTCTCTCTCTCTCTCTCTCTCTCTCTCTCTCTCTCCCTCTCTCTCATTTATCCGTTCTCTGTTTTTCTCGTTTTCAAATATTTACATATATTCTATCTGGGTTTTCGATATTTCGTGGAGGGGGAAATCGAAATTGGCGGGAACCAACGGCCGAATTCCGTGATTCTGAGAACTGGTTTTGCTCAGATTCGCTATAAAAAGTGAAAATTTGTTAATTTTTCTTTGAATTTTGAGCAAAAATTCAAGAATTATTCATGGCGAACCCATCTGGGAACCACCAAGAACCGAGCCACGCCTCCTCGTCCTTCAACGGCACCAACCCAAGTAATGGAAACTCCACGCCGGTGTCGGTGCCGGAGAGTTCTGGCGCCACCATGACCATGAAACACAACCCGGGTATTTCTATGGATTGGAGCGCAGAGGAGCAGGCAATTCTCGAAGATGGACTCGCCAAGTAAGTAGTAAATTGGGGGATTTAGCTATTTTGGTCCCTTTGAGGTCCTTGCAGTGTGTATTCGGCTGGGAATTTTGAGTTTTCTTTTGAATTTAGAAGTATTGTGGCCATTTTTTGGGCTTTTGATTGAATTGGGAAATTGCCTGAATTTTGAGCTTTTCTATATGGGTTTTTTTTAATTTTTATTATAAGTTCAATTTTTAGTGTTAGAATACTTTTATATTTTGCAAGTAAAGTTTTGTAAGTTTTACATAGATGAAGATTTAAATAATGGTATTTGTTTCACATTCATAAAACAATTAGAGTAGGAAGCCCTATTAACTAAATCATTTTCCTTTTATTATAACTATCCAAATATTTCTTGAAATTTTCCATGTTTTTCATGGATTACCACCATTAATTGAATCAATATTAGAAATCATTTCCTTACTGAAGTCTCTGCCAATATATCCATGTGTCACATTCGAACATTGTCATACATTCCTAATACCTTGCTTATCATTACAAGTGAGTAAAATATAGGGAGTTTTAACAAAACACTCCCCGTACTATTCACTTTTAACGAAAAACCACATTTTTACCTTTCCCTCGTACTATTCACTACACCTTCATTTGTCATTTTTCATTAAAACTAAAGTTTTTTTGGACTTTTCGTTAGTTTTCCTTAAAATTATATGCTGAAAACTGATTTAAGCAATGTCAGTTTTTCCAGACAAAGGGAGAAAAATGAAAAACAACATCTAAGTTGCTGTCCATATGATGATGGTTGTTTACATTTTACAAAACCTTCGTCTTGTGCTGTGGAATTTTGTTCTCATGTACTTTTTTTTCTGATTCCTGTTCATTGGAAGTGTATCTAATTACATGGCCTTTGTATTTTCTCTTGCAGATATGCAAGAGAATCAAACATAATCCGGTATGCAAAGATAGCCATGCTGCTGCAGAATAAGACTGTCCGAGATGTGGCTTTACGTTGCAGATGGATGACTGTAAGCTTTATTACCTTTATTTCTTTCCTTTTCTCTTGAAGACTTCTAATGTTTGTGGGTTTGGGCTTGAAGGTTTTACTCTTGTTGATATAACTATTAACTACTATATTTTGTTTTGAAATTTGAAAAAATGTGAATAGCGTAGTGAAATTACTTGTTAACATTATATTTGCAATTTGCGTAAATAAGACATACAATATCTTACTCTCATGGTCATGATCTTTGTGACATAAAGGCCTTTCTTGGGCCTTTGTGTATGGAGTTGCTGCTCTCAAGTTGTATGGTAGACTGCTGGTTGTTGAAGCTTATGCTCTTACCATTTCGAAAAGAATTTAAAGAACCTTTCCTATTATACCTACTGTGACTTGTGAGACGCGTTTATACCTGTAGGTTTTAGATATAAGCTAGCAAAAAATAATGCAAATACATTAGCATTTTACAGAAGCTAGTATCTGTTTGAAGTATTCTTTAATATCTTTAAATCTGTGCTATTATTTTTTTTGGTCGAACTTTGAAACTGTATTTGATTGTTTTAGTGGTTCACTTACTTTCCAGAAAAAAGAAAACAGCAAGAGAAGGAAGGAAGACCATAACTTATCAAGGAAAAACAAGGATAAAAAGGTATGATCTGTACTCTCTTCCTATCATCCTATAACACTTGGACTGAGGCTCATGGGGTTAAAATACGGGTTGATTATGCTTTTGTTTTTTGACTTTTGTCTATACTACTTTTTTGTTTGTGTAAAGTTGTGTGAAATATTCTAATTAGCCCTGCCCTTGTGACGAAGTGCATCTGCATTTGTTGTTTGTTAATATCATTTCCCTAGCAGTTAGTTTCTTCACTTGTAAATTTGTGCAAATCAATTACTAAGCCTTGTGGTGCGTTTGGATCAGGGACTTGAAGATTCCATTGAACTTTGAACTTAGGCTAAATTTCTTAGGAACGCACTACAGAAATTAGATAGACAGACTTCAAAATGACTTGATGCACTACGTATGGGAGAACTCTCAAATGGCATTACACCTTGAAAGGTGTCATCTGAAAGTCCTTTGTGTAATGTCATTGTAGTGCATTTGTAGTAGCTTTGTAGTGCTTCCTTAACAATTGATTCTGAAGGTCGTTGGTACTTTAAAGTACCTCATCCCTCATATAAGCATAATATTAAGGAGTTTTGGAATTCATCTCTCTCTCTCTCTCTCTCATTCTCTATGGTACTTTTTAAGTAAATGCGGAAATTGTAGTTGCAGAGTTTCAAGTTCAGGATATGGTGTTCTGATACTATGTTAAGTTGTGGATTGCAAGAATACGAGAGAAGATAGGGAGATTATTAGAGATAGGATTGCAGTTAATGAGCAGCTTAGCTCTGGAGCTGTATTTGTACATATTCGGTAGTGCTTCTACATGAAGCATTTTATTCAGTAGCTCACTTTTGTTAAAGAACTGGTAGTTCTTTATGAAATAGAATCTGTTTGTTAGGTATTGTTTGTGAGCACTCAGGTCTTGTCACGGCTTCTGTCTGTTTCAAGCAAACACTATAATATCGTTTTGGCTTGCTAAAAGCATTTCCAAACATTCAAATTCAATCAGCACAAATAAAGAAGACATCCAAATACCATAAATAAGGTATCACAATAATATCCGTAATGTAGCATAAAAATAAGGACAATATTGTAACAATATTAACAAAGCCCAAAGAACAATATTGTAACAACGCTAACAAAGCCTAAAGGACAATATTGCAACAATGCTACCAAAGCCCAAATTTCGCTAATCGATACTCGAGTCTGATAACCAAGAGATACATTTTTGTTTTCTTTTCTTTACTTGCATATATAAGCAAGTGAATAATGGTAAAATGACACCTTTTATTAGCAAAATCTACCTATGAAATCAAGTTAAAATTGAGATGGTACAGATACACAATAATTTACTATATTCCTATGAAGGAAGAAAGCAAATGCAACACATTTTGCAACGTCCTAGCAATATCTTGAAAAAGGTTCTAAAAACTTGCGTAGCCAGAGAAAAAGGATTTCAAAACATTTTTCGATCTCATTCAAAAACTAATAAAGAGGATTTTGAAACTTTTTTGCGGCAGTTGTGCTATTAGGTTTTTAACAGACTCACAACTCATACTACGTGAGTCTGATAGACCAAGATATACATTTTTTTGTTTTCTTTACTTGCATATATAAGCAAGTGGAAGAATGGTAAAATGACACTCTTTTATTAGCAAAATCTCCCTATGCAATCAAGTTAAAATTGAGATGGTACGGATACACAATTATTTATTCCTATGAAGGAAGAAAGCAAGTGCAACACATTTTGCAACGTCCTAGCAATATCTTGAAAAAATTCTAAAAACTTGTATAGCCAGATAAAAAGGATTTCAAAACATTTTTCGATCTCATTCAAAAACTGATAAAGAGGATTTCAAAACTTTTTTGTGGCAGTTGTGCTATTAGGTTTTGAACAGCCTCACAACTCATCTCATACAATTACTCGGTGTTTTGTAAAATTAACAATAGGAACGTAGTGTTTTCTCCAGCCCAAGTACTGTATTCCTTTGCGCTCTCACTCCAATAGGAAAAAGTGAGGAGCTGTGTTACGTTTTTCTTCTTCATCTTGTTTTGGCCATGGTTTATCCCCAATTCGTTCTTTGTTAAACATGACATTGCATATACCAGGTTGCATCATTCTCTCTCTAGTTAAAGTTTGCATACCTGTTTTTCCTGTCCCAAAGTTCTCATGAAACATCTTTGCATTTAATTTTCAGGAGAGAGTAATTGATACTTCAGTGAAGCCATCTCACTTTGCTGGGCGGCCTAATGTTGCTCCCTATGCTCCCCCAATGATTACTATGGACAATGATGATGGTATTCCATATAAAGGTCTGGTTAAATACTCTGTATTTATTCTACAGAGGCTCAAATACTTTTTTAACCCAAGTTCAGCGTGTATATATGTTGTATGTAAAGTAAAATTCAGTTCTTATCTTATATACAGTATAAGCGACCTATATAGACACACACCCATGCCCACGTGTATTGCTTTTGGCGTTGTTTGCTAAATCCATATCCCACGCGCAAAAATTATTGCTGAATATATTGTGGTTATAATAAAAAAGAATTCAACCAAACCCAAATATATATGCCTCAAAAATGGTGCTTGGTCTGATTTCCTTATGAACCTGTACTTATTAGTTTTAGTAGCTCATTTGAAGTAAATTAAGTTTCTCTGGGCTTGGCGGAGTGGGGGTGGGGTTTGCACCTATGGACTTTGGTAGCCATTTAGACTAGATATAGAATTGGAGCCATGGTTCTTACATTTTAAAACTTGTGGGAAGGCATAGCACAATATATGAAACAGCTAGTGACGTATTCTGCATGCCCTTTTCATGTCTTTAATGAGGAGATTGGTGTCTTTTTAAGATATGGACCTTGGTATGTGCAAGTATAACCTGAACAGTTCTGTCATAATATTATTAGTAATAATAGTCAAGTGAAATTTTTTATTCATGTTAAAATAAGTACGTACATTAATTCTACTTATTGGCAGTTGAGTGGTGTTGATGTTATGTATATGGACTGCAATTTTTTCGCCTTGCAATTAAAAAGTTTTGGGTTTCTAGTTTGTTGAGCTTCCTCTTTGAAACGTATTGTTTCAATGGCTTGTTAATATTTGCTTCTTCTGTTTTCAGCCATTGGCGGTATTACGGGAGAGCTTCTGGAGCAAAATGCCCAAGCCTTGAATCAAATTTCAGCAAACCTTTCAGCTTTCCAGGTAGAGAGCTGTCATGCAATTATTTATTTCCTGTCATGTTGGCTATTATTTTATCTGAACACCCATGGTATCAGAAATCTCAAAGCCAGAGGGTTTCTAATAGCACTTGCTATTTATGCATTGCATGGTGACGAAAACAGACATCTATTTGTTGATGCTATCTTGATAATTAACTGAATTGTATGTGTTTATTGCATTTGTTTTTCCCTGGCCTCAAATTTATTTATTTATTTTTACGGAAACAAGACAATTGTAGAGATGTCCTGTAAAACAAAAAATAAAAACCAAAATAGTCAACTAAAATTCCTGTCATCAACAGAAAATTAAGAAACAGCAGGACTCCAATCTGAAGATATAGCAGAAATGTGCTTTCCCTATATTCTGACGACATCAATGACCAAAGAGATGCCAAAACTCTAGAAATTTCATCAGTTTTCTCCTTAACGTTGTAGTAGATGGCTCAGTGATCTGGTTGATGAATCGGAGGATCATTTCATGTTTGTCTTTAAAAATCATGATTTGTTTGATGATGCGATATAAACTAGCACACAAATTAAACCCTCATATTGACAATTGTAGTAAAGATGTAAGTAGGGATCGTTTTAGGCCGGGGATTAGGAGGGATTGCAAATCTACTCAAATTAAACTCTAAAACACTAAACTAGACTCAAAAACAGAAAACTAGACTCTAATAACTTAAAACAAACTAGAATGACTCAAAACCGCACAAAACAAGCAAATAAACTTAAAACAGACACTATGGAGTTATTTGGACGAATTCTAGACTAGGAAGACTCAAAACACTAAATTGAACAGATTTAAACATGTTTCTAACTAATCTAACACACTTAATTAAAGGGAGGATTGATTTGGACAAAATTAATTAAACTAAACAAATTGCATAAACTAAACAAGTTAGACACGAAATTGGGTGATTTGAATGGGTAAAAGACTAGCTAGAGGGTTCTTCTCCACACATGACACATATGCATACAAATTGATTTCCAGTTATATTCCAATAAACCATGAACCTCAACGCCCCAAGTTAACCGTGAACGCACAAGTTAACCATCAGATTTTCCTTAAGTCATTGAATTGGATGGACAACGCATCGGCAACCAAATTATTCCCCAATAGTTCCCTACATGAACGCATAATAGAGATACATATCAAAGATCATTAAGTTCTATGAAAATCATAGCATTGACAAGACATTCGTAACCATGAATTGCATGATACTCCTGCCAGGAATTCACTTAACGCGATCGTGACTAGCGACCTCCACTACTTGTAAATATAAGTTTGTAACTATTAGGTGAAACTCCCTCATATTTTAGCATCAAATCCCTGCATGCAAACTAAGTGTGCACCCTCAATCGACATACAAGAATAAATTATCAATCAAGCAGCTAAGCAAATTCCATTCATGATTTATGAAATAATAACTGGAGGAAATCAATTCATATTACATATATGTTCATGGCTTTGAATCAACCTCTAGCTAAAACGAGTTTAGCTCCTCAAGTTCGCAATTAAACAAAGACAATTAAATTTAAACATTGAAAACAAAAGTAGAAGACACCTAGAACACTCCAGCAATCCAAACTTGAATGGCAAGCACGTCCAAGGGTCCTTCTTCTCCTTCTTTGCCGCGGCACAAGGTGTGGGTGAAGGTTTGAGTGATGAATAGTATGAGAGAATGGCTGAGAGTATGAATTGATGGTTAATGGATGGATCATAGGCTGCGGCAAGGCTTTATATGTTTAGGGAATGGGAAAACACAACCCTAATTTATTTTGGAGAAGGATTTTACAATTTAATCCCACAAGAAAAAGGGTAATTAAATGTC
Organism: Heteromeles arbutifolia; assembly: GCA_024362995.1. NCBI lineage: Eukaryota > Viridiplantae > Streptophyta > Magnoliopsida > Rosales > Rosaceae > Heteromeles > Heteromeles arbutifolia. Next base: position 27,179,994 of record JANCRC010000011.1, on the reverse strand, counting down.
AGAATCCAAGAGGGAAAGGGAAAGGGAAAGTGCGGTAGGATCCTAGGAAGGAAGGGAAAGGATGACACAGCAGAAGAAAGGGGAAAGGAAGAGGACACGGCAAGGGGTTTTAAGAAAAGGAAAGGTGTTTTAAGTGTCCTATTCTGAAAATAAGGTAAGTTTGAATTAATGTTTCCTTTTCCTTAGCTGATTCCTTTCTTCCAAATCTTCAATTAATTTCTCTAGATCTCCTTAGCATATTCCTAGCCTCTTTTGGTCTTCAAATTCGTCTATCCACCTTGCTTCATGCATGTGCTATCCATTCCAAGCCCAAAACTGCTCCAAAATGCACTAAAATGCACTTTCTTGCCACTTTAGCTCTTTGGACCTACAAACACACGAAAATAGCTTAAAATACTAAAATAACTAGAAATAAACTAAGTAAATGCCAAGAAACAAGCTAAGTAAGTCGCATAAATATGCTCTTATCATTTGACCTCATAGTTCATTACTCGCTTTAAAAATCATTTGACCTTTCTGTTTTTGTTTGGCATCTATAAACAATATATGCGTACTTTTAATTTATGACTTGTCCAAAAAGATGATAATCTTGGTAATAATGTCTGTCCTTCATAGATACATTGTTGGTGCTTTTGTAACTGGAGTGGGCCTTTATTTTCCTGTCTTTTTTCAGATACAGGAGAACATCAACCTCTTCTGCCAAACTCGAGATAACAACATCAACCTCTTCTGCCAAACTCGAGACAACATCCTCAAAATTATGAATGAGTATGATGTAATCTTTGCCTTTGTTTTTCTCTTGTTCGTTATAAACTTTAACGGGAAGCTCGAGGCATTTTCTTCAAAAAAGCAATACGCATATGTTATCTTTCTTTTGTTAAATGCTAACAGTTGCATTTAAATGCCATATTTTCTATTTGTTTATTTTTATGTTGTAAGAACAGGGATTGACAAATTGATATACTTATGTTTTCTTCAACTCTGATCCTTTCTACTAGCTATGAAAACCTCCTTTTGGTAACTTCTTCTCTGTAGACCTTTGGCTTTAAGTTGACAGCTCATTAACAAAAGAGAACAAGACGTACTGGGAGATTGTCATGTGAGGAACACACAACTTCATTTGTCTTGGCAGGATGCGTACTTGTCTCCATGAATCTACATCATATTGGTCTTTGACAGTCTGCATGTCCAAAACTCACCTTAATTGTGGGGTTCTTCAAGTACGCGAGTTCTTTAGTGCATAATCTGACATCATTGTGTTTACCTCCACAGGTTATCTTTTGTGAAAAAATGATTGTTCTGTCTGATTACCTTTGCCAATGCAGTTTACGATTGTTTCCTGTATACAATGTGAAATTCTTGAAATTTCAGTTCCTAAAAACCTATAGCATTGCATTGGTGTCATGCTAGTTTTCCCAGCCACTAGTTATGACTTTATATGTATTGCGGAAGGGAAGAAAATGCCTCAAGTGATCTAAATTTCTTTTAAAATGATAAACATTGATGCGTGTTGAACTGTTACATTTGTGTATGTATATTCATCAATTTATATTTCAAATCTGTCTACAGCTTGAATGACATGCCAGACGTAATGAAGCAGATGCCACCACTTCCAGTGAAAATGAATGAAGAGCTAGCAACCCATGTCGGCATCCCACCCCATCAGATGCAATCATGATCAGTTATTCGGCTTCCATCCGTGTTTTTTGTTTCCAAATGGCCTTCTTCTGATTAGTACCGAAAACACATCAAGACGCCAAATTTGGCTGGAGTTTCTTCAAATCAAGTCCTGGCCTCCAGGTAACAAACGGAGTTGACCCGCCTTTCCCATCTAAAAACCTGCAGGGGATCTAATTGTTTATGCAGATGTCAGTTCTTTTCTGCTTTTCCTATTTCCCTTTTATGTTTTAGTATTTCAGATCTGATTTCATAATTTTGTTTCCATAGCTAGCCATGACTTAGCTTCCCTGTAGAAAGTAGGAAATAAAATTCTTTCTGCTATATTTCTTATGTATTGGGGGATGAAAAGTAATAATAAGTACTTGATTTCTTGTATTTTTTTTTCCGTGTATCGCGTATCGCGTATTGATTGACTTTAATGAAATTGTGTGGTTGAGATTAAAACACATGCCATACAATTTTATTAACGTCAGATCCAACGGTCAAGAGGGTGTCCCCATTTTTTTAGAAAAATAGGGATCCCTCTTGTGAAAGGATTCCTATATATATATTTATTATACTATTATATTATATATAAATTATATTATTTACTAATCGGATCGGATTCGGTTATGGATACGGTTTGGGGACCTCTATAACCATATCCAAAACCATAACCGAATAATATAAACGGTTTTTCCCCATATCCAAACCATACCCGAATTTTCATATCCAAATCCAATCCATTCGGGCGGTTATTCACGGTTATCGGGTTTAACGGTTAGAATTGAGTATTGGTGACGTGACGATAAAGAGATTGAAGGATAAAGAGAAACCATGAGTAAGCGCACAGTTTACATTTACTTTGTCGAATGTAGTTGTCATAAACAGTTTCTAACTGTGAGTGAGTATTGGTTTCAATTTTAAGAACGTGTTGAATGCAAGTGACAGTATTGGTTTCCATTTCCTGGTTTTGTTTTTTCCATCACTCATACGCTCCCTACATGTCCTTTTTTACATTTAGATTCAAACACTGCTATTCAGTGTCCGTTTTCTGGTTATGTTTTTTACTTTTGGATTCGGACGCTACGTTGCAGTATTCGTTTCCTGGTCTTGTTTTTTCCATCATTAGCATGCCTCCTAGGCTTCACACCTTTTGCGACTCCTGATTTTTACATATAATTGTAACACGTGATCCAATACCGAGCTAGCTAGATATCTTTTCCAGTTTTTATGTATTGTGGCAGGTATATAGAAACCGACGTTAATGGAATAAGCATATTGATGCTAGTGTATCATTGATAATAATTACTAAACAACGTTTATAACCCTAATTGTTGACTAAGAAAGGTTATGTTTTTTTTTTTATAGAAAAAATTGGTCACAAAGAAACAAATTTGCCTTAAGGTTTAGTCTCCAAACGTGGGTAGGCACTTCAGGCCCTCAAAACTCGAGCAATCAAGAAAACCAGCTCCGACATTGAGGATTTAATTTGAATGATTAATTTGAAGAGTTAATCTTCACTGACAAATGAGAGGTCTTATATTCGATTCTTGTCAAAGACGAGTTTGAACCACATTGTTGCTAGCTCATTGTGAGGCTTAGCCTACTTCCCCACGCCCTTATTGTAGATAATATCGTTTGTTGAAAAAACAAAAAAAAATGAAGAGTCAAAAGAAAATTACTGTACAGGATTGGAAACAAGGCAGGTTGAGAATGTGTTCATTTGGGTGCTTAATTTTTAATTTTAGGATTTTAATTTTCCTCTTGTGAGATAAGAAACATACATTCATAGGAAGAGAGAGAGAGAAGGATAGAATAGTAAAATTCTAAACCAGTTGTAATGACTTGTAGCTCATGTGGTATTTATTGACACACCCCGTCCCGAAGGAGGGCATGCTGGCCGTCACGTGAGAGTGACGTAACCATTTACACAGTTCGGAAGCTTAAAAATACAATTGTGAATTCTGTCAGAACACCGTTGGATTCCTCGTGGCCACCAAAGCTCTGCTATCTCAAACCTGGAGGGGCGCAAAACAAAGTTGAGTGGGTCAGTAAAACAAATCTTTTCAAAACTTTCCTTTATCAAAGTTCTAACCCCTCGCTGTAAAACATGTATACTTTCCCAGAAAAATAGCATATATAAATATATATATATAGCTTCAAAAATCTCAAAACACCATTCTTTATCACTTTTCAGAAAATATGCCATGCCATGCCATGCGTCAAAAACATAATATGGATGCATCAATATAAATCAGGTGAAATGATGAATCAACCGGAGACCCTGCAGTGGTCCTGTACGGCTGATTCTAGAGCTCAATATCCAATCCAGCCGGAGTCACCAACTGTGACCTGTACGGCACTACACTGCACATAAGTCGGAACTACCTGTAGTAGTCTGTACGACTAGGATGGTGTAATATTACGCTCTAGTGCTTCTCTCATCAATCATCTGTGCACATAATCTAAGGTCACCTACTAGTCGGAACCGTCTCTAAGGTCTGTACGACTAGCATGTCGGAACCACCTCCAGTGGTCTGTACGACTAGCATCTACTTGGATCCAAGGTGAGCGTGTGATGCGGTGAATAACATAAGCACTAACACCAGGGGTGCAGGTTATGAGCTATCAACATAAATCACATCAAACAATTCAATGCACCAAATATAACTCACCTGATACTCACCTGTGCGTCCGCAGCACCAATTCACATATATGCATCATATAATATCAATTCACATATCTCATATAAATTCTATGCATGGCATTTCAAATCACATGATTCATAGAATCTATGCATGGCATTTCAAATCACACTTTCAAATCATATTTCACTTAAATAGATTTTCTGGGAAAAACTCCTTTATATAGGTATATACGTAAAACAAAACTGCCCACTCACCTGGAGTTCGCCCTGCAACTCCCTAGCACAACACATCAAGGCGTCATGGCGATCGGCGCCTAAAACAATCATCAAATCATACCTCAGAATCATATCGATAGAATATATCACTTATATAAAACACGTCACTATGAAGTTCGATCCGGAAGATCTGCAACTCAGATTTCCAATCCGTAACTTCCAGAGGTCCACAATAAATCTCTAGAACAACATCCTAGAATTTCATGACCATCCAACGGTCGGATCTCCGCCAATTACCAAACTAAGTGACGGTTAACATTATATTTTATGAACTTACAACTCCAATTCCGGGAGATCCATAAATCGGATTCTCGATCTGTAAGTTCCTATAATCCTCAAATATTACGTATTACAACGTATCAAAGTTTGGTGACGATCCAACGGTCGGATCGTCAATTCATATTTTGGCCTAACCATGCATCGTATCGAAATTAAGTCCAAATGATCAACCAACGTTAAGCCACTATCAAAACTGAACTCAGGACATCCAATATAGCTTAAAAATAACATTGGCGGCCCACTGGCCACGCGCCGCCGTGGGTGGTAGTCGGCCGCCCCGGCTCGCCGGAAAATCCAACTTTATCCAAAAATTACCAAAATTTACAGAAATGAAGATCTCAATGATTAGAACAACTTTCATACCTGTGGCCAAGGCCAATTCGGTCGGCAAAGCCTCCAATTCCAACAAAACCCGTCGGAAACCCTAGGTTTGGTGTGCTCCAATTCGACCTCCAAACTTGTTCCAACGCCTCAACCACTGCTTGGGCTTTGTTCTAGGCCTCAATAGGATGCCATGGGTGGTGGTGATTGGAAGAAATTGCTTCACATCTTGACGGAAAGGGACCCAACCCGTGCGCCCCCTTTTTGCACGGTTTCTTCTATTTTCACCATCAAATCTCTCCAAATTTGAGATGGAATGGATAGAGCAAGGGTCCTAGAGTGTTTCCCATGAGGTTCCTTGAATCAATGCGCCGGAAAAACGGGTGAATTTCGCCGAAATGTGGGTGTGGGTGCCGCGGGTCAAAATGGGTCGCGGGTGAAGACCCGTTTTCTTCCTTCTCTCCTTTCCTCCTTTCCCCTGTTCCGATTGGCCCTTCTCTTCCTCTCTCCTCTACCCATTCGTCCGGCTCCCTCCTTTCTCTCCCGGAGCTGCTGCTCCTTCCTCCTGGTTGGGCAGTTTTTGCCCAATCTCTTCTTCCTCCTTTCCTCTCCAGCCGGCCACATACACACACATACACACACATATAATTTTATTCCTATTAATCCCAGCCATCCATTTATTTCCTCATTAAATCTGGGCCGTCCATTTTCATAAAAGAATTTCCATATTTTATTATTATAATTCCCAAAATGCCCAAACTTCAAACTTTAATATCTTTTTCGTTATAACTCCAAATCACGAACCGCTTGCGCCCACGCGTCCGTAGCGACGAATACTATGAGGATATGTCAAGAAAACAAATCTTAGATGGCACGACACAACGATTAACCTCGAACAATGCGCGTGCCTAAAACGGCATTTTTGTAAAATCCTTTATTAAAACTTTAAAAAAATCTTAAAATCAGGGACGGGCTGTCACAATCTACCCACCTTATAGAATTTCGTCCTCGAAATTCACACAACCAAACAATCCATTACTAATCATAAAATAACCTGGGGTAGATCTCCCTCATCCGATCCTCTGTCTTCCAAGTAGCTTTTTCGGTTGAATGATTCCTCCATAAAACTTTCACCAACATCACTGTCTTATTCTTAGAAGCTTGTCTTTCCAAACCAAAATAGTCACTGGCTCCTCATCATAAGTCATATCTGGGTTGATTCCCAATGGTTAAGGAGATATCACCTGTGCAGCATCTGAAACATAATGTCGAAACATAGATAAGTGGGACACGCCACGCGCTTCCGACAGCTCTGGAGGCAACTCAAGCCTGTAAGCAACTTCCTCGACTCGCTCGGTGATCACATAAGGTCCGATGTCTCTAGGACTTAACTTACCTTTCTTCTCGAACCGAATCACACTTTTCCAAGGTGAAAATTTCGAACACACCCAATCACCTACATAATACACTCGATTAGTGGCATCTCTGCTAAGCTCTTTTGCCACTCCTGGGCTGCTTTCAGGTTGAACTTAATCACTTGAACATTCTGAGTAGACTCATCCATAATCTCAGGGCCCGCAAAATTTCTTTCGACAACTTCTGACCAACATAAAGGTGTACGGCAAGCTTTTCCAATAAATGCCTCAAATAGCGACATGCTAATACCCGAATGAAAGCTGTTCTAATTACATTCCCTCAAATTCAACCACTTATGCTAAGCGTCGCCAAACTGCAATATTGAAGATCTTAGCATATCCTCCAACATCTAAATTGTCCTCTCAGATTGCCTATCTGTTTGAGGATGATAAACCGTACTATAAAGTAACCTTGTATCCAAAATCTCCTGAAATGCTATCCAAAACTTTGAAGTGACCATCATATCCAAAAAGCTCAATAGATCCGTAAGCCCGAATCTTTTTTCCATAAAACAAATAAATAATTGTTGCACTTGTTTGGAAAGGTTGTTGCTCTTCACTGGAGTAAAATGCGCTGACTTAGTGAGCCGATCAACTATCACCCAGATGTTATCATAACTATTTCTTGTACGAAAAAGCTTGTACGCATAATCCATATTAATATTTTTCCATTTCCACTGTAGAACGGAAAATGACTGCATCAATCCAAAAGGCTTCTTTCTTTCCGCTTCAACCTACTGACCAATGATACACATACTTACCTATTCAGCAACTTCTCTTTTCATACCCGGCCAATAGTAAAATGGTTAAATGGTATGATACATCTTAGTACTTCCAGGATGCATTGCATAAGCTGAACCGTGCGCTTCGTTCCAAAATTGTTTTCTTTAATTCCATAACATTAGGTACATACATCTTGTTCTCTTGCATAAGGATGCCATCTGCTTCTCCAACTCTGAGGTCTTTCTTTTTCCCGTTATTCCTTGCAATAATTAATTCTTGAATTTCTTCATCAATCCTCTGGGCATCGAGTATACGATTAATTAAAATAAGCCTAACTTGGATACTAGCAAGCAAGGCTTCTTCTCGTTCTTCCATTTCTAACTTTACTCCAGTAGATCTGAAATCCACAAGAAGAGGAACATAACAAGCATACAAAGCCTTTATTCTCACGAGAGTCTTCATATTAAGTACATCAGCCCAAACATTTGCACGATCACCCTGGTCGTGCAATCATAATCACTAAGCAATTCAGTCCACCTTCGTTACCTAAAATCAAGATCTCTCTGAGTAAGACAGATATTGGAGACTCTTATGATCCGTAAAATCTTGCACTTTTCACCAATAATATAATGTCTCCATACCTTCAAAGCAAAGATGATAATCGCAAATTCCAAATCACAAGTAGGGCAATTCATCTCATGAGGTTCCAATTGCCGTGAAACATAGGCAATCACCCTACCATTTGCATCAATACACATCCCAAACCATTAAAGGAAGCATCCCTATAGACCTCATAATTCCCGTTATCATCTGAGAGTGCTAACACAAGTGTATGAGTGAGGAAATACTTCAACTGTTGAAAACTTTGCTCACCATTTCCATCCCACTCAAACTTAACCTCTTTTCTCGTCTATCTAGTCAATGGCAAGGCAATGACTGAAAAATCTTTCACAAACCGTCCATAATAGCCTGCTAAGCTAAGAAAACTCCGAATCTTAGTCATGGTTCGCGGTTGTCCAAATTCTCAACTTCTGCCACCTTTTAAGAATTCACTTGAATACTTTAAGTAGATATAACATGTCTCAGAAATGCCACTTGATTCATCCAAAATTGGCATTCGCTAAACTTAGAATACATCGACGATCCCTCAATCTTTGTAATACCAATTTAAGATGTCTAGCATGCTCAGCTCTAGTCTTAAGTATACCAGAATAACGTTAATGAGAACGATAACAAACCTGTCGAGATATTCCTGGAATACTTCGTTCGTCAAACTCATAAAATTCGTCAATCCGAATGGCATCGCCAAAAACTCATAAAGACCATAATGAGTTCTGAAAACCGTCTTAGGGACATCATCACTCTTAATCTTCAATTGGTAACAACCAGACTTCAAATCAATCTTTGAAATTACACAGGCACCTCTGAACTGATCAAACAATCATTAATACTCGGTAATGGATAACGATTCTCAATCGTTACCCGATTCAATTATCCATAGTCAATGTATAGCCTTAATGTCCACATTCTTCCTCACAATTAAACTGGGGCTCTCAAAGGTAACATACTAGGTTGAATAGAACCTTTATCAACCAATTCTTGCAACTGACTTTTCAATTCCCTTAACTCAACATGAACCAATCTCTAATATAGGGTCCGTACCTGGAAACAAATCAATAGAGAACTCCACAACATTGCTTGGTGGCAATCCAGTTAAATTCTCAGGGAAAATGTCAGGAAAATGTCTAACCACCTTGACCTCTTCCACACTACTCAGAGCAATATCTCTTAGTACTGCATGAACTAAATATCCTTGGTAACCTTCCGAAACCATTTCCTTGCTCTCACAGCAGAAATAACGGCATGCCTCACTTTGATTTGCATACCTCCAAAAGTAACCTCTGGTCATCCAGGTCGATGGAAAGTAACTGATTCCCCGAAGCAATCTATCTTGGCACAATTATAATACAATCAGTCTGTGCCTAAAACCACATCCAAATCCACAATATCTCACGGGAAAAGATTCACTGGCATAACAACCTCATCCACCATCACTGAACACCCTGAATAACACCATACTAATGTAGGATGACCTACCTGTTTACTTGCTTAACGAATCCAACGGATAAGTTATTAATATTATGGTCTGCAGCCCGCAATACTGATAAATCACCGTTGTCTCGATAAGTAAGCAACAATCTTCAAGGGTGCAATATTACCATCTTGCCTTTCATTAGAAATACATATACACACCTCGATCGTGCTCATTCATTACTCTTTTTGGCAACATCGTCCATAACAAGAATCATATCAGCTAGAAGAACTAGAACTAGCTTTACTTCTTTTGAAGCTTTGAGTCTCTTAAAGTCCTTAAGATTACTGACCTTTACCTTTGCCATCTTTCCTCTGATTCACAATCTTTTCCTCTTCTTCATTACTATCGCTGGACATAATCTCAGAGTCCTCAATTCTCAATAAAATCTCGTAAAACTCCTGATAGGAAGCACAATGGATAGTGGTCGTCAAAGAACGCCACTTCTTCTTATTATCCAGTTTAAAACGACATAACATTCCCACCGGATTAACAACAACATTCGAATGGTAATGAGACAAGTCAATAAACTTTTCATAATACTCATTCGCTGTCATCTTTCCTTGTCTCAAATTTTGTAAACTTTCGCTTTTTACCATCAATATATGCCGGAGGGATAAACCTTTTCTTAAACAATTCTTTAAACAACTCTCAAACAGCTGTTTCCTTCGGTGACATCATATAAGACTTCTGTCTCCACCAGGATGCAAATTCAATACTCAGAAACCAGGTAGTCGTCTCTACCTACCTTTCAAAAGAAAGATTCCCTTAACTTGCATAAACCGAAATGCCTTTTCCAAATAATTAAGCCATCGCTCTGCTTCCTCCAGTCTTTCATTTCCATAAGTGATTCAGCATCAACTTATAACCAGTCTTAAGAGAAAAATCCTTGAATAATAGACTGAATCACAATAGCAATAATTTCCCCTAACTGAGCTATACCAAGGAAACTAAACTCATCTGAACGACGTGGCTCACTACGAGGCGGTATAATTCTGACAGAAGACACTAGGAAATTCTCAAGATACACAGAACTGCAACCTAGGCTCTGATACCAACTGACACACCCCGTCCCGAAAGAGGGCATGCTGGCCGTCACGTGAGAGTGACGTAACCATTTACACAGTTCGGAAGCTTAAAAATACAATTGTGAATTCTGTCAGAACACCGTTGGATTCCTCGTGGCCACCAAAGCTCTGCTATCTCAAACCTGGAGGGGCGCAAAACAAAGTTGAGTGGGTCAGTAAAACAAATCTTTTCAAAACTTTCCTTTATCAAAGTTCTAACCCCTCGCTGTAAAACATGTATACTTTCCCAGAAAAATAGCATATATAAATATATATATAGCTTCAAAAATCTCAAAACACCATTCTTTATCACTTTTCAGAAAATATGCCATGCCATGCGTCAAAAACATAATATGGATGCATCAATATAAATCAGGTGAAATGATGAATCAACCGGAGACCCTGCAGTGGTCCTGTACGGCTGATTCTAGAGCTCAATATCCAATCCAGCCGGAGTCACCAACTGTGACCTGTACGGCACTACACTGCACATAAGTCGGAACTACCTGTAGTAGTCTGTACGACTAGGATGGTGTAATATTACGCTCTAGTGCTTCTCTCATCAATCATCTGTGCACATAATCTAAGGTCACCTACTAGTCGGAACCGTCTTTAAGGTCTGTACGACTAGCATGTCGGAACCACCTCCAGTGGTCTGTACGACTAGCATCTACTTGGATCCAAGGTGAGCGTGTGATGCGGTGAATAACATAAGCATTAACACCAGGGGTGCAGGTTATGAGCTATCAACATAAATCACATCAAACAATTCAATGCACCAAATATAACTCACCTGATACTCACATGTGCGTCCGCAGCACCAATTCACATATATGCATCATATAATATCAATTCACATATCTCATATAAATTCTATGCATGGCATTTCAAATCACATGATTCATAGAATCTATGCATGGCATTTCAAATCACACTTTCAAATCATATTTCACTTAAATAGATTTTCTGGGAAAAACTCCTTTATATAGGTATATACGTAAAACAAAACTGCCCACTCACCTGGAGTTCGCCTTGCAACTCCCTAGCACAACACATCAAGGCGTCATGGCGATCGGCGCCTAAAACAATCATCAAATCATACCTCAGAATCATATCGATAGAATATATCACTTATATAAAACACGTCACTATGAAGTTCGATCCGGAAGATCTGCAACTCAGATTTCCAATCCGTAACTTCCAGAGGTCCACAATAAATCTCTAGAACAACATCGTAGAATTTCATGACCATCCAACGGTCGGATCTCCGCCAATTACCAAACTAAGTGACGGTTAACATTATATTTTATGAACTTACAACTCCAATTCCGGGAGATCCATAAATCGGATTCTCGATCTGTAAGTTCCTATAATCCTCAAATATTACGTATTACAACGTATCAAAGTTTGGTGACGATCCAACGGTCGGATCGTCAATTCATATTTTGGCCTAACCATGCATCGTATCGAAATTAAGTCCAAATGATCAACCAACGTTAAGCCACTATCAAAACTGAACTCAGGACATCCAATATAGCTTAAAAATAACATTGGCGGCCCACTGGCCACGCGCCGCCGCACGCGCCGCCGTGGGTGGAGGTCGGCCGCCCCGGCTCGCCGGAAAATCCAACTTTATCCAAAAATTACCAAAATTTACAGAAATGAAGATCTCAATGAGTAGAACAACTTTCATACCTGTGGCCAAGGCCAATTCGGTCGGCAAAGCCTCCAATTCCAACAAAACCCATCGGAAACCCTAGGTTTGGTGTGCTCCAATTCGACCTCCAAACTTGTTCCAACGCCTCAACCACTGCTTGGGCTTTGTTCTAGGCCTCAAGAGGATGCCATGGGTGGTGGTGATTGGAAGAAATTGCTTCACATCTTGACAGAAAGGGACCCAACCCGTGCGCCCCCTTTTTGCACAGTTTCTTCTATTTTCACCATCAAATCTCTCCAAATTTGAGATGGAATGGATAGAGCAAGGGTCCTAGAGTGTTTCCCATGAGGTTCCTTCAATCAATTCGCCGGAAAAACGGGTGAATTTCGCCGAAATGTGGGTGTGGGTGCCGCGGGTCGAAATGGGTCGCGGGTGAAGACCTGTTTTCTTCCTTCTCTCCTCCGCTTCTCGCCTTCTCTCCTTTCCTGCTTTCCCCTGTTCCGATTGGCCCTTCTCTTCCTCTCTCCTCTACCCATTCGTCCGGCTCCCTCCTTTCTCTCCCGGAGCTGCTGCTCCTTCCTCCTGGTTGGGCAGTTTTTGCCCAATCTCTTTTTCCTCCTTTCCTCTCCAGCCGGCCACATACACACACATACACACACATATAATTTTATTCCTATTAATCCCAGCCATCCATTTATTTCCTCATTAAATCTGGGCCGTCCATTTTCATAAAAGAATTTCCATATTTTATTATTATAATTCCCAAAATGCCCAAACTTCAAACTTTAATATCTTTTTCGTTATAACTCCAAATCACGAACCGCTTGCGCCCACGCGTCCGTAGCGACGAATACTACGAGGATATGTCAAGAAAACAAATCTTAGATGGCACGACACAACGATTAACCTCGAACAATGCACGTGCCTAAAACGGCATTTTTGTAAAATCCTTTATTAAAACTTTAAAAAAATCTTAAAATCAGGGACGGGCTGTCACATTTATTATTGACCTATGTTTAATTAAAAAAATATATCATTGATTAAGTCCAACACAAAAATATGTCATTAATATATGACTAAATAGTAAAGTTTTTATTGATTTTTTACTAAATTACATGAAACGGTTTATCGTGAGGAAGAAACATTAGTGAGTTCAAACTCACACCAGAGTGCATAAACATGATTCGTAGGTGTAAGATTTTATCACAATAACGGCCTTAATAATATCAGTTTTGAAGCTTACCGCATATAACTATTCTATATTATTTTATTACATCATATATGTGAAACTACCCTCCAACAACTTTTGTCTAATTTGTATACACCAGCAAACTTTGTATCTATTCTTCGATACTTGTCAAATTTATTTAATTTTCTTGCTGGAAAATAGATGGAAGGGCTCACTTTAGAAAAATTTCAAACCTCAAAATCCTTGGGTCCTAGTACATTTTTCCAATGAGAATGCATATCTCCCTCCCAAATTATGTCCTATACCATTGTCCATACTCGTTAGAAGCTTAGATGTTAGAAATCTATACGTTAAAAATACAAGACATACCACCAACTAGCACTTAGTCAATAGTGCTTCTTTTCCAATATAAATTGATCTGAAAGACTGAGATGATTCAGTTTTTGCGTGATGCAGTCCTCTTCGTCTCAATTCATTTGTATAAGTAAGGAACTAATTTGTTTTGTCAAATATTTCTTTCCGCAACAATCTGTCCAAGAAAAATGACTGCTTGAAATTGAACTTCTGTTAAATACTCTGCCAAAAGATATATGTTAATTAGCTTAGGGATTATAATCATGCTACCAACGTTTGACCCAAAATTGAAAGGAAAAAATATAAAATTCTATGCATATTGTAGATAATTGATAAATCAAACTCTGCAACTGAAAGGTTGACAATGGCTTCAAAATTAACTGAATCTCTAAAACAACTTGTAATCCGAGGGTAGAGAAAAGCAAAGTGCTTCTACCCCAGGTTATGAAGCTTTGCAGACAACTTACATCAACCTCTGAATTTCTTCCTCAATTAGCTAGCTGGGACTTGGATTACATAGCTCTCAATTCCATTGACTTCGTCTATTAATTTTTAGAGGGTTACCCATAGTTTTTTCAATGGCAATCACATGGTTTACACATAAACATGGTTGTTTCTTATTTGTTTATCTATTTCTTTGTTTATTCTAAACTTGAATCAATAAAATATGGCCGTTGCAATCATACGGCATTCACAACGGTCATACTTTGATTTGTAATTTCTTTGATAATTACATCCCCGATCAAGCAGACTAATAGTCAAGCGTAATTAAAAAAGTAGCAACAGCCCTAATGAAAAAAATAATTCAGACTCATCAAACTATCGAGTTACCTACCTTGCATCGCAATCTGGCATAAAATTTACCTCTCCAGCAATTACGAAATAATTCAGTTATCAAATGTAGGACAAACTAAAATGCATCTAATAACTTATCATAAATGGTGAAGTAGCAACCTGATCAGACAGAATGATCGGTAAAACTCGGGATTGAAGAATCTTTGATTACTTTGAATACTTGGTGAAGTTCCTCCTCCTGAATCCCATGAAGAAAAACTACAGGCTGCACAGGCTGCAGGATAAGATTCAAAACATATTAAATAAAAAACCAGTACAAAATTCCCAACCCAACACTGTTATTATGGTCATTTCAACGCAAGCCGCCTTCTCTAGCAGAGTTCATTTCCAAATCCCTACTACTTTGAGAGGATTTAAAAAGTTTGGAATCTCTAATAACTGAAGAATTACACTATATGGTGAATAAGCTTGAAGAACAACTTCAAATTTGTATATAAAAAACTTTGAATTCGAACAAAAAATGCAAAAACTAAGTCGTATATTAGGAAGAAGAATCGAAACTCACATGGCCGTGGGGATTTCCACACTGGTCCTAATAGATTGTGTGGATATCCGAAACCTTAAGAAACCAGGAACTGTACGGCTCAATAGTCGAGTACAGGCTCTGGTTCAACCCTGGAAATTCCTTCTCCGATTCCAGCGAATCGCTAGATGATTTTGGCTCGCTCTCAAAGGCCACACTTTGCCTGCACAAAACAAAATTTCGAGAATTCCTCTTCCCTGCATTCAGAAACACACCGTCAGTTAATTTTAGACTTTAGAGAGAGCGAGAGAGGGAGTGGAGATGGTGTTGGGAGTGAGGGGGAAGGATGCGAAAGAATAGGAATTGAAATCAAGTTGCCGGCTTTGATCTGGTTGGTAGTTCGCAGAACGTGGAGGGTTGTTGAATCCCACGTTTGCGGTTCTGATTCCTCATCCAGCAAAACTCTTCCGTTTTGATGCTCTCTCTTTCAGTTATGGTTTTTTTTACGACTTTGTCTTTCTTTTTTGAATTTTTTGGGGCTTTGATTGTGAAAGAAACAAAGGGACAATTTTGGCATTTTGAAAAACTTCACCATTTTAGAACTCTCACTTTATATATATATAGATTTATCCACTCAAGCTAGCTAACAACTCATTTCTTAGAATCTAGGAATTTAAAATTCGTGGCTTTATGAAAAATATTAATTTAATTGATTCCTCATTGTCACTAAAAAAAAGTAGCTTTTTATTTAGGGAACTTTAACGAAAAGATTTCGGTATTGTTCACTTTAACAAAAAACCACAGTTTTATACTAAAAAGTCAATCCTGATACTATTCACTTACCCTTTATTTTGTCCTTATCGTTAAAACTCAAAGTTTTCAAACCCTTTTCATTAGTTTTCCTTTTTATTTATGCTATTATATTTAATTAGTCTCTTCCTTCATTAAAAAGTCATTAATACATTTATAAGAATCTAGGACCATGATTTTCTACGGCTGGAGTAAGGCTACAGTTACCTCAAAAGTCTGATGCTGGACTCACAAGCTCCGAGCGGAGCTAAATCAGACGGGATAGCGGTGCCACCATCACCTTATTCCAGGGCAATAGGTGGAGTCTTGGCAACTCAACTGGATGACCATGCTTGTTCCGCAAGACATGTGATCTAATCCGGATATGGACACAATCAGATCTTTTAAAGTTTTAAAGTTCTTACAATTTAGGAATTGACGTGCACCCGCAAGTAATTATAACTCTTAAGAGGATGCAATATCTACCTCTAGATATCCTCTGGGATTCTCCCGGCTTAGAACAAGGATTTTATCCAAAAAATGTCTCTCTCCCCACGGTATAAATACACCCGTCTAGGGTTCATCTTTGGTAACACAAGCTAAACACTTGAATTCTCTTGCCCACTGCTTGAGTCTAAAACTATTCACTAACTTGATTGTCGGAAAGCATTTGGTCGGTACATCCCCTAGTCCTAGGCTTACTCACAGTTGTTTACTGTTTTGCAGGTAGTCAAGTTCGAGCACTTCCTCTACACACAGCGGTGCACTATTTTGGTTTCAACAATTGGTCATTTCATTAAGAGTGAACTCATATTCCTCTCGCAGATCACCCTACCCTATGGAAACTCTACCCAGATGGTCACCTTACGGTCAAGCCACATACCCAGATAATAAAGATACTTCTTTTATAGATCAAGTATGGGATGACGTGTTAAAAATACAAGCATCAGTGAAGGATCTCCAAAAAAGTCTGTGACCCAGGGAGTAGACAAGAATCTCCAAGCTAGACAATATCGTCCAAGCAACCTCAAGGATCATCGGTCAGAGCCCTAGCATGCTGACCCAAGAACTTGTCCTAAAAGCACGCCATGGAAAGCCGAGAAGAACCCAAGATTTACCACTAGCTCGATTTTCTGGAAGGAGGTCATTTCCCAGAGTCAACCACATATGGAGGAAAGCAGGAACACTTCCAAAAGATACATAAGGGATAAAAGGTAGCACGTGAGGGACGCTAGCGAAAGGTCCCAGCGATCTCCGTCACAAGACAAGAAACTGCCCACTTTTCCCTTGACGAAACTCTTATCGCCAAGTTACAAATCTTTGATGCCATAGTCTGCCGAGTTTTGATAGATAATGGATTGGAAGGCCACATCCTCTTGAGGGGCACTGTTGAAAGAATGCATCCTCGATAGGGTCAACTTTAGAAGGGCTACCATCTAAACCTTTGATGAGACCCCACTCTACACTATGGGGATGATACAACATATGGTATATACAAAGCCTTGTGAACGTCTGATGACTTTCCATGTTATGGATTGCCCATCACCTTACAACGTCATCCTTGGTCGAGAATGGCTATATAGCATGGGCACGGTTCCCTCGGTTGACAATCTCTTACCCTGCTATCCAGTCAAAAGGGTAGGCTATAAAGATCGAATGCTAGGGAAACTAAAGAACCGAGACTGATAGAAAAAGCTTTTGCTAGCAAAAGGCAAGCTCATAGCAGACCTCTCTAAGTGGCCTAGGTAAATCACCATCTGAACTGCATGCGGTTTGTTCCCTTCTAGGGATATATAGGCTGTCCATTCTGAACTCAATCTTAAAGTCGTTGTTTGCGCAAAGACAAGTCCAATAAGGACTCATCTCCCAATGCCCTACCATAGGCTTATCGTCAAAAGTGATCCTTAATGTAAGTTTTACATTATATCATCTTTTTCTTAGAACTACACCAGTGATTTGATTCTCCTCCCCGGAGATATGTAAGCAATCCTTCTCGGATTCAATTACACTCTATTGCTAACCGATCCTATTTTCGCCATGAATAAAGAAATTTTATCTATCCTGATTCCAATGGCTTTTTTTTTTTTTTCTTTTTTGGTGATGCAGGGAATACTTCATTTGTTCCAAACAAAGCATAAACTTTGAAAAACTTCGCACGAATGCAAGTCTAAAATTCAAAGCAACACTGCTAGAGGAGTTTCTCGTAGCCCATTCTATGTTAAATGGTTAGCAGTTTGGGAAACTCGAACCAAATAATAAGCACGGTTTTGATTGGTGGGCTACGGGCACGAGCACATGGCAACCTGACCCGAAAGTCCAATGCATCATCCGGCCTCCGAAAAGTTTATACAACTAGTAAATTTGTGGGTTATAACATATAAACCTAGGCTTTACGCCATTCAAAGAAATAATTGAAAGGGCGATCAGAAAATCTTCTGAAGATGGCTCTGAACTCCGACCTCGAGTACGACTGCTTCTATGCTGGACCAATGTACTAAGTCAAGTATGTCTTGCAACATCATATGTTAGCAGGTCCAAAGGGGGCATCCAAACTAGGAGCTCCGATATGCGGAAACACTTTGACTTAGCCAGTCAAGTTAGTCTGATTAGAAACTCTCAGATCCGACGTATAGGGTCTAACAAACGAATTCAAAAAGTGTTTCCGACCCATATGCTGAAGGAAAATTTTTGTCCTCGCTAAGAACATGTGAGAATATTTGAACATACAAGCATACAAAAACTCTTAAGGTAGGCATGCATTCAAAACAATTCTTTAACCCAAAGAAATTCAAAGCCTAATATATGGTGAATCTAAAGACTATTTGCGAAAGAAAGAGGAACGATTGAGCTTTTCTCACCCTTGAAGCTCATCCTTATTTGCACAAGGGATTCACCTAAGTGGAGGGCTTTCAAGTCACCTCTTTTGCTCCTTGGTTCTTTCCTTTCTTCTTAGCTTTTGCTCTTTGAATCTTTGCTCCTTTGCTTCTCCTTTGCTTCTCCTTTGCTCCTTGAAGATATGAGGAAAGATCTCCAAAAAGCACCAAAAGCTTGGTGTCTCTAAGTCTCCACACCTAGATGTAGTGTGAAGAGAAGATGGATGACTTAGAGATATTTTTTATGCTAGTAAAGTCTCCCTAAGTGACTGGCCTCTATAGAGAAAAAGAGTAAAAAAGTTTCTCTTCTTTGCCTCAAGAAAAACCCTAGTGAGAGAATGGCTATAAAGATGCTTTTATACCACTTCACAAGTGAGTGGCAAGCTTGCAATTAAACCAAGTTCACCCTCTCTATAGTTTGGCCAGTTTTGGCTTTGTTTTTGGGCTATTTTTCCATTTAGTTTTTTTTGTCATACAATTTAAACTCAATGGGCTTTATGGACCAAAAACCCTTTTGGGCCCCATAACCCAAAACTAACTTAAAAGCCCAATACGAACCTTTCGTGTAATTAATTAATCTTGACCATTCTCAATTAAACTATTTAATCGTTTATCCATCTCATTTATATTTCTTCACATTCATCCTTAATCGGTGTACGATCCATTAGGTTCAATTTAGGGAGGCAGTGGGCGATTATTACTCTTAACGATTGATTGTGAATTGAAACAACATTTCAATTCTCCCTTTAATGAAGATTAGTGTTTGCTAATCTTCAGGGCTTCCATAAACCATGAGCGACACCTAGCAGTATGTCATGGCTACCCAAGCTAAGTAGAAGTGGTTGGAGAACCTATCTAGTTACAACTACAATGCAATACGGTCATTCTCTAATACAATACTCTTGATCACATTGTTAAAGTGATAGTTCGTTTCATGTCTACTATCCAATGTGATACTTCTCTATATGATTCAAGTGAATAATGATTTGGAACATTCTTCCTAAGTTATATTCGTATGCTTTGGCCAAAGACTCCCGAATCATATCTCAGAGTATTCTCATTCTACCATGGAAGGTTAGAGATCCCTTGTTGTGCATTCACATGCCTACATGACTAGATAGCTTGACCCCAACAATGCCATAGACACTCTCAATGGAATGCCTTTGACATAGTCAAAGATCAATGACCTACCCATCAGACAACTGTGATGCCTCAAGTCAAAGGACTACCTTGCATATTGCAACTTATGAGCTCTTACATGACATGTATATTCGAACTCTCTTTTGATCGTTGTTCAGTGTACTTGATTACCCTTTTGTGCACCTATGTGTTTGTCTTAGTGTCCAACACTAAATGACTTGAGACTAGTCATACTCACACTTGAGTCAACATAACACATACTAGCCTTAGCGGATTGTCAATGCCCAATTGGAAATCCTATGGCTAGGAACGTTTTAGGAATGAACATAAGAGAAATGTCTCATTAATCTAACTGACTTAGATCACTTCTCTCTTAAAACAAATACATTCATTAGATTCCCCTATTGCTTAAATACACGATACAATAAATAGTGATAAACAATAAGTTTTGCCCTTCATTAAACAAATAGTTTAACATAATGAGTATTCCAAAAGCTATAGCATCAAATGAGTGGCTTTGTGGGCATACTTCCAACACATGCCGACGACCAAGTCTCCAAAAAACTATCGTTTAAGATTTATTGGAAATGGACGCAATTCAGGCTAGGAAATGGACGCCATTCAGGCTAGGAAATGAACCTTTCTTAGCACCACATTGCAAGTATTGAAGCCCTTGGCCCAATGACTGGGGCAAGGCATAGAAGAATTAGCCCCTGCCTATGAGTTATTTTTACGTATGATTCAAGACTTTTAATCTAATAAATGTGTTTCAATAAGTATAGAGCAAAATATTTCTCATGAGTTTAATGTTTAATTCCCGGTATCTGAGTAATGTAGTACTACGGATATCGCAATGAGAATACTATATGAATGCTAAGTTTGGGAGGTAATGTTTTTTCAAATCAACATTGCCAATGGGGCTTTTGAGCTCTGTTCCGAGCTGACAAGCTTATTCGTAATCCGTTTTGTCACTTATTTCTCTCATAAAAGTTTGTTTACTTTAGAGAGGTTTATCGAATTAAGACCTTTCCATGAACAAAGAATAAACAAAAAACATTTATATTACGATGAAGAACGAAGCTTGAATCACGGAATGGACATGCCCCTATCCTGGCTAGGAAACTTCAAGGCTGGTTTCCCTTTGTGGCTTCTTTTCCCTTGGCAGTGGTTAAAGACTCTCCAAGTGCATCAAGTGATGGGTCGCTGCTGGAGTCCGACTCTTCTTATTCTACCTTCAAGTCCAAAATTTCATTCAGCAAATGATCCAGAGCAGGAAAGTTCAAGTGCTTGATCTCGTCTAGGATCCTGTAGACGTCCCAACCCTTTAGGTGATCTCGCCGAGTATAACTAGTAAGACACTCGAGATTGTATCCTTCTTCGTATTCATCTACAAGCATCTTCTAGTGGTCATCCCAGATGATCGGCTTTTCAGAGACATGCATGTCAGTGAGTCGTGGAGATTTGCGATACAAGTGTTCTCTTTTTGGTCGACCTTCTGACGAAGTTGACCAACGTCTAACGAAGAGCAGTCTGTCTGTTGCCCAAGCATTTTGCTCTAAAGTCAGTACATGCTCTAACTCATCCCTCAAGTCTGCCGAAGTCTGCTCCGCTTAAGCCATAGCTTGTAGCTCTAACCTCAATTCCCCCACCGCCCTCGTGAAGTTTTCTTGGTAGTCCTTGGCTTTCATTTCCTTGAGCGTAGCAACATTGACATACATATCAGATTATTTTCCCTGAGGGTGTCCTTCAAAGCTTGCTAATTAGCCTGCATCTTCTTAAGCTCCTCCTATTGGAATGATAATCACTGCTCCAATTCCAACCTCACCTCCATTTCTTGACATAATGTTCGTTCAAGTCCTCGGATTCGCCTGTTCACATAATGTGATTGTTGAGTATACATATCGTGTAGACATTTAATATGAAAACTAGCACAAAATGACGATTTAATCTTTGACGTCGTGAGCAGACCATCTTCTCCACCTCGATGGGTCTAGTAGAACTACCCATCACTATCCTTTTCCAGCCTACTGCATATATCATGACACTTTTCTGGCCCATGAAGTATCATTCTCACCTCTCTGTTGATTGGGCTTTAGTAGGTTGGGAATGGTTATGTGGAGTCCCCTTGGGTGTTTCCTCTGCTACAGCAGGCCACTTGCCAAGGGACAAGTCTTCCACTGCAGGTCTACTCCATTAGTCTGCCTAGCTCGGTACATCCTTGCTAGAGACAATTTGTGGACAATTTCTCTTATAAATAGTCAAACCGGCCAAAGAAATCGGTAATCGCCACTTTAATACTTAGGACTCTCTCATAATTCAATTTCTCTTAAACCCTATTTTGACTTAAGCATCGGAGACTCTTTGACAAACGCAACACCCTTTCCCTCCTCGGGTGTTTGTCAATAAGACTAACAATGTTATTTGTTTTGCAAGTTAATGTTAATTAATCCTTGGCAAAAATATGCATCCACACATGTATAACATGGACTTATAATTAGTAACTCTATGGAGTCCACTTGGGTGTTTTCCATGCTACGGCAGGCCACATGGCAAAAGAAAAGTGATGTTTACGTATGGGGATTTTTTAAGAGAACTATAGTGATTTTTATTTAAAAATTGAGAAGGATTATAATCTTTAAAGAAGATGTCTTGAATTATGTTCGGAAGCTCCTCGAACCAAAAAGACTCATAATCATAGTTCATGAACAACTTGACCAATCTATCAGCCTCCATTGGGATTGTTCTGACATAAAGTTTGGGTGAAATCAGATGAAACTTGGCCGCATTTGAAGAGATTATTACTCAAGATAAATGTAACAAGAATATACATACTAAGTCTCTTCCCATATACAGCGATTCTTACAGTGTCGTTCCAAGCTTTCTCTTCAACATTCTCCGTTCAGCTTGAGTGGGTGTGAAGAGATTATTACTTAAGATAAATGTAACAAGAATATAAAACAGTTCAAAGTTAGTCAAGAAGGTTATTTTAGTAATTCTGTTTTACCTTTCCTTAGTTGTATTTTGACTTCTTTGAATTATAAATATAAATACTAGTTGTAACTTATCATTATTCAATGAAATGAAGTCATTTCTCAATAGCATTAACTAGTAATTTTCGATTTCATCATGTACCATAGCATTTATCATCATCATCTCTTTGTTTAGTAGGAGAAAATGTGTTGTCTTTCCTTTAGCTTGATCCAGTTTCTTTTGAGTAAGGATTCTAAACATATTTAATTGTGGGAATGCATGTTTTATTCCTTGCCAAAATTTGTGTCTGAATGATTGTTATTGTATATTTATGATGACATCAACCTAATGAATATTTTAATTTTAATTTCTACAAAAACATGGGTAACTATTGATATAAAAGTATGTGTCTAACCTGACTTTAACTTATAAATGATAATCCAAACGGCATAATGATTTTCTAGCCTTATCATGAAAGCTATAATGAGGACGTGTATAGGATGATTAGCTTGGATTTTTACTGGTAATATGGTCATGAGAAGCCCGCCATGCGATAAGTTGAGCCGTTTGAATTAAGTCCCCAATTTGAACCTGTTACTCACCAGGTGTTTAACCTTTTATACAAAATATGTCACTTAGTGCTACGATCAAATAGTAATTATCTTCATTTGTAAGTGGCTGATTTGACTTTCGTACATGAAGAAGGCTGCATTCAATTGAGATTTTGAGGAATTTTAATGGATTTATAAATCCATGGATTTTGGTGGAGTTTAATTGATTAGTAGAGATTTTTAATGTAAAATTTTGATTAAATTCCCTCAAAATCTCAGGGAGAGAGTGAGATGTGAGATCCCACATTGACCAACAGATCAATGTGCCTTATATGTACATGTCATCGGAAGTTAAGCGAGTTTGGGCTAGAGCAATCCTAGGATGGATGACCCACTGGGAAGTTGCTCGTGAGTTCCCAAAAACAAAACTGTGAGGGAATGGTAAGCCCAGAGCGGACAATATCATGCTACGGCAGAGTCGAGCCTGGGATGTGACATAATGGTATCAGAGCCACTTTGTCGTTCGGTGCGGATGTGCCTTCGAGGACACCGGGTTCCCCTTAAGTGGGGTGGATTGTAAGATCCCATATTGACCAACGAAGAGGGGGTGATGTGCCTTATATGTACATGCTCCCCTCCCTATAGCACGAGGCCTTTTGAGAATTCACTGGCTTCGGATTCCATCGGAACTCCGAAGTTAAGCGAGTTCAGGCGAGAACATTCCTAGGATGGATGACCCACTGGGAAGTTCTCGTGTGAGTTCCCATAAACAAAACCGTGAGGGAATAGTAAGCCTAAAGCGGACAATATCGTGCTACGGCGGAGCCGAGCCCGGGATGTGACAGAGATTTGTGAATGCTTGTATTCAATTGGGATTTTAAGGGATTTTAATTCTTTTAATGAATCTAGGGGTATTCAATCAGGATTTTACGTGATTCTCTGAAATTCAATGTGTATTCAATCAGGATTTTAAGATAGTTTATTAAAATCCTTAGAAATCTAGGTGTATTCAATTAAGATTTTAAGGAAGTTTATAACATTCCAAGTGTATTCAATTAGAATTTAATTTTAAAGAATTTCAAAAAGTTGAGGAATTAGAGGGAATTGGAGAGATTTTGTAGTGTATTTTAAGCATCCACAAATCTCACCTCTTCCCATAAGATTTCGAGAGAATTGAATCAAAATTTCACATGAAATCTCTACAAATTAATTAAACTCCATAAAAATCCATGGATTTATAAATTCATTAAAATCTCTCCAATTCCTAATTGAATACACCCCCCTAAAATACACTACAAAGTCTCTCCAATTCCCTCAAATTCCTCAACTTTTTAAAATTCTTCAAAACAAATTCCTAATTGAATACACCTGGAATTTATAAACTTCTTTAAAATCATAATTGAATATACCCAGAATTCTAAGGGTTTTAATAAACTATCTTAGAATCCTGATTGAATACCCCTAGATTTATTAAAAGAATTAAAATCCTTCAAAATCCCAATTCATGAATACCGCCCCAAGGAGTTCGATACTAAATTATTATGGCTAATTTATATTTTATGGTTCAACCCAAATTCTCCGCCCTTTAATATTAATATATCATTGTATTCAAAATCTTTTGTACCAAACATTATATATGATTAGTTTCTTTTTATTTTTATTGTTCTCTATCTATAAACTTGTCTGTTCTTCATCAGATTTATCAAAGTAGGAGACTAAACTAACAATGTAGATGCCCATTATTAGTACGGCTTCTTTAAATATGGCCCAACATAAATTAAAGGAAAATACTAGCATGAAAAAGACTTTAAATATAATAGTATTGCTTTCCATATCCTGGCAATTTCTGAGCTCAAATGAGATAGCTAGATAACTCTGCAAATAATTAGGTGGTTTATACTCTCTTAGAGAGCCAAAGGAGCTTAATTAGCAGGTAGCTGTGCGCTTTAATTAAAGTGGTCGATTATGGACATATCTCTTTTCTCTCCTAATAAGGAAGCAAATTTTCTGCAGCAGTACTCCAATCAGGTCAAGGTCAATGGCCTGGCAGCAGCTATAGATATGCAAAGCACCAATCAGCAGCCCCAGAATAGTCACACATCAACAAGCCGTTCATCGGGGTCTAGCGAGCCTTGTCCGGCGGGTACTAAATGGGCCTCGAGGCTTCTCATGGAGTGTGCAAGGGCAGTCTCAGAGAAAGACTCTAGTAAAATTAATCACCTTCTATGGATGTTGAACGAGCTGGCTTCTCCTTATGGGGACTGTGAGCAGAAACTGGTTTCTTATCTTTTGCAGGCTCTCTTTTGCAAGGCTACGGATTCGGGTCTCCGGTGCTACAAAACCCTAACCTCAGTAGCTGAAAAGAGCCACTCCTTTGATTCAGCCAGGAAGTTAATACTTAAATTCCAAGAGGTA
Organism: Heteromeles arbutifolia; assembly: GCA_024362995.1. Classification (NCBI taxonomy): domain Eukaryota; kingdom Viridiplantae; phylum Streptophyta; class Magnoliopsida; order Rosales; family Rosaceae; genus Heteromeles; species Heteromeles arbutifolia. The sequence goes on along the minus strand of JANCRC010000011.1, from coordinate 27,154,256 downwards.
AGCCCTTGGACAACTTTTGGTCATGTGGCTTCAAACGGTGCTATATTGGAAGCCTTGGAGAGAGAAACCAAACTTCACATAATTGATATAAGCAATACCCTTTGCACCCAATGGCCTACTTTGTTAGAAGCTTTGGCCACAAGAAACGATGAGACACCGCATTTAAAGCTCACCGTCGTGGTAACAGCCGGCATAGTCAAGTCAGTGATGAAGGAAATTGGCCAAAGAATGGAGAAATTTGCTAGGTTAATGGGAGTTCCCTTTGAGATTAATGTGATTAGTGGCTTAAACAATTTGGGACAGCTCACAAAAGAGGATCTAGGTGTTCAGGAGGATGAGGCTATTGCTGTGAATTGCATTGGGGCCTTGAGAAGAGTGGAAGTGGAAGAGAGAGGAGCGGTGATTCGGATGTTTCAATCGCTTCGGCCTCGAGTTGTGACTGTTGTTGAGGAAGAAGCTGATCTTTTTAGCTCATCAGTAAATGATGACTTCGTCAAGTACTTTGAAGAGTGCTTTAGGTTTTACACGTTGTACTTTGACATGCTAGAGGAAAGCTTTGTCCCAACTAGCAATGAAAGATTGATGCTAGAGAGGGAGTGCTCGAGAAGCATAATTAGGGTTTTGGGTTGTGATCATCACGATCATGATGCTGACAAAAATGGTGGGGAGTATGAGAGAAGGGAGAGAGGAAACCAATGGTCTGACAGGCTCAAGGCGGCATTTTCACTGGTTGGATTTAGCGACGATGTTGTCGATGATGTCAAGGCGTTGCTGAAGCGGTATCGAGCCAGCTGGGCACTAGTACTACCACCACAAGGAGGAGGAGGAGAAGAAGATATTGATCAAACAGGACTATACTTAACATGGAAAGAGGAACCCGCAGTATGGGCTTCCATATGGAAACCCTCAGCTAATAAAAGTGTGGCTGATTAGTTACTACAATTATTGCAAGCCTAGCTACTACATTCAGTCAGATTCAAGGGAAGTGAAGATCACTTCATACATGGAGTCCCCCCCCCCCCTCTTTTTTTCTTGTGTAATTTTCCTTCTTATTCATGCATGCCTTTTCAATTACGTCCTACTTTTTCTTTTGCTTAGTGCTTGGGAGTTTATGTTCGGTTTTTTTGGTTTTATTTTATTGCTCGTCCTCTTTTTAAGTTCCCCATATATACATATACACATAGCAGTGTTAATTTTTCATTTAGATTGCTTGCTTACAATCTTGTATTCATCCGTGAGTGGCAATGGCAGTCTGTAATCTGCATTTCACAAGATAGTGAACAACCTTATGTACTTTAGGGTTTTTAACTGTTAGGTTTTTTTATTAAAGATATATTGATCAATGATCTAATGATTAAAAAATTCCAAAATATACAACTAAACACTGAAACAAAGTTTTAGTCTATGTCTGTGATGTGGCAATAGTATGCGGATGTTGACCAAAATTATATTGGTTTATGATTGATCTTCCTTTGTTTATATTAGAATTAGAGAGTTTTCATGAAAAGGGTTTGAGCTAAGTTTATTTTAATAAAAAATCATGCTATAATTTTATTTAATTAAAAAGACTTAAATTTTAATGAAAAACCCTTAAATTTTAATAAAAATGACAAAAGAACTTAAATTTTAATGAAAAAGACATAATTTTAATAAAAAGGACAAAAAATCTAACGCGCGGACTCACGGTACACTGTTTATGAAACTTACTACACTGTTTATGAAACTTAACAGTACTATACTGTTTATAAAATTTAACGGTGCTACACTGTTTAAGAGTTCTACTCTGTGAGAAAGGTTTGGTGCCAGAGGCATTCTCTATCATTCAAAGCCTCTGTAATAAACAAAAGTGCTCCAGTTACGAGTTCTACAAAAACGTAATCTCAAACTTGTGTCGCAAAGGAAACACGTATCTAGCGTTTCAGATATTGTACGAAATGACCAAGCACGGTTTCACTCCAGATTCTTATACATATTCATCTCTGATCAGAGTGTTGCGTTTGGAGGGGGTGCTTGATGAGGCAATGGAGATTTTCAAGGTAAAGGAAGAAGACAACCATAGGCCTGATACCGACAATTTCAATGCGAATGGTAATGTCTTAACTACAACATGGGGACGCGAATGATGGGGTCCATCCCTTCGGATCAGTCTGATGAGCAGGAAGATCATCATCGTCGTCGTCATGGTGGCGGAACACGTATTGACACAGGTGTATGGAAATTGCAGGCTTTGTTGATCTTCAACTTCATTTGCTTGAATCGATAGGACTTTGAGGTCCATTTGGATGTTCTGAAATTGGAGATTGAAACAGAGTTGAATTCTAAGAGATTTCGAGAGAGATGGACCTTTGATTGGAAAAAGACTACTGACTGATGGTTTGAAAAAATCCTTCCTCATATTGTTCTTCTTTGTAAGTAAGTGATGGCTTGCACACGCTTTTGTTAGGTATTTTTTTTTTTTTTTCTTTTTCTTGTCCTTATGATTAAATAAAGTTAGTGGATGGTTTTTGGTTAAAACTCAAAGTTTTGAAACTCTTTTCATTAGTTTTCCTTTAAAATTATGTATCTGCTGACCGATTTGACATATCTGATAAATTTACCAAAGGAATCGAAAACTGAAGATATAATATAATACTAATTATATGATGGAAGGTCAATTTATGATTAGCTATGCTTGTATGTCATATAATCGTCAGCTTTATGGATATTGGAATTAAACTTAGATAATTAAAAATAAAAAAAAAAGGGGTAGTTTAATTGGTGCATGCATATTCTAAAATAATTGGCAGCTTCAATAACTAAAGAAAAGCATGCTTTGAGTTTTCAGTATGATCAAGTCAAGAGCCTGCTTTTCCGAAGAGAACGCTTACATATTAGTTGCGTCTAGGGATTCAAAGTTGAATTGAAATTCCAATCGGAATCGAAAATTTCTGTTCCGAGCCTCAACATTTTCGATTCTGGAAATTTTCGAAAATTTTCAATGGCAATTGGAATGTGCTATAGAAAATACCACACATATTCTTATTCTATCATGTTTAGTGTTATATTTAGATATGCTTTTATTTCGCATCTATATATTTAATCATATTATTAAATATTAAAATGAAGAGTATAATCATACCGCACGTACTATTTTATCTTATATAGTATGATTATATGTCATACCTAAACATAACGACCTACGTATATCGCACAAATTTAGAAAGAAAATGTTGAATGATGGATGCATAAAAGTTTGAAAATTTTATCTTTCAAAATGTAGGAATTTCGAATTATGTTCGAAATTTCGAGATAAAACCGATTCCGAAATATCCGAAAATGGAACTAATATGATTCCAAAACTTTTTTGAATTGGCATTGAAATGCTTGTTTTTTATTCGATCCGATTGAAAACCACCCCTAGCTGTGTGTGAACTAAAGAAGTATGAGACGGGTTAACTCGCTATCCATAAAATTAGAACTTAATATCTCACACTTATCAATATAAAAGAACACCATTAATCCATAATTTTAAGTGGCGAGAATGGAAAACGAAATATCAAGTAGAAGTATACAAATTAGTTAACAAAAAGAGGGTCCCAAGAAAGAGCTTGGTGGCAAGCAGAAGTGTACCCAACTAGATCCCATGTTTGCCCTTTGGTTCCATTGATGTGAAGAGCATATTATTGCCTGCCTTTTGATTACTATATATTTTCTCATGTACTGGCTTTAAGCCAACATTATATAGTGGAATGCTACTTTTCTAGTTTGAGATAAGACGGTGTACCCTAGCTCATCTCTTTGCTTTGTATCGTAATTGTTTATCAGATTCTCTTGGTACGTAGTAAATGGTGCTTTAATTCTCTCTCTTTCACACACAAACTCACAGCATCCACATGCATGCGCGTGCATGCTTTTGCTTAATGGATATCTCGGCCACGAGACTTTATTTATAGTAAAAAGTTGTGTGGAAAAGGGTGTCTAAATGGAGGATTCTTTATGAAGAGTTTAAACATCACTATTTCAAGAGGCATGTGTTGGCCAAAATGTGCAACTTTTTTTTTAGTGATATCTTTTCATGAAAAATGTGTAACTTATTCTAGGGATATATTTTGAAGTAGTTGTCAATTAATTGTTGAAGTTGTCATACATTTAATGTAACAGCCCGTCCTGAAGATTTCGTACGACGGATGTGAAATGACGAAAATGCCCTTAGACATTAATTAAGGTATGTGTGTGTATCTAAGTTTGGGAGTTTGGTTTCTCTCTCTCTCCCGCACTCTCTCTCTATCTCTCAGACCTTCTCTCTCTCTCTCTCCCTCTCGGTTTCGTACGGACGGCACCCAAACCCATCTCAAACCTTGCATATCGAGACTAAGGTAAGCAATTTCATGTTCCTTGTGATACTAGGAAGCCATTAGTGCAAGTTTTAGAACTGGAAACCTTCAATTCATCATGAAACCATAACCTCCGATTTGTGCACTGTTCATGCACACGTAAAATGTTGTTTTTCAAAGAATTCTAAGTTCATAGGAAGCTTAAGGAGGTCCTTACGAAGCTCGGAGTGCTTCGTTGGAAGAATTTGGATGTCGGAATCGCGACATCGGAGAGTTTCTTTTTGGCCGAAATTATCGAGGCTTTTTCCGGCGAATCCCTGGCGAGTTGGGGGTCAAGTCAGGTATGGTTGTGTTCATCTTTGTGAGATCTTCATTTTGGTATAAAGTACGTAGAAAATGGTGCAAAAATGAAGAAGTTATGAAGATTTGAAAATTTTCTAGAAACCAGCGAGAATCGGAGTTTCAGATGGCGGCGGACGGCGGCGACCGGCGAGGTTAGCCAGAGAAGAAGAGCGAATATTCCGTCAAGTCTGACGGAATATTCTGACGCCGTCAGGTATCTTTAACGGTTTATGTTACATTTTAACAGAATATTCCACGGAATATTCCTAACGGTGTTATTGTTCCGTTACACGTGCCAAGCACATGGCCGGCGCGTGGGTGGTCAGAAAATTTTTCTAAAAATATGGGGATGTTCCTGAGATTGTGTAGATCACGGTGGTATATTCATATACCCAATTTGAGCAATGTATGAGAAGTTATTTCTAAGGTTTCAATTATGTGCGTTAATTAACGTTATTTCAGTTACTTCTCATATAGGCGAGACCTATCCGGAGGACGAGCGTAGCCAAGCTAGGCACGGAGGTTACGACCCAGCTACTTATCAGCGAATAGGCATTTGTTTTCCGTATATACCTATATAAATGAGATTTTTCATAGAAAATCAGTTTAAGTGAAATGTGATATGAAATGCCATGCAAAGTATCTATTTATTTTATTATGCGTTATTGATTGCTTATATTAATGTTGGTGCTAAGGATGCACAGGTAAGTGGCAGGTAAGTTTATATACTAGTTGATGAGAACGAATAATGTGATGTGATATGATTAGAGCTCATAAACCTGCACACTGATATTAGTGCTCCCGCCCAGAGTAGGGGCTTAGTCTTTCACATGATGTTCACTTCCCGCACCGCATGCTCGCCTTGGATCCAAGTTAAGTGCTCAGTCATGTTGAATAGACCACTATAGGTGGGTTCGACTCGTAGGTGACCCGCGATTTATCGCTCAGTCTTCACGTGATTGTAGTACTAGACCATATTAGTTTATATTCAGTGATGTTGTGCAGACACTAGAGGTGGTATTGATGTGTGTGCAGGGTATATATATGATATGATGAAATTGTTATGAGCTATACAGTCGAGGGCTGAGTTAATATCTAGTATTCAATCACATTCACAGAGTTATGCTTTGGCATTCAGTTATGATACTTTGGCATGGCATACATACATTTATACATACATATTTTCTAGCAAGATTTTGAGAATTATATATATGAGTATATACTTTATTTCTGGGAAATTATACAGGTTTTATGGCGAGGGGTTATAACTTTTGAGAAAAGAAAGGTTTTGAAAAGATTTGTTTCTGACCTACTCAACTTTGTTTTTCGCCCCTCCAGGTATTAGGTAGTGTTTGCTGGTGGCATACGAGGAGCTCATCGGACGTTCTGACAGAATTCACTTATGTAGGACCACCTTCAGGTGTTATTTCTATTTAGTACTTTTGCTTGACTGCACGTAGACTTTTATGCTCTGTATTAGTGGAATTCACACTTCTTTTACACTAGTATTGCTAGTGTTTCGGTTTTAATTGATTCGTAAATTCTATTCTTTATTGCTTCCGCACTATTCACATGGTTACGTCACTCTCACGTGATGGCCAGCATGCCTCACTTTTGGATCGAGGTGTGTCAGATTAGTATCAGAGCATAGGTTTGGCAGTCTTGCATATCTTGTGAATATTCTAATTATCTTGGTGTTTCTGTTAGAACTATGCCGCGTCGTAGAGAGCCACGTCGTTCAGCTGAACCTAGTTTCCCTAATATAGCTCGGTTAGGAGAAGCTATAGCGAATGATATTCAATCAGTTATTCGGCCGCCTCAGCGGATCCCTCTAGAGTCGGTTCATAATTTGAAAATAACCACTTTTGTGGGGAATGAAGGTCCCGAGGGTTCAGAGAAATGGTTGATGCATATTGAGAAAACTTTCAGGCTGATGTAGAGTCAGGGAAGTCTATCTCCGGATAAATGGGTGGAGACGACTTCATGGTTTTTGGGTAAGGAACCAGCTTCATGGTAGGGATAGTTGGCTGATGAGTTACCCCAGGAAGAATCTAGAGATTGGGAGGTATTTAAGCAGTTATTCTATAAGAGATTCATTCCTCTTGCATACATTGATCGTAAGAAACAGTAGCTCACTAGTTTGAGGCAGAAGAAGCTGTCAGCTAACGAGTACTATAAGAAATTTACTGATCTATCTCGTTATCATCCGGAAGTTGCTGCTAATCTAGTTGAGATGTTACGTCGTTTTAAATTGGGCACTAAGAAGAAATGGGGTACCATTGCGACTGCGATTCCCTGTACTACTTATCATGAGTTTTATGAAGCTTTACTTCAGATTGAGGATTCTGAGAATTTACCCAGGGACAGTGAAGAGGAAGAGAAAAATGAGAATCAGAATAAGGATAAGGGTAAAGGTCATTTCTTGCAAGGGCCTCACCAGACTTAGAGCTTTAAGCGTAGTGGGACTAGTTCTAGTTCTTCCAGTGGAGGTTTCAGTTCCACAGGTCAGAGAGGAGGTGGTAGGTTCTTTAGAGATTCCGGATCCCAGAGGCAGGGGAATTTTGGTAAAGGAAATGCACCCTGGTGCCGTAGGTGCAGTAGCCGACATTTAGGGGAATGTCGAAGAGGTAGTAATGGATGTTACAATTGTGGTCAGGAAGGACATCTAGCTAAGTTTTGTCCTCAAGGCCAGCAGAGGCCTCAGCAGCCTTATTTACCACTGCCAGTTCCAACTCAGCAGTTCTCAGGACAAGGTGGTTATACCCAGATGGGTCGTGGTAGTGTATACCACTATCAGGGGGATTCCGTTCCTTATTCTTCGGGACAGTACCAGTACCCTCAGGATCCATATTAGCAGGGCAGTTATGGACAGTATTCAGGAGGATTTATGCCTCCACAGCCGTACTATGGAGGATATATGCCTCAACAGCAGCATTCAGCTGGTGGATCCCAATGGCATTCTAGAGGACTATCTCAGCAGGTTGATGCTACTACCAGTGGAGTTGGGTATTCGAGACAGCACAGTCAACCAGGATAAGGGCGTAATCCTCAAGGGCGAAGAGTTCATGCCAGCAGAGGTAGAGGAAGACAGCAGAACCAGGGACGTATCAACAACCTTTCACTGCAGGATGCTTAGAACAATCCGAACTTGATCATGGGTACGTTAAATATTCTTGGTCATTATGCTAAAATGTTGATTGATTGTGGTGCTACTCATTCGGTAATTTCTCATACGTTTGCTCAATTGACACAACCTCAATCTTCACCTCTTAGGTATGAGTTGGAGTTTGCTATGCCCAGAGGGGAAAAGTGTTATGTAGATTATGTGTATCCAGGTTGTCCCGTATTAGTGGAGAATGTGGTTATGCCTGCTAACCTCACTCTGCTAGACATTGTGGATTTTGACGTTATCTTAGGCACAGATTGGTTGCATTACAATCGTGCCTAGATTGATTGTTACGGGAAATCAGTGACCTTTCATCGTCCTGGATTACCTGAGGTTACATTCTGTGGTGAGCCTAGTGGATTGGGGCATGGAATTATTTCAGCCGTGAGAGCCAAAAAGTTACTAAAGAAAAGTTGTCAATGGCACTTGGCTCACGTGGTACTAAATGATGATGCTCCGGTTAGCGTGGAAAATGTCAAGGTGGTCAGACACTTTTTTGATGTTTTCCCTGATGGTTTACCTGGATTGCCGCCAGATCATGATGTGGAGTTTGCCATTGATTTACTACCAGGTACTGATCCTATTTCTTTAACTCCTTATCGTATGGCTCCTGCGAAGTTAAGAGAATTGAAGATTCAGTTACAAGAGTTGGTTGATAAAGGTTTCATTCAACCTAGTACTTCACCTTAGGAAGCTCCAGTTTTGTTTGTTCGGAAGAAGGACGATACTTTGAGGCTTTGCATTGATTACAGGCAATTGAATCGAATGATGATTAAAAATCGTTATCCTTTGCCTCGTATTGACGATCTTTTTTATTAACTCAGAGGTGCCTGCGTATTTTCTAAGATTGATCTAAGGTCTGGTTATTATCAATTGAAGATTAGGAGCGACGATGTTCCTAAAACTGCTTTCAGGACTCGTTATGGTCATTATGAGTTTCTCGTGATGCCATTTGGATTAACGAATGCACCAGCAGCTTTCATGGGTTTGATGAATAAGGTGTTTCAGCAGTATTTAGATAGATTCATCATTGTCTTCATTGATGACATTCTGGTGTATTCTATGTCAAAAGCAGACCATGTCCGACATCTTACTTTGGTGTTGAAAAAGCTGAGGGAACATCGATTATATGCTAAGTTCAGTAAGTGCCAATTCTGGTTAGATCAAGTTGCTTTCTTGGGGCATATTGTTTCAGCTCAGGGTATTCAGGTAGACCCTCAGAAGATAGCTGCTATGGAGAATTGGGAGCAGCCGCGAACTGTCACCGAGGTACGGAGTTTCCTTGGTTTAGCGAGTTATTATCGGTGATTTGTTAAGGATTTCTCAGTTATGGCTTTACCACTAACGAGGTTGACCATGAAGGAAGTTAAATTCGAATGGGATGATAATTGTGAACAGAGTTTCCAGCAGTTGAAGTATTACCTCACTCATGCTCATGTTTTGACTCTTCCTGATGACAGTGGTAATTTTGAGGTTTACAGCGAAGCTTCTTTGAATGGCTTGGGATGCGTGTTGATGCAGCATGGTAGGGTAATTGCTTACGCTTCGCGTTAGTTAAAGCCTTATGAGATGAATTACCCTACACATGACTTAGAGTTGGCAGCCATTATTTTCGCTTTGAAGATTTGGAGACACTATCTCTATGGTGAGAAGTGTAGGATTTTCTCAGATCACAAGAGTCTTCAGTACTTGTTCACGCAGAAAGATTTGAATCTTCGTCAGCGGAGATGGATTAAGTTGCTAAGTGACTATGATTGCAGGATTGAGTATCACCCTGGACATGCTAATGTGGTGGCTGATGCTTTGAGTAGGAAATCTCAAGGTTGGGTTAATACTTTGTATGCTTCTCGTGTTCCTCTTCTTATAGATTTGAGGTCTACTGGAGTGAAATTAAAATTGGAAGAACAAGAAGGAACTGTGGTAGAACAAGAAAGAGCCTTACTTGCTAGTTTCCAAGTTGGGCCTATTTTGATTGATCGTATACTCGAGACTCAGATGAATAACGAAGTGGTTCAAGAGTTAATTCATTTGAGGAATCAAGGGAAAAAGAAAAATCTCAGAGTTAGAGAGACGGATGGCATGCTTATACAAGAGAATATGATGTACGTGCCAAATAATGAGGAATTAAAGAAGGCAATTCTTGATGAGGCACACATTTCAGCTTATGCGATGCATCCAGGAGGAACAAAAATTTATCATACCATTAGGCCATTTTATTATTGGCCAAGTATGAAAAGAGAAATTGCTGAGTATGTAAGCAGGTGTGTCGTATGTCAGCAAATCAAAGCTAAAAGAAAGAAGTCGTTTGGTTTTTCACATCCACTTCCCATTCCACAGTGAAAATGGGAAAATATTACTATGGATTTTGTGTACAAGCTTCCTCGTACACAAAACGGCTATGATGGAATTTGGGTGGTTGTTGATCGGCTTACTAAGTCAGCGCACTTCATTCCTATGAGGGAAAAGTATTCTTTGAACAAGTTAGCCGAGTTGTTCATCACGAAGATTGTGAAGTATCATGGAGTTCCTGTGAGTATTATTTCAGATCGAGATCCAAGATTTACTTCTAAGTTTTGGATAGCATTCCAGAAAGCTTTGGGTTCGAGATTACTGTACAACACGGCATATCATCCTCAGATAGACGGACAATCTGAGAGGACGATTCAGACTTTGGAAGATATGCTAAGATCTTCGGTGTTGCAGTTTGGCGACACTTGGCATAAGCGGTTGGATTTGATGGAATTCGCCTATAACAACAGCTTTCACTCGAGTATTGGTGTGGCGCCATTCGAGGCATTATATGGCAAGCCTTGTCGTACACCTTTATGTTGGTCAGAGGTTGATGAACGAGTTTTAGTGGGCCCTGAGTTAGTGGAGAAGACTACTCAGAACATTCAGGTTATTAAGTCTAATATGAAAGCGGCCCAAGATCACCAAAAGAGTTTAGCAGATAGACATGCCACTGATCGAGTGCACAAGGTTGGTGATTAGGTATTTCTGAAGTTATCGCCGTGGCGAGGTGTAGTACGATTCGGGAAGAAAGGCAAGCTAAGTCCTAGGTTCATCGGACCTTATCAGATCACCGAGCAAGTTGGTGAAGTTGCTTACAGACTTGAGTTGCCGTCAGAGCTGTTTAAGGTACATAATGTGTTTCATGTACCGATGCTTCGACATTATGTGGCAGATCCTTCGCATGTGATACCTCATCAACCCTTAAAGATCAGTTCAGATTTGACTTATGATAAGGAGCCGGTGACGATACTCGATTGGAAGGAAAAGGTTCTGAGGAATAAGACAGTGCAATTAGTTAAAGTCTTGTGGAGGAACCATTCAGTGGAAGAAGCGACATGGGAAACAGAGGACATGATGAGGGAGATGTACCGAAGGTTGTTTTATGAGTACTAGTGGATGATTTTGGTTGTGTAAATTTCGGGGACAAAATTTTATAAGGTGGGTAGATTGTAACAGCCCGTCCTAGAGATTTCGTACGACGGATGTGAAATGACAAAAATGCCCCTAGGCATTAATTAAGGTATGTGTGTGTATCTAAGTTTGGGAGTTTGGTTGGTGGTATTTGGACCACACACACACACACACACATTCACACTTTTTCTCTCTCTCACTCCCGCACTCTCTTTCTATCTCTCAGACCTTCTCTCTCTTTCTCCCTCTCGATTTCGTATGGACGGCACCCAAACCTATCTCAAACCTTGCAGATCGAGACTAAGGTAAGCAATTTCATGTTCCTTGTGATACTAGGAAGCCATTAGTGCAAGTTTTAGAACTGGAAACCTTCGATTTATCACGAAACCGTAACCTTATATTTGTGCATTGTTCATGCACACGTAAAATGTTGTTTTTCAGGGAATTCTAAGTTCATAGGAAGCTTAAGGAGGTCCTTACGAAGCTCGAAGTGCTTCGTTGGAAGAATTTGGACGTCGAAATCGCGGGATCGGAGAGTTTCTTTTTTGCCAGAATTATCGAGGCTTTTTATTGCGAATCCCCTGCGAGTTGGGGGTCGAGTCAGGTATGGTTGTGTTCATCCTTGTGAGATCTTCATTTTGGTATAAAGTACGTAGAAAATGGTGCAAAATGAAGAAGTTATGAAGATTTGAAAATTTTCCAGAAACCGGCGAGAATCAAAGTTTCAGACGACGGCGTTGACGGCGGCGGACGGCGGCGACCGACGAGGTTCACCAGAGAAGAAGAACGAATATTCCGTCAAGTCTGATGGAATATTCTGACGCCGTCAGGTATCTTTAATGGTTTCTGTTACGTTTTAACGGAATATTCCTAACGGTGTTTCTGTTCCGTTACACGTGCCAGGCACGTGGCCGGCGCGTGGGTGGTCGGAAATTTTTTCTTAAAATATGGGCATGTTCCTGAGATTGTGTAGATCATGGTGGTATATTCATATACCCAATCTGAGCCATGTATGAGAAGTTATTTCTAAGGTTTCAATTATGTGCGTTAATTAACGTTATTTCAGTTACTTCTCATATAGGCGAGACCTATCCGGAGGACGAGCGTAGCCAGGCTAGGCACAGGGGTTACGACCCGGCTACTTATCAGTGAGTGGGCATTTGTTTTCCGTATATACGTATATAAATGAGATTTTTCCCAGAAAATCAGTTTAAATGAAATGTGATATGAAATGCCATGCCATGCAATGTATCTATTTATTTTATTATGCGTTATTGATTGCTTATATTAATGTTGGTGCTCAGGATGCACAGGTAAGTGGCAGGTAAGTTTATATACCAGTTGATGAGAACGGATAATGTGATGTGATATGATTAGAGCTTATAAACCTGCACACTGATATTAGTGCTCCCGCCCAAAGTAGGGGCTTAGTCTTTCACGTGATGTTCACCCCCGCACCGCATGCTCGCCTTGGATCTAAGTTAGGTGCTCAGTCCTGTCGAATAGACCACTATAGGTGGGTTCGACTCGTAGGTGATTCGCGATTTATCGCTCAGTCTTCACGTGATTGTAGCACTAGAGCACATTAGTTTATATTCAATGATGTTGTGCAGACCACTAGAGGTGGTATTGATGTGTGTGCACGGTATATATATGATATGATGAGATTTTTATGAGCTATATGATATGATGAGATTGTTATGAGCTATATACAGTCAAGGGCTGAGTTAATATCTAGTATTCAATCACATTCACAGAGTTATGCTTTGGCATTCAGTTATGATACTTTGGCATGGCATACATACATATTTTCCAGCAGGATTTTGAGAATTATATATATGATTATATACTTTATTTCTGGGAAATTATACAGGTTTTACGGCGAGGGGTTATAACTTTTGAGAAAAGAAAGGTTTTGAAAAGATTTGTTTCTGACCCACTCAACTTTGTTTTTCGCCCCTCCAGGTATTAGGTAGTGTTTGTTGGTGGCATACGAGGAGCTCATCGGATGTTCTGACAGAATTCACTTATGTAGGACCACCTTCGGGTGTTATTTCTATTTAGTACTTCTGCTTGACTGCACGTAGACTTTTATGCTCTGTATTAGTGGAATTCACACTTCTTTTACACTAGTATTGCTAGTGTTTCGGTTTTAATTTATTCGTAAATTCTATTCTTTATTGCTTCCGCACTGTGCACATGGTTACGTCACTCTCACGCCAGCACGCCCCACTTTTGGGTCGGGGTGTGTCATTTAACAACAATATTGCGTATCGTTCCCAGGCCACTGATCTTGTCGCTGCTTTCATTTTGTCTGATAGCAAATTTAGGGTTCTAACATTAAGTGGTCCCAATGTAAAGTATAAAAAATAAAAAAATAAAAAAATAGACAAAAATAACATTCAAAAATCAAACAATAAATATTTTTCTTTCAAAACCATTAGGGGTTCAATTCGGTTTTTTCTAAAACCGAAAACTAAACATCAATTACTATTCGATTCGGTTTGATTCTGTTTTTTCAATTTGTAAAGGAGAAACCGGATTATTTGGGTTTTTTTTAATTTTTTTTTACCTAGAAATTGGAGGGAAAACGAAGAAAAAAAAATATAATGTACAAGAATTTCAACATATTGGGGCCTTAAGTTGGTTTTACCTATGGATAGTTTCGGTTTGGGAACTGAATCGAAAATGGATTCCCGAAATAGTCGGAAAATTTTTTCTTGGCTCGATTCCAAACCGAAATTTTAGGATCCCGAAAATCGGGAATACTAAAACTTATTTCGGTTTTGGGTTGTTTGGTAAAGTGCGGTTTTGGCAATGACTGAAGTTCAGTAGCGGCTGAAACGCGGTGGTTGTGGCTGATTTGTGGTGGTGGTGGCGAGAACAAGGATGGGAGGAAGCATCTTGGTGATGGTGATGGTCGTCGTGCTAGAACAACTGAGAGAGGGAGATAGAGGAATGGTTGAGAAACAAAGCTAGAGATGGATAGATAGATAGAGAGAGATAGAGAGATTCTGCAAGTCTATAATTGGAGTGAGGTTGAGGAGAGAGTGAAAGGATAATAGCTAGGGTTTTGAGGGTGTTGGGGCCTTTTTCGGTCGAAGGTTTGTTGGGCTTTTGTATCATAAAGAAGTGACTGGAGCCTTTATGCCCCTCATATCTAAGTTAGTGAGAACTAGGCCTAAAGCATCATGATGGATAAACAAGTCCTAAGGAATGATTTGTTGTTCCTTTAACAGCTCCAAAGTGTTGGGTCGATTTTTTGTTGAAATTTTTCTAGCGTCCTCATAGTTCTGTCGATGGTTATTGAAGTGCTTCCCGCGACTGTTGAGGTGGTGACTTAATGTTGAAAAGGGCAAGGCATGAGAGATTGAAGTGTGGAAGCTAAAGATCCACATGTTTAACTGAGAGTATAAGATTTGGCTTTAGAAGAAATGTTTTGAAGAGATCTTTGGTGGTAGAGATTAGGGTTTCAAGGATGAGAACGTGAGAAAAATGGCTGAGGTTACAGCTTACTGTGAGGTTTTTACAGTAGCTAGGAGGAAATGACTTGAAGGTGGGAAGCTTGTAGCTAGTGCAGGAAGCTTGCAGTAGCCAAGAGAGATTTCCAACAACTGGAAGGAAGGGTTTTTCCTCTTTTGATTACATTTGAGCGTCCTCTCCTTCTCAGTGCCTAGCCCTGAGGGAATGCAAGTGGTGTCACCGCACAGGGCCCCCAAATCAGAAGGGTCCCCGAGTTTTCAATATTGCATGCATATACGTATATATAGTAGTATGTGTAGAATATTACAAACTTGAGTCTTAGTGCAATTGGTATTATTGCTTCTTTACATCAGCCTAGGGGATGGGTTTGAAACTCGTCTCCATCATTTTTTTCAATTTATTTTTATTAAATGCATAAGCTTCCACAAAATAATATAAAAATTTCACACAATAGCATGAAAATTCGAACCCTAACCCTCTAAATAGTTAAGCAAACACAATACGCCACCTTTCATTTGTTGATTTGTTAAATTTGTTTGTGCTATTAGAATATATAGACGCTCAATTATAAACTAAAATTATTTTTTTGAACAAAAAAATAAAAAAATAAATCTTTAGTACTTTTTAGGGCCTCTAATTCACTTTCACATAGGACTCATGAATCTCAGGGCTAGCCCTGCTTCTCCCTTTCCCATTCATCTGATATTGCTTGCTTTTAAAGAAGGTGAGCACTATCTCTTATTTATGCTAGGTAAAAGGATGTGCTAGAAACTACTTGTTTCTAGCGGATAAATGAATGGATCAAAACCTTCTTATGTCCTATGGATAGTAGGAGGTGCCAGAAGTAGCTAATTTCCAACTGCTACAATGGTGGAATAGAATATTTTAGTAACCTATGGATAAAACGATGAGATGAGTTGCAACCGCCCGTTCGCCTGCAGGGTGGTAAGGCATCACTCATGCCAGCAGCCAACCTTCTGATAATTATGCTCTAGTTGAATTAAGAAAAGAGAATATCTTTTGATTGCATTTGAAACGACAAGAAGTGTGCCTTTCCCTATCAAAGCCCTTGAATATTAGGCACAAAGGGCGTTCTGAGGCTGAATCGTGTGGATTCACCAGGCACCCATATATTAATTTGTTGAAAACAACTCATTCGCTTATTTGTATTTCTACAATCATGCTTACCAATATGCAACTGACTTTAGTCAGCCTATGCGGATTTCTCGTTTTTCCAGGGACAAGAAGAACCAGCTCTCAACAACAGCCGAAGGTGAGGTGTCTCTATCTATAGTTGACTACCCATTTTTAACCTAAGGCACCTTCGGCCAACGGAGAGATTTTTCAATGTAACGGGAACACGAGTGGTACATCACGTGTCACTATACAAATGGTGAGATATGTGTGTTAAAAAGTTAATAACTTTAAAAATAAAATTTCCCACCACTTATATAAAAACACGTGGTGTATCACTCGTGTTCCGATCACAATGAAAAATTTCTCCAACGCCCTTACGTATATGAATTTCTGAAAGAATGAAGGAGTGGAACCTTCCTCTGAATCACTTCAGCGGCAAGAGATTCCGGAATTACTACACACGATAAGGGGACTTTGTCACCCTTTAGTTTTTATAGATATTGAGTTTGTACAGTAACTCAACTTTGAGTATGGAATTTACTTTGACTTCGCTTCCTGTTAGGTTTTTTCCTTCCAATAAACTTTGAGTATGAAATTATGACTGTCATTCCTCGATGTGCTTTAGTAAGAAGATTTTAACTTAAGCGCATTTTTGTCAAAGAGGACTTGTAAAGATTGACTTTGGGATCATCACTATTTTCTTTTCGTGGGTTGTAAATAGGTTACTAAAGCCGATTTCCCAAATGTCACTTAGTACTATGGTCTAGTGATATTCATCTTCACTTGTAAGTGAGAAACCTTAAGTTCGATTCTTACCAAAGGCGAATTTGAACCACATTATTCCTAGCTCATTGTGAGGCTAAGCTCACCCATCTTCTTTAATGTAGATTATATCGTGTGTTCAGAAGAAAAAAAAAAGAACCCGAGTTCAAATAAAAGTGTTTCGGCCCAAAAAAAATGTTTAGCTCAGTGGTCATCAGTTCAAGTTGGGCCTGTGGTAGAGATCAGGAAATGCCCATTGGAAGCTCATTACAAAATTGTCCTAATAACACCTGTTATTCAGGGTTACGACGGGTAAAGTGCCTCAAACTTTCAAGGGTTTAAGCAGCCTCTTACGCCTTCAGGTATATATACTTATATAAAGCTCAGAACACAAACCCGCGGCTGGGAGCGTATCGATCTACTCTACCAGGAGAGGAAGCAAAGGGTTGCTCTCGGCCATTAAAATGGTATCTTCAATTTCTCCTTCAGTCAACATGTTTCTGCATCCATAAGCGTATTAATATGCATATATATGTATGTGTGTGTGTGTGTGTGTAATATATGTATGAACTTATCATGTAGTCATATGGGTTCTCTTCAAAACGTATTTGTGATTTGTTCAATTGTAGGATAAATATTATGGGTTATTTGCGAATTCTAGTTTTAAATTACATTTTGGTGAGTGCATATTTGAGGGTTTTTAATATAGATGCATGAATTTGTCAAAGTCTTAGATGCGATGCATTTTAGGTGTGAGTTAATTGGCATCCAATCCAATAGTAAATGGAAACTTGCGAATGAAATTCAGGGTTTATGTAGAGAAAATGATACATATACACACACACAGGCTCTTTAATGGGGATTTGTTGTGGGACACACTCCACATCGACCTTTAACGATCTGAACCGTCTATTTTGTAAGTCTTAATTCATAGATCATCCTAGCAAAAATTCAATCCAATCCGAAATCATTTGCCTATTTAATTATCACGATGAAAATTCATTGTTTCTTATAAAACAAAGTGTTCGTCAATTTCTTTGGACTCATTTAGATGTTTCAAATATTTCTGATTTGGCTAATATTTTGCAAGAATGATCTATGAGGTGCAACTTGAAAAATAGACGGTTCGGACTGTTGAAGTTCAATGTGGTGTGGGCACCACAACTATTCCTTTTTAAAAAAAAAAATGGGGATCCCTTCCCTCAAAGGCATCCTTATATATATATACACAGAAATAGTGGATGTGGTTAAGATGAATTTCCTTGAAATAATGTTGTGTGTATATTTAGGTAACTGAATTGGGTTTAAAATGTAAATGTATAGTCTTTCAGTGTTGTTTGGTGGTTCTGATCTTAGATTGTGGTGCTATTATTGGAGTGTCACAAACTGCTTCTTACTTCTATCATAGCGTATTGTATACAAACTCATGACAGCAGTATTTTAGTCTTGGGACCTTACAGTAGTAACAGCAAGTGTTGAAATCTTCAGAAGCTGTCTTGTTTTCTATCAAATGCATGAGGTTTTCTGTAAGAACTGCCATAGTTCATCAGTGTCAAGAGTCTTTTAATTATGATGTACGGATACTTCAATTTGACCGCGTATCCCGTATATGATACTTTTCGGATACGATACTTGTCAAATACTCTTGGATACGTATCATGTCAATGGATACACTTTGACTTGATGGATACACATGTCCCACATTTGAGATACACGTATCATGCTTTTAGGATACTTTTACACTTTCAAATACGAAATTAAAAGGAAAAAATTACTAAGAGACGGAACTTTAATTGATATCTGATGAATATGAAGCACTAACCTCTAATTGAAACTATGAATACAACTCCCACACTTCTTCTATATATATCAAGGGAATTTTTATTTTTATTTTTTTATTTATTTATTTATTTTTATTTGTTATCAAACGATAGATTTTGTTAGATTAGGTGTTAAGATTAGCCACTTACGGGGTTCGAACTTACGCTGTCATGCAAGCGCTCAACTCCTTTCCACCACTGTGGCAAAGGGCCACTTGCATATATCAAGGGAATTAGATTTCCAACTTTTCTTCTCCAACAAATCAAATGAACTGATGAAATCGAATTCTTGTGTTATCAAAATATGTTATAAATTATATATTTTTATTTGGTATATTATTATATAATTTTCATGCTATATATATCGCGTATCATATCCTACTTTTCAGAGATTTTTCGTATTGCCGTATTGTGTCGTATGGTATTGCCGTATTGTGTCGTATGGTATTACCGTATCCGTATCCGTGCTTCATAAGCCTGGAAATGATTTAATGAGATTTTCATTTTGTGTTTACTCGATGATGATATCTGTATTAATTGATCATATGCTGGTGTTGTTTCTTTGACAGCCTAAACAAATCCATGAAATTAAGGATTTCCTTCTCACCGCAAGAAGGAAAGATGCACGCTCTGTGAAAATCAAGAAGACCAAAGTTGCGGTGAAGTTCAAGGTTCGTTGCTCCAAGTACCTTTACACACTTTGTGTGTTTGACTCAGAGAAAGCTGATAAGTTGAAGCAGTCTCTTCCTCCAGGTAAATTGTTGTGAAAACACTATCATCTGTTAAACACCGCTTGTAACAAAATGTTATTTAATGGTTCACCATACTGTCGCTGTTGCTGTGACGTGTACAAACAACAAACTGTTATTTAACGACATACTCCGAAACCAGAGTTACATTTGTATCAGATGTGCATGCAGAGGCTAGACATGTTAGTGGATGTCATACTCTTTTAGATATCTGTATGCACTTCCTGAAGCTATTAGGTTTCTTGATTCTATGCGTAACAATTCGGGTTTCTGGATGTTGATAAGATTCTGCACAGCACAGCACATTGGTGTCACAATCAGTTATCATCAAAATTCTCGACAAAATTAAATGTGCAAACACAGTTGAATGCTTCGTGTTAGTTTGTGCATTTACAATATTTCCCTAGGCTGCTTTCAATATTGAATTGAAGTCAGTTTTATGTCAATGACGTGGGCAATTTTCTTAAGCTTCAGAATACTTGATATTTTTTCGATCATTTGTTTTTCTTGCTGATTCAACGACTATTTTTGATCTGCAGGTCTGAATGTGCAAGACCTGTGAAATGTAATCGTCAGCGGAGCTTGTCAGATGGTTAGTCGGACTTGAGAGTTGGAGACTTGCCTTTTGTGGGTGTTTTTTTTTTACCGTAATTGATATTTTGCGAGGAGTTTTGCATTCATTCTGCACTAGTTTGATGGATTGTGTTTAACTTATAAAATTGTGTCGATTTAGACTTGTTTCGTTGTAGTAATGCAGTTATCAGTTTGAGTCTCTGTTTTTGCTTAAATGATTCCTTTGATAAATTATTCATGAATATGCAACTATATTGGCTGGAAATGGACTGATTGGCTGAATATATTACATTATCTATTTTTACTTGAAAGAGTTTTTATTTTATTTTGTTTTGTTTGTTAAATCGATTTTTTTTTAATTCTTTTCATATTTTAATTTATGTTCTCCAAGTTGCAAAATATCCTCGAAAAAAGGGGCCGAAATGTGTGTAACCTGGACAACATATGAGCCCAATACTAGTAAAAACTGCAACATCAAAGCCCGTAGGACAAAACCCTACAAAATTGTTTTCCAACCCCGCCTTGTGAACTCCCAGCCCTTCTCCGGTTCACCCAACAGCTCAACAAGCAAAAGCAAAAGCCAAATGGTACGTTTTTTCGCTCGGTTGTGTTGTTACAGGGAAGTAAGAGTTTATTTCAATATTGTCATTTAGTACTACGGTCTAGTGGTATTTCTTTCACTTGTAAGTGTGAGTTCTTAAGTTCGATTTTCGTCAAAAACGAATTTGAATCGCATTATTGCTAACTCATTGGAATACTTAAATTAGGTATTGGGCTTGGCCAAGGCTCAATTCTCTAAATCCACTTGGTTTGCTTACTGGTTCTTTGATGTTGACACAAACAGTAAGCAGCCCAAAGTTTAAAAGTACCTTTGACATGGCATGTTTAGGCGGCAAGATCACCCTCATTCACACTGAAGGAAGGATTTTGCAATCGGTTTTTTCACAGAGAAAATCACTTTTCAATGGCAAAGTTGTCGATACGATAGGATCAATGCTCAAGTATCCAAGTGGGAGACTCATCCTCTAACAAAGTCACATCGACCACTTGAACTTGAGCCATGAACTTACTTTGAAAGATAGGAGCAATTTCTATAAAAGGCAGCGGAGGCATTGAAGAAAATGACATTCAACTCAACACAAAGACTTCTAAAGCTCTGCAATCTACTTTCCAATTATTCCCTTTGTAGTTCAAACATTCATTTGTATTTCAAACATTCCTTTGCATTTACAACTCTGATACTTTCCTTTGTAGCATCGGTTTCCTATATTAAAGTCCTCAGAATATCGCCAATAACTGCAAGAACTTGCCCAAATAGGTTTAAACTTTGCTTGATTGCTTGTATTTATCATTTACTTTCAAATTATTGTCCTTTCATGCTATTTATTGTCCTTTTGACTAACATTCCATAAGTATTTGCAAGCATTTTTCTTACAATTCTCACTTTATTTTACTTTGCTTTCTGTTTTTATTTTTCTTACAAGGATTGCAAACTGGTTTGAATCATCACTAATGAGTTTGTGGTATTGTTTTGGCATTCAATACAAGAGAAATATAAAGTCCTTGTCTTCACGGCATAGAAAGAACTTAAATATGGACTTAAACCCCTTCATAAGTACAATCTTGAGGCGCAAGCAAATGACCTATATAAGACCTAAAAGGAAACAATCTGTTGGTCTTGGCACATCCAAAAACAATTAAATTTGTAAGAGAACCTAAGAGCCTATTCAAGGCTTTGTTAAGGCACCTTCAAATTGACAAGAGTTCATCACTCACGCAGAGGAGTTGTGTGTGAATCTCACAACCAACAGATTCCATCCACGATCATGTTTGAAAGTAAATGACTCACTAAGAATCTTGTTCGTGTATGATTTTGTTCAAGTGATGAATGATTGCTTTTAAAACATGTGAACATACAAACCCTAACAGCCGAAGCAGACCCATGAAATCAAGAATTTCCTTGTGAGCGCAAGAAGGAAGGATGCCCGCTCTGTCAAAACAAAGAGGACCAACGATGCTGTCAAGTTCAAGGTTCGGTGCGACTTAATATGTGATGCTAACTCATTGTTATGAATACGATTAGCTTAATCGCATTTGGGAAGGTTATTTCAATGTTAATTGAGAGTTTAATTAAGTTGCATTAGTTTAAGTGCCAGCCGGGCTTTAAGTGGAAGAAAAGGGAATATATGTAACAAATTGGAAGGGTTTTATCCCAACGGTCATTTTGCTATAAAAAAAACAATATTAAAAAAAATACTCTCTCTCTCTCTCTCTCTCTCTCTCGTCTTCATCACTGCACATTCCAATTTCTGTGCTAACTTGCAGGTTGAGAAAAGGTTCTAAGAAATTGAACCTATCATTGGTATCATCCTCTTGATTCTGACCTCCCTCTTGTATGCCCCGACAAACCACGACTTCGCGTCTCTCTACCATGGATGCTCGTCTTGCTGCCATTGAAGCTTCCTTGGAAGCTATTCCTCAGCTCGTCCAATCTTCCATTGCTGCGGTTAATGCTTCCATGGCTACAACGATGGACACTAAGTTGGCTATTTGCTTCGAACAGTTTCGCAGGGAGCAATCGTACACGGGTGGTGGTGGTAGTTCTTCAGATCCAATAGCTCCGACGGTCGATCCAGTGGCTCCATCCCCGATCCTCACTGGCGATGATGAATTCCAGTGTATTGACACTCCCAAACCTCATCGTCGTGATAATTTCGAAGGAGGAGGTTATAATCTTGGCCCTCAATGGCAACAACATCTGGATTTCCCTCGTTTTTCAAACTGCGACGATCCTTTAGCTTGGATCT
This sequence comes from Heteromeles arbutifolia, assembly GCA_024362995.1. Lineage (NCBI taxonomy): Eukaryota > Viridiplantae > Streptophyta > Magnoliopsida > Rosales > Rosaceae > Heteromeles > Heteromeles arbutifolia. The sequence goes on along the minus strand of JANCRC010000011.1, from coordinate 27,131,681 downwards.
ACAAGGACGAGCAGTACTTCGCCTATTACAACACTCCTGAACATTAACGGGTGCTCATCGCATCCTTTTACTTGGAGAATGAAGCTCTTCATTGGTTCCGCTGGCGTGATTGTATCCGATCTACTCCTCATCGGCCAGATTTTACCAAGGCACTGTGCCAAGAGTTTGGTCCCTCCGAGTTTGAAGATTGCATAGAATCCCTATTCAAACTCAGGCATATAGGTACCCTCAAGGAATACATTCTTGAATCTCGTAGATTACCCAATCGTACTACTGAGGTTGTTGAAGAGTTGTTTCATTGGGGGGTTAAGTTGAAACCAACTTCTGTTCAGGAGGCTATAGCTATTGCTACACAACTAGGCACTAAGCTAGCTGGTCTGAAAACTGTGACACATAAACCTGCACAAATTGCTCGACCACCTGTGTTGCCTGTTCCCAATGTTGTTAGACCTCGAATTCCAGCCTTGCCTTACAAGAAATTAACTCCTGAGGAAGTGCGGAGAAAGAAGGATATGGGTGAATGTTGGTTATGTGAGGATAAGTGGGTTAGGGGACATAAATGTGCTTATAAACAATTGTTGATGCTGGATGTTCTTGATGAGGATGACTTAGTAGATAAAATACCACCTGAATTACAAGATGAATTACAAACTATGGAACTCAGTGAGTGCATTTTACGGCACCTTTGAGAAACCATCTGTTAAAACTATGAAGATTCTTGGTATTTTGAACAACCAATCAGTTTGCATCCTTTTGGATTCGGGTAGAAGTAGGTGGATATCACTGTCATATGGACCTGTTTGCACTACCTTTGGGGGGTTGTGATGTGGTCTTTGGGGTACAATGGCTATCTTCTGCGAGACCAGTCCTATGGGATTTCCAGGATTTAACTATGGAGTTCAAAATGGGCAAACAGAAGTACAAATTGTCTCACTGTTCACCTCCTCAGTCCACTATTAACGAAATCACACTTCAACAGCTAGATAAAGAGATCTCTAATTCGAATTTGGGAGTTTTGTTGTATTCTTTGGATGCTGGCAAGATTGATTCCACAGGTTTAACAGATCAATAGCTCATGGAGTTGCAGATAGTTCTGAGAGAATTTCAAGAAGTGTTTGTTGTTCCCACTACACTACCACCCCCAAAACTCATGATCACAAAATCTCATTGATTCCGGGAGCTAAACCACCTAATATCAAGGCCATACCACTATGGTGTTGTGCAGAAAACTGAAATTGAAAGGGCAGTACAAGAATTGTTAGCTTCTGGTTATATAAGGCATAGTCATAGCCCTTTCTCCTTTCCTGTGTTGTTAGTGAAAAAGAAAGAAGGAACATGGAGGTTGTACATGGACTATAGGGAATTGAACAACATCAATGTCAAGGATAAATATCCAATCCCTTTAATTGATGACTTACTGGATGAATTGTTTGGTTCTAAGTATTTCACTAAGTTGGATCTCAGGTCTGGTTATCATCAAATCAGAATGAATGAAGCTGATGTGGAAAAAACTGCATTTAGAACTCATAAGGGCCACTATGAGTCCTGGTAATGCCCTTTGGGCTTACTAATGCACTGCCACTTTCGAAAGTTTTATGAATGAGATCTTCAAGCCCTATCTCAGGAAATTCATTTTAGTATTCTTTGATGACATTCTTATATATAATAAGACTTGGGAAGAGCATTTGAGTCATCTATATAAGACCCTGGAGTTGCTGCAGCACCACCAATTATTTGTCAAGCAACTAAAGTGTTCTTTTGGGCACAACAGGTGGACTATTTGGGCCATATAGGCTCTGATGAAGGAGTGACAGCTGACCCTACCAAGATACAAGCCATTGTCAATTGGCCCACCCCAAGAAATGTCAAGGAGCTTAGGGGGTTTTTAGGTTTGACGGGTTAATACAGGAAGTTTGTTAAAGGTTATGGCAAAATTTGCCGACTTTGTACCAACTCACAAGGAAAGATGGGTTTAAATGGTGCCAAGAGGCTGAAGTTGCTTTTGAGGAATTAAAGAGAGTCATGACTTCTCCACATCTTTTGGCATTACCAGATTTTTCCATTCCTTTTATCATCGAATGTGATGCATCTGGAAATGGTATAGGTGTTGTATTACAACAAAATGGAAGGCCAATTGCTTTTTCAAGCCAAGCTTTGGGCCCCAAAAATCGAACTTTATCAACTTATGAGAGGGAATTAATAGCTATTGTGTATGCTATCAAGAAATGGCAGAACTACATGCGAGGTCGTCATTTCATTATCAAAACTGACCATCACACCTTGAAATATTTCTTGAACCAAAGAGCTAACCCCCCATTTCAGCAAAAATGGGTGTCCAAAACTCTTAGGTTATGACTATGACATACAGTATAAGCATGGGTCTGAGAATGTTGCCGCTGATGCTCTTTCAAGGCTCTCAGGTTCTCCTCCCTTACCAGAAGTTGCCATTGTTGCCAAGGGAGAATGTGTGGAAATTTCTTATCCTTATTTTGGTTGGTTGGATGATCTGGGAAGAGAACTAGAACATGATCAATGGGTTGTAGACAAGAAGGGAGAAGTAGTGAGCAGCTTGAAGCCTAATTCCACAACTTCACACTTGTCTAAGTACCATTTAGATAATGGATTTCTAAAATACAAGTCTAGGATTGTTTTGGGTCCTATTTCTAGTTGGAGGTACAAGGTCTTTGAAGAGCACCATTCTACACTTGGCAGGCCATGAAGGAATTCTTAAAACCTATCATAGGTTGAAAAGGAGTTTCTATTGGGCGGGGATGAAGAGAGATATAAAGGATTGGGTGGCTAAATGTAGAGTGTGTCAACAAAACAAATATGAAACTCTGTCCCCTCCAAGATTATTGCAGCCACTTCCTATTCCAGATAAGGTTTGGACAGATACAAGCATGGATTTCATTATTAGGTTGCCAAGTTGCAAGGGAAAATCTGTGATTCTTGTGGTAGTGGATAGACTGTCTAAGTACTCTCATTTCATTGCTTTGGGGCATCTTTACACTACTAGTATGGTTGCTCAGGAATTTTTGTAGACGAAATGTTTAAACTACATGGAATGCCTGCCACTATAGTCAGTGATATAGACTATATTTCTCAGTGTGTTTTGGAAGGAATTCTTCAAAATGAAAGGTACTAAGCTATGTATGAGTTCAGGTTACCACCCTCAAAGTGAAGGACAAACTGAGGTGGTAAACAAGTGCTTGGAAACCTATCTTAGGTGTTTCACTAGCTGTCAACCCAAGAAATGGTTGCATTGGCTTCCATGGGTTGAATGAAGTTACAACACATCATTCCACATCTCTGCCAAGCTCACTCCATTTGAAATAGTGTATGGTTACCCACCACCATACATTATCTCCCATGAGCTTGGGACATCAAAGCTGGATATGGTGGAGCAAGGGTTGATTGCAAGAGACCAAATGTTATCTATGCTTAAAACTAATCTCACAGTGGCTCAAAACAGAACAAAAGCACAGGCTGACAAGCACAAGACTGAGAGGGTGTTTGAAAAAGGAGATTTGGTGTATCTAAAGCTTGTCCCATACCAGCTTAAGTCACTGGAGTCACATGCTTACCACAAGCTACATCCAAGATGATATGGACCGTATGAAGTTTTGGACAAAGTGGGAGGTGTGGCCTACAAACTTAAACTGCCTAAAGATTCCAATATTCATCCTGTGTTTCATGTAAGTTGTTGGAAGAAGCACTTAGGCCCTAATGTGAATCCTCTGCCACTGCTACCTGTGGCAACAAAAAATGGTCTGCAGAACCAAAAGCTAATGGCTATTTTGCAGAGAAGGGTCTATAAGAAGGGTAATGCTGCTAGGGTGCAACTGCTGATTCAATAGAAGGATAACACTGAGGAGGAAGCCACCTGGGAAGACTATGATGACTTCACTGCCAGGTTTCCATATTTTAAAGTTTGAAGCAACCTTGTGGACAAGGTTTTAGTGAAGGGGAGAGCAGTGTTCTGATAGCAACAGGTGGTGTGCGCAAACATAGGCGACTTTATATTTGATTACTTTGAGAAAACATTAAAGACAGCTGAACTGACCTATTAGAGAGTGCAAATGTAGCTCTGGAATTGAAACCTTTATGTGCACTAAAAAATGAAATAAAAGAATCGAAAGGGCCACGAGGAGGCACGCGTAATTGTCTCATGTCCAAACTATAATGCATGCTAAAAACCAAAGTCTGGGCACCTGCTCAACTCAACTAAGATACACAACTATCCTAAGTCCTCCTTCAGCCATCACTCATCACAATAGCCTGCTGAGGGACTGGATCAGTAACTTTATATTTTTTCTTGTAGCCTCATCACCTGTGAATCCCAGAATATCAGAACTTATATTCTGCAAAGGTACGAAGAAAAAAACCACATTAATTCTAAAGATACGAAGAAAAAAAACCACGTTAATTCTAAAGATACAAATAAAAAATAAAAAAAAATAAAAAATAAACACCCACAGAAACTATGGAGAAAAGGAAAGAAATATATGCAAGCGCTTGGCAACTAGGATCACCTCAATATTCTTCAAGGTGAAAATCAAAGTGTATACGGACTTCTGAATCTGTTCTGTATTCTCAGGAGTCATAACAGATGAATTCAACCTTCTGCAGAAAATGATATTGGAAAATCAAACGATTTGGGATATTTAAAAAGGTCATCATAAAACTAACTCAAAACACCACAGAATCTCTGCAGTCTGCACATTAAAATCTAAGAATTTCAAAGCACAACCTAAACAACCACAGTCAGCATCTACGGCCATGCTAGGATGATTCTAAATTTCTAACAGATGTGCTTTCACTAGAAGTGCTTTTTTTCCGAAACACAAAATTCATTATTACAAATGTATAATAGCTCCCTATTGTTGTGATTTTGTATTTGCTCTGGTATTGTGATAAAAGGGAATGAATGAAGAACAAGGAATTGAAAGGATTAACAATGGAGAGATTTCGAAGGGAATGATGCTCTCTGCAAAATCTAGCAGAGCATATTCTATTGCTTCACTTCTAACCAAAACGCACACACTCGGTGCTTACATTACCGTTAGAATCCAAGGTGGATTCTCTCTCATTACAAAACAATCTCAGCCCTTCATCTAGCTAGTTGCTAGGATTACAACACCTCGCATTATTTGCCTTGCTACCATATAACTTCTCACTTGGTATTTTAACTCAAGTGCATACACACATTAATACAAAAACTTATTCCTAATCAGCTATAGACTTACAATTCAACACTCCCCTTTAAGTCTAAAGCTGATTTCACTCCAAGTTTGCTTCTGAGAAGATTAAATCGATCCTTTGCGAGAGGCTTCGTGAAGATATCTGCCAATAGCTCTTATGTGGGGCAATAAACCAAATCAATGATGCTTTCCTGCAATGCATCTTTGATAAAATGGTACCTCCTGTCAATGTGCTTGGTCTTTTGATGAAACACGGAATTCTTGGTAATGGCAATGGCAGAAGTGTTATCACAGTGAAGAGTAGCAGCTTCAATTTGTAATTCTCCAAAATCTTCCAGAACAAACCTCAGCCATATCGCTTGAGCTATGGCTTCTGATGCACTTATGTATTCAGCCTCTGTAGTTGAAAGTGCAACACAGTTTTGCTTGACTGAAGCCCAAGAAAACACACTACTGCCAAAGGAAAATGCATATCCTGATGTAGTCTAGTTTTGCTTGACTGAAGCCCAAGAAAACACACTACTGCCAAAGGAAAATGCATATCCTGATGTAGTCTTGATGTCCTCCAATTAACCACCCCAATCACTATCACACTAGCCAATTAGACAAGCTATTCTTCCCTTCACATACTCCAGGCCATAATCCAGAGTCCCCTTGATGTATCTAAGTACCCTCTTTGCAATTCCATAGTGCCTATTAGTAGGGCAGTGCATAAACCTAGCCAATAGACTTGCTGCATACATTATGTCAGGCCTTGTAGCAGTGAGATATAGAAGGCTCCCCACAATACTCCTATACATTTCCTCACTCGTAGATCCACTTCCATCATCTTTAGATAGCTTCTCAATTGCTACAAGAGGAGTTGTAACAGTCTTTGCTTCATTTAAACCAAACTTACTCAGCAAGGAACTTGCATACTTCTTTTGATGAATCAAGATGCTCGAGTCAGTTTGAATCACTCCCATCCCAAGGAAGTGATGGAGAAGTCCCAAGTCTGTCATCTCATACTTCTTTTTCATATCTTCCTTGAACTCTTCTAGCATTGATTTACAACTGCCAGTGCAGACTATATTGTCCACATAAATAGAAACAATCAAGATATCTTCTCCGCTTGCCTTTATATACAGTGTTGGTTCACTCAAGCTCTTCTTGAAACCACACTGTGAGAAGTAGGTGTCAATTTCTCCATACCAGGCTCTTGGAGCCTGTTTTAGACCATAAAGAGCTCTTGGAGCCTGTTTTAGACCATAAAGAGCCTTGTGAAGCTTGTACACCTTGTCCTCCTTACCTTTGACTACAAAACCTTCAGGCTACTCAACATAGACCTTTTCTTGTAAAACTCCATTCAAGAAAGCTGATTTCACATCTAACTGGTACAATTTCCAGCTCTTTTGTGCAGCCAAGGCTATTAAGGTTCTAATAGTATCCAACCTAGCAACTGGTGCATAGGTCTCATTGTAGTCTAAACCAGGCTTTTGTGCATAGCCCTTTGCAACCAATCTTGCTTTATTTTTCAACACTGAACCATTAAGATTTAACTTGGTTTTGTAAACCCATTTAACTCCTATAACAGGTTTCTCAGTTGGTCTGTCAACAAGTTTCCAGGTATCATTCTTTTCAATCATGAACAACTCATCCTCAATTGCTTTTAACCAAGACTCATCTTGTTTAGCATCTTCATATTTCTCTGGATCCATGATACACATATTACATTGAGCCAAGACTTCATCCAATTTCCTCCATCTTAATGGTGTATGGTCAAATGCTTGAGTGTGCCTTTCATTCAGATTTGACATGTTCACAGATTCACCTGAAGTGGGTGTCTTAGATTGAACTTCAAAGTCTCCAATACTAAGAACTGTCCTAGATGGAGATGATGTAGATGATGTAGGGGACAACACCATCCTGTGACTTCTTTATGTGCTTGTGTCACCACAAGTAAAACTTCCAGTAGTGAGTCTAAGTTCTCTTCCCAATTCCAGGTAGCTTCTTCATCAAATACAATGTCTCTTGACAAGATAAGTTTCTTGGATATTGGATCAAAAACCCTACACCCTTCTCACAGGTTGCATATCCCACAAATACTCCTTTGAAGATTTTAGGCTCAAGTTTATGCCTGTGTTCACTTGGAACATGTACATAGCACAATGCACCAAGTATTCTCAGGTGTGCAATTCCTAGTTTCCTCCCATAATAAGCTTCAAATGGTGTGATATTGTTCAAAGCCCTTGTGGGACATCTATTTAGGATATATATTGATGTATGGACTGCTTCTGCCCAGAAATAGTATGGCATCCTTTTCTCATGCAGCATGGATCTAGCCATCTTCTTCCTCTCCACTACTCCATTTTGCTGTGGAGTATATGCAAGAGTGAACTATCTTTGTATCCCTTATCTCTCACAAAACAAATCAAATTCTGATGACTTGAACTCCTCTCCTCTATCACTTTTCAGGCACTTTACTTTAAATCCACTCTGCAGTTCTGCCATGGCTTTGAATTTTTTAAAACAATTGAATGCTTCATACTTGTATCTCAGGAAATAAACCCAAGTCATTCTGGTAAGATCATTTATTAAGAGCATGAAGTATTTATTTCCAGCAATTGAATCATTCCTCATGGGTCCACATAGATCAACATGTATGAGTTCAAGTGGAGCATTAGCTCTTTGCACTTGATCTCTTGAAAACTCCTCTGTATTGTTTCCCATATTGGCAGCCTTCACATACACCACTGTGATCTTCAAGTTGAGGCAAACCATGCACCATATCTTTGTATCTCAACTGTTTTAGACCACCAAAATGTAGATGTCCAAGTCTCCTGTGCCAAGTTTCAATAGAATGAGTGACATTAGCCTTCAATGCAATCTGATTCTCAGATAGTAAAGTCAATGGATAACATCTGTTCAATTTCTTCTTTACTTTCATAACCAAGCAATCCAGTGATGGACCATCAAACACATTACACATTGCACATTCCACCACCAAACACCAAGAAATATCCATGCTCATCCATTTGACCAACATTGAGCAAATTCTCCTTTAAACCAGAGAGGTACATTACTTATCTAACATACTTTCTGCCCTTACTTGTATCAATAACCAAGGATCTCATTCCTGCAACATTCACAAGGTCTCCAGTTGGCATTTGAACTTTGCCAGCTATGTTGGTTCTCACATCAACAAGCACTTCCACATTTCCTGTCATGTGGTTGCTACAACCACTGTCAATGTACCACTCTCCATTTAATTTGGTCTCATTAGTTGCATCATTGGCATAAAACAGATTCCCAGTCACTTCCACTTGGTTTGCACTGTTTTAGTTGCAGTGCATTCTCTAACCCAATGCCCAAACTTCTCACAATTGAAGCATTTTGGTTTCCCTTTGTATCTGCACTCACCAAAATGGTACTTAGAACACATTTTGCACTGAGGCTTTGTGACCTCTTGGCTCACTAGCTGAGATGTATTCATATTTTGATAAGTGTTCACAGAAGATTTCTGTTGAAACTTAGGCTTTGATTCCCATTTCTTGCCCTTTAAATTCCAGTTTCTCTGAAATTTGGATGAACCAGAATGAGTACCACCCTTGTTTTGTTCTTTTGAATTCACAGAGAGTGAGGCAAAAGCTCTCTCAGTGGTGCAAATCAAACCTTTGCTCTTGGCTCTTCAAAATCGCCACAACCTCCTGCAATTCTACAGTCTCCAAACATTTTGTATTCTCAATGACCAGGCATATAGGATCATATGGCTCACTAAGGCTAATCAAAACTTTATGTACTAGTCTCTCATTGGAAAGAATTTCACCAAATGTTTTCATCTGATTAATCAAGTCATTTAACCTGGTAAGATATCCAGACAGAGTTTCATCATCACGCATTCTAGAATAGTCGCATTCACATCTTAGATTTTGCAATTTCACAGACCTTATCTGATCACCACCGTCATATTCTCCATACAACAAATCCCATGCCATCTTCGCTGACTCGGCATTTGCGATTCGTGGAAAGATTTGATCGGAAACTGCATTTTGAATGATTCCCAAAGCCTTTGCGTCTTTCATCAACACAGCAGTCATTTCTTCATCTCCATCATCCTCCGATGATCCTTCAACCTTCTTCTTCAAATCGGAAGTTTTAACTCCCTTCTCCACCAGATTCCACAACCCAAGTGATTTGAAAATCGTCACCATCTTGATTCTCCAGAACTCGTAGTTCTCACCGGAGAAAATTGGAGTCCTCACATCCGAGCCTCCAGATCCAGACGTCTTTGGTCCGAATAAGTTGATTGCTCTTCTCACATGGCAACAGAACTCCGACAACCTTCATCGAGCTTCGATTTAGCTCAGTGAATTTACAGATTTACACCCAGGCTCAGATGATCGAGCCTGGCTCTGAGGCCATGTTGTGATTTTGTATTTGATCTGGTATTGTGATAAAATGGAATGAATGAAGAACGAGGAATTGAAAGGATTAACAATGGAGAGATTTTGAAGGGAATGATGCTCTCTGCAAAATCTAGCAGAGCATATTCTATTGCTTCACTTCTAACCAAAATGCACACACTCGGTGCTTACATTACCATTAGAATCCAAGGTGGATTCTCTCTCATTACAAAACAATCTTAGCCCTTCATCTAGCTAGTTGCTAGGATTACATAACTTCTCACTTCGTATTTTAACTCAAGTGCATACACACATTAATACAAAAACTTATTCCTAATCAGCTATAGACTTACAATTCAACACCTATAAATGCACTTGAAATTACTTCCCAAAAACAATTTTAACCATTCTACTAATAGCTCAATAATACTTTCATCTAGGATTCTAAACTCCAGATTACAGGGAGAATGTTGATGATTATGAACTTGTAGGAAAGCACTGTGAGTGCTATTAGTGGATATGATTGCACAATGATGGTAACGAAGACGGAATAATGCAATGTGTGAAGGGATAACGAAATCAGCTGTGGCAGGCAAGCAGGCAATTGGTGATGGTGGACGAGATGAAAGTGAACGGAGAATCTACAACATGGTAGGATTTATTAAAAGAATGCATGTCTATTGCGTACAAAGAAATCACAAGCAGCAGAACATTATTAGAAAAAAACTGTCATGGTAGCCTCATACTTCTCACTCTGTACTATGTTCATACATTTTGTATCCGTACATAAGATGAAAGAGTTCAAAATTAGAGAATTACCAAGCGTTGTCCAGAGCCTTTTACCTTGAACACCCAAACAAACATCACCACAAAGATAAATGCACAGAATTACTAAATATATATAGTAAGCTAACTACCATGGAAATAAATATGAAAAATAAGAACCCACAGTCACGTCAAAATTAATGGCATGTATTTCAACTCCTGCAACAGACACCAAAGAATGTTCTAAACTATCTAAATGAAAAGCCCTCAAATAGAAGTTGTCCATATTGTTGAGATTGTGAATCCCACAAATCGGGGAACTAAAGCCTTCCCTAATAGTTTAAACCATCTTGAACCTCTCCACCAATGGGTTGGATCTCACATTCTATTATGTAGGAGACTATAAGATATAGACGATGAAGAGCAATGAGTTTCTTATCAATATAGATAGATAATTCACCTCACATCCTCCGAGGCTTGCGTAAGGCTTCTGGTCAAACTATCAACTTCCTTCAGCAACCCACTCTCGCGAAACTCAGCTAGCAAAGGTTGAACATCTTCAGCCATGGCTTGGATCTGAGAGATCACTACATCAATGCCAAATACTCGTGCATGAGGAGTGAGAACATACTAAATGTATAGTAAAAATATGAACTAACTTGAAATTGTAAGAAGCAAGCAAACGCCCAGTGTACACCAATGCACACGGGTGGACAGACAGGCACGCATATACTGATTGATATACACATGCAACATAGGTGATTAGCTTCTGCATACTGGATTTTCGGACCATTGTTGTGTTTACCAAATTGACACCATTTCCAGCGCATAAAATCAGAAAATGACAAATAGGCACCAGCAACGAGAGAATATATAAGTTCTTCAATTTGGGAGGTCTGAATTGGCTCGAACTGGAACTTAAAACAAGTTAAAGTGTCCTCCGATGTAAACTTTCAAGCTATGTACAAACACTTTTCTACATAACACACATAAAAGAACCTTGTATGTCAATAGATCGTTTTTATATCCCTGTATCTGTATTATTCTATTTTTTAATCAAACTATGTTTCTTATGAAAAGAGAAATTCTAGTACCATAAAAGGAGAAAGCATGTTTACTTTTAATGCCAACAGCAGTCTACCTGTGTAAAAACAAATCCATGCCTTGACAACTTAAATTCAATTAATCAATGAGAATCTATAACTCCAATTAATTCTTCCAAAAAGCTTCATAGCTTCACAAATGACTCAGAACCCTTATTGGAAATCTTTTGAATGTTAGTATAAAGTGTTAGATAAATGAAATTAGATGACAAATTACAGAAAATTCAATTTTTTTGTAATCTTAAGGGCACAAAGAGCATGATTACACGCCACAAGAGTAAACAATTCAAAAATATATATTTGCATGTATCTTCCTATCTGCAAACCACTCATTCCAAGCAAACTTTGGTATCTGTGAAGTAATTTTAAAGGCAACTTCAACTTTTATTCAACAGATCAGACCAAAAGAAAAAAAGAAATATTAATAGATATGCAGCCTTAGAAAACTGAAATATATGTAAACCCCTATTGCAGTCTCGCCATTGTTACAAGTAAATGATGTCTTCCAGGACCTTCCACAAATGCACAGTTGTGCCATCGGAAAACCTAAATCCTTTGTCTCATGACAAATGGCTGACGAAAGTCCCTACACTTTCTGCCTTTCAAATTTGCAGCAAATAGATTCTGGACCAAATAGGTTGTCCTCGTCCAAGATAGATAAAAAATATGTAAACGAATGGCCCTAATTATCCTAATCAACAGAAATAATTTTCAACTAAAGAAGAAAACATAATAGGGCACATCACACCTGTATAAGCAGTGGCTTTGCCTCTTCTATCACAGAAGCAACTCGTTCAGTGAGTGAATACGTGTTTACCATACCAATCTCCTCCACTTCACGTCCAAGACGGGTAAATATACCTACCAATACATCTAAACTCACACCTTGATGTCCTCTCATCTTTTGTCTATCACATACAATCAGACCTTCTTTGCTACATTCAGGATGAAGAGGCCCAACTGAAATATTCGGAAGTGGGTCTCTAGGTGTAATGTCAATTTTAGTTTCCATGAGAAGACCCGACTGGTTTACCTCAATCAGTGCATTTCGAGGTATGACAGTTTTATCATCTTCAACCTACAAAAGCAGAAATTTCATTGTCAAGGTGGAAAAACTAAGAATATACTGCATTTTCATTCAGCATTGAAAATGGATTATTATGCCACTCAAACTGTTGTATTTGGCTCGTCAAAATACCAAGGCAAGCAGGTTTAGGTTTCCAATTGTTGGGAAAGGAGAAAAGGATGTGCACAAGATTATTTCCCATAAGAATTGGGTAATAGATTTTTTCTTCGTAATCCCAATTAGTTTAGGATTGGGAAATAAGTTAGTTTTCCCTATTCCCAAAGGATTTAGGAATCCTATACTTGTAAGGCATGTAACTATGCGTCTATGTAATATAAATAGGCTTGTTGGGGGCTCTTATTCACACAAATGGCAGAAAGAATACAAGGGTAGAGAGCCAAGAGTGGTAGAGGGACATAAAGCAAGGTTTTGGGGTTATGCATAAGGGTTTTCAATAAGTTCTTGTAACCGAGTTATTATTCTCCAAAGTGCATGTGATTTTTCAATACAGATCACACGAGGGGTAGGCAAAGTTTGCCTAACCTCGCTGAATTCTTTGTGTTTATGTGTGGTGTGTTTACTTTATTGTTCATATATTCACATAGCATCACCTTATAAGTTTCCACAACACCGGAGAATATCAATAAACAAGATCAACTAAGAGGGCTTAAAATCTACAATTGGTATCGAGAGCTAATATTGTAGTGTTTTGAGATGGCAGGTGAAATGGCAAGTTAGGTCATGATCAAGCCGTTTGATGGGAAGGATAACTTCACGTTGTGCAGAGGAAGATGAAGAATGTCCTAGTTCAACAAGATGAGCACTGGAAGAAATTGGACAGAAAGACAAAGAGCTCTATCGACTACATCAAGCTGACAATGTGATGGGTCGTCTCGACAAGGATATGAGCGCTAAAGAAACATGGGAGAAGCTTGAGAAATTTTACAGCGGTAAAACTTCATCCAACAAACTTTTCTTGAAAGACAAACTTCTCAGTCTTCGGTTGGAAGAAGGTGGAGAATTGCAAGATCATATGAGCAAATTTCATAATTGTGTTACCAATCTATCAAAGATGGATGTGAAGTATGAAGACAATGACAAGGGGCTCTTACTGTTGAGATCTCTACTATCTTCATTCAAGCACTTCAGAACCACACTCATGCTTGGTAAGGATGCTCTAAAGTTTGATGAGGTTGTAGATGCTATTTAATTTTATGTCAAGATGGATGAGAACACCAAAAGCTCTCAAGCGCATGGTATTTATGTGAAAAGAAAAGAAAATAAAGGTTGCTTCCATTGTGATGCTACTAACCATTGGAAAAGAAATTGCAAACAAATGGAAAGAGAAGAAAAGCAAAGGCGATGGCATGGAATTCGAATATAGCCAGTGTGATTACTCCACAGGAAAGGGACAGGAACATCCTTGCAGTAACATGGAGCTCCAACGCTATCAAATTTTGGATTTTGGATACCGGTTGTCCATTCCACATGTGTCCTTACAAAGAATGGTTTGATACATATGAGGAAAGAAGCAGCAGAGAAGTCTTGATGGGAGATCATTCACCGTGCATGGTCCAAGGCATTGGTTCAATTAAGATCAGACATGTTGTTAGGATACTGGAAAAGGTTAGACATGTTCCTAAGCTAAAGAAGAGTTGATATCTTTGGGCACCTTAGACATAGTAGGTTACAAGTATAGTGACGAAGATGGATTACACAAGGTTGCCAAAGGATCACTTCTTGTGATGAAGGGTGATCATGCAGCGTAACACTTTGTACAAGCTTCGTGGGACTACAATAATAGGTGGAGCCACAGCATCTACTGAGGTTGGTTCAGAGGACAAGGCTGAGCTTTGGAACCATAGGCTAGGGCACATGAGTAAAAGAGGCTTGCAAGAACTACACAAGAAAAATCTGCTAGAAGGCGTTAGTCATTGCAAACTCGATTTTTGCAAGTGTTGTACTCTTGGGAAGCAAACAAAGACGTCATTCAAGGTAGCAGACAGTGAGAAAAGAAGCAAGGAAGTGTTGTACTATTTTTATACACATGTATGGGGTCCGGTGCCAACAAGGTCAAAGGGAGGCTCCAGGTTTTTCGAGGAAAGCTTGGGTCTACTTCATGAGGGAGAAATCCGAGGTTTTTGCCAAGTTCACGGAGTGGAAAGCAGAAGTAGAAAATCAGATATCTAAGAACCAACAATGGGGGTGAATATAGAGAAATGTTTTAAAAGGCGAAGGCGTAGGCTAGGCGCTTGATTGATAGCCCCTCCTAGGCTAGGCGTTTGATTGATAGCCCTGCCTAGGCGAAAGCCTTGAGGTGTGAGGCTTCACTTCACGGGACTTAAAAATTTTAATATGTATTATATTATGTTTATAAAATATAATACTTTGTAAAACAAATATAATTATAACTAAATCGAAGATAATATCTTCTTCATTACTAAGTCTAGTTGTACTTGGAAACTATGTCATATAGTCTTAAAATGTTGTAATTATTTATTTTGTCGTAAGCAATTATAGGAAACTTGAAGAGAAATAAGGCTGTGGCCACAATTATAGGGAACTTAAAATGAAATAAAGGCTGAATGGAGCAATTATTGTGGGGAATTTAAAGGAAATAAAGGCTGAGTGGAGCAGTTATGGGAATTTCAAGAGAAATAAAGCTTTGCTAATCAAAATGCTAGGTGGCGGAATCTGATGGGCAACAATTTAAAAAAATAAAAAATAGAAAAGAGTTAGGGTTCGACTTTGTCACATAGGATTTGGAGAAAGAAACTCTCTCTTTCTTCTTTGTTGAAACTAGAACGGCAGGGTCTCCTGCATTTCAAAGACAGACATGGATTACGAAGAAAAAAAAGGCCCAAGTTGAACGGTTGGGCGCGCCCTGATGCCACCATTTGCCGACCCCCACAAAACAGAGGCGTAAACCCAGCCACCCAGCCTCCAAGACCACCTAGGCGCGCCCTAAGGCGAGTTCTTTAAAACACTGATATAGAGACAAAGAAGTTCTTACAGTTTTGCAAGGAAAAAGGCATCACAAGACACTTTATTGTGAAGAAGACTCTTTAACAAAACGGAGCTGCAAAGGGAATGAATTGAACTGACATGTGGTTTCATGTGGTATTCCCTGACATGTTTTGGGCAGAAGTGGTTAACCATGCTTGCTACTTGGTCAATCGGTCACCCTCAAGCATTCTTGATTTTAAGTGTGTAGAAGAGGTATGGTCTAGCAAACCCGTTAACTATTCCAAATTAAGAGTTTTTAGTTGTTGCGCATATGCTCATTTTTTGAGTGATAAGAGTACCAACGTTAAACCGAAATTAGTCAAATGCATATTCATCGGTTTTGAGAAAGGTTTTGAGAAAGGAGTGAAGGGCTACAAGTTATGGGATCTTATCAACAAGAAGGTTTTAAGTAGAGATATCATATTCGACGAAAAGACTATGCCACTAATTAAAGTCAAGATAGGTGAGGAGAAGAAGACTGATGTTATAGAAGAAGCAACCAAAGTTCATATAACAAAATGGGTCATGGAAGAAAATCCACCTCAGGTGGAGTACGAGCAAGCAGAGCATGACAATGCGATTCATGAGGAAGAACTAGAGCAACAACAACAGTCACCATTGCAGAACCAAGACTCCCTGGTTCCTCAATCACTTGTGCAACAATTTCAAAGATGCATAGCATTGAACAAAACGAAATGAAATTGCAAGCAACCTGACAGAAAATTGGGAGGTATCGGGAAGGAATTCGAATGTAATAATATCGATTTATATAGATACATTTAAAAGGATACAGGAAAAAAAAAAAAAAAAAAAAAAAAAGGTTCTCAATTGATTCAAACACTGTACCTACAGGATAGGGATAGAAAAAGAGGAAAAAACCGAAGATTTCACATATTACCTTTGATCGAAAAATCAATCTGATTTATTTCATACTTTTCGCTCAATGATAAAATGGGTCAGATTCTACAGGATCAAACCTATGGGACTTAAGGAATGACGGAAGGGAATAAAAAAAAGAAATAAAAAAGCGGTCATTTAGGGGCCTTAGCTGGTGATCCGGGCTGTTTCCCTCTCGACGATGAAGCTTATCCCCCATTGTCTCACTAGCCGACCTTGACCCCTGTTATTTTGAGGTCATATCTAGTAGTCAGAGTTTGCCTCGATTTGGTACCATTCTCGCGGCCCGCAATGCTGTGCCTCGATTTGATCAAGATCAAGTCAATTATGCTCCAAGTGTTAGTTAGGAGGATCCATCCATGTATCAAGAAGCTATAGCAACTTGACAGGAAGGTTGCTATGTCCGAAGATAACTCTGTTTGGGAGCTATATCTGAAGAGTTATTATTCTCCGTAGTGCAGGTGACTTCTGAAGAGAGATCACACGAGAAGTAGGCAAAGCTTTCCGAAACCTAAATTCTTTATGTTTGTGTGTGGTGTGTTTACTTTATTGTTCATGTATTCGCACACCATCATCTTATAAGTTTGCACAACACCGGAGACTATCGATAAACAAGATGAACTAAGAGGGATTAAAATCTCCAGAAACATACCTCAACAACAGCTTCAATACTTTCCAAAGAAGAGTTAACACGGATAACATTGCTGACAGTGACCCCTCTAATCCTCACTGGAGTTCCAGTGGATATTCCACAAGCTTGAGTGAACTCAAACACAGCAAAGTACTTCCTCAATCTAGAGCTCAATTGATACCCAGTAACCAAGCCAAGCTGAGTGCAACAAGAACTGCACCTGAAACTAGAAACAATCCCACCCCACCTTCCTATATACTTTTACAACCAAAGCCAAAGTCACTCAACGGTCGTAATGTTTGCCTCCAAATAGTCCGAGGGACATCCAAAACAACTGCAAGTGGATTATTTTTCTCAGAAGAAGAGGAGGGTTGTTGGCTGTGTCCTGTGTCGGCCGATGTAGCTCTTATCCGAGTTACTTTGGTTGGTGATCTTGAAGGAAGATACGGCAAACTATTCGAAGAAATGCACGACAAAGATAACACCGTGGGGCATGTCAACACTTGGGCCAACGAATTCCCTATCATCTTTTGATACAATCCAGAAAACAAACACTCCCAGCAGTAGCTATGAGTAGTACTTAATGCTCGGTATCGGATTGGGTACAACCTAGAACAATGTAGAAATGGGTTTTACTTACACATGAAGCTGAGTATGAAAAATAAAAATAAAAAAGGGTCAGCATCAAAATCTTCAATCCCCAAAATTGACTATGCTCTATTTCTAGGAAGATAACAGAAAATTAAACTAATCAAATCGAAATGCCAAAACATAAACCCTAAATTAAAAAAAAAAAGGAAAAAAAACTACCTGCATATTTTTTTTTTCTTTCAACTTTTCCCATCCTTTCTCAGTAACCAAACAGAAAATAGAGTGTATAAAACAGAAATAAAATGTATAAAGAATCAAAGCATGAGGGGAAGAAGAGAGGTGAATACCTTGAGGGAAGGATTTGGGGAATCGGAGAATTGACGGTGTGTGGCCTCCCGGGAGATTTCTGACATGGAAATAGCACAGCACTAAGGGAGAGCAGAGGGACTACGACTAACTTGTGTCTTTGGAAAAGTAGAGGGACTGGTTAGATCCTCTACCGGGGTTTTTTGGTACCGGAATTTACAGAACCTTTAATCATAACCGTTTCAAACCATCTAAAGTCTATAGTGGTGCCACGTATTTAATTACTATATTTTCTTCAAGCTTTCCCTCCCTCCTCTCTGCTTCTGCGTGTGTGAAATGCCATTTTTTTATTACGGCGTGTGACGCTCGAAGTCTTTATTTATGTTGATCGTTTCACTCATGCAAAAGACTTTTCTTTTATCACGGGCATTACACGCGTCTAAGGATAAATGTATTCAAATCCTGAAACGTTCGATTGGAGATGAGTTTTTTGACAAATCAGATCATTTTTCTGCTTTTGGACATTTACCCTTATGCATTAGAGATGGCCTTAGGTCATTTTTCTTTTGGACATTTAGCCTTCTCTATTGGACTATGAATCAAAGAAGGTATTAAAAAATAGAGAACATCGAGAGTTTCTTCTTTACTCTTCATCTCTTCTTACTCTTCTAGTGGCACCCACAATAAAAGGAAAATGAAGAATGCCTCGACCCTTGCACAAAACTAGTCACACTCGAGAAAAAAGAGAAATTTATATATACTAAAACCCAAACCCGGGTGGCACTAATCTAGGGCAGTGTGCGGACCAAAATGCCCCTCAATTCGTTTGTTAAGCCACTTTTTTGCCATCTTTTCTACAGTAAAAGGACGATTCTGCCCTTTATCATCGTTTTTCTTCCGATCCATTTCGTCTTTGCCTTTTGTTTGGGTTCCCTTCTCTCTCTTCATTTTCAGCTTTTCCGTATTTTGTTTGACTTCTGCTCTCCCCGTCTCCCTCCTCGCCTTACTCTTCTCTGCACTAAGCAGCTCGATTTAGAGCTTCACCATATCTCTTCGTATCAAAGGTCTCTATTTCTCTCCCTATTTTCCTAATCTAGCTTTCCCTCTGTCTCTGTGGAAAAACCCTAGATCTTGCCGCTATCAGAGAGTCGAAGCTCCACCATTTGAGCTTTAATCCGCCTTGCCGATCGCCTCCTCTCGGTGCCTCCACCTAAACCCCTCCAGTAAATTTCCCAACTTTTCCCCCAATTCTTTTTTCTTTCTATTTACAAACCAAGTAGTGACGGTCGACAAGCTTCAAACATGGCAGATGCGTTGTAACACCCCAACCCCCAATTATATGTATAATTTCGTTGTTCCCCAAAATGTTTATGAAATTATCAATTTAGTCCATATTCCTTTACCCAATTGAGCTGCCACATGGCAGCACCTTATTAACCCTCATGTTCTCTCTCTGTCTCCTACCCCATAACCCATTCTTTCTTCTCTCTTTCTCTGCACACTCCTTTTCCTCTCTCTCGAAACCCTCATCTCTCTCATCTCTTCCCCATGACCATGCACGCACACACCCAATTGCATACTTGCTTGAGGAAACCCATCTTCACCATAAACCTCGTCTCTCTCTCTCTCTCTCTCTCTCTCTCTCTCTCTCTCTCTCTCTTTCTCGTGGCTGTGTGGACAACAAACCCTGGAACTCTCCAGCGAGATTCCTTCAATTTTCCGGTTAGGTAAGTTCGATTTTACCTTTCTTTTCGTTCTAGTGTGAAGTTTAGATGAGATTTATTAAGTTTATCTTGTTAAATTACAAGGTTTTAGAACAAAATCGACTCGGGGGAAGGCACACCCATTTCTGGCGAAATCGTGGGTATCGAAGGATTTTCCGGTCACCTCCGACCGTTTTACGGCGAACCAAAGGTAGTAAACTTCTCCTTTCACCTTGTACTTTTGTTTGGTACCTAGATCGGAGTCTAGGACCCTCGTTTTTAGTCGGCCGGAGTTGTAGAAGCTCCGGTGTTCGTTCTCGGCAAGATCAGGCCTTCAAGCCGTTTTCAAAACCCACGGGCTTTAGGCCCGTTGTGAACCATTCCAATAACCTAACCCGTTCCCTTTTTATTTTGATTTTAATTGTTTTAAAAACCCAAAAGGCCTTCGGGCCATGTTCTTTAAAGCCTCTGGCAGTTGGCCCAACCCAAAACCCATTTTCTTTTATTTAATTTGTTTTAAATCAAATAGGGCCCCTTGGGCCATTTTCTGATAAGGGCTTTAAGCCCAATCTCTAAACCTTTGGGCTTTAGAACCCAAGCCCTAAACCCGATCCAACCCTAAGCCCAGACCCGTTTGACCTGGTCCGACCCAAACCCTGACTCGTTGACTGACCCGGTCAACGGTCAGCGTTGACTTTGACTTTGACCTGTTGACTTTTTAGAGTTGACTTTTCGGGTTTTCGTTCGAGACCTCTCCTAGGCTAATTTCGATGTCCTAAACCCGTTTCCAATGTCTGTTTTCTCAAATTAAGTCATTTGAGTAGAGTTTGACTAAATGTACCCTTTATGTGCTTAGGGGCAATTATCTGTAGCGTTTCCTTCTTCGCTAGGTGGCGTGGCTTTTCGACTTCTTACAATTCCCTATAAATTTAGGTGTATTCAATCATAACTTTTTGAAAGTCTCTAAAAGTTTAGGTGTATTGAAAAAGGAATTGGATTTGAACGGATTTGTGATTTGGTGGATTTTGGAGGATTTCAAGGTGATATGTATAAATACCAAAAAGTTTGGCAAATCTCACCTCAACCCTAGAAACTTTGAGAGATTTTGAGTGTGCTGCTCTCTCCTCTCCAGTCTCTGTTCGAGCGAAGGTACAATCTCTGCAACTTCTTCCCATTATTCGTCTGCTTCGATTTTGTCCTTGTTGTGAAGGCTGCGAATTTGTTTCTTTTACCAAACAACTACGGCCAATGAAAATTCCCATATGCCCTAGATATCTTACAAATCTGGGATATGCAGAAACCGAACCAACAGACAAATATAAATTCAAAGCTTACTTGTCCAGTCTCCAATTTTATTTTTTTTTGGTTAGGCACGAGGAAAATTTACCCTGAATATTTTATCATCCATGTCATGCTAAGGAAAATTGAATATTTTTATGTTGTTCTTTCTAGATTAGTGGAAATTTATATAATATAGTTAGTCCACTGCCAAGTCTTCCAGTGCCAAGTCTTTCTATGTTAGGGTTAATAAAACAAAAATCTAACTACAGAAACCAAGCAGGTTTAAAACCCTAATTGAAGCGAAGAAACAAAGGGAAAAAACGACCTGCTCGAACTGGATACGATTATATTAACAAGGTATTGAATGAGGATCGATATAACCTGGAGAGTATTCAAACATGGTTGAACGCTGGATAAATCTTTTTGCTTTGAGTAGTTATGTTTATATAAAATTGTTGGGTTTTTTTAAAAAACTTTAATAGCTAGTTTATTTTAACACTAATCGATGGGGTTCCTCTTTCATTTTGATAGCTAGTTGAAAACATTGCATATGAACTTGGTATTGCAATTTGGTATTAGTAGGATGAAAATTTGGCTTCTGAAGAGAAAGAAATTGTTGATCAAATTCTCTTCAATTCTCTAACCCCATGTAAAGAATTCTCTCACAATTCATGTGAATTCTCTCACAATTCATGTGAATTCTCTGGAAGTTATAATTAATTCACTCAAAATCTCTAGGAATTCATTTTTTTTTTCTCTCTAACTCTCTCAAACTCTATAGATTTAAATTCCCTGAAACTCTCTGAGAATCCTAATTGAATACACCCCCCTAATATTGGTTTTTTTTTATTATAAAATTTGGATTACCGATTTGGGGATTTTCCTGTTCAGAAGCCAAGGGAATAAGTGGAAGGTGCAGGGGCACTATTGAACATAACTAACACGTTGTGGAGTTTCAGTTAAGGTTTTTGTCGTTCTGGTCTTTTGATAGAGAAGATAGGAGATTTTTTAAATTTAAGCAATATTGATCTTTCTGGTAATTCAATCTCAGGTCCCGTTAAGTTTCTCTGACTCGCTGCTCATCAGCTTTTGCCATTGAGCTATCCCTTGCGACCTCGCCATCAAGTATTCAAGGTATGGATTTAACTCTAGTTCTCCCTTGCGAACTCTTTTCAATTTTTCCTATATGTTTTATGAATTACAGAAAGTTTGCTCTTCCTAATGTTTAATTGTTGTTAATTTTACAGTTTAATTGTTTCCCCTAATTTGGATTGTTAAGTATTGAACCTTTCTTTTCCCAAAATCCACATGAACTGAGCTTTAGTGCCGAACAGACCTGGGTTTTATTTTGTGCTAGAGTTTATAATGTATTTAGATTGGGAACACAATCTTTGTTGAATTGTCTGTTTTTATCCACTTTTGGTTTTTTTTCCCCCTTCAATGGTTTCAATTAAACATTGTTTTAGTATAACTATTGCCTATATCTTTCGATGAGGTATTTTTCTTACCTTTTCTTTCTTTCTTTTTTATGTTTAAATTTATATGTAATTCATCTTTTGTGGGCATTCATTCCAGGATTTGTTTTGAAAATGATTTCAAAACAAAGAAAAATTTTGCTGCTGCTTTTCCATCCATAGTTAATGAAAGGTTGTTGTAATTGTTTTGTCCATTGAATGTGTTCTAATGTTATGTTTTTCGTTGCACAACTGATAATCGTTATCTTTTCACTAAGAATTTTCAATTTGAATATCAGATGAGTTCGAAAGCTTTTTTTCACAATTTGGTTAGGTCGTGAAGCATAAGATCATTTGCGATCAAGTCACAAAGCCCTACAAAACACGTATTATATTCCAACAAGGATATGATAAGAAAACTAATTAAACTGAAAACAATAAAATTACAATACCCCATGTAATTTTAACGTGTATAATGTAGGAGGAAGAGGTGGCAGCAAGTGAACAAGTACAGGGAGCTATTTTTAATGTGTAATTTTAATTATATTTGGTTTTGGCTTCCACCATCTGATTATGTTCTTTCATTATTTTCTGTGTTATTATTCTTCTTGACCATTACAGGGAGCTATTTTTCGTAGGGATGCTGCATTTCTTGGTGTTGTAGGTGCGCTAGAAGAAGCATCAGCTTCTGAGGGTGTCATTCATTGCATGTGGTAAGTACTTTGTGTTTTACGGACCTATGCTTTCTGTGCCAATTTTTTATTGTTATTTTTGTTGGTGTAAGTATTTATGTTAAGTAGTAGCAAACATAGTGTTTTTGCTCTTGCAAGGGAATTGTCTTTTTTCCTCAGTAAAATTACAAGGATTTAGGATGGGAGTAAGTGTATTGCAAAATTGTTCTGTTCAATAGAAATATAGACATGCAGGATGGAACCGATAACATATTTGGACCTTATTCTTCGAAGATGATTGCATTATTAAATAAAGTGCATATAATTTGGGTTGGGTTAGAAGATATGGCTACAAGAGGAATTAAATATGTAGATTGCTATGGAGTTGACAATGCACTGATGAGATTTCTTCCTTTCTGAATGGCGTGTGTAGTCTGGAAGGAGGGGCAAAAGAAGGGGAGAAATTCCTTCTCTTCCATTATTTGGTTGGTCAAGGAAGATAATACTCGTCTTTATCTCCTCAGTCCTGCCTAAATTAACTGGAGTCTGAAATGTTCTTTTTTAGAAAGAGTTGGAAGTTTTTCTTATTTTAGAGTTATAATGAAATGTTCAATTGAAAGCAGGTTCGTGTAGCTGATCCAACGTTCTTGGGATATTTCATTGATAAAGGTGTTTCAGCTGCTGCAAAAGTTGTTCGTAAGGTAATTGATAAGAAGTTAACTCTCTCTCTCTCTTTCCTACCATTTTCACTCTAAAAGGTATAAATCTTCTAAGACACATTTGTTCATGTCTTTCAAATTTAATACTTTTTACTTCTCTGTCTATATATTTTGTCTTGCATTTTTTTTATTGGTTTTAAAGCTATATCTGAGTATTCCGGAGCACTTTGCAATAATAAAGTTTCATATATAATACTCTTACACACTCTTTTACTAATTTCTATTACACAATTAACCATTCACAGGTCATGCTATTCATAGAGTGGTTCAGAAAATTCCAAGAGCTTCATTCACCCAATTTATGCTCTTCATGTAAAAATTCTTTCAAAAAGCTCAAACAATCTCTTATAGCTTTGAAACACGGTTTCTAATCCCGCAGCAACGTGCGGGCCATATTTCTTGTTAGCTTCTAGATTCTGTTCAAGGATTAAAAAAATAATGCGCTTGTCAACCCAACTGCCAACACATATAGAAAAAAAAAAAAAAAAAAAGCACTTACCATTGGAATTCATGCTTTTGGCACTTAGTGGAATCTGAAAGCATCTCTTCAAAGAGTATATTTATGTATGTATGTTGAATGCTCTTGTAAGTGTCGGTAAGCAAGTTGCTGTGATGACTTCACCACCATATTCCCTCGCATCCGAAGTTTATTCATACATTTATGCATAATTCTTAACTTGTAATTTATATGATGAGAAAAATTAACCGAATTTATACATTATTATAGACTTTAGAAAAGGGCTGGAGTAGCTGGACATTGACTCATCAACAGATAAAAAACGTCAACATAACACTACAAAATTTGAAGTTAAATTATTTCTCTAGTTTAATTGACAATTTACACTACCCCCTTTACTGAAAAATAGGAAATTGTATAAAACGCAAGACACGGTTTTTCTTTTCTTGTCCATAGTTTCACACTAGCCAAACAAAAAGTAACGATTTTGAAGTTACCTAGGGCCAAAAAAATTCTTTCAAGCTCATATAACTCGGAATCAGTGGCGAGTTCAAGCACACAAGGGAATTTAGGGTCAAATGTATCTGAAAATTTAACAAAAACCCAATTTCGAATAATTGTAAAATCCGAATGAATCCACAAATGTAAAAACTAAAAGAATTAAACAAAAAAAAAAAAAAAAAAAAACCACGTACACTGGGGAAATCAAAAGAAGATAAGGGAAAAGGGAAAACCTTTTTGCTTAATTTTCTTCTCATGGTGTCTAATCTTGAGATATGTAGATTTTTTTGGCATAGAGTTTCAATGTATATTTCATTTCTTTTTGTACAAGAGTGAGACCGGGTATATACAAGAAGAGAGAGGGAAACAAGATGGGAAGGATGGCTGCAGCAAGCAGCCGACAAGAAAGAAGAAGGCATGTTGCCTACCTAATCTAAACCTTACACAAAGACATTACCCCAATCAGTCTCCTCCCTTAAATCAAGGGAAAGGTGATTTACATACCCTTACCCTAAAGATTACAATGAGCCTTACCCTAGAGATTTACCCTAGGGGTCACCTTGGTAGTGGACTTGAAAGTCATGAGTGGGTATTCCATATGCAGCATCAGTAGATGCAGCATCACAACAACACAACATCAGTCATATGCAGCATTAGTAGATGTAGCATCATAACAACACTCCCCCTCAAGCTGGATCGAGGAGGTTAATCGAGCCAAGCTTGCCCAGAAAACGATGGAATGGAGCAGATGCCAGAGCCTTGGTAAAGAGATCTCCTAGTTGATCATGGCTTTGCGTGAAGATGGTCCGGATGACTTGAGTTTGCACTTGCGCTCTAACAAAATGACAGTCCACTTCAATGTGTTTCGTTCTTTCATGGAACACAGGTTTAGCAGCAATGTGCACGGCTGCTTGATTATCACACATAAGAGACATGGGAGTAGTACTAGTAAACCCTAAGTCTGAAAGAAGCCCTTTAAGCCATATAAGTTCACATGCAGTGGTTGCCATGGCTCGATATTCAGCCTTTGCGCTGGAGCGAGCAATGACATGTTGCTTCTTGCTCTTCCAAGTGACAAGATTTCCACCAACAAACGTGCAATAGCCCGTGGTAGATTTCCTATCAAGTGCATTTCCTGCCCAATCTGCATTAGTGTAGCCACTGATGGCAGTGGAATTGTTGTTACGCATGATGATTCCTTGTCTTATAGAACCCTTGATTTAACACAGGACTCTCTTAACCATGTTAATATGATCAACCATAGGAGAATGCATAAATTGGCTTACCAAGCTCACTGCATATGTGACATCAGGACGTGTGATGGTGAGATATATAAGTTTGCCCATCAATCGTTGATAGTAGCTTACATCAAGCATGGCTTCTCCATTTGTGTTGAGCTTTAGTTTAGAGTCCACGGGAGTGATGGTAGGTTTGCAGTCAAGCATTTTTGCTTCCTGAAGAAGATCCAATACATATTTTTGTTGATGTAGAAACAATCCATTTGAAGAGGTTGCCATTTCGATGCCCAAAAAATACTTCAGCTTTCCCAGATCTTTGATAGCAAAGGTTTGGCGTAGTGAGAGTTTTAGTGCCTCAATTTCAGTGGCACTATCTCTTGTGATGATGAGATCATCCACATAGATAAGTGATGAGTCCATATTATACCATATATTTTACCCTATTCTTAGTACTAATTTATTATTTTGTGAGATTTTGATATTTTGGATTATATTTTCAATGTAGGACATTCGACTTCCTCTGGAGTAAAAAGTGATCAAACGGATGCATTTTGGAGTGATTCTAATTGGAGGATGTTTGTGAGCCTTTCAAAATGATTGTGTCAAAATTCTAGATTTTTCTACCAAGCCGTTTGACCATGGCGATGAAATAAAGACCCAGCGCGCATCTTTCTCAGATTGACGTTTCTGGACGTTCTGGGTATTTTGAAGGTCAAGATGGCATATTTTGAGGAAGATTCCTTCTGAAGATTTCTTGGGGACGTCTCAAGCTTTAAAAAGAGACCTTTTGGGACCAAATCTGAGTTGATTTGGTCGGTCAAAATACTGATTTTCTTAGTAGTCCGAATTCCAATTAGAATAGGAAACCTTTTATTTTCTGTTTTATTATTGTATTAGTTTTCCTAGTTTGATTCTAAGACCTTTTACTAGGATAATTTTATTTAGAGTAGTATAAATAAGGCTTTTTAGCCATTAGGGTAAAAAAAACACAACATTGGAGGGGAGGAGAAGAACGCACAACTTTTGTATTCAAGTTTATTTTCAAGGTGTTTTCTATCCATGTTTTTAATAGTATTTTGTTTTATGGTTGTTAGTAACTAATTTTCATTTGCTAGGGCGATGCCTGAGCCTTAGCATGAATACGTAGTTTTTATTTAATTGCTTATGATATTACGCATGTATACTTTGAATTATTAATCACTGTGCTTTAAACTGTCTTTGTGTCTTAATGATTCGTGACCATTAGGATGTTTAGATAAGTAATCAGATGCAATTCGGTCGGAATACCACCGGGGAATTGAGTATTGCTTCTTGTGATTAATAGTTGTAATTTCACCTAGGATGAATACCACGTCTTAGGGGTTGAATGGTTTTTCAAAGGGTTTTCACAAAGTGTAATGAGTCATGCATGTTTATATTTGATCTGAATACCACAGACGGGTTGTATGTTTGATATACGTTCTAGCTTGAATACCATAAGTAGAATATGCATTAGGAAAACCTAACCTTCAAAGTTGCATGGGTAATTCATAAGTAATTGGTAAATCTACATAAGATTGTTAAGGGGATGGCGGAACCCTAGGCTTTTACAATTTGTTTCTCAAAATCTTTTCTCTTTGATTTGTTTCCTTTTTAATTGGTTATTAGTTGCTTTCCCTAAATTACTTTTATTAAAATTCATTTTTAATATTTTTGGTCATAAAATCAACCTCTTCCAATCTTTGTTTTCGAATAATTAGCTAAGAATTAGTATAAATCAAGGTATTAAATATCGGTAATATCGGAAATATCGGTAGTCCGAAAACACGGAAATATCGATGGAAATATCGGGATAATATCGATATCGATAAAAATTATATGGAAACCACGGAAATTGTAAGAAAAACTTGGAAATTTTTATTGAAACTTTGCAGGATGTTTATTTAGTCAATTATCTATTAGTTTATCACAAAAAATTGGAAGGAAATGCATTGCATGATGGATTTAACATTATCAAGTTGATTATATAGCGAGCTGACAAACATTGTGAGTGTAGAAAATATGTAGTAATTAATGAAGGAAGTTTAAACACACCATAATCATTTATATATAATGAATTAGTACAATATTTTACACTTTATACATTGCATGGTAAGATACATAGTGACTTAGTACCACATAGAGTTCCTATGAGGTTCAAATTTTTCACTATCTTCATCATCTCTATGTGTAGAGTGAGTGTATTGTGAAGAGTAGTTATCAAATGATAAATCCCCAAAATAGTTTTGCATGTAATTGTTAACATGCCACCCATATGGATCCGAGATTGGTTGACGTTGTCCATAAGCAAAATCATTTGAAGATTGAGTCTCGGATTCTTTCCATGAGTCGCTCGATTCCATCCCAACAGGAATGGGATATGAAGGGTAGGGAAATGGTTGGTTATGAGTATAACCATAGTTACTACCTCCCACTCCAACAGAGTCTGAAGTTCTAGATAACGAGTCATCTTCTTGACTTGACAAAATCCCCTTGCCTCTTTCTCTACGAGTATAATCCTTCCCTATGGCACCAATTCCTGGTCCTGCCCGCCTACTGCCATGGTCATCATCCTGTGTTGCATGCGTGAAGTTTGCCTCACCAGTGAAGGGGCTCATAAATCCGGGAGGTGGTCCATAATAGTTTCCATATCCACCACCACTACCTCCAGCTCCACTATATCCTTCATCATTCCCACCTCCGGTGGTAAGTGAGTCTCCTGATCTTGTACTAGAGCTATCATTAGTATCAGCACGATGTTGTGGTTGTGTAGGATTGGAAGAAGGTGGAATTCCAGTGTTTCTTGGTCTGGGGCGCAAAAGTTCTTCCAAAGTCAGCGCTGCTAGATCCCACCTCCTCATCTAATACTCTTTCTACATTTATCCCTTCATTACGTGCTTCTTCAGCAACTCTGGGAGCTGGGTTGCCTTCATCATCATCTAAATGAAGAGGTCTAATCCACTGATAAAGTTGGTTACCCTCTGTATCATCATTTTCAGCAACAATATCAAACACATCTAGTGGGTCACCACGGTCGACATGATCTATTTCTGCTTCCTTATCTCGAACTTGAAGCTTCATGTTGTAGTAGCAATAAACTAATTTTTCCAACCTACTATGAGCCAACCTATTTCTTTGCTTTGTGTGTATGAGTGCAAATATGCTCCAATTTCTTTCATAAGCAGATGAGGAAGCTGTTTGTAATAATACTTTGATTGCTAACTTTCTCACAGTTGGTGCATCGGTCCCATACATGATCCACCATTCAGCTACAATGAAAAACAATGTTGATAAGCCTAATAACTCCAACAAATTCTATTATAAACTTATAGTGAAATATGTTTACACTCACTAGGGGACATTTTTGTTCGAGCAGCAACTGATGTTGGTTCTCCAAAAGTTCTTCTTGCATCTTTAAACCATGTTAGCTGAATTCAATAAATCGTGTTAGTTTAATCCAACAAAGTAATTATTATAATTTAAGTAATTGTGTACCTCATTTCCAAATTGGCCAATTGTTGGTGATGCAGGGTCTAATTTAGAGTATACATTATGTACAGCACGTATAAGGGTACCATCATCTCCAACACCGGGTCTGTATTGGTATCGAGGATTCAAATAATATGTTGTTCAAAGAAACACATACTCTAATAAGAGAAATAATACTTATGCAACTAAAGAAATGAATTGCAAATTATGACATAATTTATACCTGCTGCATGCAAATCGTGGTATAATGTTTTATACCATCGATCTTCAATTATCTTTATGACCCACCTTGCACCATGTTTTCTTTCCAATTCATCATTCACTACACGCATCAACTCATATATTGCCCCCATAGTAGGATACACTTCTGTGTCAACGATCCGTAAAACTTTGTAAAGAGGTTCAAACACTTGGCACACATGTTCTGATTGAGTCCAAAAAGCATGATCAAGCACTATACTTTCCACCATACGACCTGCATTTGAGCGGCTCAAATTATGGTTGGCCCAATCGTCACTAGTGAATAGATGCTTCAACCCTGCTTTCTTCTTAAGTAGGCTGTCTAATGCAATATAGTTGGTGGCGAATCGAGTGGTAGCTGGATGAATAATTTCTCCTTTGCAAAATTCACGCATCTTTGCCAACAACCAACCGTGATTGTAAATATAATTTGTGATCGTTCTAGCTCTTTTTACCACAGTAGCAACATTCTCTCTCTTCCCCATTGCCTCAAACATGAGATCAATACAATGTGCTGCACATGATGTCCAAAACACATTATGATGCTTCATTAACTTTTTTCCAGCTTTGACAAATGCAGAACCGTTGTCGGTCACGACTTGGACAACATTATGCTCTCCAACCTCCATGATTACATCCCTCAATCATTTGTAAATATACTTGTAGTTCTTTATATGGTCTGAAGCATCAACAGACTTCAAAAAAATTGTCTTTCCCTTGGAGTATACCATGAAGTTTATGATAGACAATCTGGTCGGGCCAGTCCATCCGTCACACATGATTGTGCAACCATTAGTTTCCCACTTTGACTTCAACTTGTTAACATACTCGCCAATGTCTTTATACTCCATATCCAAATATTTGTTTCTTATCTCATAGGGAGTGGGAGGTTGTACTCCAACACCGGCTTGTTGACATCCCACTACCATATTTTTGAAATGATGTGATGATGCTTTCTCAGCAGGGACATTTTCATAGATAAAGAACTTGCTAATTAGACGCCCCATTCCCTCATTCACATTACCTCCAGTGAAATAACTCCAAACACTCTTTTGATGTGCTTTGGATGATTTATATAAACTTGGGGCTATTGGTGGTGTTGGTTGTGATTCTCTAAGACTGCCTCCCCGTCTCATTTGTGCACCACCACTTGTCCCGGAACCTAGTGCTCTATTAGGAATTTTATGAAGGTGTTCTCTTTCCCATGCTGACTGTTTGGAGGCACGTAATGCTTGTTTCAAACTGCGTCGTTCTTCAGGTCCCATGTCATCATCACATTCGTCCTCATCGTCATCATCATCATTGTCAACCGCTTCGCCAATGACTTCTCCTCGTAGCCCAGCTCGAATATTTTCCATTCCATGTGTTATCTTTTCCTTCTGCTGTTTTTTATTTTTTAATAATGTGCTGATGAATGCCTTCACTTCTGGGGGGACATTATCGCATCGTTGGACATTTTTTGCTGGATCTAATCCACTAAGATGGTACTTAAGTCGTGTCACTCCGCCACTCTTCATTACCCGATGACAATATTTGCAAATTGTGCCATGTTTGTTTCCGTCTATTGGGTCTCCATGTTCCCAAGCTGGATCACGTTTAGTAACTCCACTGGACATCTTAAACGTACCTATATTTATTTTTCATGAAAATTAGACAATTTTTATTTGGCCAAAAAATATAGTAGTGATGACGGTTATATAAGAGAACCTAAATAATAAAGTTATTCTACAGAAGAATTAAATACGAAGTAAAGAAAATGATTGTAAAAATTTAAGTAATTATAAAAATAATATGGAATAATAAAACCTAATATTAATGAATAATAATCCAATTTGATAAAAAAAATAATCCTAATATAAAACATAGTGATGAATAATAATCCAATTTGATAATAATCCAATTTAATAATAATCCAATTTAATGAATAATCCAATTTGATAGTAATCCAATTTAATGAATAATAATCCAATTTGATAATAAAAAAAACCTAATATTAATGAATAATAATCTAATTTGAAAATAAAACCTAATATTAATAAAATAATAAATAACATTAAACATATTAAAATTATCCTAGGGAATAATTACACAACATTACTTAATTACTTACAAAAATTAACATGTAATTGTTAACATTACTTAATTAGTTACAAAAATTAACATGCAAGTATTAATTACTTAATACTTGCAATAATATTTTTGTTGTTGTATAAATTAACATACAAAAATTAACATTACTTAATTAGTTACAAAAATTAACATGCAAGTATTAACAAAAATTAACATTACTTAATTAATTACAAAAATTAACATGCAAGTATTAACAAAAATTAACATACAAATTTTTTTTTGTTGTTGTGTAAATTACAATAATATAAATATAAGTTTTTAAACTTACCTTAAATATGGAACCCTTTGTGTTCAAGCTCTGTAATATATCTGGAATGGCTTTGAAAGGGGTAAGGGAAGAAGTAGAAACGAAAATACTTTGAATGGCTTTGATACAAATGTGAAAGAATATATGTTTGGAATGGCTTTGACAGACATAGAAATAAGGTATTTGAAACTGAAACTGGTGATGCAAACTTGCTGGTGGCTGCCAATCAGATCAGTAAGAGAAAATCATACGCACACATGCACAAAACTGTACACAAAACCATGTGCCAAAACCGTGGTTTCTTACGAAACCCTGTCCCAAAACTGTATGTGGCTGTGTGCCACAGTCAGACGCAGGACCCCACTCTCTCTTCACCGCTCCCCGTGACCCAGGACCCCTTCTCCCCAACCTATCTATCTGTCCTCTGTCCTCAGATTCTTCTTCCCCCCCAAACAAAAAAAAATCTGCAGAACGCCAGAAAAAAAAATCTGCAGAACGCCAGAAAATCCGTCCCCCCTCCCGGAAAACAGATTCTTCCCCCCTTCCCCCCCTCCCGTCCTCAGTTTCTTCTTCGCCAGAAAAAAAAATCTGCAGAACGCCAGAAAATCCGTCCCCCCTCCCCCGAAAACAGATTGTTCCCCCTCCTCCCGTCCTCAGTTTCTTCTTCGCCAGAAAAAAAAATCTGCAGAACGCCAGAAAATCCGTCCCCCTCCCCGGAAAACAGATTCTTCCCCCCCTTCCCCCCTCCTGTCCTCAGTTTCTTCTTCCCCCCCAAACAAAAAAAAATCTGCAGAACGCCAGAAAATCCGTCCCCTCCCCCCGGAAAACAGATTCTTCCCCCCCCGGCGCAAAACAGATCCCCCCCCAAAACAGATCCCTCCCTCCCCCCCGGTGCAAAACAGATCCCCCCCCCCAAAACAGATCCCTCCCTCCCCCCCGGCGCATAACAGATCCCCCCCCGCAAAACAGATCGTTCCTGGGACCCGGCGGATCCTCCCCCCCAAATTCCCCTCCCGCAAAACAGATCCTTCCCTCCCCCGGCAAAACAGATCCTTCCTTCGCACCCCCAAACGCACAGATAGGGTCTCCTCTGGGGTGCCTTCCCCTGTTCTTCCCCCCACTTCTCTGTGTCCTTCCTTTTCCTTGCAGAATATCGCCCCCACTTCTCTGTGTCTATCCTTTTTCTTGCAGAATATCGCGATAATTTCGAAAATATCGCGATATTATCGATAATATCGCGATATTTTGACGAAAACCAGTTGGGTAGTAATTAAAATATCGGTACCGTGAAAAACCGATAATATCGGCGATATTTCGCCGATATTATCGACATTTTGTTCCTTGGTATAAATACATATTATTCATTCAATCCCTGCGGAAACGACCTTACTTGAGCCATTTATACTACAACTACCTTGTTCTCTTGCAAGTATTTTTAAGTGTTTTTATCCCTACTTTTGCAGGTGATAAAAATCCTACCAATAAGCACCACCAATTTCCCACTAGTGCCAATTCTTAAAAACAATGAGGAGTCAACATTACTTCGTAGGAATCTAGCCTTCTCTATAACTGAGCTGAGCTTGGTATACCAAGCTCTTGGGGATTGTTTCAATCCATAGATTGCCTTGTGTATTTTACAAACCATGTTGCCTTGAATACCATCATAACCTGGAGGAGGCTGCATGTACACTTCTTCTTGTAACTCTCTGTGAAGGAAAGCATTCTTCACATCCATTTGATAAAGAGTCCAACCACAATTGATTGCAACTGAGAGTAGAACCCTCACTGAATTCATCTTGGCCACATGTGCAAATGTTTCCTTGTAATCTACCCCAAATGTTTGAGTGAACCCTCGAGCAACAAGCCTGGCCTTGTGTCTCTCGATAGAACCATCAGCCTTGAATTTAATCTTGTAAATCCAACGACTTCCAATAGCCTTTTTTCCTTGTGGTAGTTGAACCAAGCTCCAAGTTTAATCTTCCTCTACAGCATGAAGCTCATCTACCATGGCTTGATTCCATTGTGGGAGGAGAGATG
This sequence comes from Heteromeles arbutifolia, assembly GCA_024362995.1. Classification (NCBI taxonomy): domain Eukaryota; kingdom Viridiplantae; phylum Streptophyta; class Magnoliopsida; order Rosales; family Rosaceae; genus Heteromeles; species Heteromeles arbutifolia. The sequence goes on along the minus strand of JANCRC010000011.1, from coordinate 27,097,548 downwards.
CCTCTTGAAAGCTTTTAGGTTCACTGTGTTTATCAATTTCACAGAGGAATGCAGCATGAGATGTTGAGAACTCACCAAGGCTGATACTTTCACTGATAGGATACCGTGAGGCATAAGTAACATAGTCTTGTAGCCTAGTTAGAGGTTTTCTAGTTTGAGGAGGATTTCTTCTAAGCCCTTGAGACTCTGTAGGAGATTGTGAATGATCAAAATGAGACTCTTCGTCTCCCTCATTGGCAGGGATATGATGATCAGAGATTGAGTCAGTTTGTATTTCTTCAATATCTGGTGTCAAAGCAACTCAGCTTTCTTCCAACATTGGATTACTAATGACCGGAGGAAGTGGAAACATTTCAAACAGTTCCTCCCCCTGACTTCTCCCTTTATGAGTAAAATAAGGGCAATCTTCTTCAAATTTCACATCCCTTGACACAACACACTTCTTAGTGGTTGGATTGTAGCACTTGTATCCCTTTTGGGTGGAAGAATACCCCACAAACACATACTTGGTTGCCTTGGCATCTAATTTGTCACGCTTCAAGGCTTGAATGTGAACAAAGCAAACACATCCAAATACCTTGAGGTGTGTCAAACCAATTTTTCTACCCTTGAGTACTTCATAGGGAGATTTAAACCCTGGCACACGACTTGGAAGTCGGTTAATGAGGTAAGTGGCAGTGAGGATGGCTAATGACCAAAATTTATTTGGAATATGCATGTGAAGCATAAGAGCACGAGTCTTCTCCAAGAGATCTCTATTTTTTCTCTCAGCTACTCCATTTTGTTGGGGAGTCCCTACACAACTGGTTTGATGTATTATGCCCTGAGAATTTATGTATTGAAGCATGTTGTTAGATAGAAATTCAGTGCCATTATCTGATCTCAACACCTTAATGTTTGATTGAAATTGTGTTTTAACATGCATATGAAAATCTTTGAAAATAGTTTGGACTTCACTCTTTGATTTCATAAGATACACAAAACTTATTTGAGAGAAGTCATCAACAAATAAGACAAAGTATCTAAACCCTTCTATTGATTCAGTTGCTGGTCCCTATACATCGGTGTGCACCATTTCAAAAAGTTTACTTGTCCTAGACATTGAGTTACCAAAAGGTAGTCTAGTAAACTTAGAAAATTGACAAGTATCACAAGTAAAATGTGATTTACAAAAATTTGGAAACAGTTTAGACAAGATAACTTCAGAGGGGTGAGCTAATCTCTTATGCCAAAGTTGGTTTTCATCTATGAACTTCGATTGAGCTTGAAGAGCCTAAGTAAAACAGGCATTCTTGCACATGTAGTAAAGTCCATTTATGAAGACCCCTTCACCAATCGTCTTCATGGTGACAACATCCTGAAACATCACATTGTTTGGTGAGAAAATGGCATGGCAGTTTAGAGTGGTTGTGATCTTTCCAATTGATAGAAGTTGGAAGGGAAATGTTGGTACATATAAGGCAGTGGAAGGTGTTTTGTGTGAGAGTAAGTTTATTTCTCCTTTTCCCAAAACTAAAACAGTTTTTCCATTTGCAACAGACACATGTGAGGGATTTGAAAAACGCTTAAAATGATGCAAATTTGTGATTTTGTTTGTCATATGATATGTGGCTCCTAAATCAATTATCCAACAATCATTTTTAGTACTAGTTAACAAGGCAGTAGTGAATGCTTCGAGTATAGCTGGTGCTTCATCCCATGAAACTTTCTCATTTCCAACAAGAAAGCTGGCAAACTATCCCAACATGGCTGTATGATTGTTCTCTTCATTGCCTTGAGCTTGTGAACCTCCTCTGTGTCCCTTGCTTTGAAGATAAGCTGCAAACTCATTGATAAAAGACAATGGATTGGTAGTGAACTCCATGGATCCTTGTGAGACAATAGAGGGATGAGCATTAGTAAGTTGGGCCTTGTACTGAGGTTGAAATTGTTGTGAGGACCTTGGTATCATTTTTCCATCTTTGCTGAACTTAGGCTTGAGTTCAGGATGAAGTTCCCAACACTTGTCTTCCACATGACCAACGCCATTGCAATATTTGCATTTCAGGTGTGGATTTCTACCCTTGTACACCTTAGCCTCTAAGGTCCTGTAATTTGAGGCATATGCACGAGTCCAGTTAATCTCGAGGTGTGCTCAACATTCATCACTTTCTTCCTTGCTTCTTCTCATTGGATAGTTGCACAGACATTGCTGACGGTGGGAAGCTCTTAACTCATCAAGACGTGACTCCTTAGATCTTTGTACTCGGAGTTTAAACTCCCCAACAACTGGTAAATTCTATCTTCCTCGGCACGTTTCAGGAGAATGGCAGGATCTGTGGTATGTGGAAGGTCTACATCCAACTCATTCCACATAGCCTTGAGGCGTCCAAGGTGTTGAACAAATGCTTTCCCTTCTTGTTGGGCACTGGCGATGTCCTTCTTAAGTTGAAAGACACGTGCATAGTTGTTTTGATTTCCATACATATCCTGCAAGGCTTTCCAAAGCTCACATGAAGAATTGTAGTAGCTACAAATCTCAGCAACATGTTTCTCCATGGTGTTGAGCAGCAAGGACATGACAAGTTGATCCTTGCAAAGCCATGCACCATATGTAGAGGAATAGATGTCTGGAGCTTCCACACTTCCATTTACAAACCCTAATTTCCCTTTGCCTCCGAGAGCAAGAGATACAGCTCAAGACCAAGGGAGATAATTAAACTCGTTCAAGAGAACTGAACATAAACGTTGATTGGTGTTAACCTTGACATCTGAGAAATTTGAAGGAGAGGTATGCGAGATGTCACCCTCTATGTTTACTGAATCTTCTTCAGCCATGGCTTAAGATTGAAGGAAAGATGCAGCGAAAAAAATGGCCAGGGGCAGGTTACAAAACCTGCTCTGATACCATGTAGATTTTCTGGTTTAAAGTTTCAATGTATATTTCATTTCTTTTTGTACAAGAGTGAGACCGGGTATATATAAGAAGAGAGAGGGAAAAGAGATGGGAAGGATGGCTGCAGCAAGCAGCCGACAAGAAAGAAGAAGGCATGTCGCCTACCTAATCTAAACCTTACACAAAGATATTACCCCAATCAATCTCCTCCTTTAAATCAAGGGAAAGGTGATTTAGATACCCTTACCCTAAAGATTACAATGAGCCTTACCCTAGAGATTTACCCTAGGGGTCACCTTGGTAGTAGACTTGAAAGTCATGGGTGGGTATTCCATATGCAACATCAGTAGATGCAGCATCACAACAACATAACTTCAATCATATGCAGCATCACAACAACACAACATCAATCATATGCAGGATCAGTAGATGTAGCATCACAACAACAAGATATAACTGAAAAACCTTACGAACTGTTAAGGATTGATTCAGTCAATTTTGAACCAAAACAAAAAATCTAAAACAAATAAGGATATTTTTATTACTTTAAAAAATCGCATTGCAATTGACACCGTCAAACCCTAAAACGTCGAGCAAATGAATGAACATGCACTTTAATCAAATACCTAATCCTTCTTCATAAATCTGCAAGATAAAAAAGCATAACTACACACGGTAGCGGTGATTGGGAAAACTAAAACAAAAATAATAGAAAGGAATTATTAACTGTTGTGTTCAAAAGTAAACTTTAAATAATTTTTTTTTTAAATGTAACCTCTGCTCCCTTTTTGTGTTGGAAATTCATTTGCTCTTCTTGTGAAAGCTTCTAGTCGAGTTTATGAGAGTTGAAGATTTCTACCCATTTTTTATTGATGATTTATTTCCTCTGTATAACCTCCGTTTGCAAAAGCAGAAACCCACGTTAAATTTTTTATTTATTTTATTTTATAACAAACAATAGCATTAGTAGGTTAAAATGTTAATATTAGGGAAATGGGGATTGGCAGGGATCGAACCCGCACCGCATCAGGGTTCATAGTTATTATTGTGCATAGTATTATTTTTTTCTCTCTTTTATCAAATTTCAGGTAAATTACATAATATCCTCTTACGTTTGAGGTCTATTACAACCCCATACAACATCTTTAAAACATTTCACTTTCATACATCACCTACTATTTTATTTCAATATAGTACCTTCGTTACATTTTTCATCCATTGATCCGTTAAGAACTGACGTGGCTGCCACATTTGCACCACGAGGCAAAATTTTTTTTTTAATTTTTTTTAAAAAAAAAACCTGAATCTTCTTAACAAAAAAAAAAAAAAACTAAAAAACGCAGAACCCTTCCCCGCAACCCTTCCCCACCCCTCTTCTCCCACCCAAGCCTCGCCTCCTAACCACCTCCCTCTCCTCCACTCTCTTCACCAAATCCCTTGTTATCATGTCTGCATCTCAACGCGATTTTGTTAATCGAGCCCGAGAGCTGGTTGTAGGTGGAAGATCTAGCCGGGTTGAAAACCGGGTCAGATTGCTGGTAGCAATTGGAGCTGGGGTCGCACTAGAGCCAGTTGACGTCGCTACCGATGTCAAGCACCATGTAGAATGACTTCGCCGGAGTCCCGACGCCGATCCGGGAGAAGTACTCGCCCCTGCCCTGGCTAACGCTGAGATAACGGGGGTGGAGAGGTCCTGGGGTTGGATCTCGTTGTGCATGGGCTCAAGATCCCCTCTTTTTATCCCCTGGAGTGCCAGCTGGAGCTTAGTGTGGAGCGAGTTCACTCGGGCCGAGTTGCGGCCGAGTTTGGTGAGGGTGAGAGATTTGTAGTCTTTGTGCTGTGAATTGAAGAGGGCGTCGCGGGGGTGGAGCTAGAGGGAGAAGGCGGAGGAGTTGAGGGTTGGGATTCCAGCGGTTAGAGGGACTCCGGGTTGAAAGAAGGGAGGTGAAGAGAGTGGAGGAGATGGAGGTGGTTTGGAGGCTCGGGAGGGAGAAGAGGGGTTGCGGGGAAGGTGGGGTGGGTTCTGCGTTTTTCAGTTTTATTATTTTTTTTTGTTGAGAAGATTCAGGTTTTTTTAAAAATTTTTTTTTTTTTTGCCACGTTGCACACAGGTGGCAGCCAAGTGGTACAAATGTGGCAGCCACGTCAGCTCTTAACGGATCAATGGATGGAAAATGTAACGAAGGTACTATATTGAAATAAAATAGTAGGTGAGGTATGAAAGTGAAATGTTTTAAAGATGTTGTATGGGGTTGTAATAGACCTCAAACCTGATGGGGTATTATGTAATTTACCCTATTTTATTTTACTTTTTAGTTTGACAAAAATATCCATTAAAATATTCATAAATTCCAAATAATGTTGTGAAATTGAGGATATGTGCAGATATAAGACACAATATTTACGAGGTTCGGTAAGTGTGCCTACATCTTCGGGGCAGCAATAGTACTTTCTTTTATTATATGAAATAATAAGAATACAAAATAACTCTCACTATTTTTCTCTCTTCTCTCTGGCCTTATAACGTATGCATATATTTCTCTTCTACATTAGTTGCTACTTCTTTTCCTCTTGGTTTTATACGTAGAAGGCCAACTATCTTTTCTTCATTCGACCCCCCATTTCCTATTGCCAGTAATATAAAATACAAAAGCTAGGAGACCAATACTTACCATCCATGATCCGATGTCCAAGGTTATCATGTGAATATTCATACTGCATTTACAACACTCTCCCTTAGATGCCCATACATAAATATCTGTTGCCTCATTAAAACTTTGTTAGGAAAACCCACGTGGGAAAAATCCTAGATGAAGGAAAAAAAGTACAATACTCGTGTGTCCTGGATGCTCCCCCTGATGGGTATCTCCCCCTGATTTTGCATTCTTCAATCTGACTAATTATTAAGTCGACATAATTCGATACTGTCATGCTTTGGACCCGGGTCGATAGAAAAACCCGAATCCGGAACGCGAGCGAAAAATTAAATAAATAAATAAAAACTTACTGAAACAGTATGGAAAATTAATTCCTCTTACAAAAAGAAGTTAAGAACTCTATACAAGGCTAAAAATAAATAAATACAAACTCTAGCCTCACATATAGTTCGACCTCTTCCCGCCTACCCTCTTGTAAACCTACGAAACAATAGAGGGATGAGTTTCGATAACTTAGTAGGGACATAACCTTACAACAGTAAATTGACTAAACTAAATTAAGTGTCATGGTAACACAGAATTCAATTATAAACATACAACCAATCATGGAAATTAAAATGACAATGCGTGAATGCAATGCGACTTAACATCCTTTACCCAACCCATTAATCTATATAATAAAACACGTGGACCTGCACATCCTATACTGTGCATTTTACCTCTGCAGTGGTGGTTCAAATGTTTTATTATACAAATTAACCCCTTGTAACTTAATCATCCCAATTTCCCCTTTTGTTAGTCGTCTTGCCAAAACTATTCGTTGCCAATCTCGAATTCCTTTCTAAAAGAAATTGTGCACTGTGGGCTCGCCTAAGACTTGGTACCTAGTAAGATTTTGGCTCAACTACACAAAAGATCATTTCCATTACCCTCTTTTCTACAATTCATTTCGCAACTCCAATCTCCAACCACATAACATATCATGAATGGTTCGCAGATACTTTCATTTTGTCGTTCTCATATTCCACAATATATTCTCAACCAAGAGTAAGTAAGGTAAGTAAGGAACAAACAGACATCCAAGTAACAGTGTACACATATCCAAGTAACACTCAATAAGAGGAATCAACCAATGAGATAAATAATAATATAAAATTCCACAAAATTTAATATATTCAATATCTGTAAAGGTTTGCCGTATTTCCCCTACCTAGACTTCAAAGCATTGCTCCAACTCTCTGTTACAAGAGTTCACCACCTTGGTAAAATCCTATTCACAAGTATAAGCAAATCACTATATGCATACTCTAGTTATTCTTTCCCTGTAGGATTGTATTTACTTGGAGGACAAGTTAATCCTCTTCTCTTAATCTACTATAAATAAAGGCACTGCATAGGAAGGAATACACATAAAAATTCCTAAACATTCAACAATCTCTCCACTCTCTCTCTATTGCCACACCTCTCTCTCTCTCTCTCTCTCTCTCTCTCTCTCTCTCTCTCTCTCTCTCTTAAATATAGGCCACAACATAGCTTTAGTTTTAATTTTTTTTTTTAATTTTATTGAGTTAATACTAGTATATTTGAGGGGATTAAGTGGTTGGACATATGTGTCACGCCCCGGACTAGGAGTCGGTGGAAAACTATGACCCCACGCCCGGCGAGCGAGTAAAACTAAAAATAAAATGACAAAACGAACTTCTCTTATAAAAATACTCCAAAATCCTTCCAGAGTGTACAAAAATAAAATAAAACTCTTAAATTCCTCATCTAACCTAGCCGCAGCTCTTCTATCACCTATCTTGCCAATTAACTCATCTGTAAAATAAAAAGTGAGGGGTGAGCAATCGCCCAGTGAGTAGAATATGTAAATGCCAGTCAAGTGATGCCGTTTTACACACGCTAAAAAGTATGAGAATAATATCAAAGCTTCAGCCACATAGTGCCTTATCACATCGTCCCTTTATATGTTCCTTAGATCCTTCATAAATTGTAACTCACCGTGATCCCTAATGGCCATTCTACCCAAATATCCCCATGTGCAGTTTACATTATCCTTCGGATTATTACAACACTTAAAGTTCTCATGCTCATGAACAATCTCAAGTATTTTCACATAGATTGGATATATCCCATTGTAAATCTTTACCCAAAATTAAACATGCTTGACTTGAAAATAGAGAAGTATTTGAAAATAGATTAATCTCATGATTAAGGGGATTGGGAAGGACCATAGAGTTGGGACTCGTTTTTGGAGAAACTTTGTTTACCTCAATCTTTTGCCTTTTATGCTGTGTCTAGTGTTGTTCCCTCCCCCTTTTTTGTTGTGGCGCCTTTCGGTTGGGATCCGCCCCGGGGGGCCCTCCCCAGGGGGACCCTTTCATACAAGTTTGTTGCTAGGATCTCATGGTTTTTATTTATGAGAAAATAAGAATATTTGGAAACACATTACATAAACCACTCACCTCGAACGATAGCTAGAACCTTAACAAAACAAACCCACTAGTAATCTCCACAAATCAAACCCTTACGTTTTCTCATTCTCCTTTCTTTCTCTTTTTCTCCATTTCTTATTCTTCCCCAGCTTTTCTCTACGTATGCATGCATTGCATGCCATCTCCATTTATAAACTCAAACCACAAATTTGTGGTACTTTAAAACTAATGAGGTGCTGCTCCTATTTATAGGAGAAATATGGCGGCTAAATCAATCCTCTATTGGTTCAACTGGGCGGCACAGATAACTTTGGCACCAATCAGATAGCCAAAGCCTGAAGTCAACAGCTCCTACTAAAACTCCATGAGTCACACACACACAATTTCAATGCCACCTCCAGCTTATGTTGTCAACTCCTAATTAGCTGTAAATAAGCTTAGTCATAAAGTGAATGTGCATGGCTACAAGCACACGTCACCAGCTAGGTAAAAAAAAAAATGTTTACTAAGCATCTAGGATTCATCCTGATAAAAATAATAGATATAATTAAATACCTATTAATGATACGGGATCTTACAATATGTCAACATATAAGAGAGTAGCACATATCTGGTACAAAATTTGGGTGGAGGGGTGGGCACGGTATGGTTCGATGCGGTTTTACTCTCAAACCGAAACTGGAATCGGAAAATATCAATGGTTGTTTGGTTGGGTGCAATCCCGCTTAAATTTATTACCAGAACCGTAAGATTCAGTTTACACCAGTTCCGGTTTGGTTTTTGCATGTTTGCCGTTCCAAATACTAAATCATTTGAATACCAAATCAAAATGGTATTCAAAGTTTACTTGTTTTGTTTTCTTATTTTTTGCATGCTTGCATTCAAATACGTTTTCTAAAATGGTTATACAAAGTTTCAAACAAAACAAATCATTTGTAAATACTAAATCAAAATACAAATGTCCTTTGCACTTGCACCAAGCAAACAAAAAATAGAAACACAATTCAAATGTCCTTGGCAGCAACATCAAGCAAACGGAAAAGAAATACATGGCAAGTAAGTTGTAACAAGGATCAAGTAAACCAAAAAGACCCAAATCAAAGATTAAGCAAACCAAAAAGACCGAAATCCTAAAACTTCCAAGCATTTCTGATATATTTTTATAGTTTGTTCCAGTCGACTTGCATTATGTATAACTTCTTAATTTATGCAAAACATTTCAGGGGATGGTGAGGGAGGAATAGAAATGACAGAAAGTATGCAGGTAATTCAAAAATTCTGCAACCGTTTAATAGTTCCAGAGAAAACTAGACGGACTAGAATAGTAACTTCCTTGATCTTTAACCTTTGTAGTTCCAAATTTAGGGGACTGTAATGGACTCATTATACTGCACTAAATGAGAAGCAAAAATTTTAAGAACCAAAGCATCTAACTAAAACATACGCAATTCTCTAAACCAAATAAGGCAAAACTACTATAAAGTGGTTTAATAAATTGAAACATGCTATTGTTTTGTAACAAATATCTTAAAAATCTGTAGCCCATTGCTGTGATGCAGTATTCCGAGTTACCTACCTACTCAATTTGTTCATTTCCCTTGTTTATATTTTTAGGGTTTTTCTCACAAATGGTCCCTGAAATTGATCAAATACATCATTTTGGTCTCTGACATTGAAAATCAATAGAAATGGTCCCTGAGATTGATCAAACACATCACAAATGGTCATTCCGTTAAAAATTCTTTGGACAATTTTCAAAGGTTCGTAACTTAATCGTTTCTTAACCAAATTCGACTCATAATATATCAAAATGAAGATAGGAAAGTGTAGAACAAGATTATACCATTTGGAAGACCAATGGTTTCTGGAGATGGCCGAAAAATAGCCTCAAATGTGATTGGTACGCGTAAAAACTGGAAAATTCGCCGGAAACTGGGTAAACTTTAAACGTTCATAACTTCTTCAATAATCAACGAAATCGAGTGATTCAAAAACGAAAATCATACTTCTCGATGAGACAAAGAGAATGGTATCTTTCTTGATGGCTAAATAGCCGTAGTTTGGCCAGAAAATGACTCGAAATTGGATAACCATTTTCGAGTTAGCCAATTTTGAGCCATTTTCTGGCCAAACTAAGGCGAGTTAGCCATTATGAAAGGTACCATTCTCTTCCCCTCATAGAGAAGTATGATTTTCATTTTTGAATCACTTGATTTCGTTGATTATTGAAGAAGTTATGAACGTTTAAAGTTTACCCAGTTTCCGGCAAGTTTTCCAGTTTTTTCGCGGACCAGTCACATTTGAGGATATTTTCCAGTCATCTCCGGAAACCATGGGGCTTCCAAATAGGTATAATCTTGTTCTACACTTTTCTATCTTCATTTTGATATATTATGGGTAGAATTTGGTTAAGAAACGATTGAGTTACGAAGCTTTGAAAATTGCCCAAAAAGTTTGTAATGGAAGGACCATTTGTGATGTGTTTGATCAATCTCAGGGACCATTTATATTGATTTTCAATGTCAGGGACCAAAATGATGTGTTTGATCAATATCAGGGACCATTTGTGATAAAAACCCATATTTTTAGGTACCGAGCTTTTAAGTAAAATACATTAACCTTTCAAAGATCAAGCAAACCAAAATGACCGAAATCCTAATATCAATGAGTCTCTGCAACAAGAGAGAACCCAAATATTCCTAAACACACAAAGTAAACAAAAATTCAACAAATCTAAGCTAACATAAACTACATGAAACAATAAACACCCAATTCGACTATTTAATTTAATTAATTATTTGGGTAAATCTCAGTTTACTGCCCTCAAGTTTCGTGGTTTTCAACATTTAGTACATGAATTTTTTAAATCTCAGAGTCATACCTAAAGTGTTAATTTTGTTATAGTCTCATACATCCGTTAGTCTGGCTGTTAAGCCTCCCGTTAACTGATGACGTGGTGCCTATGTGGACAATGACTGGACGCCACGTGTCATTAAAAATTCAAAAAAAATTTCCCGCCCAAATATAAAATATTAAAATAATTAATTAAATAAAAGTAATAAAAAAAAAAGAAAAAAACCAAACAAACAAACCAACCAATAATCCTTCCGTCTTCCCCACCCGACATCCCTCCATCCCCTCCACGCCCTCCACGGCTCCACCCCTCCATCCCCTCCACCTAACCCAAGCTCTCCTATCCTCTCTGGCCACGTGTCCTTTCTCCCCGAAACTCTTGGATTCTCTCGAGCTAAGCCCTCCGCCTTCTTCGTGACCCCTCTTCGACTCTCTTTGGCCAGCCGCTCGAGCGCCAGGTCCAGGCTAGTTTCTTGATCGCCACCTACAACCTCGCGATTGTTTCCCCTTCTGATTTCCAAATTCTATTGTCTTTCTAGTGCCAGCTGCACGACCTCGCCGACTGATAGGAGCATATTTATGCGACTTAGTTAGCTTGTTCTTGTGCTTTTACGTTGTTAGTTCTTAGTTATTTAGTCTTTTAAGCCAAATTCGTGTGTTTTCAGGTTCTAAGGACAAAGTATGCAAAAAGAAGCAATTTGGAGCATTGTAGAGCATTTTTGAACCAAGATTGGGTAATGCAAGCATGGAGGCAAGTTGTTGGACGAGTTTGAAGAGAAAAAGGCTTGAAATCAGCCTCAAAACACACTTTCTAGAAGTCCTATCCTTTGTCCTACAAAAGTGGCGCCTCAAATCCTTCTAGAAACCCCAAAATGTTGAGTGTTGTGTGTTTCAATATGTGGAGTTTGGGATTGGTATGAGCATATGGTGTCCCTGGTTCTCGCATCTAAGTAGTAGCATTCCGTTCATGAGATCATATCTAAACATGCTTATTTAACTCCAGAAATTGCTTTCTTTGTTATAAACATATGTGAGTGTTTGTTTTCATGTTTACATCAATCTTCTCACATATAACTAGTATAGGGAGTGTAGTTAGAAAATCTGAGTGAAAATAAGAATGTACCTAGTGAGGAATTGAGTGAATTCTCTAAGCCATGTTACTACATTCAAAACATTGTTTTAATTGGTTAAACGCGAGCTAATGAATGGTGACTGTGATTAAGTATGTACTAAAGTGTGGGGATGACTAAAATCTAATCTTGAATATGTCATGTGTGTTGGAAATCCCTGAGGTGAACGTTGGAAGGTCTAGTTTGTTTGTTGTTTGTTTTGTTTTGTTTTGCTCGAGGACTAGCAAAAGCTAAGTGTGGGGGAATTTGATAGGAGCATATTTATGCGACTTAGTTAGCTTGTTCTTGTGCTTTTACGTTGTTAGTTCTTAGTTATTTAGTCTTTTAAGCCAAATTCGTGTGTTTTCAGGTTCTAAGGACAAAGTATGCAAAAAGAAGCAATTTGGAGCATTCCAGAGCATTTTTGAGCCAAGATTGGGTAGTGCAAGCATGGAGGCAAGTTGTTGGACGAGTTTGAAGAGAAAAAGGCTTGAAATCAGCCTCAAAACACACTTTCTAGAAGTCCTATCCTTTGTCCTACAAAAGTGGCGCCTCAAATCCTTCTAGAAACCCCAAAATCTGCCACAAAACACATTCCTTCTAGAACCCTAAAAATCTGGCGCCTCCTTTCCTTCTAGAATCCTTTTGCCTTGCCTTGCAAGGCATTCCCTTACCCTTATCCTATTGTGCCGCACCTCTCAGGCCCTTTCCCTCTTGGATTCTGATTGTTAGGCCCTTTTCCTTGTGGATTTGGGTTCTACAAATCCTTTTCAGAAATTAATTGGACCACAATTCCTTTTCCAAGTTAAATGCCGCACCCTAGGCCTTTATTCCTTAATTTCTGTTAAGCCCAAATACAAATCTGATTTCTCTAGGGTTTTGAGGTGCCTATATATACATGTTTTAGGGTTTTGCCGCAGGGACCCCAGCCATTCATCACAGGACCCTTTGCCGCACTCCACACCACCATTCTACACATCCAAACACAATTCCAGCCATCTTCCAAGCCTTGCCGCAACCTACATCCATCCTAAATCCATCTCTGACCCTTTCATACGTTCATACACACCCTTGAAACCTTGAACCCTTGTGCCGCAGCTAGTTGGGGAAGAAGAAGAACCTGTGGGCTTCATGCTTGCAGATTGGAGCGTTTTAGGTGTACTTCGTTCTTGTTTTCAATGTTTATTTTGTTATTACTCCCTGATCTTGCGGTAATCATGAGTGGCTAAGCCCCTAATTTGTTAGGGGGAAGTTTGAAGCCATGAACATGCTTGAGATATGAATTGATTTCTGCCAATTGTGATTTGATAAGTTATGATTGCAATTCAATTATCTGTTTTATGCATAACGGATCTGTGTATGTTTATTAAGGATGCATACTTAGTTTTCATGCATGAATCAGATGCTAGAATATAAATGAGTTTCACCTAATCGTTACAATTTTATATTCCTGAGTAGTGAAGGTTGATTGTCACAATCGCGTTAATTGAATTCTTGGCAAAAGTATCATGCATTCATAGTTACAATTGCCTCGTCAACACTTATGATTTTCATGAAACATAATGATCTCTGATTGTATCTTTATTATGCATTCATGTAGAGGACTTTTGGAGAATGATTTGAGTTGTTGCATGCATTCATCCAATTCAATGAGTTAAGGAAAATTTGAGGGTTAATTTGTGCATCACGGTTAATCTGGGGTGTTGAGCATCATAGTTTATTGAAAAGCAATTGGAAATCAATTCATATACAAGTGTGTCAAGTGTGGAGAACGGACCTCTAACTAATCCATCCATCATCTTATTTCCTAAATTCGTTTTAGAATCTGTTTAGTTTCACAATTTGTTTGTTTGATTCAATTTCGTCAAAACCAGAACCCCCATTTACTCCCCCATTTACTTTCTTGTTTCAAAGTGTTTAAAATCTGTTTTGTTTGTGTTTTAGAGTGTTTTGAGTCAAGTAAAAACCCTAAATTCGTCCAAAGTTGTGTTTAGAGTCGAAAACTGCCCAGATTGTGTTTTTAGGCAGTTTTGAGTGTTTTTAGCTTGTTTTGAGTCTTTTGAGTTTGTTTTGAGTCCCTTGAGTCTTTCCAAATGTTTTTAACTTTGTTTTTGTATTTTAAGTCAGTTTAGAGGTTTTAGCAAGCCCTCCTAATCCCTGGTTTAGAACGATCCCTACTTGCATTTATACTACAATTTGACAACAAGAGGGTTTAATTTGAGTGCTTAACTTTTATCACATCAAATTTTGGCGCCGTTGCCGGGGATTAGCAACTTTGCTAATCCCTTGGTTCTTTTCTTTTCGTTTAGTTTGTTTTTATTGTAGTTTCTGACTTGTTTTGCTTTCTTCTTTTCAGGTAATAGTGTATGACTCGAAGTTCCCAACCTGTTCGTGAGCACATCTTGGACTTTGACGACGATTTTGAGCGAACTTTGAGAAGGAAAAGAAAGAATCCAGAACCTGATCTACTTAGTTCTAGTTCTAATTCTGAAATTGAAGTTGAATTTGAAGAGGATTCGGAAGGGGAGCAAGACATGGCTGCAGATAATCGAACGATCAAAGAACTTTTAGCCTCGGGATTGGACAATGCAACGCCTCTATGCATCCAATATCCTAGGGCAGCTCCAGATAAGACCGCCGAGTTTGAATTGAAGTCAAGCTTGTTACATCATATTCCAAAGTACCATGGGCTATCCATGGAGGATCCAAACAAGCACTTGAAGGAGTTTGAAGTAGTTTGTTCGAGCATGACCCCGGTGAAAGTCGATGGCAGCATCCTGAAGATGAAAGCTTTTCCATTCTCTCTAATGGATAAAGCTAAAGACTGGTTGTATGAACTAGCACCTGGGACGGTTACATCTTGGGAAAGTATGAAACGAGCATTCTTGGAGAAATTTTTCCCAACTTCAAGAGTCATTCTCTTGAGGAAACGGATTAGTGGCATCCAACAAAATCAAGGTGAGTCGTTCCCAGCTTATTATGAACGTTTTAAAACTCTTGTTGCTTCATGTCCACAGCACCAAATGAAGGAGGAGCTGCTCATTCAATACTTCTACGAAGGACTCCTCCCCATTGAACGCCAAATGTTAGATGCTTCGGCGGGTGGTGCATTGGTTGACAAAACCCCGGTGGCTGCCAAGACTTTGATTGCAAACCGAGCCCTCAATGCACAACAATATAAAGGTGTTGGCCAGAGAGAGAACCCACGGCAGCAACATGTCAATGAGGTAAGTGCAATTTCTGAAATTCAATCACAATTAGCTAATCTTACCTCTTTTGTGTCTTAGGTTGTAATTGGGTCCAAAACACAAGAAAATCAGGTTTGCACTGTGTGCTCCATCCAAGTGCATCTATCTGAGAATTGCCCTCAGTTGATCGAGAATGGTGGATAGGAATCTGCCAATGCTATTGGATTCCAAGGCCAAAGTCAAACCAAATACGATCCATACTCGAACACATACAACCCTGGATGGAGAGATCACCCTAATATGAAGTGGAGAGAGCCCCAACAACCTGCACAACAAGGGGGATTTCGGCAAAACCCCCCTGGGTTCCCACGGCCATACCAACAAAATCAACCACTTCCGGGCCAACAAAATCAACCCCTGGGTTCCCATGGATAATGATCAACTTGTTCAATTATTAACTAATGTGGCGCAGGGCATGCAAAATCAAGCCAAGGAAGTGGAAGATTTGAAGAAACGAGTGGGACAGATGGCTGAATTCATGGGGAAATTCAGTAGAGAACAAGGTAAGCTACCTAGTGCAGCAAATGTGAATCCGAAGGGAGGATTCGAATCTGCCCAAGCTATCATCTTGCGTAGTGGAAAAGAAGTTGGAACTGAGCCCAACACTCCCAAATCTGCCCAGAAAGAAGATGAAAAGCTGCAAAACGAGGAAGGGAGCATTAGCACACCCACGGCAAGGGTGAAACAACCCATGCCGCAGGCCCCTATCCTTCCTAACTCGGCCAAACAAGGTAAATTGGTTTCAAATTCAGTTAACACTAATCTGACCAATGTTCATTTTCCTCGTAGGTTCATGCAATCGAAGAAGCATGAGAATGAGAAGGACATTCTTGAAACATTCCGGAAAGTGCAAGTGAACAGACCATTGCTTGATGCAATTAAACAAGTCCCGAAATATGCCAAATTTCTCAAGGAGCTGTGCACAACCAAGAGAAGAATGTCGAACAAAGAGGTAGTTAAGGTAAGTGAAAATGTTTCAGCCATATTGCAACATAAACTGCCCCCTAAATGCAAAGACCCCGGTAGTTTTACGATTCCTTGTGTAATTGGCACTAATCGGTTTGAACATGCAATGCTTGACTTAGGTGCATCTATAAATGTCATGCCTTATTCCATTTATGCATCTATGAATTTGGGAGAATTGAAACAGGATGGTGTGATTATACAATTGGCTGATCGTTCTAACGCTTACCCAAAAGGTGTTTTGGAAGATGTTTTAGTGCAGGTGAACCATTTGATCTTCCCGGCTGATTTTTACGTTCTAGACATGGAAGATTCAGCCCATTCCACATCCTTGCCGATTCTCCTTGGTAGGCCATTCATGAAGACAGCCTGCACAAAGATAGATGTATTCAAGGGAACCTTGACGATGGAATTCGATGGGGAAGTTATTGATTTTAATATTTCTGAAACTATGAGATACCCCAGTGATGGTCACTCTTGTTTTTCTGTTGATGTTATTGATTCTTTGGCGTAGGAGTATCTTGAGGAATTGAACGAGGATGCCCTTGAAATAGCCATTACGAAGGGAATATAACTCAAAAATCAAGAAATTGGAGCAATGCAAACACACGGCCAGATTGGGGAGTCCTTTGCCGTGCCCTTTAATGAAGAAGTTGCAGAGGTTATGGCTGCCCTTGAGTCATTACCACAACAATATGGTAAGGTCTTGCTCTCAATTTCAAGTTCAGTTTCTACAGTTTCTACTAAGATTTTACCTTTTGTTATTCAGGCACCCACTCTTGAACTTAAGCCATTGCCGGACCATTTGAAGTATGTGTTTTTGGGAAATGACGAGACATTGCCCGTCATTGTTTCTTCAAGTCTCACGGCACATGAGGAAGAAAAGCTAGTGAGGGTGCTATGAGAGCACAAAACGGCCATAGGGTGGACTTTGGCCGACATTAGGGGAATTAGCCCCACCACGTGCATGCACCGCATACTTCTTGAGGAGGGGACTAAACCATCTAGAGAGGCTCAACGCCGTCTCAACCCTCCAATGATGGAAGTTGTGAAGAAGGAAATAATCAAGCTCTTAGATTGTGGAGTGATCTATCCTATTTCCGATAGCCGTTGGGTTTCACCAATTCAAGTAGTTCCCAAGAAGTTTGGAGTTACAGTTGTCAAGAATGCAGAGAATGAGTTGGTGCCTACACGAATTCAAACTGGATGGCGAGTTTGTATTGATTATAGGAAGCTAAACGCCACAACAAGGAAATATCACTTTCCTTTGCCCTTCATCGACCAAATGCTTGAAAGGTTAGCCGGTCATGCTTTTTATTGTTTTCTTAATGGATATTCTGGATATAACCAAATTGTGATAGCCCCGGACGATCAAGAGAAAACCACATTCACATGTCCCTTTGGAACTTTTGCTTATCGTCGCATGCCATTTGGCCTATGCAACGCACCTGCCACTTTCCAAAGGTGTATGGTAAGTATTTTCTCTGATTTCGTTGAGAAGATAATTGAGGTATTTATGGATGATTTCAGTGTATTTGGGGATTCTTTCGATAATTGTTTGGATAATCTGACCTTGATCTTGAAAAGATGTGTTGAAACTAATCTTGTCTTGAATTGGGAAAAATGTCATTTTATGGTCAAACAAGGTATAGTTTTAGGCCACATCGTTTCTAAAAAAGGAATTGAAGTAGATAAATCAAAGATAGACCTTGTACGTCACTTACCCTCTCCTACTTCGGTTAGAGAGGTTCGTTCTTTTCTTGGCCATGCAGGGTTTTATAGGCGCTTCATCAAGGATTTTTCCAAGATTTCCAACCCCCTTTGCCGATTGCTCCAAAAAGATGTGCCCTTCAAGTTTGATGAGGAGTGTGAATCGGCATTCAAGCAACTCAAGGAGAAGCTCACTTCGGCCCCTATCATTGTTCCTCCAGATTGGAACCGCCCTTTTGAGCTTATGTGCGATGCATCCGATTATGCATTAGGAGCTGTTTTAGGGCAAAGACAAGACAAGCAGCCGCATGTCATATACTACGCCTCTCGGACGCTCAATGATGCCCAGTTGAACTACTCTACAACGGAAAAAGAACTTCTAGTTGTTGTCTTTGCTTTAGATAAATTTCGTTCTTATTTAATTGGCACTAAAGTGATTGTTTATACTGATCATGCAGCCTTGAAGTACTTACTAACGAAGAAGGAAGCAAAACCTAGGCTTATTCGTTGGATGCTTCTTCTTCAAGAGTTCGACATCGAAATCCGAGACAAGAAGGGAAGCGAGAATGTGGTGGCTGACCACTTGAGCCGAATGGTCTATGAAGAGCATGAGCATGTCGTGCCTGTCCCAGAAACCTTCCCCGATGAGCAGCTGCTGTCCATTGAGGTAAGTGAACCTTGGTATGCTGATTTGGTGAATTACTTAGTGTCTAAACAAGTTCCAAACACTCTCACCAAGCACCAAGGTGAAAAACTTCGAAAAGATGCACGATTCTATGTTTGGGATGATCCGTATTTGTGGAAGTATTGCTCTGATCAGATTTTGCGTAGATGTGTGCATGATTGTGAATTTCATTCAATTCTAAGATTTTGTCATACTTATGCTTGTGGTGGATATTTTGGTACCCAAAGAACGGCTTTAAAAGTTCTTGAATGTGGATTTTATTGGCCCACTTTGTTTAAAGATGCTAGAACTTTTTGCTTAACCTGTGATCGTTGCCAAAGAATGGGAAATATAGGTGCCAAAGACCAAATGCCGCAGCAACCCCTATCCTTTGTTGAAATTTTCGATGTTTGGGGTATTGATTTTATGGGTCCTTTTTCTCCATCTTATGGTTTCACTTATATCTTGCTAGCAGTTGGTTATGTTTCAAAATGGGTGGAAGCAAAAGCCACCCGTACTAACGATTCTAAGGTTGTTGCAGATTTTGTGAAAACTAACATTTTTGCTAGGTTTGGAATGCCTAGAGTTCTCATCAGTGATGGAGGCTCCCATTTCTGTAATCGAACCATTGAAGCTTTGCTCAAGAAGTACAACGTTACGCATAAGGTTTCAACACCTTATCATCCTCAAACTAAATGGCAAGCCGAGGTTTCGAATAGAGAGATGAAGCAAATACTAGAGAAAACCGTGGGGCCAACAAGGAGGGACTGGAGCTTGCGCTTGGATGATGCATTGTGGGCTTATCGTACGGCCTACAAAACTCCTTTGGGCATGTCACCTTTTTGGCTCATCTATGGCAAGCCATGCCATTTGCCCGTCGAGTTAGAGCACAAAGCACATTGGGCTGTGAAGGCCTTCAACTTGGATATAGATGCCGCAGGGGTGCATAGAAAGCTCCAATTGAATGAACTCGAGGAGATTAGGCACGAGGCTTACGAGAATGCCCGCATTTACAAGGACAAGACCAAGGCGTATCATGACAAGATGCTTCGTACAAAGACATTCTCTAAGGGGCAGAAAGTGCTCCTCTTTGATTCTCGCCTTCGGTTATTCCCCGGTAAGTTACGTTCTAAATGGATTGGACCCTTTGTTGTTACTAATGTTTTTCCTCATGGTGCAGTCCAAGTCCAAAGCTTGAAAACCGGACATGAGTTCAAGGTGAATGGGCATCGTTTGAAGCCTTATTACGACCTGTTTGAGGAGCATGTGGTGGAGGACCTACCCCTCCATGCCGTGGGCTCCAAGGAAGCTTAAAAGATGGTATTCGTCCGGCTGCAAGACGTTAAAGCAAGCGCTTCGTGGGAGGCAACCCATGCCAATGAAGAACACCTAGAATCGGCTCTACATCCAGATTTGCTTCCTTTCACCCTTTTTCCTTGTTGCCTTTATCTTTCTATGTTTATGTGTTGCTTGTTTGATTGTTTTTATGTTAGTTTATGTTTGAAACATTGAGGACAATGTTTGGGTTAAGTGTGGGGAGGGGTACACAAGTTGTTTTTGCATGATTTTCGTGGGATTTTATCACCTATCACTTCAAATGTTGTTTTAAGTGTTTTTAAGTGTTTTTAAGCTGTTTTGGAGTCTGTTTGTGTGTGTTGACATAAAAATCCGAAAATTTCATAAAAATTTGAACAAATTGTTTTGAAAAACCCAAAAAGAGTTGTTTTTGTGTGTTTGTTTGTGTCTTAGGGTACCTTCCAACACAATGATGAGGATTCGGTTTTTAATTGCATGACTATTAAGGAAAGTTATAAACATGGATGGATGTTTGAATTGCTCTCTGGTTTATGCTTGATTATGGTTATAGTTCATGAATTCATGTTTAATCAAAAAGGAAAAGAAAATCAGTTTTTGTAACATGCTTGAAGGAAGAATCTCATACTAACGCTACAACCCTGAGAGACTTGAGCCTAAACGTTCTTTGGAGAGTTAAAAATCTGTGCATTTATTGTTTTCTAAAGTCGTTGCATGATCTCATCATTCTTTGCTTGGTTGCTACTTAGAAGGCGTTTCATCATTTAGTTCCAAATACTAGAACTTATACCCGTTTCATTCAAAGCATGATATTGAAGTGCATAACACATAAACAAGATGAAGTTGTGTAGTGAACCAGTGCCAAAAAGCCTTCTCCCTTTCTCATTTGTTTTGTAGGTTTAACCCTTTTGAGCCTTGTTTAGCCTATGTTCTTTGTTAACCCACATTATCCCTACCTAGCCTAGATTAGGACCATCCTTACCCTTGTTCTTAAGGCGTAGTGAAGCATGACCTAGAGTGAATTCCCTTTGTTCGTTAGTAGGCAGCAAACAAGTGTGGGGGAAGGGATTTTTGTGTGTGGGTGTGTGCCAAGTATTAAAAGAGGCACGGGCAGAAAAGAAAAAAAGAAAAGAAAAGAAAGGAGACAATTTGTGAGAAAAAGAAAAGAAAAAGAAAAGTTTGTGAAAAAAGTATGAAAAGTGTTCAAAATAAGTGAGAATAAGCTCACAAGTGTTGGTTGTTGAAGAAAGGGTCCAAAAAGTTGAATTCGGCCCTAAGAATGTGTAATCTTCCCTTTATGTATTAAAGTTTGTGGTTGCGTTTTCGAAGGGAGTTCTAAGTGTCATATTCATTACTTTGCTCGCTATTGCTTTAAGAACGTTTGTTTTCCTTACCTTTCTTTGTTAAGCCAATACCCCTAGCCTCGTTACAACCCTATACTTCAATCTTGAGTGTTGTGTGTTTCAATATGTGGAGTTTGGGATTGGTATGAGCATATGGTGTCCCTGGTTCTCGCATCTAAGTAGTAGCATTCCGTTCATGAGATCATATCTAAACATGCTTATTTAACTCCAGAAATTGCTTTCTTTGTTATAAACATATGTGAGTGTTTGTTTTCATGTTTACATCAATCTTCTCACATATAACTAGTATAGGGAGTGTAGTTAGAAAATCTGAGTGAAAATAAGAGTGTACCTAGTGAGGAATTGAGTGAATTCTCTAAGCCATGTTACTACATTCAAAACATTGTTTTAATTGGTTAAACGCGAGCTAATGAATGGTGACTGTGATTAAGTATGTACTAAAGTGTGGGGATGACTAAAATCTAATCTTGAATATTTCATGTGTGTTGGAAATCCCTGAGGTGAACGTTGGAAGGTCTAGTTTGTTTGTTGTTTGTTTTGTTTGTTTTGTTTTGTTTTGCTCGAGGACTAGCAAAAGCTAAGTGTGGGGGAATTTGATAGGAGCATATTTATGCGACTTAGTTAGCTTGTTCTTGTGCTTTTACGTTGTTAGTTCTTAGTTATTTAGTCTTTTAAGCCAAATTCGTGTGTTTTCAGGTTCTAAGGACAAAGTATGCAAAAAGAAGCAATTTGGAGCATTCCAGAGCATTTTTGAGCCAAGATTGGGTAGTGCAAGCATGGAGGCAAGTTGTTGGACGAGTTTGAAGAGAAAAAGGCTTGAAATCAGCCTCAAAACACACTTTCTAGAAGTCCTATCCTTTGTCCTACAAAAGTGGCGCCTCAAATCCTTCTAGAAACCCCAAAATCTGCCGCAAAACACATTCCTTCTAGAACCCTAAAAATTTGGCGCCTCCTTTCCTTCTAGAATCCTTTTGCCTTGCCTTGCAAGGCATTCCCTTGCCCTTATCCTATTGTGCCGCACCTCTCAGGCCCTTTCCCTCTTGGATTCTGATTGTTAGGCCATTTTCCTTGTGGATTTGGGTTCTACAAATCCTTTTCAGAAATTAATTGGACCACAATTCCTTTTCCAAGTTAAATGCCGCACCCTAGGCCTTTATTCCTTAATTTCTGTTAAGCCTAAATACAAATCTGATTTCTCTAGGGTTTTGAGCTGCCTATATATATACATGTTTTACGGTTTTTCCGCAGGGACCCCAGCCATTCATCACAGGACCCTTTGCCGCACTCCACACCACCATTTTACACATCCAAACACAATTCCAGCCATCTTCCAAGCCTTGCCGCAACCTACATCCATCCTAAATCCATCTCTGACCCTTTCATACGTCCATACACACCCTTGAAACCTTGAGCCCTTGTGCCGCAGCTAGTTGGGGAAGAAGAAGAACCTGTGCGCTTCATGCTTGCAGATTGGAGCGTTTTAGGTGTACTTCGTTCTTGTTTTCAATGTTTATTTTGTTATTACTCCCTGATCTTGCGGTAATCATGAGTGGCTAAGCCCCTAATTAGTTAGGGGGAAGTTTGAAGCCATGAACATGCTTGAGATATGAATTGATTTCTGCCAATTGTGATTTGATAAGTTATGATTGCAATTCAATTATCTGTTTTATGCATAACGGATCTGTGTATGTTTATTAAGGATGCGTACTTAGTTTTCATGCATGAATCAGATGCTAGAATATAAATGAGTTTCACCTATTCGTTACAAGTTTATATTCCTGAGTAGTGAAGGTTGATTGTCACAATCGCGTTAATTGAATTCTTGGCAAAAGTATCATGCATTCATAGTTACAGTTGCCTCGTCAACACTTATGATTTTCATGAAACATAATGATCTTTGATTGTATCTTTATTATGCATTCCTGTAAAGGACTTTTGGAGAATGATTTGAGTTGTTGCATGCATTAATTTGTGCATCACGGTTAATCTGGGGTGTTGAGCATCATAGTTTATTGAAAAGCAATTGGAAATCAATTCATATACAAGTGTGTCAAGTGTGGAGAATGGACCTCTAACTAATCCATCCATCATCTTATTTCCTAAATTCGTTTTAGAATCTGTTTAGTTTCACAATTTGTTTGTTTGATTCAATTTCGTCAAAACCAGAACCCCCATTTACTTTCTTGTTTCAAAGTGTTTAAAATCTGTTTTGTTTGTGTTTTAGAGTGTTTTGAGTCAAGTAAAAACCCTAAATTCGTCCAAAGTTGTGTTTAGAGTCGAAAACTGCCCAGATTGTGTTTTTAGGCAGTTTTGAGTGTTTTTAGCTTGTTTTGAGTCTTTTGAGTTTGTTTTGAGTCCCTTGAGTCTTTCCAAACGTTTTTAACTTTGTTTTTGTATTTTAAGTCAGTTAGAGGTTTTAGCAAGCCCTCATAATCCCCGGTTTAGAACGATCCCTACTTGCATTTATACTACAATTTGACAACAAGAGGGTTTAATTTGAGTGCTTAACTTTTATCACATCACCGACACCGACACCATGATTACTGCCCACTTTCTTCACTCTCTTATCTCGACACTCTGTGCTCCTCACCCAATTTTCCTAGAGCAGCCGTTTACGGTGTAGAGAGAGGGAAAAGAGGGAAAAGAAACCTCGGCCTGGGTTCGAGCTTGGGTTTTCATAATTCGGGGTGGCCTAGGTTGTTTGCCGTGAAAAATGGAAGAAGGGGATGGTGGTGCTCACGGTGTAGTGAAGTAGAGAGGGAGAGAGTTAGAGTAAGAGAGAGAGTTAGAGGTGAGAGAGAGCCGAGAGATGAGAGATAGCTGAGGGGAAGAAAGCTCGAGTGAATCCAAGAGTGGAGCGGATGGAGATTCTGGGTTGGGTTTTTTTTTTTTTTTAATACTTTTTTTTTAATTAATTATTTTAATATTTTAAATTTGGGCGGGAATTTTGTTTTGAATTTTTAATGACACGTGGCGCTCAGTTATTATGCACATGGGCGCCACGTCATCAGTTGACGGAAGACTTAACAGTCAGATTAACGGATGTATGAAACTGTTCCAAAATTAACACTGTAGGTATGACTCTGGGATAAAAAAAAAATTCATGTACTAAATGTTGAAAACCACGAAACTTGAGGGTAGTAAACTGAGATTTACCCTAATTATTTATATTCACAGTTTGGTTTGGTTCTAAGTGGTTATGCCAACATGAAAATCGGAACCGAAATCGGTATGAATGGTTCGGTCTGATTCTTGAACCTAAATTATCAACATGATTTTTTATTGTTTATTTTGTCATAGTTTGATTCGGTTTAGCAGTTCCACGATTTTTATGCCCACCCCTAAGCAAAATATTTGAAGCCCAACTAAACCTTTAGGGGTTGAAGGGTTTGTTTTCCCCCTAGTTTCCATGCATTAATTGTAAACCATTAGAAAAATATTACCCTCGTTAAATTGCAAAAACCATTATGCCCATATTATCTCTTATTGTTCTACCCTTTTTCCCAACTTTATCACAAGGAAGAAATAGTAATTTGCCTCTATATTTCAATATTACTATCCCAACTTTACCAAACTTTGTAATGGAAAAATTCATTTCTCATCCCTGGAAAAAGATATTGTAAATTGTTTCCCTTAAACTTAATTTTCATTAAGTTGTTTTTCATATCCAATAATTGAAGTTACTTTATGTTTGGACGAGGGAGATAAATTTAAAATTTGGATAAAAGTCAGAATTTATAAATTGACATACATAAATTCACTTGTTTGAATTTATAAACATAGAAATTTAGAATCTTTGTAGGGAAAAAGCTTGAAATTTGGGACCTCCAATTCCCTTTTTCTCATTCCATGTAAATATGTGTCATTTTAAATTTTCTATAAGGAGTTTAAAAAAAAATTAAATAAATAAAAGATAAACTCAACCATGAGTGGCCACCACCACCACCAATACCACCCCCACCATCATCATCACCATCAGGCTACCGCTGCCGCAACATGTCATTGTGGTCCTTGTAGCTGCCATAAACACCACCCATTGCCATCACTGCAGACACCACCATTCTACACAAAACAAATTAAAGGGGATGATTCAATTTAGATTTTGAGGGATTTTAATTCTTTTAATGAATCTATGGGTATTCAATTAGGATTTTAAGTGATTCTCTAAAATTCAACTTGTATTTAATTAAGATTTTAAGATAGTTGATTAAAATATTTAGAAATCCGGGTGTTTCAGTTAGTATTTTAAAGAAGTTTATTGTGGAGCCTAAAATAATCCCAAAAATCCTAGAGGCAACACGTGAACTTTTGCTCAAGAAATACAAGATTGTTCTCTACCCTCATTAAATGGGCAAGCTTCTCAAATACTCCCACGCGTAGCTCAGCACCCGAGAAGATCCAAGCAGTTGAATGTGACTGGTCACAACACACCTGCCCATGACAAAAAAAAGTCAAAGACACTAAAGATAAGGATTAATTACCAAATCCTATCTTTAATGCATTCCCAATGGAACATTATCCTCATTCAAGTAAGTAATCCATATTTCAATCAATTAGGGATACTTCCACCATTATGTCAAGATATTATTTTCTATTTAATATATTTAGAATATCCTTTCCATACACCTTGGCCAATATGATGCCGCTATGTGTAAGGTAAAACCCTAACACCATGGTCGGCTACTCCCCTATAAACACCTCAATCTCTACCAAATTTCGGTAAGCTTTTGTTACCGTAAAAGCCCTAAACACACTCTTTTCGGAGAAACTAACTTAGGCATCAGAGATCCATTGGCCTAAGCCCCCTCCCACATCGTGGGCCCGTGAGGTTTAGGTCTTTGATCAAAGGTGTTGATTGTTTTGTAGGTACAAATTTGTGAAGACAGAAGACGGCAGATTTTTGTTTCCACAAATTGGTGCTTTCATTGAGAGCTTGATTCAAATACTCGAAGAAAACTCTCGCAATTGGTTTTTGGAATTTATGTTACGTTGAATTTCTCACACGCGTATCAATTAATTTTTCCTAGAAAAATTTCTTAGTCAATCCCTGTAGAAATTGAAATTGGTATCAGGCGGAATATCCTGCAAATAAAAATTTAACTTTGCACAGTAGACTAGTCAAATGAGCTAGTCAACTAGTTACAAGTTAGTTAGTGATATAAAGAGTAATTGCAATAACAAATCCTAACTGACAAATACGTCCAACTAATCAGAGTCTACCAAGATTAGTTTCACAACAATAATTCCTAAACTTGAACACATTTACATATCAGTTCATTATGCAAACAGCAATGACAAAGCAATTATGAAACAAAGTATGATGGATTGACTAGTCAAGTTCACCAGTCAACTAAGTATAAATTCATCAGTTAATCAAATGCAAATCTACGAATCAAACATAGCTCATTACAATTATCCTAGTCAACAACAATTCAGTTCATTGCTCATAATATGCAGTGCAAACTTGGTAGCTAACACATATCAAGGAATAACTCACAGGATGCATGAAACTTATAAGCAAGTAAGTAAGATATGTGGACATGTTTAAGAGACAAGGAGCACAAGAATTTTTTTGCCAGAAAAACCCACCTCTGGGTTAAAAAACTGAGGACTCTCCACTGAGTCCAATTCACCAGTGTAAACGAGGTTCAAACAAAGACCACACACGCTTAATTCCTATATCCCACGCTCAATTCCTATATCCCTATCTACTGAGCTGCTTTACCTTTGTGCAACCTTGCCTTACACGAGATGAACTCCTTCAGTCTTCACGAAGTGGTAGCTCCTCCTAAGCTCATCACCTTGTGGCACCGAGAACCAACACAACCAATGTAAATGACATGATAATGACGATTATGAAAAATCTGGATTCAATGACCAGTTAATTTATCCAGACAAATACTTGAAGGAAGAAACTGATGAGAATCCAAAACGGGTCAGTGTAAAGATTTGAAACTTGAAGAACTTGACCACATAATTAAAACAAAACCATGAAGACAATGCTACCTTAATATGTAGTGATTGGGTGTTTGATGCATGAACATGGCTTTGTGGCTAGGGTTTCAATGAAGAACACAAGAGGTTGCTCAAAGCTAAAATCAACTCTTTTTATGAAAATGTAAAACTCCTAGCCAAAACAAATGAGCATATAAGAAGATTTGAACAAGCATTCTCAGAGATAGATTCATAAATATCCAAAGAAGAATATTACCCAGAAAAATGCTTGATGCTCTTAGGGGGTTTGAGATGGAGATGAAAAACAATGTCTCTCTCTAAAGTTAATCTACCTCAACCAAAGAGGATGAAAACCCTAGCTAAGGTTCTATAGACAAATCTGATTTTGCACATCTAACAAGGACAAAAACAACTTGTCATCCCAGTAGACAATCTAACCAGATCAAGGGCCAGAAACAGTGTTGGAAATGTGCCCTAAGGCCAATCATGTGATGATACTTTACAGACATTTCACATGTTAAACTAATCTAGTTTACTATAATGGGCAAAGATTATTGTTTAAAGCCATCTCATATAAATGTTATATGCTTAAACGATAAGTGCAAGGAATATGTAATTGGGAGAATGTGATCTAAAGAAGTTAGATTCATGAGACCATTCTCTTTCGTATACATACCTTAAAAGTTCCTTATCATAGGATTGCCAATTGGGCATTGACAGTCCGTTAAGATCAGTACGTGCTATGTCTTCTCTTAGGGAGAGTGACTGGTCTCAAGTCATTGGTGTGACTGACACCAAGACAAGCATGTAGGTGCTCAATAGAGAATGAGTCCACGAAACGCGATCAACAATGAGTTCTAATACTCATGTCACATGAGAACTCATGGTTGGGATAATGCAAAGTAGTTATTTGACCTGAGGCATCATAGTTATCTTGTGGTTAGGTCCTTGATCTTTGACTATGTCAAAGTCACTCCGTCAGAGGGTGTCCACAACATAGTTGGGGTTAAGCCACTTAGCCATGGAGGCAAGTGAATGCGCAACGAGGGATCTCTAACCTTCAAACCGTTTGAGGGAGAATACTCTATGATATGATTAAGAATCTCGGGCCAGAGTATGAATGAGATTTAGGAAGTCGTTCCAAATCACATTCAAGGTAATCATATAAGTAAGAGAATCACATTGGATAGTAGACATGAATAAACTATCAAACCAAACAATGTGATCAAGAGTATTGTATTAGAGAAAAATCGTATTGCATTGTAATCCTGAACTGAATAGGTTCTCCACCTCTTCTGATTAGCTTGGGTAGCCATGACATACTGGTAGGTGTCACTCACGGTTTGTGGAAGCCCTAAAGGTGTGCAATCACTAAAGGGAGAATTGAAAGTAAGTTTCAATTCACAATCGATTTGAAGAGTTCTAATCGCCCACTGCCTCGCTAAAAAGAACCTAATGGATCGTACACCATGTAAGGTAGAGATTGAAGAAACAATGGAGATGAGTAAGGATAATTAAATGGTTTAATTATTTATGGCTAGGATTAATTAATATGTTAATTAATCAAATGAATAAGTTCGTTATAGACCTTGGGTTAGTTTTGGGCCTCATAGCCCAATGAGATTTGAATGTCAAGCCCAATAACTCAAGTTGTATGACAACTTGAAAACACAAAGGGCTTCAAAGCTCAATTAAC
The DNA here is from genome assembly GCA_024362995.1 of Heteromeles arbutifolia. Taxonomy (NCBI): domain Eukaryota; kingdom Viridiplantae; phylum Streptophyta; class Magnoliopsida; order Rosales; family Rosaceae; genus Heteromeles; species Heteromeles arbutifolia. Next base: position 27,068,705 of record JANCRC010000011.1, on the reverse strand, counting down.
CTACAATGGCCGGCCATATTGGTGAGGGTAGCAAACTTGTATTAATTGCAAGTTTGCCACTCCATTGTGAGGTGGTATAAAAGGAACTTTATAGCCATTTCATCATTAGGGTTTTCTTTGAGGAAATTGGAGAGAACACAAGCTCTCTTTTTCTCTCTAAGAGGCCGGCCACCCTAGAGGAAAATAGCTAGCAATCTTACTTCCTCTAGGTCACTCATCTCTTCATCAATGCTTTCATTGGTGTGGAGACTTAGAGGTTCTCTATTTTGGGAACTTGGAGAATCCATTCTACCATCCTCATCCAAGAAATCCATGGAGCTAAGAAGTAAGGAATGAAGGCCCTATCTCTTGGGTGATTAGCCTTTGCTTATGCAAAGAGGAATCAACAAAGGTATAATATTTCTCAACTCACTTTGTTCTTGAGTTGAGTCTTGGTTCACCACACTCACTAGGCCTTGAATTTCATGGGTAAAGTTTTGTTTTTGAGTGCATAGAAGCATGATTCCGCCTTTTAATTGTTAATTGTATGCATAGATGTTGCTCAAATGAACTAGTTTTCACAAATATTACCTTCAAGTGGTATCAAGAGCCTAGGTCTAGTAGTTGGTGAATCCTTTTGGGTTTTGTAGTTCATAGTCTTTGATTTGAATGTTGCAATTGTTACAAGCTTTATTCTTGCTTCTTTGAATGTAAATTTGGTATGAAAATTTGCCATCTCAAGTTGTAGATGTAGCTCATATGAGCATGAATTTTGGAGCTAAAATTTGGTGCCATGTTTATGGGGAAATTCGGCCAAATCCAAATGGTGGATTTTTGGGTTCATGTTTGTCTTGTTAAAAGTGTTTTAAAGTGACTTTTGGAACCCCTAAGTACCCCTAGTATGCTAATATGATATTTCCCTTAAGTTTGAGAGGTTTTGGGGTGTCTTTAGGTGAAAAATGTTCATGGAGCTCTTATGGGTTTTCATGGATGTTCTTCATTGTTCTCGATGTGTTCTTCATGTTCATAACCAAGAACATAAAGTTTTGGGTGTTTGATTCAAAGTTGTTTTTGAATTTGTTTAAAAATTTGTTTGTAATAGTTGATGTGAGATGATTTGAACTATTCACATCACTATTCATGTCAAAACTTTTTCCATGTTTCATGGACATCACCTATCAACTTTTGTTTTAAAACATGCAAAAGTGTCTCACCCCCACTCCTCTATACCAAAACCGGCCACCCTATTAAAGTAGGGTACTTTTGGGGCTTTTATGCAATTACATAAAGTTTTGATACTTTTGTGTATTTGTACTTTGACCCGAAAGTTTATGTTTTTACGTAAATGCCCAAAATCACTAAAGGACAAATTGTTTTTCTCCTTTAATGAAGTTTTTGCATTTGTTGAAATTTTTGGGTTCTAGTTGTAATTACATGAAGTAGTGGACTTTTGTGTTTTTACAAAGTGACCTCAAAAGTTTGTGTTTTGCAATATAGCCCAATGGTTGAGGTTATTGCTTTTTGGCCCAAATTAGTTGAGAACAAAATAGTTTTGTATCTTTAAATGAGAATTGGATTTTCATTTCATTTAGCTCCATCTAAATCAATTCTATGGATACAAAAACCAAATGACAATGTTGCATTCAAGTTTAATTAGTTAAAGCGTTAATTAATTAAAGAAAGGGTGATTATGAACCTAAGCCCACGATAATTGAGCTATGTGAATGGCCGTCTTTCAAATTTGTTTGAACCATGGGAATGTGTAGATTAGATTTTGGTTGTAATTTGATATGATCAAATGTTGTAAAAGAGCATAAGCTCTTCTTTACTTTAAAGTAATTTGTTTTGATCAAGTGTTGTAAAAGAGCATAAGCTCTTCTTTACTTTGAAGTACTCATTTCTTGTTTTATTTGATATGCATGAAATTGGAGTAGTAGGGTCCAACGCCCAATAAGAAAACACACCTTAATGTGATTAAACACGTAACTAAAATCAATTACCATCCTTAGATCGAGATCCAACACTAGGCTCGTGTTGGATCGAATCAAAGGTTCATTGTCATCCTAAGGCCCTAAGGCAACTATATAGTCCATCAATGAATGCAAAACTTATGTTAGTAGTACCATATACTCTTGCTTTAAAAACCGTTTTACAAGCACAGTGGGAGTATCATATACTACTAAATCAATCACATGGACCAATAGTTGTAATAGGACCAAATTGTTTTAATAAGATTAAAATGCATGCTTGTATGTGATGAGACCTAAAACCCTTAACCAAACCGTTATTAAGTTGACAAGCGTGAGAGTGCTTTGAACACTCTTTCGTGGCCCTCCACCGTGGTAGGCTCTGATCGTTTGTGACTCGTACACTCGTACACCTACTTCACCCTGTCATGGGGGAGTACAAAGTGCGTGCTTACACTCAGGAGGAGTTCTATACGCATACATGATGTTGTGAAGGTAGGCAAAAAGAATGATCAACATCATATCAGTGTGAGGTTGTTCTTGAACCCTTACCCGAACTTACATGGTGGGAATGCCTTAACTATGTGCAATGGAGCTAACATCATATCATTGTGAGGCATCATTCTCTAGAGGCCAAATAAGATGGGTACTTGCATGGGTTGCAAATGAGTAAGCGTACTCTCTCATTATTATTGGTGCTAGCCAACACCATATCATTGTGAGGTGGGCATGGTAATAGTGAGCCTCTCATACCCTACTAAGAGTTTCCTCCAAAACTCTCGAATTCCGATGAGGGATATGGAATTTGCCAAAAATAGTGGGTGTGTTGTGTTCCTTTCAAGTGCAAATATAAGGATAGTATAATGGCACAAGGACTAATTAGACCTCTACAATTACTAGATTTATGTGAACCCTAAAGAAAATGCAAATGAAAACTGAATTTAGATTTTTGTTTTGAAAGCTAAAGTAACTTAAAATGCAAAACAAGGTAAAGATGAATGATAGATTGGTTCAGAAACGATGGGAATGGAACTAAGAATATCGATTTCACCATTACAAGCCAGTTCAATGAAAATTAAGTCAAAATCTATTCAACTCTCTAATCTGCAACTAGGGTTCGTTTTGCTTATTTATGATCATCCATTTGCTGTATGGTTGTGATCAAGTACTCCTAATCTGAAACCTAGTTGTGATGTTCAACTTAGATTACCAATTAAGAATCCATTAAGAACAAGAAAACTTAAAAGAACCAAAGAAATCACATGGCAGGATGTTTGCATAGCAGTTTCTTCATTCATTCACATGTCCACCAAGATTAAGCATGATGTGTACTATAACCTTGATCAAATAATTCATAAGCAGCCCTAATGGTGATCAAACATTAAGATTAACAAACAAATTATACTATAAAATCAGTGAATGAAACAAGAACACAGATTGTTAATTTGAATACTTTAACTTAATAACATAGAATAGGTTTGCACGGCTACGTCGAAATCCCCAGCTATGAACTTAATTACACAACATGATTACATAATATATTAATATCAAGAACAACATAAGTGAAATTAAAGTTCATAGAAGAAACCCCCTTGAAGCAATTCTGATGCTGAACTTCTCTAAGAACAGCACGGCTGAGTGGTTTCTTTGGTGGCTGCGGATGGTAAATGGAGAAAGGATTTTGTTTCTGGAGGAAAGGCCAAAGAAAGAGAAGGGAGAAAGCTATGGGCGTCCCTAAGGGGAAGTTTCTGTAAAAGTGGATGAAACTCACAGTTTTATAAGGTTAAAAAGGCTCTTATAGAATGCCAAAACATCCAAGTAATGGAGCATTTATTTCAAATGTTTTTTGCTGTTATTATTATCTTAAAGGGCCATATTCTTCACCATATTCCGTTTCCACTTTTAATTCTTTGTCTACATCATCATCCTTATTCAATTCTCCACTTTTAGCACCATTTTGCCTTATTTTTCCTCAACTGAGCTCCAAAATACGATTAGCTGCACACTAACACAAAAGAGGGTAAAATGCAACTAGTTTAACTCAAAAATATCACAAAAGGACTAGGAATGGATGGTATAAATGTATGAAATATATGAGTTATCAAATACCCCCAAACCTAGTTTTTGCTAGTCCTCTAGCAAAACTAAAGCCAAAAACAAACAAAACAAAGAAAAATCTAACTAGACCACTTTCGCTGGCTAAACGATTGCACTGAGCATGTGCAACAAGCCTTTAAACCTCTAGGTGTCCCTAGTAGGAGAAGTTGTGTCTCTTGAGGGTTTACAGCGATGACACCCACAAACATCTACAGACTTGACAAATATATTGGTTAAAGCATACTTGAAACAAACTAATAAGAACCAATGTAAGCTTAGTTATACATTCAAACCAAAAGTCTGCCACTTCAATGAGTTGTAACATGTGTACAGTGTAAAAATATTGCTCCATGACTCATGACTTCAAAAACACCATACTCAAATGCCAAAGATAGAAGTCGCTTCAACTCTAATTCTCTCAGATTGTCACTCGAATCTTCACTTAGATCTTAAGGTTTAGTCTCTCATCAAACATATGTGAGTAAAGTTACATAAAGGGAATCAAAATTCTCAAATATGAAATATGAAATAACAGCACAATTTTTTGAACAAATCTCATGAAAGGAATCAAATACTAAGAATATGGATAACACATATACTTACCAGCACCATGAATACATCCCAAAAGATCATTTAGGTCTTTCACAAGGTTGTAATGGAAGGCTTAGGCTAGGGGCTACGAAAGAATGGATAGGAAATACTAGAGCCTGGGACATACCAAAGTGTCTTTGTTGTGAAACCAGCAAGCTCTCCTCTTGAATTGATCTTCGTTGTTTGTTCTTCGCATCTAGGACACACGTGCGATAGTGAAGGATCTAGAAATTGCATCTTCTTTATTCATTTTTTTTTCCTTTTTTTTTTTTGTTTGAAACTTTTTTTTTCTTGTCTTCTAATTCCAGCACATGTTACCTCGGTACACGCCACATTCTTGATCTAGAGCTCAATTTATCTTTGTCTTCATCACTTTAGTATTCTCCAAACTATGAGGTATGGCTGTAATGGGCTAAGATGGGTAGAGTTTGGTGTGGGTGATGAAAGAATCAGGTTAAAAGTGTTTGGCTCCTACAAGGGTGAATGAAACACACAAAGGGATGGGAATTAGGCCTTTTAGTGGTTAAAACATGCATAGCCTAACATCGTCTCAATGAGTTCATTCATAGGTGATAATAAACACATGGTATCTGCAACATAGGATTATTCTTAGCATTCAATCAAAGAGAAATAATGAGATCATTTGAAGTGAAATTGAAAGAAAAAGATAGGAGCAGAAACACTTTAAACCCTCTCAAAGAAGCAAATAGGCTCAAAATAACTCACTAGGGTAGTCTCCACTATTCTTCCTCCAGAATTTGAGCATGGTACTTTAACCATCATATTTCCAAGAGTAACAGCTTTGTAAAAGAAAATAAGATACGAAACTTTTTCATGACAACACTGTAGTTTTGTTTGTAAACATAGCCCTCATATACATTCACATTAGTAAGCAAAAGCAAACTTAACCTAAACTAAAAACAAAGGAAAACTTTCTTTCAATCCCACACCCCCAAACCTAAACTAAGCATTGTCCTCGATGCTTAAAAATGAATGGAATGCATGCAGTGTTAATAGGTAGAGCATGTAAACTGAAAATAAAATAAAACTAAAAGACACAAATAAAAGGAAAGAACACAAACCCAGCTAGGTTGCCTCCTAGCAAGCCCTTTATTTAACGTCTAGGCAAGACGTGGTGGGTATGATGGATGAACGCCTAGGGTGGCAGGAAGTCAAGGTACCTCCGAACCATGGTCGGAAGAAGTGGTTTCTTTCGAGGGACTTTGAATATGGTGCGTTGAATTTCCACAAGGACTTGATTGTGATGGCGTTTTTGTCTCTCTTTGCGAAGAAGCATGTCCTTGAAAATTGTTGAAGATGTGGCTGGAGCAATAATTTCAATAGATGAATGAAATTCGTTCAAGGCAGCAATCTCATTGTCTAGCTCCGAATCTTCTTTCTTATGGTGAATGGGCAGTAATGATTCATCATCCAACTTCAATTTGTTTGTCTCTTGATATGGCAGCAAATCATCTCCAAAAGACTCCAAAGATGGCACTTGTAAAGATGTAAAACAACAATGAGAATCCAACATAACTTTCGAAAAAAATTCAAGTGAATTAGAAGATTGGGAAAGAGCTTCAAATTCAAGAACTTCTCTATGTATATCGGCACAGCTAGATTCCAATGATTGTTCACCGTTCACATCTTGACCATCACCACATGGTTGTTCATTTCACGCTTGAACAATTTGCCCCAATTGAATTTCCAACTTGGTAAGTGTAATGGAGTGTTCTTGAATCATGCTACTCGTTGATTGTTGAAATTGTGAAGTGCTTTGAACAAGTAGATCCAAAGTGTCCTCCAATGAAGTGTCAAAGGGAGTCTATTGTGAGGGAGGTGCAAATGTTTGATTTGGAGCTTGTATGTTGTTCCAAGAGTCATCATTAAGGTCTCTCCAAATAGGGCTATATGTGTTTGATAATGGATGTATTGGCCTTTGGTTGGATAAACTTATGAGGTGTGAATGCTCTCGGACAAATGTAGGAAATTCATCTATCCTTGGACATAATTGAAAAGGATGACCAGTCTTGGCACATAATGGACATACACCATACATCTTTTTATACCACCTGAAATCAAAACAAACCAAATTGTAAATGAAAAATCTAAACTAAGAAAACAAAAACAGATAGGGTTTATAAAGCAAGCAATTAGAGGGGACTGAAATCAGTCCCCGGCAACGGCGCCAAAATTTTGTTGCGTTCTTTTCAAGTGCAAATATAAGGATAGTATAATGGCACAAGTAAGGGTGTCGAACCACAGTGACTAATTAGACCTCTACAATTACTAGCTTTATGTGAACCCTAAAGAAAATGCAAATGAAAACTGAATTTAGATTTTTGTTTTGAAAGCTAGAGTAATTTAAAATGCAAGACAAGGTAAAGATGAATGATAGATTGATTCAGAAACGATGGGAATGGAACTAGGAATATCGATTGCACCATTACAAGCCAATTCAATGAAAATTAAGTCAAAACGTATTCAACTCTCCAGTCTGCAACTAGGGTTCGTTTTACTTATTTATGATCATCCATTTGATGTGTGGTTGTGATCAAGTACTCCTAATCTGAAACCTAGTTGTGATGTTCAACTTAGATTACCAATTAAGAATCCATTAAGAATAGGAAAACTTAAAAGAACCAAAGAAATCACATGGCATGATGTTTGCATAGCAGTTTCTTCATTCATTCACATGTCCACCAAGATTAAGCATGATGTGTACTATAACCTTGATCAAATAATTCATAAGCAGCCCTAATGGTGATCAAACATTAAGATTAACAAACAAATTATACTATAAAATCAATGAATGAAACAAGAACACAGATTGGTAATTTGAATACTTTAACTTAATAACATAGAATAGGTTTGCAAGGCTACATCGAAATCCCCATCTATGTACTTAATTACACAACATGATTACATAATATATTAATATCAAGAACAACATGAGTGAAATTAAAGTTCATAGAAGAAACCCCCTTGAAGCAATTTTGATGTTGAACTTCTCTAAGAACAGCGCGGCTGCGTGGTTTCTTTGGTGGCTACGGATGGTAAATGGAGAAAAGATTTTGTTTCTGGAGGAAAGGCCAAAGAAAGAGAAGAGAGAGAGAGCTATAGGCATCCCTAAAGGAAAGCTTCTGTAAAAGTGGATGAAACTCACAGTTTTATAAGGTTAAAGAGGCTGTTATAGAATGCCAAAACATCCCAGTAATGGAGCATTTATTTCAAACGTTTTTTGCTGTTATTGGTCTCTTAAAGGGCCATATTAAGTTTCCACTTTTAATTCTTTGTCTACATCATCATCCTTATTCAATTCTCCACTTTTAGCACCATTTTGCTTTATTTGTCCTCAACTGAGCTCCAAAATACGATTAGCTGCACACTAACACAAAAGAGGGTAAAATGAAACTAGTTTAACTCAAAAATGTCACAAAGGGACTAGGAATGGATGGTATAAATGTCTGAAATATATGAGTTATCAGGGTGGTGCTATTTGATTTAAAAGACCCAGATCAAATAACTTAAAATCAATCAATTTATATTCGTTATGTATTTATTTACCAATATATTTGCAAACGCTATCCAAAACTTGACAAAGAAAAGCTGAAGACTTTAGTTTCCGGACTTAGTACCACAATCCCATAGATTGTCTTGAATGTATTGTATATGTGCCTAAGTAGTCTTATCCATACAATCTTCCTATTGATAATGTATCATTGGAAGAACATGTTAGATAAGTCTATCATAAAGAGGACAACACAAACAACCAATGCTTATTCCTTTGTTGTATGAACAAAGGAACAAATGAAGATTAGCACAAAGACATGGACACTTTTAGTGTCATAGTTCTTCACTTACAAATCGTTGTATGAAGAAATAAGAGTTTCTTTTAACAACTCTTATTAATGCAAACACTAGTGCTTGTTTCTTTGTTAAATGAACAAGGAGCTTGAGAAGTAAGCACAAGGGCATGGACACTTTATGTTCCATGATTCTTCACTTACGAATTGTTGTATGAAGAAATGAGAGTTTCCTTGAACAACTCTTGAAAGTTTGTAATTATGTTTAGAACATAATGGTTGATTGACAAAAATAGTCCATCAATATGGACTTATGATGATTTTGAATCATTGAGTGTTGAAGTGTTAAAACACTTCAGGAGATGGAAACTAGGCAAGGACTTCACCTTTGAGTCTCTATCCAAATGGTTCACTAAGTTTATTGTAAACTATATAGTGAACAATAACCGCACGCTCTCCAAATCGTTTGATGTGTATAACACAATTGAAATAAGTTTCAAGAGAGATAGTGGGAGTTTAGGGACCATGACTATTGTAGTCAAAGGAGAAGTCAAATGAAGAAGGCGAAATAACTCCAAGGGAACAAACTTTCTTTATGAAAGGATGGACATTGGAAGGGGTATTTGCAAGAAATGTCTTGCAAGTGTCAAGAACACACCTTTCGAAGGTGTTGTAAATTGCTCTTGAATAAGTTCAAAATAGTTGGTTCTTCTACTTGAATGCTTGATTCCATATTAGTAACTATGTTTTACAAACGTTGTAAAAGTCTGGCTAATAAGAAGTAGAAGATTAATGAGAGAAGAAAAAGTACTTCACATTTGGAATGTGAATAAAATATAGATCTCTGCGAAAGTGGATAGTACTTCCTCATATGAACTACCGAAGAAATTGGAAAAACAAAGATTGTCTTTACATTCCAATTTGAATAAGGAACTTAATTCCGTCACTATAAGAGATGGATCAATGTTTTGTTTGACAAAACATAGTTCCTTATTAATGAATGATTGGATTATTGTAATCTAATTGTTTGTCTCTATAATAGAGATGATGTGGTAGTGTTAACTGTTTGGAATATAATGATGCTTAAAACCCAAAAGGTTGCAAGGTAGTGACTAATCCCACTGAGTTGTGACACCTCGAAAACATAAATTACAAGTTGGTCATACATGGATGCTTTGGATCGTTAGATCCGGATCCAACCCCTTCTTGTTAAAATTGTATAGGGGTGAAATGTTTGAATCTTTATTCTTTTGAAAAGAAGAAAGAATCACAAAGTTGTCAAGGTTAATTCACTTAGATGTTAGTGGCACTTTTCCACAATATAATACTACTCATGTTGTATGACATTCACCTAAGATTGCTCGCGGTTGGATTATCGTTTATTTTGAATAAGCAGAAGTTCGAATACTTTGCAAAAGGTTTCAAAGAATTCAAGAATGTAAGTTGATGAGTAAGATGTCTAAAGTATTTACCTCCTTTGATTTGATCCAAGGAAAAATAACACTTTAGAAGAGTTTCCTTGAAAGATATCAAGGAAAGTAGCATCAAATACCCATATATAGGATATATACTTCTAAGACAATATGATTGTCAATTTGAAGATCTTCCAGAATTTTCATGACTCCATAGGATGTAGTTGGAAAGAAAGACAAGTCTTAAGTGTGTTAGGATTTAGGGTTGTGTTCTAATAAGCAATAGTTGTTTGAGAACAATCTAGTGGGATATCCTTAGATTAACCTTTGGATATCACTTCTATACACCAACTAACAAATGTTATTTGTTGGGTAGTTCATTGTAATCCTACAATAGGATTTGTCTAACATAGAGCAAATGAACGAGAGATAGAACTCAAAGATTGGGTTCTTTGAGAGACAAGATGATAATCAACAAATATAACAACCTTGTTCCTACACCACTATCTCCATGGTAGTCGAGAAGGATTTATAAACCATCTTAGTTGAATGGTTTGAACTTTATGACTATGTCATAGAGTTACACTTCTTAATTCGAAAGAAATAAGAATGAAAATCCTTATGACTACATTGAGTGTATATACGACATATACTCAAGGAAATGGTATAGTACCATTTGACCCCAAATAATGGAACCTTCATAGCTAATAGGTAGCTTAAGGTGACTACAATCAACGGGACTGGTTGACTTGGAAGAAACCATCTTGGATGTAGGCTTGGTTTCTATTAATTCGAAGATTGCTAGCTACAACTAAATGGTGATTCAATGTTTGGACATAATATGGGTTTCCGAAACCATTATCAAGATAGTCTTGATAATATATGTCTAAGACTAGGAATCACAAGACGTGTAAGTTGTAGAGATCCATCCATCATGAATTTTAGCAAGCTAGTGGGAGCTATAAACATCTTATGAGAGAAAGATCAAATCGTTTGATTTCTCATAAAGATGTAAATGAATCTTTTATTTACTAGGTTTACAAAAGATTAGTGGGAGTTAATCATATTCCTAAAATTTGAACATATATATGATATATTAATTTTGGAAATGAAAAGGAATTCTTCTTCGTTAAAGTTATGACTTTAAAAATTCTATAACGATAGAATGTATATGGGAGACATAGTCTATATACATGGGATGGAAATCTATAATGATAGATTTCAAGATATAATTGGATTATCTCAATCCCTATTAATAGACGATAGATGTAGGAAGTTTCTCGAATGATAAACTTCAAATGAAAGGACAATTCTAGTCAAACTGGGAGTTGCTCTTCTAAAAGGGAATGTACCCTTTTGACTCCCAAAGAAGCATAAAGCGTAAATAGAATCCTTTATGTATACGCAGAAAGGTGATTTACGTATTTCATATTGTATGAAAAACATTGATATGAGTTGTGCCAAGATCGGTACAAGACAATATCAGTGCAAGCCCAGGATCAGAACCATGGCAACTGTCAAGTGAGTCCTTAAGTATTTAAGAAATACTAAAGGATGGATTCCTCAAGAATGAGGAAGAATTAGAGTAAAGCAATGGATGCGTAAATGTATTAGATTATGAATCTAATATCGTATCCATCATTGGATTTCTCTTCATTTTGAATGAAGAGATAATTGAATATCTCTTTATTATGACTAAAGAGATATTTGGGTGGAAACGTTAAAAGTAATGACTTTAGTGTGTTCCATCACGCAAAATGTATCGCAATATAGAAGCTTGCAACAATGTTGTTTGGATGGGAAAAGTTCATTTATGAATTCTCCAATTCGGTTCCAACCAGAAAGTGTCTCTAGTGTGCTGACACTATGACACTAATGGGGCTATAGCTCAAGCCAGGGAATCAAGGTCTCACCAAGATCTGAACTCAAATGAGAGACTGAACCACATAATTGAGAATCATGTATAATGGTGACGTCGTTATTCTCAAGGTTGCTTCTATGGATAATATAGATATCCATTGTCTAGGCTTACTACTCAGCCATTTTTGAACTGAATTCAGAAGGGGTTTCATCACTGATGATCAAGCTGATTGGCTCTAGTGCAAGTGGGAGATTGTTGGAAATGTGCCCTAAGGCCAATCATATGATGATACCTTACGGACATTTCACATGTTAAACTAATCTAGTTTAATATAAAGGGCAAAGATTATTGTTTAAAGCCGTCTCATATAAATGTTATATGCTTAAACGATAAGTCCAAGGAATATGTAATTGGGAGAATGTGATCTAAAACAGTTAGATTCAGGAGACCATTCTCTTTCGTATACATACCCTAAAAGTTCCTGATCATAGAATTGCCAATTGGGCATTGACAGTCCGTTAAGATCAGTACGTGCTATGTCTTCTCTTAGGGAGAGTGACTGGTCTCGAGTCATTGGTGTGACTGACACCAAGACAAGCATGTAGGTGCTCAATAGAGAATGAGTCCACGGAACGCGATCAACAAGGAGTTCTCATACTCGTGTCACATGAGAACTTATGGTTGGGATAAAGCAAAGTAGTCATTTGACCTGAGGCATCATAGTTGTCTTGTGGTTAGGTCCATGATCTTTGACTATGTCAAAGTCACTCCGTTAGAGGGTGTCCACATCATAGTTGGGGTTAAGCCACTTAGCCATGGAGGCAAGTGAATGCGCAACGAGGGATCTCTAATGTCACGCCCCAATCCCAACATACGTCCAGAATTGACACGTGACGTCACCAATACCCGTATCTCCAACATACCCCACCTTCGGGATATGTACAAAACTTAGATCGAGATTCAAATTTCATAACATTTTTCGTACAATTTATGGTTGCATCTAACTTCCTCCCTAGACTGCCTACGTACCCTAAATAGGGATCAAGCCATTCGTAGTTCGCCATTTCACTGCTCTTGAACATTCATCACATAGAGCACTAGGTCTCAACATAATACCATAATTCAATTATGTAGCACCTCAAGGAACATTCAACAAAGCACAATAATAATCTCTAGTCATAACGTCATTCATCCTCACATAAGCATTCCAACACCATCCAATTATCACATCAATCAATAATGACAATCACCATATCATTAATAACACATACAATTCATCGGAATGCCGGCTAGAGCGACACAGTTCGGCCGAAGCCTACATTTATGAAACTATCTCAAATGAATCAAATGATGCAATTTCGGACCACTCAGCGGAATCCATCAACATCGGATTTCGGACCTCTCAACGGAACGAACTAAAATATGATCGCCCATCAAGTGTACCAAGTACAACTAATCTTCCTCACTTCTAGAATGCATATGATCCCCTAACGCAGATATACCAAGCAGAACCATATGCATAGCTTAATAACATAGGCAGTGATCACCCAACGCGGACATACCAAGCATGATCACCCCTAATAGTCCCCCAACGCGGATATACCAAGCAGGACTGTTTCCGATAGCTCTAGGTAGTGATCACCCAACGCGGATATACCAAGCATGATCACTCCTAGAATGCGTATGGTCCCCCAACGTGGATATACCAAGCAGAACCATATGCATAGTCTAATAACATAGGCAGTGATCACCCAACGCGGATATACCAAGCATGATCAACCCTAACAGTCCCCAACGCAGATATACCAAGGACTGTATCCGATAGCTCTAGGTAGTGATCACCCAACGCGGATATACCAAGCATGATCACTCCTAGAATGCGTATGGTCCCCCAACGCGGATATACCAAGCAAGACCATCCATATACCACTGCTACATGGTGCAGTAAATTTAACACACAACTTATCCATACCTCAACCCCTATGAGTTACAACGTAGTCACCTACACCATTAACTCTCATGGCCACCAACTAATATGTCCCACAAGTATATAAGTTCTATAGAACACTTCTAATATGATTCTAGAATTGCATTGCCATAAAATAATTATACCTATCATTCACATGACTAAAAAGATAATCAAATCCACATATATCACAACCATCATCAGTACACAAGCTAAATCATATTTAATAAACATAAGTCCATGGCTAAATATATGAAAATCACAATTCAATAGAAATCACATTTATAAGACCAATTCATATTCACAAATGATATTAATATGAGGAATTAAGTTAATAACCATATCACATATTTTCAAACCATTCTCTAACCAGTGTAGGCCCACTAAGTTCACTTAGTCTCCCGTGGCACTAAATTTTATTATCTAGAACGTTTTGAGACATGTTGACCAAAAGTCAACTCTCGGTCAACGGTAGAGTCCACAACTCCACGTAGTTCGATCCGAAAGATCCGCCCATCGGATTTTAGATCCATAACTTCCTGAAGTCCACATTATTCTCAAATAACAACATACTAAAATCTCATCACGATCCGACGATCGGATCTCCGCCAATTCCAAACTCAAGTGACGGTCAACATTTTATTTTACGAACTTACAAGTCCAATTCGGGAAGATCCGTACATCAGATTCCTGAGCCATCAGTTCCTATTGTCCTCAAGTATTACGTACAGTAACGTAATAAAGTTTGGCGATGATCCAACAGACGGATCATCGATTCATATAAAGGTCAAGTGATGTATCGTAATGAAACTAAGCTCAAACAGTCAAACCACAACATACGGATATCAATTATGAAATAAGGGCATCTAATTGAACTTGAAAAGACATCGTCGGCCCACTGGCCAGGTCGCCGCCGCACGCGCCGCTGCGGGTGGCGGTCGGCCGCCCCGACTTGCCGGAAAATTCAACAATTTCCAAAAATAACCAAATTTTACAGGCAAGTATAGTTCAATGAGAGGAACAACTTTCATACCTGGGCCAAAGTCCAATTCGGCCGGGAAACACCTCAAATGTGCCTCGATCCGCCGGAACCCTATACGATGGTGCACTTCGATTCGACGTCCAAATGAGCTCTAACGCCTCCAGCACTGCTTGGGACTTGTTCCTGGGGTTGAGGTAAGTCTATTCATGGTGGGGATCAACGGCAATAGTTTTCGAAACCACCGGAAAAGGAGAAATGCGTCGGAAAACCCTCGGCGCTTTGTGGCTTCAACCTGGAAAAATGGGTGATAAAATGGGAAATCTAACAACACCTAGATGTTGGGCTCGTCGAGACCTTTCCATGTATACCAAGATCACCCAAAATAGAAGTCGGATGAGGGAGATACGGCTGGGTCAAAATTGATGGTTCGCGGGTCGAAAACGGGTCGGGGGTTGGCTGGTTTCCCCCTCTCCCTTCTTTCCCTCCTTTTTTCCCTTTTCCGATTGGGCACTCTCCCCTCCTTGCTCTCTCCCCCTCCGTCATTCCTCCCCGCTCTAAAAATCTGATTGGTCCCCCTTTATTAAACTAACTTAACTTTTAACCCAAATGTGGGAATTAAATAATTCCCACAATCTATAGTCCACAACTTCAAATGTCCTTAACTATACCGTTATGACCCGGACTCGCAAACGGCTTTCGCTTATGCGCTCGTGGCTTCGAGACCTATTCGAGAACGTTACTTGTGGCCTCAAAAGGTCAACGAGGAAATAATAATTTCCAAATTTCACTCTTCGTAACTAGTTTAATTGAAATCTAAATTCAAATAAATTAATATCATTTCTCGTAAAATAATGTAAAGTCTCAATAATACCATTTCGTAGATTATAACAGTGAAATCCAGGAACAGGATTTCACATTCTTCCCCCTAAAAAAATTTCGTCTTCGAAATTTCAATATCAATTCCATATTCACCGATGCCACATATTAAACAGATAACGATGCCCGAATGACATTCACACTTTCATTATACTCGAATTTGGCTATTATTAAGTTCGACAACATCGACCCACAACTCACAAATTCAATTATCATCATCTTAACCCGGTTTCAACACCAATCTTTGTACAAGTACAAGGAATGCCACTACTAACAAGAATGCATCAATATACTCATGATTCTGGCAACCAAACCAACCAAATTTGTAATTACAAATTTTCCCCATCATTCCTTTTATATCGAATAAGATCATAACTTCAATCTACGAGTTTATTCGAATTCAAAATAAATAAATCATCATGATTCTCACATATATACTCAGATTCGTAGCAACATTTATTGGCAGAACAAATATCAGGAATTCTAGCCATACACATTGGCAAAATAATTATCAAACATCTAACCGCAATCCTCATTGGTTAAATAAATACTTGATTATCAAACCACATCTATCATTGGCTAGATAAATACTACTATAATAACCACAATCATTGGTAAAACCACTTACCATCATTGGCTATACTCATCGGTTACCACGATTCTTCCTCAAAATTTCTAGCCACACTCATTCGCAAAATAATAACAACCTTAAGCCATACGTCTTGTTGGTTAAATAAATATTAAATTTCAACCAAACTTTAAAATTGACAAATCAAGTTCCAAAATTCCAACCAAAATTATTGGAATTTCCAATCACATCACTAGGTAATGGAAAGAAGAATACCAAATGATCACAAATGAACCGAATTATGAGTCATTAATCAAATTTGACTCAAATTATTCCCATATCATCTATTATTTGCTTACTTTTGCTCAAAAACAAATTTGACATTCCTTTAGTTTTATTTTCAGAGCATACCTATGTCATGTCTTACTACACAAGGAACGAGATCATAGGTATCAATGTGAACGTTGTGAAAAAAAATCTTTGAATCAAGAATAGCTGTCATGGCAGCAGTTAATCTCTTTCTTACAAATGAAGTGTTAACTTTAGTCAACATGCCACATTCACCCAAATACTTCAGATAGACAGATTCATCTGTAATTATTTCAGCATCTTGAGTCTTTGTTTTGAATCAAAGTTATAATGGCAAGACGAGCATCGATATTAAGATCATTTATTGGATGAGTTGTGCAACATCAATTTTATAAACTTTCACATACTCCAACACAATGAATAAGATAGTAATAATTCAACCAATTTGTTCCCAATTTCTCACCAAAACAGAATATGCAATCAGTTCATGTATCAATTTAAAGATAGTCTGAGTCATAGAACTAACTTATCTCACATTCACAAGGTCACATGCCAAATTTTAAGCCATGATTAACGTGGCTAACAAAATATCAAAATTTCACACCATAATGCATTAATGGCAAACCCAACCAATCAAGTTTATAATTATCAACTTTTCCCGTCAATTCTTTTCATCAGACGAAGAAACTCAGTTGGGAAAGCATTTATATTAACGAACTAAAAAATTTCATCCATAATTTCATTCATATCCACCCACCATTCTCATTATAATGGCAAACCATATTCACAGTTTATAATTTCATTCCCCTTCGACAACTCACCATATCTTCCACAAATATTAACAATTTCCAACCACATTTATCGTTGGCCATAACATTTTAAAATTTCTAGCCATAATCATCATTGGCAAAACAATGATTTCATCACCTTTTTCTTTTATCCCAATAAATGACTAGTAAACTGGAAAAGATTGTAATATACCTGATCAATACACATCACACATATTTATCACTTAAATAATTCATTCACGTTGCCCCCATATGGAGCTTCTTCCCGAAAACATTGGGTCTTTGCCCACTCATCAATTTCTCACATTCCACGGGTCAATTTACCCATTCCAACCTTCCTCCACATTCCAGGCCCTTTTTCGCCTGAATCAACATTCATAAGCCTTGTCTGCCCAATTCAACATTTCTCAATGGCACAGGTATAATACGACTTTTCCATCTATTTATTACAATTGCACAATCATCTTAACATTCAAAATTTTCATAACGCATAACATAATATCAACCCAATTCAAGATTAATTGAGACTTTAATCAAACGCTCATCTTCGAAGCTATAACATGAGATATGATATTTTAAAATTTTCCTTCTCCCATTCAATCATACGAACACAACCATTTCACAATCATCCATATCCGTGATTTAAATAAAAGGTATTCTAACTACTATTTGAAGTAATAATGATGCATGTGAATTTCACAACACACTTTCGAAGTATAAATAAAAATTAACTAAACCACTTAATCAATGCACTATCAACACTCATAAACAAGAACTCTGCTTTGGAATAAATTAGCACAATACATGAGCTTAACACAACGATACCAACTAAGGGCAATGTCACATAACAACACAAGGCTTCAAGCCAACAACGTCAAACGCTTATGTAGCATCCCATTAGAGTTACACATTACGTTACCCAAAAACCGTTCCTACACTAAGGTAAAGGTACGAGGACCTAATACCTAAGCTCTGATACCACTAAAATTGTCACGCCCCGATCCCAACATACGTCCAGAATCGACACGTGACGTCACCAATACCCGTATCTCTAACATACCCCACCTCCGGGATATGTACAAAACATAGATCGAGATTCAAATTTCATAACATGTTTCGTACAATTTATGGCTGCATCTAACTTCCTCGTTAGACTGCCTACGTACCCTAAATAGGGATCAAGCCATTCGTAGTTCGCCATTTCACTACTCTCGAACATTCATCACATAGACCACAAGGTCTCAACATAATACCACAATTCAATTATGTAGCACCTCAAGGAACATTTAACAAAGCACAATAATAATCTCTAGTCATAACGTCATTCATCCTCACATAAGCATTCCAACACTATCCAATTATCACATCAATCAATAATGACAATCACCATATCATCAATAACACATACAATTCATCGGAATGCCGGCGAGAGTGACACAGTTCGGCCAAAGCCTACATTTATGAAACTATCTCAAATGAATCAAATGATGCAATTTCGGACCACTCAACGAAATCCATCAACATCAGATTCCGGACCTCTCAACGGAACCAACTAAAATATGATCGCCCATCAAGTGTACCAAGTACAACTAATCCTCCTCACTTCTAGAATGCATATGATCCCCCAACGAGGATATACCAAGCAGAACCATCTGCATAGCTTAATAACATAGGCAGTGATCACCGAACGTGGATATACCAAGCATGATCACCCCTAAAAGTCCACAAACGCGGATATACTAAGCAGGACTGTATCCGATAGCTCTAGGTAGTGATCACCCAACGCGGATATACCAAGCATGATCACTCCTAGAATACGTATGGTCTCCCAACGCGGATATACCAAGCAGAACCATATGCATAGTCTAATAACATAGGCAGTGATCACCCAACGCGGATATACCAAGCATGATCAACCCTAACAGTCCCCCAACGCGGATATACCAAGCATGACTGTATCCGATAGCTCTAGGTAGTGATCACCCAACGTGGATATACCAAGCATGATCACTCATAGAATGCGTATGGTCCCCCAACGCGGATATACCAAGCAGGACCATCCATATACCATTGCTACATGGTGCAGTAAATATAACACACAACCTATCCATACCTCAACCCCTATGAGTTACAACGTAGTCACCTACACCATCAACTCTCATGGCCACCAACTGATATGTCTCGCAAGTATATAAGTTCTACAGAACACTTCTAATATGATTCTAGAATCGCATTGCCATAAAATAATTATACATATCATTCACATGACTAAAAAGATAATCAAATCCACATATATCACAACCATCATCAGTACACAAGCTAAATCATATTTAATAAACATAAGTCCATGGCTAAATATATGAAAATCACAATTCAATAGAAATCACATTTATAAGACCAATCCATATTCACAAATGATTGTAACATGAGGAATTAAGGTAATAACCATATCACATATTTTCAAACCATTCTCTAACAAATGTAGGCCCACTAACTTCACTTAGTCTACCGTGGCACTAAATTTTAGTATCTAGAACGTTTTGAGACATGTTGACCAAAAGTCAACTCTCGGTCAACGGTAGAGTCCACAACTCTACGTAGTTCGATCCGAAAGATCCGCCCATCGGATTTCAGATCCATAACTTCCTAAAGTCCACATTATTCTCAAATAACAACATACTAAAATCTCATCACGATCCGACGATCGGATCTCCACCAATTCCAAACTCAAGTGACGGTCAACATTTTATTTTACGAACTTACAAGTCCAATTCGGGAAGATTTGTACATCAGATTCCTGAGCCATCAATTACTTTTGTCCTCAAATATTACGTACAGTAACGTAATAAAGTTTGGCGATGATCCAACAGACGGATCATCGATTCATATAAAGGTCAAGTGATGTATCATAATGAAACTAAGCTCAAACAGTCAAACCACAACATACGGACATCAAGTGATGTATCAGGTCGCCGCCACACGGGCCGCTGCGGGTGGCGGTCGGCCGCCCCGACTTGCCGGAAAATTCAATAATTTCCAAAAATAACCAAATTTTACAGGCAAGTAGAGTTCAATGAGAGGAACAACTTTCATAACTGGGCCAAAGTCCAATTCGGCCAGGAAACACCTCAAATGTGCCTCGATCTGCCGGAACCCTATAAGAGGGTGCACTTCGATTCGACCTCCAAATGAGCTCTAACGCCTCCACCACTACTTGGGACTTGTTCCTGGGGTTGAGGTAAGTCTATTCATGGTGGGGATCAACGGCAATAGTTTTCGAAACCACCGGAAAAGGAGAAATTCGCCGGAAAACCCTCGGCTCTTTGTGGCTTCAACCTGGAAAAATGGGTGATAAAATGGGAAGGCTAACAACACCTAGATGTTGGGCTCGTCGAGACCTTTCCATGTATACCAAGATCACCCAAAACGGAAGTCGGATGAGGGAGATACGGCTGGGTCAAAATTGATGGTTCGTTGGTCGAAAACCGGTCTGGGGTTGGCTGGTTTCCCCCTCTCCCTACTTTCCCTCTTTTTTTCCCTTTTCTGATTTGGCACTCTCCCCTCCTTGTTCTCTCCCCCTCCGTCATTCCTCCCCCTTTAAACATCTGAATGGTCCCCCTTTATTAAACTAACTTAACTTTTAACCCACATGTGGGAATTAAATAATTCCCACAATCTATAGTCCACAACTTCAAATGTCCGTAACTATACCGTTATAGCCAGGACTCTCAAATGGCTTTCGCCTATGCGCTCGTGGCTTCGAGGCCTATTCGAGAACGTTACTTGTGACCTCAAAAGGTCAACGAGTAAATAATAATTTCCAAACTTCACTCTTCGTAACTAGTTTAATTGAAATCTAAATTCAAATAAATTAATATAATTTCTCCTAAGATAATGTAAAGTCTCAATAATACCATTTCGTAGATTATAACAGTGAAATCCAGGAGCGGGATTTCACATCTAACCTTCAAACTGTTTGAGGGAGAATACTCTATGATATGATTAAGAATCTCTGGTCAGAGTATGAATGAGATTTAGGAAGTCGTTCCAAATCACATTCAAGGTAATCATATAAGTAAGAGAATCACATTAGTTGGTAGACATGAATAAACTATCAAACCAAACAATGTGGTCAAAAGTATTGTATTAGAGAAAGACCTTATTGCATTGTAATCCTAAACTGAATAGGTTCTCCACCTCTTCTGATTAGCTTGGGTAGGCATGACATATTGGTAGGTGTCACTCATGGTTTGTGGAAGCCCTAAAGGTGTGCAATCACCAAAGGGAGAGTTGAAAGTAAGTTTCAATTCACAATCGATTTGAAGAGTTCTAATCGCCCACTGCCTCGCTAAAAGGAACCTAATGGATTGTACACCGTGTAAGGTAGAGATTGAAGAAACAATAGAGATGAGTAAGGATAATTAAATGGTTTAATTATTTATGGCTAGGATTAATTAATATGATAATTAATCAAACGAATAAGTTCGTTATAGACCTCGGGTTAGTTTTGGGCCTCATGGCCCAATGGGATTTGAATGTCAAGCCCAATAACTCAAGTTCTATGACAACTTGAAAACATACAGAGCTTCAAAGCCCAATTAACCTACAATGGCCGGCCATATTGGTGAGGGTAGCAAACTTGTATTAATTTCAAGTTTGCCACTCCGTTGTGAGGTGTTATAAAAAGATCTTTGTAGCCATTTCATCATTAGGGTTTTCTTTGCGGAAATTGGAGAGAACATGACAGGAGCATATTTATTCGACTTAGTTAGCTTGTTTCTTTGCATTTACTTAGTTAGTTTCTATTTATTAGAGTGTTTTAAGCTATTTTCGTGTGTTTGTAGGTCCAAATGACAAAGTTGGAAAGAAAGTGCAATTTGGAGCATTTTAGAGTAGTTTTGGACTTGGAATGGATAGCACATGCATGGAGCAAGGTGGATGGACGTTTTTGAAGACAAAAGAGGCTAGGAATATGCTAAAGAGATCTGCAGAAATTAATTGAAGATTTGGAAGATTTGGAGTTAGCTAAAGAAGAGGAAATCTTGACCAAATCTTGACTAAATCTTACCAAATCTTATATTTTCCTAATCTTATCCTACCTTAATTCCAGCTGCAAGGGGGGGCTATTTTCAGATTAGGACACTTAAAAACTTGTTCTAGAAGTCCTAAACCCTTCCCTACATCAATGCCGCACCACCTTACCCTTTCCTCTTCCTTGCCGCAAAACACTTACCCTTTTTCTTAAAATCTGCCAAGTATTCCCTTTCCTGATTTCCCTGATTTTGGTTAGCCTAATCTGGTGGGATTAAATAGCTAATTCATTATCCTTTCCTATTCCTTGCCATCTACCCTAACCCTATAAACACAATGTTTTGCCGCACCATTCAAGGACTCCCCATTCCATTCCATACCATCACAACATCATTCGATCCGTACAACACCACAACACATAAAAACCAGAAATACACCCTTGTGCCGCATGTTTGCAAGGAAGGAGGAGAGCTTGAATTTGTGCTAGCCATTTAAGACTTTGGATTGCTGGAGCATTCTAGGTGTATTCTACTTTTTGTTTTCAATGTTTAAATTCGATTGTCTTTGTTTTATTGCAAACATGAGAAACTAAATTCGTTTTAGCTAGAGGTGGATTCAAAGCCATGAACATATATGTGATATGAATTGATTTCCTCCGGTTATTGTTTCATAAATTGTGAATGCAATTTACTTAACTATTTGATTGAGAACTTATTGTTGTGTGTTGATTAAGGGTGCACACTTATTTTGCATGCATGAATTTGATGATAGAATATAAGGGAGTTTCACCTAATAGTTATGAACTTATATTCACAAGTAGTGGAGGTTACTAGCCACGATCGGGTTAAGTAAGTTTCTGGCAGGAGTATCATGCAGTTCATAGTTACGAATGTCATGTCAATGCTTTTGATTTTCATAGAACCAAATGATCTTTGATATGTATCTCTATTATGCAGTTCATGTAGGGAACTTGATAAGAATAATTTGGTTGCGTCGCATAGTCCAATCCAATGAATTTTGGAAAATTTTATGGTTAATTTGTGTAGTTCACGGTTAACTTGGGGCATTGTCATTCATGGTTTATCGGAATAATAACTGGAAATCGATTTGTGTTGCATATGTGTCATGTGTGGAGAAGAACCCTCTAGCTAGCCATTCACCCCTTGAATCACCCAAATCCTAACCTTTAAACTGTTTTTACAAAGTTCACTTAGTTTGAGTTTAAATTTCGTCCAAACAAACCCCCTACCATTAAGTTGCGTTAGTTTAGTTAGAATTCATTCGAACTTGTTCATAGTTAATCTTTTGAGTCTATTTACTTCAATTTTCGTCCAAAATAATCTTTAGTGTCTATTTGAGTCAATCTAGTTTGTTTTAAGTTATTAGAGTCTAGTTTTCTATTTTTGAGTCTAGTTTAGTGTTTTAGAGTTTAATTTGAGTAGATTAGCAATCCCTCCAAATCCCCGGCCTTGAACGATCCCTACTTACACATCTACTACAATTGTCAACAAGAGGGTTTAAGTTTGTGTGCTGTTTTAAACCACATCAATTTTTTGGTGCCGTTGCCGGGGATTAGCAAATTTGCTAATCCCCTGTGTTTCTGTTTGTGTTTTTGTTTTTACATTTTGGTTTCTGATTTTGTTTTGTTTTGTTTTCTTTGTTTTAGGTACTAGTTTATGACTCGAATTTCTCAACTTGTTCAAGCATATATCTTGGAGTTTGACGACGATTTTGAACGAACTTTGAGAAGGAAGAGGAAGCAACCAGAATCTAATCCCTCTAGTTTTAGCTCTGAATCCGAAATTGAAGAAGTGGAAGAGGAAGAACAAGCCATGGTTGTGGATAATCGAACAATCAAGGAACTTTCAGCCTTGGGATTAGACAATGTTGTGCCCTTATGCATTCAATATCCTAGGGTGGCTGAAGACAAAACCGATGAGTTTGAATTGAAGTCTAGCTTGCTGCATCAGTTTCCCAAATACCATGGGCTGTCCATGGAAGATCCAAACAAGCACTTGAAGGAATTCGAAGTGGTATGTTCAAGCATGACCCCAATCAACGTCGATGGGAACATTTTGAAGATGAAAGCTTTTCCATTCTCTCTTTTGGAAAAGTCTAAGGATTGGTTGTACGAATTGGCACCTAGAACCGTTACTTCTTGGGAAAGCATGAAGAGAGCATTCTTAGACAGGTTCTTTCCAACGTCAAGAGTCATTCTTTTGAGGAAGAGGATTAGTGGCATTCAACAAAATCAAGGAGAATCATTTCCAAAGTATTATGAGCGTTTCAAGACTCTAGTTGCATCGTGCCCTCAACACCAAATGAAAGAAGAGCTTCTTATTCAATATTTTTACGAAGGGCTTCTTCCAATTGAAAGACAAATGCTAGATGCCTCAACGGAAAGAGCTTTGGTTGACAAAACACCCGTTGATGCTGAGACCCTAATTGCCAACCGAGCCTTGAATACACAACAATACGAAGGAGTTGGACATAGAGACCCCCCCACGGCAGCAACATGTGAATATGGTAAGTGCAATATTTGAAATTCAATCTTAATTAGCTAATCTCACTGTTCTTGTGTCACAGGTTGAAGGAAACAAGGTGCAAGGACCAAAGGTTTATGGTGTGTGCTCTATGCAAGGACACCACTAGGATAAGTGCCCTCAATTGATAGAGAATGAGGGATAGGAAAGTGCCAACGCCATTGGGTATCAAGGCCAAAATCAGCCAAGGAATGATCCATACTCAAACACTTACAATCTGGGTTGGAGAGATTACCCAAACATGAAGTAGAGGGAGCCTCAACAACCTCAACAACAAGGTGGATTTCGACAGCCACCCCCTAGGATGTTTCGAAGGCCATTTACCCCAAAACGACCTTAACCACAATCTGCCCAACCAAATTCAGGTTCGTCAATGGATAATGATCAAATTGTTCAAATACTAACCACTTTGGCTCAGGGAGTACAAAATTAAACCAAAGCGATGCAAAATCAAGCCAAAAAGGTGGATGAATTAAAGAAGCAAATGGGGCAAGTGGCAGAGTTCTTAGGATAATTCCGAGAGCAAGGCAAACTGCCTAGTTCAACCATTATCAATCCAAAGGGAGGTTTTGAAACCGCTAACGCTATCACATTGAGAAGTGGCAAGGAGGTTGGAACAAGCCCAAAAACGTCCAAACTGAGCCAAAAGGAGGACAACAAGCTGCTGTAACAAGAAGAAAGGGCCACGGTAAGGGAAAAACACCCCTTGCCGTAGCCACCTAAGCAACCTTTGCCGACCAAAGCAACCAAAGTAGGTCCAAATTCAGTTACTTCTAACGTTATTCCACCCAATGTCCATTTCCCTCACAGATTTATGCAAGCTAGGAATGAAGAAAATGAAAAAGACATCCTAGAGACATTTAGGAAGGTGGACGTCAATATCCCACTCCTTGATGTGATAAAGCAAATTCCAAAGTATGCTTAGTATTTGAAAAAGCTTTGTACAACAAGGAAACGGATTCGGGAGAAAGAGGTGGTACATGTAAGTAAAAATGTTTTTGCAATGTTATAAAGAAAGCTGCCACTTAAATGCAAAGATCCAGGTAGTTTCACTATCCCTTGTGTAATTGGTAATACACGGTTTGAACATGCTATGCTAGATTTAGGTGCTTCCATTAATGGCATGCCATATTCTGTTTATGCATCTATGAATCTAGGAGAGCTTAAAAATGATTGTGCTATTATTTAATTAGTCGATCAATCTAATGCATATCCGAAAGGAGTTTTGGAACATGTTTTGGTGTAGGTAGATCATTTGATTTTTCTGGCGGATTTCTATGTGCTTGACATGGATGACTCAGTCCACTCTCCACCATCGCCAATCTTACTTGGATGACCTTTCATGAAGACAGCCCACACCAAGATTGATGTGGCCAAGGGAGCATTAACTATGGAGTTTGGTGGTGATATGATTAATTTTAAGGTTTCTGAATCTATTGAGAATCCTAATGACGTTCGTTCTTGTTTTGCCATAGGTGTAATTAAAAAAATAGGGCAGGAACATTCAACACCAAGTAAGAAGGATGCATTTCGAACCACCAACAAAGAGGGAATTGGAGTGGATCACAAGGAACATGCGACTACCCTCAAAATACCCAATCTGGCCGAGAGCACCCCTAGTGAATTTGTTGATAGTGCTGCCACTTCATTGCAGTACATTGGTAAGCCACCTATTCCAATTTCGATTCCCATTTCAACTAATAGGTTGTTACCTTCTTTGGTGCATGTACCTAATTGAATCCAAGCTGGTGGGAATAATTACATTGACTTTAGGAAGCGAAACGCGACAATCAGGAAAGATCACTATCCCCTTCCATTCAAAGATCCAATGCATGAGTATTTTGAGGAGCATGTCGTGGAGGAAATACCCCTCCATGCCATGGGGGTCAACGAAGCTTAAGAAGAGGTATCGTTCGGCTGGAAGACATTAAAGCAAGCGCTTCTTGGGAGGCAACCCATGCGTTCGAATAAAGAGGACCTAGGAACATTCGGCTCCACAATCAGATTTGCGTTCTTATACCCTGCTCTTTATTGCATTTACTTTGCCATTAGTGTCATGTTTGTTAGTTGTGTTTGTTTGCTTGCTTGTGTGTGAGTCTATGTTTGCAACATTGAGGACAATGTTTGGTTTAAGTATTGGGGGCGGGGGGGGGGGGGGGGTAAACAAAGTGTTTTTGATGAAAATTTGTGGGATTTTATCACCTATCACTTCTAGAGTTGTTACTCACTGTTTTTAAGTATTTTTAGTGTGTTTTGAAGTGTTTTAATGTGTCTTGACAGGAAAATACGAAAATTTGAAAAAAACATTCGAAAAAAGTTTTAAGCTATTTTCGTGTGTTTGTAGGTCCAAATGACAAAGTTGGAAAGAAAGTACAATTTGGAGCATTTTAGAGTAGTTTTGGACTTGGAATGGATAGCACATGCTTGGAGCAAGGTGGATGGATGTTTTTGAAGACAAAAGAGGCTAGGAATATGCTAAAGAGATCTGCAGAAATTAATTGAAGATTTGGAAGATTTGGAGTTAGCTAAAGAAGAGAAAATCTTGACCAAATCTTAGTCAAACCTTGACCAAATCTTGACTAAATCTTACCCAATCTTATATTTTCCTAATCTTATCCTACCTTAATTCCAGCTGCAAAGGGGGATTATTTTCAGATTAGGACACTTAAAAACTTGTTCGAGAAGTCCTAAACCCTTCCCTACATCAATGCCGCACCACCTTACCCTTTCATCTTCCTTGCCGCAAAACACTTACCCTTTTTCTTAAAATCTGCCAAGTATTTCTTTTCATGATTTCCCTGATTTTGGTTAGCCTTTTCTAGTGGGATTAAATAGCTAATTCATTATCCGTTCCTATGCATTGCCGTCTACCCTAACCCTATAAACACAATGTTTTGCCGCACCATTCAAGGACCCCTCATTCCATTCCATACCATCACAACATCATTCGATCCATATAGCACCACAACACATAAAAACCAAAAATACACCCTTGTGCCGCATGTTTGCAAGGAGGAGAGCTTGGATTTGTGCTAGCCATTTTAGACTTTGGATTGCTGGAGCATTCTAGGTGTATTCTACTTTTAGTTTTCAATGTTTAAATTCAATTGTCTTCATTTTATTGCAAACATGAGAAACTAAATTCATCTTAGCTAGAGGTGGATTCAAAGCCATGAACATATATGTGATATGAATTGATTTCCTCCAGTTATTGTTTCGTAAATCGTGAATGCAATTTACTTAACTGTTTGATTGAGAACTTATTCTTATATGTTGATTAAGGGTGCACACTTATTTTGCATGCATGAATTTGATGCTAGAATATAAGGGAGTTTCACCTAATAGTTATAAACTTATATTCACAAGTAGTGGAGGTTGCTAGTCACGATCGCGTTAAGTAAATTCCTAGCAGGAGTATCATGTAGTTCATAGTTACAAATGTCATGTCAATGCTTATGATTTTCATAGAGCTTAATGATCTTTGATATGTTTCTCTATTATCGAGTTCATGTAGGGAACTTGATAAGAATAATTTGGTTGCGTCGCATAGTTCAATCCAATGAATTTAGGAAAATCTGATGGTTAATTTGTGTAGTTCACGGTTAACTTGGGGCATTGTCATTCATGGTTTATCAGAATAATAACTGGAAATCGATTTGTGTTGCATATGTGTCATGTGTGGAGAAGAACCCTCTAGCTAGCCATTCACCCCTTGAATCACCCAAATCCTAACCTTTAAACTGTTTTTACCAAGTTTACTTAGTTTAAGTTGAAATTTCGTCCAAACAAACCCCCCACCATTAAGTTGCGTTAGTTTAGTTAGAATTCATTCGAACTTGTTCATAATTAATCTTTTCAGTCTATTTACTTCAATTTTCGTCCAAAATAATCTTTAGTGTCTATTTGAATCAATCTAGTTTGTTTTAAGTTATTAGAGTCTAGTTTTCTGTTTTTGAGTCTAGTTTAGTGTTTTAAAGTTTAATTTGAGTAGATTAGAAATCCCTCCTAATCCTCGACCTAGAACGATCCCTACTTACACATCTACTACAATTGTCAACAAGAGGGTTTAAGTTTGTGTGCTGTTTTAAACCACATCAGAACATAAGCTCTCTTTTTCTCTCTAAGAGGCCGAGCACCCTAGAGCAAAATAGCTAGCAATCTTACTTCCTCTAGGTCACTCATCTCTTCATCAATGCTCTCCTTAGTGTGGAGACTTAGAGGTTCTCTATTTTGGGAACTTGGAGAATCCATTCTACCTTCCTCATCCAAGAAATCCATGGAGCTAAGAAGTAAGGAATGACCCTATCTCTTGTGTGATTAGCCTTTGCTTATGCAAAGAGGAATCAACAAAGTTATAATATTTCTCAACTCACTTTGTTCTTGAGTTGAGTCTTGGTTCACCACACTCACTAGGCCTTGAATTTCATGGGTAAAGTTTTGTTTTTGAGTGCATAGAAGCATGATTCCGCTTTTCAATTGTTAATTGCATGCATAGATGTTGCTCAAATGAACTAGTTTTCACAAATATTACCTTTAAATAGACCACTAACAAAAAGGTGTCAGTCAGTACATGTGGGTTGTCTTAATTTGTGTGCCCACACATCTGGAAGTCAGCACGCAAAATTGACTAGACAATCAAACTAGACAAAACGCAACACAAATGGAGATATGAAATGCACATGCATGAACAAACCTTTTGTGATGGTGAATGTCCTCAACCAATGCCTTTGGATGTAGAATCTACCAAGATAAACTCATAACAGAGTTGTAAATTCAAAGATTATCCAAGAGCATGTGTGGTATCATTTACAACTTTTAACACGGAAAGCTAAACAAATAAATCTAGACTTCATAGAAATGATACAATGCTGGGAAATTTTGAAATCATGACAAACAGAACCCCGTACGTTCAAGGATTTAGACCGAAGAGTGGAGACGAGGACATGGCCCCACAACAGCAATCCTTGAGGCTCAACGCAACGACAGGAGGAGCCCCACCGCCGCGGAGCACAGTCACCACCATCACCAATGCCTAGCAACCACCTCGTGGCCACCAAGCAGCAGCAACTGCTACCATTGCCGTCACCACACATGAGCAAAAGGCCCAAGACCAGCAGACCTACACTATGGTAGCCCTTGCTACCAACCAAAAGGCCCAGACGCTGGAAGCACATGCCCAGACTTGTAGGATAGTAGCAGAGTTGGCCCAGCCAGTTGGAGGCCCAAGCCTTCCAAGCTATGCAGGCCGAGCCAGAAGGCCCAATCCACAACATCTCGAGCCGCCAATCAGGCAGCCCAAGCTGCAGTAGCTGGAGCTCAGCCAGCAGCTCAAGCCGTATCGACTTAGGTCCAACTCGCTATAGATGCAGCCTATGCTCAGCAAACAGCACGAGTAGCGCATGCTTAGGGGT
The DNA here is from genome assembly GCA_024362995.1 of Heteromeles arbutifolia. Taxonomy (NCBI): domain Eukaryota; kingdom Viridiplantae; phylum Streptophyta; class Magnoliopsida; order Rosales; family Rosaceae; genus Heteromeles; species Heteromeles arbutifolia. The sequence goes on along the minus strand of JANCRC010000011.1, from coordinate 27,038,518 downwards.
AGGTGGCCCACGCATGACCCACTCTTGCAACCCGTCTCGCGGCCCAGACAGGTTCGAGACCATTTTAAGTGATCCAGATTCTGACCACCAGACCGACGATCGACTTAGGGATATTTTCACCCACTTTTCCATATATATGCCTATTTTAAGCCCAAGTCTTGAACTTGCAACTCATTACACTTCCCCCACACATGGAGACGACCATCATCTAGACTCTTCCACCTTAAATGGTGAACATCACCTGTCCCGGTATGCCGCCGACCTAACCAACGCCCTGGCATAACAAACAAACTTGGTGAATTAGCTCCTTAAAGGCATCGAGACGCAGTGCGCCCCAAACGAGATGTCCAAAAGCAGGACAAAGGAAGATGATCGTGACTATTCCAGCAACATGAGCCCCCTATGAATCGAGCGTTCGAGCAGTATACACTCTTGGCTTGGCCATCGAAAGACGTATTCTCTTACCTTAATGTACAGAAAGACGTTCATTCTCAACTCGACCCACGAGTTAGTGTGCACTCGAGGTTGGGTCCACACGTCGTCGAGTACTCCGAGCATTCTAGGTAAAGCGTTCAAGCAAGGCTAGGCTTGTATGAAATCCTTATATTAGGCACTAGAGTAAGCAATTGCACGACGAATCGAGGGAAGCACGAGAGTAGTCCAGCTGGAGTTCAACCGGTAGCCCACGCCAAGCGCGACAGTGAGCAACTCCTTCCCAGCCAGAAACGAACCACATGCACCATGATAGGAGCATAATTATGCGACTTAGTTAGCTTGTTTCTTGGCATCTACTTAGTTTATTTCTGGTTATTTTAGTTTATTTCTAGTTATTTTAGTATTTTAAGCTATTTTCGTGTGTTTGTAGGTCCAAAGGGCTAAAGTGGCAAGAAAGTGCATTTTGAAGCATTTTGGAGTAGTTTTGGGCTTGGAATGGATAACACATGCATGGAGCAAGGTGGATGGACGAATTTGAAGACCAAAAGAGGCTAGGAATATGCTAAGGAGATTTGGAGAAATTAATTGAAGATTTGGAAGAAAGGAATCAGCTAAGGAAAAGGAAACAATAATTCAAACTTACCTTATTTTCAGAATAGGACACTTAAAACACCTTTCCTTTTCCTCAAACCCTTGCTACATCCTTTTCCTTCTAGAAGACCCCTTGCCGTGTCCTCCTCTTTTCCTCTTTCTTCTTGGTCAATGCCGCATCTCCTTTTCCTTTTCCTTCCCTTGTGCCGCACCCTCCATTCCTTTTTCTTCTTGGATTCTGACATTTATTTACCCTTTTTTTCCTCGAGGAATCTGTCTTAAAACATTAATTAGGGTTTTGATTACATTTCCCTATAAATATATTCCCTTGCCGCACCCATCTAATGAACCATCTATCCATCCTTCACCATAACTCACCTATATCCATCCATCACCACAATTCACCACTCATCCATCATCACAACCTTGTGCCGCAGCAAAGAAGAAGAAGGAAGACCCTTGAACGTGCTTGCCATTCAAGACGTTGGATTGTTAGAGCGTTTCTAGGTGTATTCTATTTTTTGTTTTCAATGTTTAAATTCAATTGTCTTTGTTTTGCGAACATGAGGAGCTAAACTCCTTTTAGCTAGAGGAGAATTCAAAGCCATGAACATATTTGTAATATGAATTGATTACATCCAGTTGTGATTTCATAAATCGTGAATGCAATTTGCTTAACTGTTTGATTGATAACTTATTCTTGTATGTTGATTAAGGATGCATACTTAGTTTGCATGCATGAATTTGATGCTAGAATATAAGGGATTTTCACCTAATAGTTATGAACTTATATTCATAAGTAGTGGAGGTCGCTAGTCACGATCGCATTAAGTGAATTCTTGGTAGGAGTATCATGCAGTTCATAGTTACGAATGCCTTGTTAATGCTTATGATTTTCATAGAACTTAATGATCTTTGATATGTATCTCTATTATGCGTTCATGTATGGAACTATTGAGGAATAATTTGGTTGCCGATGAGTTGTCCATCCAATTCAATGACTTAAGGAAAATCTGATGGTTAATTTGTGCATTCACGGTTAACTTGGGGCGTTGAGGTTCATGGCTTATTGAAAAAGTAACTGGAAATCAATTTGTATGCAAGTGTGTCATGTGTGGAGAAGGACACTCTAGCTAGCCCATCACCCATAATTTCCCCCAATTTCGTGCCAAACCTGTTTAAGTCTTTAATTTACTTGTCTTTACTTTAATTTCGTCAAAAACCCAGTCCCCTTTACTTGGCTGTGTCTTTTAGTTAGAATCTGTCCAATTTTGTGTCTTTGAGTGTTTTGAGTCAAAATCAATTCAATTTTCGTCGAAAGTAAGTCCTAGCATTTGTTTTAAGTCTATTTACTTGTTTTGTGCTGTTTTGAGCCATTCTAGTTTGTTTTAAGTTATTAGAGTCTAGTTTTCTGTTTTTGAGTCTATTTTAGTGTTTTAGAGTTTAATTTGAGTAGATTAGCAATCCCTCCCAATGCCCGGCCTAGAACGATCCCTACTTATCCATACTACAATTGTCAACAAGAGGGTTTAATTTGTGTGTTAGTTTTTATCACATCACACCGTAATTGCTACACAGACGAGCAAAACACGCGAAAGAGAATGACAGGCTAGCAGGTCAATACCGGGGGCAGCCGAAGGCTCAGCTTCCTCAGCAGTGGAAATCCATGAGGAAGTATAAAGGCTCGTGGTAGAGCAGCTGCGTGAATTCTAGCGTATTAAAACCATCAATGAAGCTTAACCCCGCCAGGCCCACATCCAAGGAAGATCCAAGAGATCCTAGATACGAAGTCCCCCACTACTCTGAACGAGATACAAGGTCTCACAAGGACAGCTACATCACTCAACTGTTTCCTCTAGCGATCTACCGATCGATGCAAGATCTTTTTCAAGGTGATCAGGAAGGCACGACGAGATAAATGTAACGACGAAGTGCGAGAAAACATTCCAAGGCTTGAAGAAGTACCTGACATGACCTCCTCTACTATCCAACCCAGAAACAGCGAAGGACCTATACGTCCATCTAGCAGTGTCTGAAGCGGTAGTAAGCTTTACCCTCATACGAGAAGAGCTGGGGGCCGAAAACCAGATACCCGAATATCAAAACTTTGATTTTGGTGCAAATTAATGCAACCCAGAAACTCAAGCCGTACCTTCAGACTCACGCAATCATTGTCATGATGCAGTATTTTGCACAATCTAGACGCACGATGATAAAGGTGCAAACATTAACGGACATTCATACGAACACAGCAACTTAGCCCGAAGGCATGCTGAGGGCAGACAAGCATTAGAACGATGAATCAGCCCAACCTGCAGAAGAGTTCCTCTAACTACCAAGAATTAGAAGCACTTCTTGTCCTCAGTACCTGGACACCCAGCGCCAACAGTCTAGCATCGTCTCTCGTTGTGGGCAATTTAGCCCTAGAACGGTCCAATACTAACAGCTAAACACCGCCTCTTGCTGTTTACCATGGCCCTATCCGTCCTCAGCTCTATGGTTCCCAGCTACACCTATCATGCATAACGGCTCCCAGCCATGCCAAACTTGTTATGCGGCTCCTCGACGTCCTGACCCATGTTCCATGGTAGGGACCCATGCTTCGTGGCTCCCCGCCCTCTGGTTAGGCCAACAACATTCCTAATTTCAAAGCATCCAACGACGAAGCAAAATACGAGGCTTTACTAACACCATCTGGCTAGTGAAAGAACTAGAGGTAAAAAAGCTCGCAATCTATTCAGATTCACAGCTAATCACCAATCAAGCCCTTGGGGAGTACACGGTAAAACATCCAAGGACGATGTTGAAAGTATGCCCACAAAGCCACTCATTTGATGTAATAGCTTTTGGAATACTTATTGTGTTAAACTATTATATGTTTAATGAAGGGCAAAGCTTATTGTTAATCACTATTTATTGTATTATATGTTTAAGCAATAAGGGAATCCAAGGAATGTATTTAATCTAAGAGAGAAGTGATCTAAGTAAGTTAGATTAACAAGACCTTTCTCTTATGTTCATTCCTAAAACGTTACTAGCCATAGGATTACCAATTGGGCATTGACAATCGTCTAAGGTTAGTATGTGTTATGCCAATTCAAGTGTAAGCATGACTAATTTCAAGTCATTTAGTGTTGGACACTGAGACAAACACATAGGTGCTCAAAATGGTAATCGAGTACACTGAACTACTATCAAAAGAGACTTCGAACATACATGCCATGTAAGAACATGTAAGTTGCAATGTACAAAGTAGTCATTTGACCTGAGGCATCATAGATGTCTAATGGTTCGGTCCTTGATCTTTGATTAAGTCAAAGGCATTCCATCGAGAGTGTCCATGACATTGTTGGGGTCAAGCTATCTAGTCATGTAGGTATATGAATGCACAACAAGGGATCTCTAACCTTCCATGGTGGAGGGAGAATACTCTTAGATATGATTTGGGAGTCTTTGGCCAAAGCATTCGAATATGACTTAGGAAGTTGGTTCCAAATCATATTCAATTGAATCATATAGAGAAGTATCACATTGGGTAGTAGACATGAAACAAACTATCACTCAAACAATGTGATTAAGAGTATTTTATTAGAGAATGACCGTATTGCATTGTAATTGTAACTGGATAGGTTCTCCAACCACTTCTACTTAGCTTGGGTAGCCATGACATACTGCTAGGTGCCACTCATGGTTTGTGGAAGCCCTGAAGATTAGCAAATACTAATCTTCATCAAAGGGAGAATTGAAATGTAGTTTCAATTCACAATTGATCGTTAAGAGTAACAATCACCCACTGCCTCGCTAATTGGAACCTAATGGATCGTACACCAAGTAATTGAGAATGGTCAAGATTAATTAATTAGTTAATTAATTATATGAAAGGTTCGTATTGCACTTTCAAGTTAGTTTCGGGTCTCGGGGCCTAAAAGGGTTTTGGTCCACAAGGCCTATTGAGTTTAAGTTGTGTGACAACTAAAACTAAATGGAAATTAACCCAAATACAAAGTCAAAATCGGCCATAGGGTGAGTGGTAGCAAACTTGGGTTAATTGCAAGTTTGCCACTCACATGTGAGGTGGTATAAAGGCATCTTTATAGCCATTCTCTCACAAGGTTTTTCTTGAGGCAAATAAGAGAAATTGTTTCTCCTCTTTCTCTATAGAGCCCGGCCTTCCTAGGAGTTCACTAGCATCCAACTTCCTTTAGGTAATCCATTTCATTTTCACACCATCATCCTCGGTGTGGAGACTTAGAGGTACCAAACTTTTGGTAATTTTGGAGTTCCTTTCCTCACATCCTCAAGGAGCAAAGGAGCATCAAAAGGGAAGAAAATCACAAGGAAGATCTAAGGAGCTAGGAGGTGACTTGAAGGCCCTCCACTTGGGTGAATCCCTTGTGTAAACAAGGATGAGCTTTAAGGGTAATGAATCTCAAAATCCTTTCTTCTCTTTAATGTTAAAGAGTCTTGTGGTTCACCATTCACTAGGCTTTGAAAGTCATGGGTTTTAGAATTGTTTTTGAATGCATGCCTACTTTAAAGTGTTAATATTTTGCTTTTGTGTTCAAATGTTCTTACATGTTCTTAGCTAGGATAAATAATTTCATTCAGACGGTCCAACACTTGGATTAAGTTTAGGATGACCCTCATACTCACACCCTTATTCGGGTTCCACATGCAGTTTGAAATCTCAAGCAGATCGCGTACAAGACCTCACAGGCTAAGGATTATTTCAGTTGTCCAGCAGTTCAGATTTCCTTAGCTGCACATCATGCACTCACAACAACGAATTCCATGCTTTCCAATGCGAGAGGGTGAATCAATCCCCTGACACTTATCTGGGTATGTTTTTCCAAGCTCTCCAGCGCGAAAGGGTAAACTAATTCCTCGACACCCATCTATGTCTGCTCTCCAGTGTAAGAGGGTAAACTAATTCCTCGATACCTATCTAGGTCTGCTCTTCAGCGCGAGAGGGTAACTAATTCCCCGACACCCATCTGTGTTTGCTCTAATGCTCGGAGAGGGTAAACTAGTCCGGAATATCCAGATGTGGATGGGTTTTCGATTGGGTACCTTGAAGGCTTTCGACTACTTGTGTTGGACACTCCCAGAATCGTCCATGATAGTCTTTTCTCAAAGTCTTAGTCGACTAAAGGATTTAATTCTGCGGGAGCCTGAGTCTCTAACTGGAAGAAACACTAAGTACAGGATCTTTGCCCATGAAAGATTCGCATGACATGATGGCTTGCCTACGGTGTGCATTCTTCATGAGCTTTTCCACTATAAAGTACATTAGTCATGCGACCTGCGAAATTAGTTACATTGCTGCCCACGAGTCCCGTAGCGATTTGCACCCAGCTTAGAATATCAAGGAACCAGTACCTTAAAAGGCCAGGCCACTGAGTCGCATTCTCGCACACAACTTAATCCCGAAACACCTTTAAGAGGCTAGGTTAACGCCTAACGTGGTCACACGGGTCATCTGCTCCTATAAGTAAGACACTCGGCCGACGATCTAACGGCTAGCAGCTTTAGGCAAATTGTAAGCCGAGACTTACGCGTTTAACGACTACGCTAAGCCGTCTGTTTATTTAAAAGTAGTGCATCCGGCTGATTGTTTATGGCTAAAAGTTTTGCATGACCCAAAGCTGAAATGCACAACTATAGTAGCTACGTGGACTCGTCTACTTTCTATGAAAGGCATGCGTTGGGCTACTAGCTCCATAACTTAAAAATCACGCAATTCGCCCTAAGCGGGCAAGGCTCATAAAGCATTCAAAGCCGGGATTCACAACTATAGTAACTATGCAGACTCGTTTGCTTTCCATCAAAGCCATGCATATGGCTGCTAGCTCTATAAGTTAAAAATTTGCAATTCACCCAACAGGGCAAAGCTCGTGAAACTGTCAAAGCTGACATTCATGACAATAGTAGCTACGCGGTCTCGTTCGCTTTCTATGAATTCCATGCATCTGGTTGCTGGCTCTATAAGTTAAAATTTTTGCAATTATTGCTAGGTTGGAGTGTAGACGAGCAAGTAAACCCAGGAAATTGGGAAGCCCGTCATTGAGCATGTGGCTAGATGTAGAAGACTGCTGGCCTGAGAGAATGCGGCATCTCCCAAAAACATGGCCCAATTTCTCTTTTTTTTTTTTTTCTTTTTTTCTTTTTACAGGGGCTCCCATAAAGGTAAGGTTCGTGAAGCCACCAAAGCCGAAGTTAGTAACTATATAGCCACACAGACTTGTCTACTTTCTACGAAAGCAACGCTTTCGGCTGCCGCCTCTTTAAGTTAAAAAATTTCACGAAACGCCTTGTGTAAGTAAAGCTCCTTGCACATTAAAGCCAAGATTGCAACCTAAAATGATGACATGGGATCGACTGCTTCAATGAAGTAGCTCGCCCAGCCGCCTGTCCTATGATAAAGTCTTGTAAATCGCCTCGAGTAGGCAAGGCTCCCGAAACCCTTAAGCCGAAACTAGAACCTAAAGTGATGACGTGGGATTGACTGCTTCACCAAAGCAGCTCCCCCGGCCACCCATCCTATGGTAAAGTTTTGCAATTGGCTCAAAGGCCAACAAATTTCAAACAAAGAAAAACAAAAGGAAAAGAAGAAAATTCCCAAGTCTAAGCAAAAAGACTACTCATCGGCAGTCTACGCAACCACTGGTTCCTCGACTGCCACACCTTTAGCAAACACTGCTCTCAGTAGCTAAAGCTTCCATCAGCTCCTCCTCAACCGCCCCTGCCTGGACAGTCTGACCATCAACTGCTCCACCAAAACAGCCTTATACAAAAAGTCAGGAAGATTAACTGGAGATATGAGTAAGTCTCGAAGTCTTTCTAAAAAAACTCATAATCTGATGGCCTACCCTGGAGATGGTCTACATAGCCAAGCTTATAGAAATTGTCCTAATAAAAAGCAAGTGCCACTTCGTGATCAACCTTCTCATTCTTCAACTACATATTCTCTTCAGCAAGCCCAGTGTGTGAGCATCGTTCAACATATCCAGTTTCTTCTTCAGGTTATCACTAGTAGAAAACGCATTTTGTAGATCTACTTCCTTGGACTCAAGCTTACTGGCAGCATCCTTAAGACGAGACACTTCACCATTGAAATTGGGTACTAAGCAGAATATCCTACAAATAAAAATTTAACTTTGCACAGTAGAGTAGTCAAATGAGCTAGTCAACTAGTTACAAGTTAGTCAGTGATAAAAAATGCAGCTGCAAGAACAAAACCTAACTGACCAATATGTTCAACTAATTAGAGTCTGCCCAGATTAGTTTCACAACACTAATTCCTAAACGTGAACACATATACATATTAGTTCGTTATGCAAACAACAATGACAAAGCAATTATGAATTAAAGTATGTTGGATTGACTAGCCAAGCTTACCAGTTAATTCGTCAGTTAATCAAATGCAAATCTACGAATCAAACTTAGTTTAAGACAAGTTATCCTAGTCAACAACAATTCAGTTCATTGCTCATAATATGTAGTGTAAACTTAATCTCTAAACATACCAAATAACAATTGGGTTAAAAGACTAGGGACTCTCCACTAAGTCCAATCCACTAGTGTAAACAAGATTTTTACAAAGTACCACGTAAAGCTCAACTCCTAGACTAAGTCTTCAGAGCAGCTTTACCTTTGTGCAGCCTTACCTTACACGAGATGAATTCCTTCGGCCTTCACAAAGTGGTAGCTCCTCCTAAGCTCTTCACCTTGTGGCATCGAAAATATGTTGTCTCTAGTCTTCACAAGATGGCAGCTCCTCCTGAACTCTTCACCTTGTGGCATCGAGACCAACACACAACAAATGCACATGATATGCAATAATGATAGTGTGCAATATGGATTCAATGACCAGTCAATTTCTTCAGTCAAATAGTTGAAAGAAGAATCTGATAAGAATCCAAAAATGGGGCTAGTTTAAAGATTTGACACTTGAAGAACTTGACCATCAAATTAAAACAAAACCATGAAGACAATCCTACCCTAATATGGATTGATTGGGTGTTTGATGCATGAATATGGTTTTATGGCTAGGGTTTCAATGAAGAACACAAGAGGTAGCTTAAAGCAAAAATCAACTATTTTCTAAAAATGTAAAACTCCTAGCCTAAACAAATGAGCATATAAAATGAATTTAAGCAAGCAATTTCAATGATAGATTTAGAAATATTCGATGAAGAACATTACCCATAAAATATGCTTGATCCTCCTAGGAGATTTGAGATGGAGATGAAAAATAAAGCTCTCAAAAGTTTTCCAATCTCAGCCCCAAAATCCAAATGAACCATAACATGATCTTTATAAAGAGGGTTTGATGTTCAGACAAAAAAGGGACCAGAAAAGCCACGTGTCATATGCAAAATCAATCTGGAAATATCTATGGCTGAAAATCCATTTTTGGGAAAAAGCTGTCTGATGGTCCATGCGGGTTGTCTTAAAGTGTGTGCCCAGCTCGCGTGAAAGCAGCAAGAAGTTTTGACTAGATAGAACCACTAGGTAGAATCAACAAGAAATAATGACGTGAAATGCATATGAATGAACAAACCTTTGATGTGAGAAGTGAAGCTTTTAAAATGATATTTCCAGTAGCAGGATCCCAAAGTAGCATTTTAACACTAAAACTAACTAAAGCATGGTGGTACAATTTACAACATTTGACAAGGGAAGCCAAACAATAAATCTAGACTTCACAACCATGCATGAAGATAAGCTCCTTGTCCCTGGAAAAACAAGGAGATCGAATCTCCGAATTCACACACTCAAGGTCATGGACCATTGGTGCAAAACGACTGACTTCCTTCCTTGCAGCTTCCAACATCACCTAAGTGGCACTAAACTTTGCTTTCAAATCGATGACTTCTTGATGAACGGTCTCCTGCTACACAGAAGTGGGGCCAAAGATATCAGACCCCTTCAAAACTACGAGCTCAGATTTGAGTTTCTCAATCAGTAAAGCGAAGCTGAGCCGCTAGCGCCGCCTCAACCTCCTTGGCAGCTTTAGCAGCATCCTGATCAATGTGCATAGACTCAGTTACCAAGATCAAAGTCTTCTGTATAGTAGCAGACACATAAGACCTTCTCGAGTGATGTGAAATTTATATGACACTCAAATTAAATCCTATTGATGACAATTGTAGTAGAGATGCAAGTAGGGATCCTAGACCGGGGATTAACTAGGGATGCTAATCAACACAAATAAGACTTAAAAACACTAAACTAGACTCTAATGACTCAAAACTAACTTAAAATATTAAAAACAGTAAGAAACAATTAAAAAGACTCAAATCTAGACCTAACAATTGGTTTTGACGAAAATAGAACTTTAAAAGACTCAAACAACTAAAAGAAAACAGGTTTTGACTCTAAAAACAAGATTAAATGAAAGGGGGTTGATTTTTGACGAATTTAAAACTTAAAACAAAAACTTTGCATAAAACACTTTATAAAAAACGAATTTGGTGAATTGAAAAGGGTGAAAGACTAGTTAGAGGGCCCTTCTCCACACATGAACATATGCATATAAATCGATTTCCAGTTATTCTTTCGACAAACCATGGATGACAATGCCCCAAATTAATTGTGTAGAACTAATTAATTCTCAGATTTCCCTAGACTCATTGAATTGGATGAAAAGCATACGACAACCCAAATCATTCTTTATTAAGCTCCCTATATGACTGCATACTAGAGATACATATCAAAGATTATTAAGCTTTGTGAAAATCATAAGCATTGACATGATATTTGTGACTATGAAAAGCATGACACTCCTGCCAGGAATTTACTTAACGCGATCGTGACTAGCAACCTCCACTACTTGTAAATATAAGTTTGTAACTATTAGGTGAAACTCCCTTATATTTTAGCATCAAACTCATGCATGCAAACTAACTAGGCCTCCTTAATCAACACACAAGAACAAGTTCTCAATAAAACAGATAAGTAAACCACATTCACGATTCATGAAATTATAACTAGAGGAAATCAATTCATATAAAACATATGTCCATGGCTTTGAATTCGCCTCTAACTATAAAGAAATTAGTTTCTCATGTTCGCAATCAAACAAATATAAATAAAATCAAACATTGAAACAAGGATAGAAAACACCTAGAAAACACTCCAGATTCCTTCCTTCCTTGCAAGTTGCAGACAAGAGGGTGTATGGCTGATTGTAGTGTAGAGATGTGTGAATGATAGATGGTGGTGTGTCTGAATGGTGTAGCAAAAGGGTCAATTTATAGGGGGAGGTGCGGCACAAACATTTAGTGTAGGAAAAGGATTGCAAAATGTAGTTTGTGTAGGAAAATAATAACACAATCCTAAGGGGAAAAGGTTATGTAATGCCAGCAGGAATTAGGACATCTAGAAGGTCAAAAACCCAAGGGATCAAGGACAAATGTGCGGCACCTTTGTAGGAGAGGATAAGGTTCCTAGAAATCAGGTTTTTATGTCTCCTAAACTAAAATTAAAACCCTTTTGCAGCAGGAATTAAGTTAAGAAAGGATTAGGATAGGATAAGATAAGGTAAGGTAAGATAAGGTTAGTTTAGATAAGATAAGGTTGGATAAGGTTTTGGATAATTCTCCTTCTTTGTAGCGGATTCCTTATCTTCTTTGACTTGAATTTATTTCTTCAACTCTTTTGCACATTCCTAGCCTCTCTTGAACTTCCAATTCGTCCATCCATCATGCTCTATACTTGTGATATCCATTCTCAGCCCAAAACTGCCCTAAAATGCTCCAAATTGCACCTTTTTGCATACTTTGCTTCTTGGACCTATAAACACACGAAAATGACTTAAGACACTATAATAAGCAACAAATAACTAAGTAAATGCAAGAAAACACACTAACTAAGTCGCATAAATATGCTCCTATCATCGAGTACGTAGGACACTTCGCAAAAGAGTCTGAGCGAATCACCTTCCAGACACTATAAAAAAACTGGGTGCATGCATCGAAGTCCTTAAGCAGGTCAGCCTTCAACAATGCACAAATCTCGAGAAATTCCTCAGAAACAGAATTGGTTGACTTTTTATAGCTGCCCATGCGAGAAAACTTCACCATCTCTTCAAACAAATAAGTCGCAGTAGTAGGAGGAACAGGCTCTGGTGCCACTTTAGCAGCAAAATCAACCTTTCTGCTCTTCATAGTGGCGAGCCTCTTAAAAGCCGAATTAGACTTAGCTCCACATGCCCACTTTGATACAAATCCAGACACTTGGGGCACCACAGAACCTTTATGCTGGGCAATCTTCTCAACAATGGTCATGGCCACCTTCGGAGAAGCGAGCTTTGCAAGCTCAAACTCAACAGTCTTTTTCTTCATTTTTAGAGAAGCTAGATCAATGACAAGGTTTTTAGCACCATACACTAGGCCCATGACCTAGTCTTCTTATTTCCTCCAATGCGTATCCTGCGGAGATGTAGTCCAGCAAGCATCATGACTCAACTTGGAAGGAGGCCCATGCATCCCTCATTCTTTCCAGCAAATGCCTGATCCACAAGGGCCTCGGCCCACATCTCTCTCTCCTTAGCAGCATTAGCTCGTGCCTAGCCTGTTAAACACAGCACCTCGCGCCCAAGCTGTGGCCCCAGCCATATAATTCTTGGTCTACACCAGCCGCGGGTCCAGCCAAGCTCACGCCACCAACTCATCGACCCAAGCTGAGCTTATTCCTGGCCTCTACCAGCCAGTCACACCGCACTGTAGCAGCTCTTTGAGCTGCCTGATTCACGTAGCAACCCTATGGCTGCCAAATCCCTACCTTGACCCTATCGAGCCAATTTTTCAAGGCTCGAGGATCCATAAAATTAAGAAGGAAAATTAAATTATTTCATACCTCGGTGTGGCATGGAGAAGAAGAACAAAAATGAGAAACGACTTTTTGCAAAGGCAAAAGAAGAAGAAAGCTAGGGGACAGGGAACAAATTTTCTCTGGCTTCTCCCTTCCTTGTAGGGATAAAAATTGTTCTCCAAATTTATTTAATCCCCTGGTTAAGGTAGAATTAAATAGGTATAGGGGCAATTGGTTTCCCTTTCCTAGAAGAGTCTATCTCCAAGTCAAAGAATAAGCTCTACATCAAATTGGGAAACAACTCTCTACACACCTAGGCAGCTTAGGACTTCTACACCTACTACCATTTTCCTACATGCAGCCCAGCAGGTATGGGGGCATTTGTGGAGCCTAAAATAACCCAAAAATCCTAGAGGCGACACATGGACTTTTTCTCAAGAAAGGCAAGATTGCCCTCATTAAATGGGCATGTTTCTCAAATGCTCCCACCGCAGCTCAGCAACCCTGAAGGTCCAAGCAGCTGAATACAACTACTTATAGCTCACCTGCCCATGGCAAGGAAAGGTCAAAAACATTAAAGATAAGGATTAATTACCAAATCCTATCTTTAATACATTCCCAATTGAAGATTGACTTCATTCAAGTAAGTAATCCTTATTTCAATCAATTAGGGATACTTCCACCATTATCTCTAGATATTATTTCCTATTTAATATCTTGAGAATATTCTTTCCATACACCTTTGCCAATAGGATACCACATGTGTAGGGTAAAACCATAATACCATGGCCGATCACTGCTCTATAAATACCTCAATCTCTACCAAATTTTGGTAAACTTTTGCTAGCCCTAAACACACTTTTTTCGGAGAAACTAACTTAGGCATCGGAGATTCATTGGCCTAAACCCCCACCCCCATCTCGCGGGCACGTGAGGTTTAGGTCTTTGATCGAAGGTGTTGATTGTTTATAGGTACAAATTCGTCAAGACTGAAGATGACAGATTTTCGCTACCACATTTATAACATTCTAGGTGTATTCAATTATGAATTTGTTTTAAAGGATTTCTAAAAATGGAGGAATTTGAGGGAATTGGAGAGATTTCATAGTGCATTTTAAGCATTCACAACACCCACATGTTGAAACTCAATGTTTAGTGACATTTTCTAGCTTTTTGGCCAATTTTCGACCAAATCTGACGGAATTGGTCCGCGACCCAAGAGAGAATTTTAATCCTCTCCTCATGGGTTTCCTTTCCATGTAAGTGCTTCCTCAAAATTGATACTTTCATATTTAGTTCTAGAAATAGTGGCAGTGACAGTGTTCAGATCTAGAAATAGTGGCAATCTTCAGTTTAGAAATAGTTGCAGAGGTAGTGTTCAGGTGTAGAAATGACTAAATTGCAATTGTGACTGTGCATAGCACGCAGACTTTCAGTACTCATAGTTTTAGATTTTGTATTTTTGAAATGTTTTGGCTAATTTCTCAGTACTATTTTCTCAAAATTTGCATACAACGACTATCCATCTCAATAGTTGTAATCCAAATTCATTCCCAGCTCAGTTTTGGTCCTATTGTTACTATTCATCTTTAATTCTCAACAGTTGTAATCCAAATTCATTTCCAGCTCAGGTTTGGTCCTATGATTACTCATTCCCAAATGTGCTTGTTATTCTGTGAACAAAATAAAATTTCCCTAAAATTTAAGTTTGTGTGCATTTATGCATCACAAAGTTTTCATAGCTGTGTTGGTTTTAAAGCTTTTGATTAGTAATACGGAATTGAATATGAGCTCTTCCATTTGGTAATATCTTAAACTGCTTCCGATATACATCATAAGCAAGCATGCTTTCAAACTTCAACACTCTTAGAAATTAACATGCACTGATCTACAAAGGTTTATGAGCTTACTCAAGACCTCAAATAATACGTAATTAACAAAACACCAAAAACTTGCACACAGATTCATCAAACTGTCGAAAAAATAAAATCGAAGAAAATAAATGCAACAACACAAAAACCCAGATCAAAACCTCTACTAAAGAAGCCCAAAAAAAAAAAACCAAATTGGGAAATGTTGAAGGTAAGGATCAACGAATAGCTCATAGAAATCAAATCGAATGGAGGAAACGAACCACTGGGAGATAAGGAAAGTGGTAAGCCAAGCAGAGGGGTGACGTATGAGTGAGCTTTGGGTTTTGGGTTTCGGATTTCTCATTCAAGGGAAAGGGTTAGGAAATTGAATTGCAGCAAGAGCTTTTACTTTCAAATGAAAATGAAGCAGGAAGCAAGAGGCTGAGCGACTCTGTTAGTGCATCCCAGATGTCAAACTGGGGTATTTTGGCCAATGTCAAAAATTGAAATTAAAAATTAAAAAAAAACTAAACAAGCACAAAATTGGAAGAACACTATGCTTATAAACAGTGTTTTAGTGTAAAATGAGTTCTAGTATATGTTAAATTTATCAAACGGCGATCGTGCTTCAATTGAAAAAAACTTTTCACAGGTGTATTTTTTTCTAATCATAGAAAGTTGGCAGTGCGAAATTAGATTTTTGGACTGCTAATAACAATTCCCAACAAAAATTGAAGGATAATATCTTCTACAAAGAGCCATCCCTTGCATTTTGGCCAAAATCCTCTTAGAGCATCCCTAGAGGGGTTCTATATGGGGCTGGAAAAGTAGTAGATATAGCCCATTTTAAAGCTATGAGGAATCTTTGGGCTTTATAAAAGAATATCTCCCAATGAGGGGCTATATCTTTTGGGCTCTATATAGGGCTATATATATTTATTTATGCAGTAATTTGATTAAGCGATGATTTTTTTTTTGTGTTAGCTTTTGTTAAGTTGATTTTTGGACGTGATATCTTAATTTTTTTTTTATGAACCTTTCAACCTAAAAAGTTCAAATTGTGACAAAGTTAGATTTCATTACTTATGAATCGTTCGTTCAATTAGATTCTCTTTTCTCAATCTCATATGTTGAAAGAAACAAACCCCCACTTGGCTCTCTGAAATAATTTGATTTTCACGTATAACACAACAATTTACCTACCACCAATTGATAAATTAGTATCATACAATTTTGAAAAAAATTATTTGAAAATTTCACCCACCAATGCCCATGAATGTTAAATCAATTTGAAATTTTAATTCTTATGGAATTTAAAACAATCATTAGTTAGCCAAATTGCAAGAAAAAAAAAACCAAGAAAAAATAATTTAAAAAAATAATAAAAGGAGAGTATAAGTGTATTTGCAAGTGGAGAGAGTGATAGAATTTTGCTCACATGGGTTGCTACTGTTTTTGTGGGACTCATTGTTTTTTGGGGCTACATGTAGCTCGATTTTATGCTACCCAAGAACCTGTTTAAAATCAGGCTACATCTAGCCCCCAAAACCTGGTGGCAGATCTAGCCCCATTTTCAACTCATTAGGGATGAAATTGTGGGACTCATTGTTTTTTGGGGCTAGATGTAGCTCGATTTTATCACATGGGTTGCTAGCCCAAGTGGCGGATCTAGCCCCATTTTCAGCTCATTAGGGATGAAATTTCTCGCTAAGGCTTGAAATGTAGTAGTCTCATAGGGGATAGAGCCCCCATTGGGAATGCTCTAGAAACTAATTTATTCTATTCATTCAGCTTCCCAAGACAAATTACTCAACTTGGACACAATGTTCCAAATCAGAATCATTCCACTTCTCATTAACAACCTGCTTAAAATTATCATGCTTACCTGTTATGCAAAGCAGTAAAGGAGAGGTAAAGTTAGACAAGTGTCCAAGGGAAGCTAGATAATACTTGTACTTGGGAAAAGGTGCCTCCAAGGTGAGCTAGACGAGAGTTTGTATATGATTGTATGGCCTTTGGATGTACTCGAGGTTTTTGCATTTAATAAAATGGTTTTTCCTCCCACGTGTGTGTGTATATATATATATACATATATAGATACATATATATATATATACATATAGATACATATATATATATATATGTATATATGTATATGTATATATGTGTGTGTGTGTGTATACATCTCCAGAATTGGAGATATATATATATATACATATATATGTATATGTATACATCTCCAGAATTGGAGATATATATATATATACATATATACATATGTATATATGTATATATGTGTGCGTGTGTGTATATATATATATATCTGTGTGTGTGTGTGTACATCTTCAGAATTGGAGATGCATTGGTATGTCACCGACAAAATTTCCTTTGATATTACCGACAAAATAAATGTTATTTCCATAATATTCCTCTTATGCCATTCTCATTTAGATTCTATTATTTGTTTAAGTTCTATCGAACTACAAAAAAAGAAAAACACCATTTCCTAATGAAAGGATATCGTCAGGCCACAGTATTTCGTCGATAAAACCCAATCCTGAGCTGGAATAGTATACTAAACGACAAAACTTGTACATTTTGCCCGACAAGTTTTCCATTATTTCATCGAGCAAAGTTGTATTTCTCAGAAATAAAAAAATACTTTTCTCAGAAAAATTGTCGTCAGGAAAGGAATTTAAAGAAGAAAATACACAATACTTGCTCAATGAAAGTATTTATCGGGCAAAACTTTTAACGTTATTTTAAAAAAAAAATTGTAATTTAAATTATATGTAATTTAAATAAAATAATTAGTTTCAATTATATTAAAACTAAAATGTGAGATCTCACATCGCCCAAGGGAGTGGATCCTGTGAGCCTTATATGTACATTCCCATCTCTACCTAGCACGAGGCCTTTTGGGAGCTCACTGGCTTCGGGTTCCATCGGAACTTCGAAGTTAAGCGAGTAGCGCGTGAGAGCACTCCCATGATGGGTGACCCACTGGGAAGTTCTCGTGTGAGTTCCCAGAAACAAAACCGTGAGGGCATGGTCGGGGCCCAAAGCGGACAATATCGTGCTACGGTGGATGTAACATCCCACATCGCCCAGGGGAGTGATCCTTAAATGTATATTCTCATCCCTACCTAGCACGAGGCCTTTTGGGAGCTCACTAGCTTCGGGTTCCGTAGGAACTCAGAAGTTAAGCGAGAAGGGGGCCAGAGCACTCCTATGATGGGTGACCCATTGGGAATTTGCTCGTGAGTTCCCAGAAACAAAACCGTGAGGGAATGGTAAGCCCAAAGCGGACAATATTGTGCTACGATGGTGGAGTGGGCCTGGGAAGTAATCTGTCCCGGGTCGGGATGTGAAAGTGGAGGTGTGCCCGGGTTGTGGTCGAGGCCCGGGTCGGGATGTGACAATTTGGTATCAGAGCCTAACCCTAGCCGCATGTGTGCCAATGAGGACGTCGAGCCCCTAAGGGGGGTGGATTGTGAGATCCCACATCGCCCAGATGAGTGGATCCTGTGAGCCTTATATGTACATTCCCATCTCTACCTAGAACGAGGCTTTTTGGGAGCTCACTGGCTTCGGGTTCCATTGGAACTCCGAAGTTAAGCGAGTAGCGTCCGAGAGCACTCCCATGATGGGTGACCCACTGGGAAGTTCTTATGTGAGTTCCCATAAACAAAACTATGAGGGCATGGTCGGGGCCCAAAGCAGACAATATCGTGCTACGGTGGAGGTGTGCCCGGGTTGTGGTCGGGGCCTGGGCTGAGATGTGACATAAAATATTCGTACAAATGTATATAAAATATCCAACCTAACTAACTACTCTCCTCGGGTGGCTGGTGGGAGTACGGCTGAAAGTCTCTCGGATGTGTGGGGAGGCGAATGTCAGCGGTTACTATGGAGCCAAAAATAATCCCAAAAATCATAGAGCTGACACGTGGATTATTTCCCATGAAAAACAAGACTGCCCTATTAAATGAGCTGACACAGCTAAGGTAGAGCAGGCAGAGAACAACGACTGCTCAAGGCACCCCTGCCCATAGGAAAAGTCAAAGGTACTTATGATAGAATAATCCTTTATTCTTGTCATAAATAAATTCCTAATTAGAGAAAACCTCTTTCAAGTAAAACCCTTGAGGGCTGGCCCTTCTCCTCCATCTCCCCTATAAATACTCCGTTTATCTCCAAAATTCAGTAAGCTTTAGCTACCCCTAAAGAGGCTTTTTGCTACCCACAAACACTCAAATACATTCTTCTCAGAATTCTAACTTTGGCAGTGGAGATTCTTCGGCCAAAGCCCTCTATTCATCATGGGCGCATGAGGCTTTTGGCCTTAATCTTAAGTGTTATTATTTTGCAGGTGCAAAATTCGTCAATCAAAGGAAGGCTGAAATTTGCATCCACAAATTGGTGCTTTCATTGCAAGTTATGATCCGATGACTTGAAGAAGACTCTCACTTTCAATTTCCTTCGTTCGTAGATTTACGACTGTGATGGCATGAAATTTAGAAACTACAACCAATGGGACCCTCTACATCGAAGGACATGGACCAACTAATGGAGATCGCGGCGTGCCTCCATGCTGTCGCTCATCGAGGCTCACCATGGCAAAGACTGAACCTTTGCCACCACGAAGTACTGTGGCCATGTCAACAACGGCAGCCGTCGCTGTAATGGCCCATGGGGCAGCCTCCGCTCGACGTGAGGAAACCCTAGGGTAGGAGGTCCACGGCACAAGCAGCCAGCAGGCGCAGACCCAAGTAGCTGCTTGCCCTCGGCAGTAGCCTTTGGCACCAACCATCTTCACTTGGATGCGAGCTGCCCAGACCAAGGCAACCCAAGCCATGCCAACCAAGGCAGCCCAATAACCATGAGCCCAACTTGCTCCTGCAGCTCTCCAGATGGTCCAGCATGGTCCCAGACCAGTTCAACTAGCCCATATCCAGATTCTTAGACCGACGATTAAACCAAGGGTATTTTCACTATACCTTACTGCAAATCTGACCTATCATGGCTCAATCTTTGCACATGGAGCCTATTACACTTCCACAACTCAAGCAGAAGCCTACCGTCCCAGCTCTTCCACTTAAAATAGTGAACAACACCTATTCTGACAAGTCGCCAAACTGACAAGCACCCTTGCGCAACAGACTACCTTGGTGAATCAGCTCCTGTAGCACACCAAGATGCAGCCTGCCCCAAATGAGGTGTCCGAAAGTAGGACAAGGGCAGTGAAGGAAATTTGTTTGAAAACAAGTTCATTTGAGGAACATCTATGCATGCAATTAATAATTAAAGGTGGAATCATGCTTGTATGCACTCAAAAACAAAACTTTACCCATGAAATTCAAGGCCTAGTAGTTGTGGTGAACCAAGACTCAACTGAAATCTTAAAGAAAAAAGTTGAGAAACTTTTATACCTTTGAAGCACCTCTTTGCTTAGCAAAGGATATTCACCCATGTGAGGGCCTTCTTTCCTTAGTCTCCTTGCTCGTTGGCTCCATGGATGTGGATGGAGGAACTTTGCTTCTTGGATCCATGACTTCTTGGATATGGATGAAGGAATGGATTCTCCAAGTTCCTAAGAAAGGGAACCTCTAAGTTTCCACACTAAGGAGAGCATTGAGGAAGGGATGAGTGACCTAGGAAGAAATGGATGCTAGTGCTTTTTGTGTTTTTCTCTTTTCTCTCTAGAAAACCCTTTATTGAGGGAATGGGTTATAATTTCCTTTCTATAGCCACTTACATTGAGTGGCATAATTGAAAACAAAGCCAACTCTCCCTCACACTCTCTATGGCCGGCCATGTGGGTTCATTGGGCTTTCATGCCCCTTTGTGTTTTTCAAGTTGTCATACAACTTTAGGTATTGGACTTGACATTCGAAGCCTATTGGGCCTTAAGGCCCAAAACTAACCCGAGGTCTAAAACGAACTTATTCGTTTGATTAAATAACATATTAATCAATCCTAGCCATAAATAATTAAACAATTTAATTATCCTTACTCATCTTCGTTGTTTCTTCAATCTCTACCTTACACGGTGTACGATCCATTAGGTTCCTTTTAACGAGGCAGTGGGCGATTAGAACTCTTCAAATCGATTGTGAATATACACCTTTAGGGCTTCCACAAACCATGAGTGACACCTAGCAGTATGTCATGGCTACCCAAGCTAATCAGAAAAGGTGGAGAACCTATTCAGTTTAGGATTACAATGCAATACGGTCTTTCTCTAATACAATACTATAGACCACATTGTTTGGTTTGATAGTTTATTCATGTCTACTATCCAATGTGATTCTCTTACTTATATGATTACCTTGAACGTGATTTGGAACAACTTCCTAAATCTCATTCATACTTTGGCCAGAGATTTTTAGTCATATCATATAGAATTCTCCCTTAAACGGTTTGGAGGTTAGAGATCCTTTGCTGTGCATTTACTTGCCTCCATGGCTAAGTGGTTTAACCCCAACTATGCCGTGGACACCCTTTGACGGAGTGACTTTGACATAGTCAGAGATCAAGGACCTAACCATAAGACAACTATGATGCCTTAGCTCAAAGGACTACTTTGCATTATCCCAACTATGAGTTTTCATGTGACATGAGTATGAGAACTAGTATGAGAACTCCTTGTTGATCGTGTTCAGTGGACTCATTCTCTATTAAGCACCTACATGCTTGTCTTGGTGTCAGTCACACCAATGACTCAAGACCAGTCACTCTCTCTAAGAGAAGACATAACACGTACTGATCTTAACGGACTGTCAATGTCCAATTGGCAATCCTATGATCAGGAACGTTTAGGATATGTATATGAAAGAGAATGGTTTCATGAATCTAACTTCTTTAGATCACATTCTCCCAATTACATATTCCTTGGACTTATCGTTTAAGCATATAACATTTATATGAAACGGCTTTAAACAATAACCGTTGCCTTTTATATTAAACTAGATTAGTTTAACATGTGAAATGTCCATAAATTATCATCATATGAATGGCTTTAGGGTGCATTTCCAATAAGGCAGGCGATAACGTTTCTCTTCAGCAGCGTCCCTAAAAGCAACCCCTCAACAAGCCACCAACCGAGTGACCTGGCAGTGTATACTTCCGCCTGGGCTCCCGAGATAACGTATACTCTTGTCTTAGCGTGCATAGGAGTGTGCACTCTCGGTTAGGCCCCTTGACGAGCATACATTCACGGTTGGGGCCACACTTTAATAATCAACATAGACAACCTTCCAGGCGAAATGTTCATTCACGGCTAGGCCCGCAAGGAGCATTATATACCTCACATCAGAGTAAGCAGCACGACGGACGAAGAGAAGTAGTCGCTCAATCCGGCTCAAGTTCAACGTACCACATGCACCGCATCCGCATCATAAATAAGTCGAGCATAGAAAAGAGTAGCCGAGACTAGCAGGTCATGACCAGGGCAGCTAGAAGCCCCGCTGCCCCAGCAGAGACACATTCTGGAAGAAGTAGAGAGACTCTTGCTGAGCGATTGTGCAGATTCCAGTGCATCAAAACCACAGATGAAGCCCTTCGCAGTGACGTGGTACACATGGGTATATCACCTTTCATGGACGGGATCAAGTAAATAGAACCCTCGTGTAAGTTTAGAACGTTGCATTTCACCATATTTAAGGGAGATGGGGACCTGGAAAGGCATTGGAAGCACTACCCCAACGTGATGATCCTCTACAAAGCCAACGACGCTCTAATGTGCAAGATATTCGCCATTACTTTGCAGGGCGAGGCGCAAGATTGGTTCTATACCCTTCCTTTATAGTCCATCCAGAGTTTCGACAAGCTTTCCGCAGTTTTCACTAAGGAATACTCATCTTACCGCTTGATCAAGAAGAAGTATGATCATCTCTTCAACATTAAGATGAATCCGAAAGAGTCGCTCCATGCCTATGTTAAAAGGTTCAAGGTGGAGAAAGTGAAGATAGTCGGCTGCAACAACTCGATCGCCAGTGCAGCCTTTCAAAAAGGACTCCCAGCAGATGATCCCTTATTTGGAGAATTGATCATGAAAGAAGACCTAACTCTAGCATATTCGTTTGCTCTAGCAGAGAAGCAAGTGCTTTGGGATGGGCGCAACGAGCAAACAAGGCACCTGAGCAGTCTTAAACGGAATCCGAGATAGCTTAGAAGAAGGTGGACAAGAAGCAGTCCAATGATCGAGACAGGTAAGGGGCCAAGCGTAAAGACCGATCCGTGGCAAGAGAAGGTCAGGCTACCAAAAACCATACCAAGTTCTCGATCCCGATCAACCAGATTCTCCACGACCTCAAGAGTAAGCCTTAGTTTAAGCTGCCAAGAAAATTGAAAAAAGACACCTCTAAGCTGGATCACACCAAGTACTGCAGCCTTAGTTTAAGCTGCCAAGAAAATTGAAAAAAGACACCTCTAAGCTGGATCACACCAAGTACTGCACGTTTCACCGAAGTCCTGGTCATACGACCGACACTTGCTATACCTAAAGGGATTACTTAGAAAAGCTGGTGAATGAAGGTAAATGCGACAGGTACCTAGACAAGCTATCTATGCAGCCTAGAAGGAACGCAAATGCAAACGAGGAGCCGCTTGCTAAGACCATCAAAATCAACGGCATGTTTGCCAAGTTTAAATACTTGGGAGGCTCAAACCACTCCAAGAAGAGGAAGATCCAGCAAGCTATAGCAATCTCCCAGGTTTAGGCAACCGATGCCAAAACTGGACCCACCGTTGGTTTCACCGAGCAGGATGTTGAGGGAGTTGACTTCCCACACAATAATGCTCTAGTAGTGTCCGTTTAATTGGCACACGATATAGTCGAAAAAGTGATGGTGGATAATGGCAGCATAGTAAATCTACTTTAGCTATCCGTCATTCAGAAGATGGGCCTGGAAAGCACAATAATACGCCTAGCAGAGGTACTCATCGGATTCAACGAATACACCTCAGCTACTATTGGCAATATAACACTCAATGTGAGAACACCACTAGTAGTTTCAAAGCAGATGTTCATTATAGTCAGCAACCCATCTCGTTAAGGGATTTTTGGAAGGCCCTGGCTAGTGAAACTGGGCGCCGTAACCTCTATCGAGTACCAGATAATCTGATTCCGCATTCTGGGATGAGGAGTCAGAGAGATCAAGGTAGATCAGGCCGTATCTTGACGATGCACGGTGCAAATGTTGAAAGAGTTAAAGAAGAAGTCATTCACCCCCCGTAGGAGCTATTGAGGTTCAATAGAACAAGCTTGCTACCAAATAACAGCCACAGTAAGCGAATCAAGATGATGGCATTCAGAAGGACACGCCGACAGAAGAAAAATGATGGAAGCCAGATAAGGATGCCGAATGCATCATTCTTGATCTTGAGCAGCCAAATAAGACTACTAAAATCGGCTAACCATTGAGCCCAATCGCACTCAACCGCTTCTTCTTGCGCTCAACCGATCAGTGCAAGCCCTTTTTTAAGGCCATCAAGAAGACGTAGAGAGACAAGTGGGACGATGAGTATAAGAAATCATTTCAAAACTTGAAGAGATACTTGACATCACCTCCACAACTATCTAAGTTGGAAGCAGCCAAAGACTTATAAATCTACTTAGCAGTCTCAAACGTAGCAGTAAGCTCTGCCCTTATACGAGAAGAGTTGGGGGCCTAATTGCTAGTATTCTACACTTTTAA
This sequence comes from Heteromeles arbutifolia, assembly GCA_024362995.1. Taxonomy (NCBI): domain Eukaryota; kingdom Viridiplantae; phylum Streptophyta; class Magnoliopsida; order Rosales; family Rosaceae; genus Heteromeles; species Heteromeles arbutifolia. Next base: position 27,014,121 of record JANCRC010000011.1, on the reverse strand, counting down.
AGCTCTCCTTGATACGGAAACAAGATACTCGAGGATTGAAAAGCTAATTTTGGCCCCTGGTTGTTGCAGCTTGAAAGCTCAGACCATGCTTTCAGGTGTATACAGTCGTCGTTTTGACTCAGTATAACCTATGACCTATCCTACATGGTCCAGATACTTCTCAACGAGTGATGAAGTGGGCGTTGAAACTCGGCCAATGCGACTTAGTATACCAACCTCGTACGACGATAAAAGCTCAAGCCTTGGCAGACTTCATAGCAAAGTTCATTCCCGGCCTAGAAGACGCGACAACACAACCCAAATATGCCCTCGAGTGCACCTTGGCCATACCAACCCTTTCTGATTAAGGCTTTTGGCGCTTGCACGTTGATAGTTCATCCAACTACAAATGTTTTGAAGCAGGTTTGGTTCTCATCACCCCAGACGGCTCAATGCTCGAGCAGGCAATCACTCTAGGCTTCAAGGCAGCAAACAATGAAGCAGAGTAAGAGGCCTTATTGGCAGGCCTTTGAATGGCACAAGATTTGGTAGTCAACAAGCTCACAATCCATTCTAATTCTTAGCTCATCACTAGTCAGATTACCGGGGAATATGCAGTAAGACATCCAAGGATGGCACTACACCTTGAGAAGGTACGAAAGCAGCCAGAGGCATTTCAGACTTACACCCTCACACAAGTGCCACGGGCAGACAACGTTCACATAGACGGCCTAGCAGCCTTAGGCTCCGCTTTGAAGAAGAACCAGCAGCCGAGCTGTTACAAGTCAATACAACCCCAAGCTAGCAAGATCCCATCATCGACTACCTAGTCAATGGGACACTTTCTGCAGAAAAATTGGAAGCTAGGAAGCTCCAAATGAAGATGGCACGCTACTACATGTGGAACAACATTCTCGTCCGAAGATCATTTTCAGGCTCACATCTCCGCTGCCTAGCGCCTCCTGACGACTTGAAAGTTTTAAGCTCGATCCACGAAGGCATTTTTGGAAACCACTCAGGAGGTTGATCCTTAGTATAGAAGGTCTTTAATGTCGGCTATTACTGGCCCACTATGCATTAAGACATTAAGGAATTTGTTCAAAAGTGCGACAATTGCCAATGCTTTAAGCTTGTACCCGCACTGCCTGCCAGCGAACTCCACCAAGTGATCGTGGCTACTGACTTGAAGCATTGGCAACTGTCGCACTTTTGAAAAAATTCCTCAACGTCTTGATGCACATTGGGCCAGTAGTAGCCGGCGTTGAAGACCTTCAGGTCGATTAACCACTGCATGGGATACAGGCTTCAAGCCTGTACCTACTACTGGGGGCAAAGGCATGATGATCCTGGCTACCGACTACTTCACCAAGTAGGTAGAAGTTGAACCCATGATCATCACTGCTCAATCAAATATAGAGCGCTTGAATATCATCTGCTGATTTGGCATTCCACAATCTATCATCACCGACAACGGTCCGTAATTCATAGCCAAAGACTTGGGGAAGTTTTTCCAGAAACATGGCATCAAGCAGCACATGTCTACGCCTAGAAATCCCCAAGGCAATGGGCAGGCGGAGGCATCACACAAGACAATCTTGGACTGCCTCAAGAACTCCCTCATAGATAAGTAGGGAAAATGGCCAGACGAACTTCTCGGTGCCCTATGGGCGTGCCACATAGCCAAATGAAGAGCAACCAGTGAAACTCTTTTCTCTTTGCATTTGGTTCAGAAGCAATCATCCCTCCCAATGTCATCATGCCAAGCATCAGCACCATACTGCCAACTTTATAATAGACAGAAAGGAGATGGCCACAAATCTAGATCTGGCAGAGGAAGAACACGAGAAAGTCATCACCAATATTGTAACCTATCAACAGTTCATCTCCAGCTACAACAAAAAAGCAAAGATTCGTCAATTTTAGCCTGGAGATCTGGTCTTAAGAAAAGCATTCATCACCGCACGAAGAAAAGGCTCCAAAAAGATGAATCCTATATGGTAAGGTCCATACAAGTCAGCAGAGCAGGCGACAAAGGTAGCTGCACCCTCACCACTATGAATGACAAAGAGATCGACAAGCAGTGGAATGCCTAAAACCTGCGGAAGTACTACACATGACCTCTCACTTCTCCCTGAGCTCTGCTCGGACGAAATAAAGCTCAAAGACTTAAGCAGCTCGACGAGCATTACCTCGTAAGCTGAGGATTATCTAGTTGTTACGTAGTTTCTACCTTCCAGCTAAGTTCAATATCCTTCTTCTTATTTTTCAATAAAGATTTCTGAAGTTATTTATCATTTGGCTCGATTACATATCTGCAATAACTGTCTACTCCTGCTCTCATCGAAGATCGCGCCCAATCAAAGACCTATCGCAGGAATTGCGCCCCCTGGAGACTAACCATTATCTCCCCTTGGGAGAGGGTAAACTACACACTCTGATATCCAGACGTGGATGGGTCGGGCTACCCTGGTGTAACTAGAGCACGATGGCCTGGGCCAGCATCCCTAGAACATCCCTTTTGAGCATCCGCAATATGAAGAGCTAGCATTTGCAACTGAGCATCCTCGGTGCAATACATAAGTGATCTTGATAGGAGCATATTTATGCGACTTAGCTAGCTTGTTTTCATGCATTTATGTTGTTATTTCTTAGTTATTTTAGTCTTTTAAGCCATTTTCGTGTGTTTTCAGGTTCTAAGGACAAAGTATGCAAAAAGGTCCATTTTGGAGCCTTTTGGAGCAAAATTGGGCTTAGAATGGTTATTACATGCTTGGAGCAAGGTCGATGGACGAAATTGAAGACCAAAAAAGGCTAGAAAGGTGCTAGAAGTCAACAGAAATTAGTTTGGAAGCTTGGAAGACAAAGAAAAACACAAATTGACCCACTCCTACAAAGGTGGCGCCTTGTCCCCTTTGTGTTCCCTCCTTGTCTCCTCTTGTACAACATTTCCCCTTGCCATGTTTCCTTATCGCTAAACCATGTAAAAACCTTTCCTTTTCCCTTTAGGACATTGCAAAACATGTTCCCTTATCCCCTAGGATCCAGTCGCACCTTTCCCTTCATATTCTTGACCTTGCCGCACAAGATAACCCATTCCCTTTAAAATTAGGACCTTTGCTGCACCTAAATCAGGAAGGAAACCCTTTTTCCTTGCCTTGCAAGGCATTCCCTTGCCCTTTCCCTCTCAGCCGCACCTTGTTACCTATTTCCTTTGGGATTTTGGTTCTCATTTCCTATTTCCTTTAAGTTTTAGAATAATTCCTGATTACCTAATTTAATTCGGAGCCTTGTTCTTTAAATACCAAGTCTTGCCGCATCTAGGAGGATCCATTCATTCACCCATTCATCCATTCACGCCAGAAATCAATCCACACCTTTTGCCGTAACTCTCATTCAGCCTAAACACATTCCTGACCCCAAAACACATCCCATACACTTCACCTACCTTTGTGCCGCAGCAAGGAGAAAGAAGGAAGGACTATTGGATGTTCGAGCTTGATTGTTGGAGCATTCTAGGTGTAATTCGTTCTATGTTCACAATGTTTAATTTCTTTTCCTTTCGTTTTGCTGTGAACATGAGTGGCTAAACCCTTCTTGGCTAGGGGTGATTTCAAAGCCATGATTATGTGTGCAATATGAGTTGATAAATTCCAGTTATGAATTCTTGAATCGTGAATGCAATTGACTTAACAGTTTGATTGATAACTTATTTGTGTTTGTTGACTGAGGGTCGACACTTAATTGGCATGCATAAATCTGATGCTAGAGTATAAGGGAGTTTCACATAATGGTTACAAACTTATATTCATATGTAGTGAAGGTTGCTAGTCACGATCGCGTTAAGTTCAATTCCTAGCATGAGTGACATGATGTCATAGTTGCAAGTGCTTTGTCAATGCTTATGATTTTCATTGAACGTAATGATCTTTGATTGTATCTCTATTATGATGTCATGTAGGGAACTTTTGAAGAATGCTTTGGGTTGTCGAATGATGTCATCCAATCCAATAATACAAGGAAAATCTGAGGGTTAATTAGTGATGTCACGGTTAATTTGGGGCATTGTCGTTCATAATTCAATGAAGGAGTAACTGGAAATCGAGTCGTTTGCATACATGTGATGTGTGGAGAAAGAGCCTCTAGCTAGCCCATCATCCATCTTATTCCCCAAATTCGTTTTAAAAGTTGTTTAGTTTTACAATCTGTTTTGTTAGTTTAAATTCGTCCAAAACAAAACCCCCCTTTACTTTCTTGTTTCAAATAGCTTTAAACTTGTTTTGTTTGTGTTTTTAAGTGTTTTAAGTCAAACCCAACCCTTATTTTCGTCCAAAATTGTGTTTAGTGTCAAAAACTGCCTAGTTAGTGTTTTTAGGCAGTTTTGAGTGTTTTTAGCTTATTTTGAGTCTTGTGAACTTGCCTTGAGTCTTTTGAGTCTTTTCAAATGTTTTTAACTTTGTTTTAATGTTTTTGAGTCAGTTTTGAGGTTTTAGCAAGCCCTCCTAATCCCCGGTCTAGAACGATCCCTGCTTGCATCTTTACTACAATTTGACAACAAGAGGGTTTAATTTGTGTGCTTAACTTATTTCGTATCAGATCTCTGCGAGGATACAGAATTCTAGCTCATTTTACACGCATGAGGTCCATATGGTTGAGCATCCTTGATGTGACTAGCTAGCGTAAGTAGCTGAGCATCTTGCTAGTAATCTCTGCGTATCCCTGGAAACCTAAAGCCGCTGCCAATTCAACGAGCAGCCTACGATTTCTGGAAGATCCCTACGAACCTAAAGCTACTGCCTATTTAATGTGCAGCCTACGGTTTCAAGAAGGTATCAGGGAACCTAAAGCCACTACCAATTCAACGAGCAGCCTATGGATTCTGGAAGATCCCTGGGAACCTAAAGTCGTTACCAATTCAACAAGCGGCCTATGGTACACCCTTCGAGTAGTTAGCCGCCTAAACCTATACAACCACATAATCTTGTGAAAAGTTAACAATTTAGCACGCATATGCACTGCCTAGCACAGAACAAACCCTTGGGTTCACACTGATTCCAAAAATGATGTGCTACTTGCTACACAGCCTACAAAATTGGTTACATAAAGTGCAAAAGGTTCTTTTGAACCATTGCCCACGAAATTCCATAGAACCACACACTTTTGATGCAAAAGGGTAGCGAATTTCGTGTCCCAATAATCTTTAGTAGGTTGTGATGCAGGCCATGCAGCTCAAAGGAATGGAGAAATGACGACCAACCAAGCAACCTATGGTCAGGGAGCAACAACGCGAGATAAAGCTCAGCAGTTCAACGTCCTAGGAAATCAAAGTTAACAACCGAGCAGTCATGCAGACTCGCCTACTTCTGTAAGTAAGGCGCTTGGCTGTTGACTCTCTGGTTAACAACTTTGCAGAGGTCCTAAGCCAGGATTGATAGTCACATAAGTCATGCAAGCCCGTTTGTTTATTAAAAAGCAGTGCGCTCGCTAACAACCTTGTGATTAAAGATCTAGTGGACCACTAATACGAAACATGCAACTACGAAGGTCATTTGGCTCTTCAAGTTAGAAGTTTCAAAATATGCCTCTAGCAAGTGAAAATTGGCACCCGATAACCCGAAGTTGGCACCTAAAGCAATGAAGATGGGCTTGACTGCTTTGTTCAAAGTAGCTTGCTCCGTTGTTCATTCTACGGCTAAAGCTTGAAGTAAGGCAAAGAGACAAAAGATGAAGTAAAGTGAAGAAAAACAGTTTATTAATTTTTAGCAAATTGGTAAACTGGCACGAAAGCCAACAGAGTTCAAGCAAAAGAAAAAGCAAAGCAGGAAAAGAAACGGAAGTAAATCCTAAAGTCTATCTAAAAAAAACTACTCCTCAGCAGCTTGGACATCTTTAGCAGCCGCATCGCTCCTTGCAACACTAACCTCCCACGCTTTATCTACAGCTACCATATCCTAAGCTACTCCACCAACGGCGCTTTCAAAGGAAAACTTAAGCAGATCCTCGAAAGAAATAGAAAAAAGCTTGAGGTCCTTATCAGAGAATGTGTAGTTAGACGACATGCTAAGGAAATTATCTATATAGCCAAGCTTGTAGAAGTTAGCTTGACCTTGGGCAAGGACAGCCTCAAGACTGTACTTCTCGATCTTCAGTTGCTTATTCTCCTCAATCAAGTCAGTATGAGCATTCTGCAATCATCTAGTTCCTTCTTCAGGTTCTTGCTGGCAGACAACATTCTTTGCAGTGTCATTTCCTTGAACTCAAGTCTACTGATGGCCTTCCTTAGCATCACGGGCAGACCGAAGTTCTGAAATGGCACACTTAAGGTCCTGCACTAGCAATGCTTGGACTTCAATCTCATTCTCTGCAACGCCATACTTCCCCCGGACCGCATCAAGCTGAGCCTTCAAGTCACTGATCTCTTGGCACGTGGTCTCAAGCAGCTGAGCAGTAAGGGCAGAGACATCAAATCCCTTTCAAAAAGGCAAGTTCAGACTCAACTCTTTAATTTTCTTAGCAGCCAAGCAAGCTTCTGCTACCATGGCTGCCGCTATCTCCCCAGTAGCCTTGGCGTCATTCTACTCCATACGCGTGTACTCGGCTACCAAGATCATAGATTTCTGCATCATAGCAAGTAGGGAACCCCTCCATAAGTGAGCTTCACGCATTGCAAAGAAACTAGAATTGGTAACCTTGCTCACACCATTAACAAACTTGGCATATGCTCATGTGTCCTCAAGCATATCGGGCTTCAACAACACATGGATCTTGAAACTCCCCTAAAGCTGGTTTGGCAAGCTGATCACGGATGCTCATGAGGGCAGATGCTTCATTCTCAGCAAAAGGGGCCTACCTTGGCATTGTTTTGGCAGTGGAATCACCATCATCGCTCTTCGCCGCTACACGCACCTTTGGTATCAGATCAGACTTGGGCACAAAAGGCTATCTCGGAATAAAACCAGGCACAGGGGGCACGATAAAACTCCTTCGTTGCACAATCCTGTCAATAACTGTTTTAGCAACCCTCGAAGCAATAGGCTTCACAGGCTTAGATCCAGTAGCCTCTTTCTTCCCCTTGGAAGAAGTCAAGTCAATAACAAGCCTCCCAGCAGTGGACAAACCCTCATGAGCAGGTGACGAAGATCTTTTTCTCCCGCCTTCACTTACAACAAGGCTCACAGTAGCGATCGGACGAGGGAACGCATTACCCTTGATCCTCATAATCTCCTCCTGCAGGGGTAGCCCACTTTTCTCCCTATGAGGATGACTTAGCAGCCAACACCATTTGCGGTATTCAGTAAGGATCCCTAAAGCGATGCTCACCTTCTTCATGTCTGGAGCAGTATTGAGAGTTGAACCAAATTTCGAATCTACATAAACAGTTGAGGACAAATCAGAAGGTAGCTTAACAAAAGTATAAAGCAGCTAAGAGATTAAACAACCTACTTACCATGGATAAAAGTAATCAGAATGCGCAGCCCATGCGAGGAGTCAAATTCCCACTCTCTGCTGATCTCTAAGGTCTCTCTAAACCAATTATGATCCCTTTTGCTCGAGTGATTGAATAGCCTATGACAGGTCCTCAGCTACCCAACGTCATCGATGTGTCATATGTCAAAGAAGTACCAAGACTCGTTGGCAATTAGGTCCAAGCCAAAGAACCTGCTCAAGTTGTGGAACCCTACCATCAAGTGAACCGAGTTTGGAAAGCACTGAACGGAAACATACTGCATGGAAGAGATCACATCTTGGAAGAACCGAGGCATTGGAAAGGTGAACCCTAACATGAAGTAGTAGGGGTGAAACTTGATAACTTTCCTAGACCCACACGGTTCACGACTGCTACTATCATTGGCTCGCTTCACGCAAACACTAGACTAAATTGGATGCTTAAACATCTCAAGGAAGTCCCTGAACTACTCATTAGAAATTACCTTCACGTGAGCAGCCCTGAAGTAGCCTAGCTTACTTGCAAATCGGCCTTGACAATACAACAGCGAAATAAATTCATCATTCTTGTGGCTCGAGGAAGACATGTTCGAAAATCCTACAACAGCACAAGGAAAAATCATTAGAAGGTTGCTTGAAGAAGAAATTAAAAAAAGAAAAAATTTGCATAGAGCAATGTGCCAGGCCGCAACCTAGCTGGTTACCTCATGGACCCACCGCACCCGATTCAAGACATAGGCCCATCACGTCAGGCCTCTTCTCTTGACCAATTGGGCGCAGCAACCCAAATTACAAAATAGGGGGCATGCACCGTAGCGCTGCCCTTTCTCCCTCTATCCCGCCTGGCTTAACAGCCCACAAGCCCACTCATGGAAGAAGGCCCGCGCCTCATTCCCTCACTCTTCTTCTAATGCAGGGCGCATTGGACATAAACAAATTAAAATGATAGATAGAATTGATAGGTAGGGTCCACTATCTCCTAGTGCGAGGAGAGGCCTGAAAACCCTATAAACATTGGTTCTAGTACCAGCCTACAATGTAGATACTAGAAAGAACAAAGATGCAGACTCTTAAACAAGAGAAAGGCATATTAAAATGAGTTTACAACTCAAATATCAATATGATAATTCAAAACAACTTCTCCCCTTCTAGAAGAAAACTTGTCCTCGAGTTTTGTTTAGTCTTCCTCAATCTTTAGGATGGCCAATCAATATTTTTAACTTCATCCATATTAGCAAATAAAACTTCAGAATTTTCCAAGTGTTCTTTCCTGCAAATTCATGCAAGTTCCACTGCAGCCTTCCAAACCATGTGTTGTTTAAACTATTCATAATGTACCTTGACTTCAAAGCATACAAGTAAGTTTTCCAAATAGTTTCTAGTGTGAATAGGCTCAGAAGAGTATTCCAAGCTCAGAATCAAAATCAGTAACTATTTTTCCCAAAGGTTTTCTCATGATATCACGAGCAACAAAATCTTCCCAAACATAATCTTGATACAAATGCGAAACTTTTACCTCTTGATGAAACTGGACATGGATGTCTTCATCCATTGTAGGCAAAACGTTACTATGGTACTCATCATAAGTTGGCGGAGAGTACCAATCACAAACTTCTCATAGACTTCTAAATCTTCATCACAGACAAAATTATAATCAACTTCGTTGATACATTCCATATATTCAACTTTTGTTTCAAATCTAGTGTCGAGAAGCTTTTCAACCTCAAAACATAAACCACCAAAAATGTCACAAGAACCATCTGGACAACTATCGAACTTTGGAAGAAGATCAAGATTTATAAAGTTGTCACCTGAAGAATTTTCACAACATATTAGACATGAACTATCCATGCAACGATCAAATATTGGAAGAAGGTCAAGATTTAGATCTTCATCTAATGGCATCTGCGACATGCTGAATATAACATCACCTTTGGATCGAGTTAACGTTCAGATACCAACTAATACAGGGTGCAGCGGATAGAAATGAAATAAAATGAAAGGAGAACAGAAAATTAGGATAAAAATGATGGATAGGTAGGATAGATAGATAGGGTCCACTATCTCCTAGTGCGAGGAGAGGCCTGAAAACTCTATAAACTTTGGTTATAGTACCAGCCTACAATGTAGACACTAGAAAGAACAAAGATGCAAACTCTTAACCAAGAGAAAGGCATAGATATGAGATAGAAATCTCTCTGAATATTTCATTCACCAACAAAAACGTTCAACTCCCTCATCTTATAGAAAGAAATGGGTTTTATCACTAATTTGTAACTTATATTTAGAATTCAAAAAGGCCTTAAACTTAATAACACCGAAAAATGAAAATTACATGAAGAAAGGCTATTATCAGCCATAAAAACGTCCTGGTTGTTATGAGCAGCCAAAAAAAATGCCCCAAACTATTATTGAGTTTATTAAGTCCTACTTAATAATGTTAAGCATTCAATTTATCCCAACAATCCATAAATGAACTAGCCATCATGCATGCATTATCATCTCCCGGTTGGAGAAAATTCGCCCCCAAATTTGCAGTTTCAATAGCCTCATTGTCCCCTTTGAGTGGAATGAGATGTTTCACATTGAACACATAAGAAGTACGAATATGGCTAGGTAACTTCAAGCGATAAACATTGGGGTTAATGTTTTCAAGAATTTCATATGGCCCAATCTTCCTTGCAGACAGTTTATTGTATTCTCCAGTTGAAAAATGAACCTTTGCCAAAACTACCCAAACAAAATCTCCCACATCAAACTCCACCATTCGCCTTTTGGACTCTGCATGAGCTTTATATTTCTGACTTGTTTCTTAAAGGTGCTTGTGCGTCATGCTATGGACCTGCTAGACATTATCAACGAAACTTTCAACTTTGCCACTAATTCTTTTCGCGTTTGGTACAGGAGCAAGATCAACTGGTGCTCATGGAATTAAGCCAAAGACAATATAGAAATGACACAGTGCAGCGATTGACGGAACGATTGTAGGCAAACTCCGCAATACATAACTTTTGGTCCCATGACTTCAGATGCTCAACAACTAAGCATCGCAAAAGGTCCCCCAATGAGTGATTCACAACTTTCGTTTGCCCACTAGTTTGAGGATGATAAGCCTTGCTGAAATTCAATTGTGTATTAGCTAATTTCCACAGGCTCCTCAAAAAATGACTCAGAAATTTGGTGTCCCAATCAGAAACAATTGAACTTGGTAACCTATCACTTCGGTATACATCACAAAAGAATAGCTCAGCAACTTTCGAAGCATTCGTTGTCTTCTTACAGGCAATAAAGTGAGCCATTTTAGAAAATCGATCCACCACAACAAAAATGGAGTCTACACCACGCTGAGTACAAGGCAAACCCAAAACAAAATCCATGCTTATATCCACCCATGGTTGTGATGGAATGGGTAATGGCATGTACAAGCTAGCGTTGGTCGCCTTGCCCTTGGAAACTTGACAGATTCGACATCGTTCCATAAAACGATATACTTCTTTGCGCATGGTAGGCCAGAAATAAGAAAAAAACACTAGTGTAAAGTTTTTGTCCCTTCCAACTCGGACATCGCTAGGTAACTCTTGTATGATTTGCAACCTCAAACTAGACTCAGCTATACAAAGTTGAGTCCCTTTAGAGAGAAACCCATCATGGAACACATAATCTGTTATTCTCGAATAAACTTGTCCCTGAGTTTTGTTTGGTCTTCCTTTGTCTTTCGGATACCCAACAAGTACTTGCCACAATAGCTAATTAAGAACCACAAATTCAGCATGCATCAACATATCCAAATACTACAAAATTCCAAATAATCTCATTCTTCTCCACTTTGTCATGTTCCGTTTGGAATTTAATTGTTTCTTGATGACATAAATTGCATTTGAGTGCACATACAATTTCCAGCAAACATCTTGATATTTTAGACTTTGAAAAGTGTAGACATAATTCGAACAATGTGAAAATTTTCTTTTCTCCAAGTAAAATTTTGTAGCATGACAAGCAATGAACAATTCCCAAACATAATCATAAAAGTTATAGGAATGTAGAATAGATTTTACCGCAAGTACCTCAACCATTGAACCCAAATCTTCATCACCATTGCATTCATCCAGAATCAGGGCAGAATCCCAATCAGCAACATAATGAGTTTCGATTTGCATAGTAAATTGAATTTCATTAGCTACTTTAATCACAAGCATGTAATCTTCATCATACTCATCATAAATAGGTAGCAAATTCCAATCGACTAAATTATCAATTTCGTAAAAACCTGACAACAGCAACATGAGAACCCAAGAATCGATTAGGGCTCTGATAACCAACTGATGCATGCACAGCAGACAGAAACGAATTAAAATGACAGATATGATTGATATGTAGGGTCCACTATATCCTAGTGCGAGGAGATGCCTGAAAACCCTATAAACTTTGGTTCTAGTACCAGCCTACAACGTAGACACTAGAAAGAACAAAGCAACAGACTTTTACAAACAAAAAGGCACAAATATGAGATAGAAATCTCTCTGAACATTTCATTCACCAACAAAAACGTTCAAATCCTTCATCTTACATAAAGAAGTGGATTTTATCACTAATTTGTAACTTACATTCAAAATTCAAAAGGGCCTTAAACTTAATAACAATGAAAATTGAAAATTACATGAACAAAGGCTATTATCAGCGATAAAAACATCCTAGCTGTTATGAGCAGCCAAAGAAAATGCACTAAGCTATTATTGAGTTTATTAGGTCCTACTTAATAATGTTAAGCATTCAATTTATCCGAACGGTCCATAAATGAACTAGCCATCATATTTGCTCCATCCTCCCTCCATCACTGCATAGGCCCTAACCCAACAACAAGCTCACGGAAAGCCAAGCCCGAGTTGGCCTTCCCCTGCAGCGCCCTAGTGCACTGGCCCACACCAGCCATATACCGAGCCATAGCTCACACTGCTAGCCCTCGGCCCAAGCCGAGCTCTTTTCGCACCACGCCAATCCTAGCAGCGCAACAGGCCACTTGAAAAGTTTAGAAAGCAAAGAAGCTTAACATGGAAATGCTAAGTAATGCAAATGTACCTACAAGTCAACAATTCAGAATAATGGAAAATGAGGCAAGTGGAATTGCAAATGTTAGATGTATTAACAAAGATTTGAGAAACATTGAAAGAGATTTGCAGAAAGAAATCAAGGGACACGATGATGACATGCTTCTTGAATATTTTGATTCTGAAAAGGAAAAGAATCCATCTTTTCATTTTGAAGTTGATAGAGATGACGAAAAAGGTTGAACCTTTGTTTTTTTAAAAAAGTGTTGGAAATGCGCCCTAAAACCAATCATATGATGATACTTTACGGACATTTCACATGTTAAACTAATCTAGTTTAATATAAAGGGCAAAGTTTATTGTTTTAAGCCGTCTCATATAAATGTTATATGCTTAAACGATAAGTCCAAGGAATATGTAATAGGGAGAATATGATCTAAAGAAGTTAGATTCATGAGACCATTCTCTTTCGTATACATATCCTAAATGTTCCTGATCATAGGATTGCCAATTAGGCCCGTTAAGATCAGTACGTGCTATGTCTTCTCTTAGGGAGAGTGACTAGTCTCGAGTCAATGGTGTGATTGACACCAAGACAAGTGTGTAGGTGCTCAATAGAGAATGAGTCCACTGAACGCGATCAACGAGGAGTTCTCATACTCATGTCACATGAGAACTCATGGTTGGGATAATGCAAAGTAGTCATTTGACCTGAGGCATCATAGTTGTCTTGTGGTTAGGTCCTTGATCTTTGACTATATCAAAGTCACTCTGTCAAAGAGTGTCCACGACATAGTTGGGGTTAAGCCACTTAGCCATGGAGGCAAGTGAATGCGCAACAAGGGATCTCTAACATGCAAACGTTGAGGGAGAATACTCTATGATATGATTAAGAAACTCTGGCCAGAGTATGAATGAGATTTAGGAAGTCGTTCCAAATCACATTCAAGTTAATCATATAAGAAAGAGAATCACATTGGATAGTAGACATGAATAAACTATCAAACCAAACAATGTGGTCAAGAGTATTGTATTAGAGAAAGACCGTATTGCAATGTAATCCCAAACTGAATAGGTTCTCCAACCTCTTCTGATTAGCTTGGGTAGCCATGACATACTGCTAGGTGTCACTCATGACTTGTGGAAGCCCTGAAGATGTATAATCACTAAAGGGAGAATTGAAAGTAAGTTTCAATTCACAATCGATTAGTAAGAGTTCTAATCGCCCACTGCCTCGTTAAAAGGAACCTAATGGATCGCACACCGTGTAAGGTAATGATTGAAGGATATAACGAAGATGAGTAAGGACAATTAAATAGTTTAATTGTTTATGGCAAGGATTAATTAATATGTTAATTAATCAAACGAATAAGTTCATTTTAAACCTTGAGTTGGATTTGGGCCTTGAAGCCCAAATTGGGCTTCAAATTGTCAAGCCCATTAGCTTAAGTTGTATGACAACTTAACAACCAAAATTCAAGAAGCCCAAAATAGCCCAAAGGCATGGGAAAACCGGCCATATAGAGATGAGGGACCTTTTGGTCCAAAAATGAACAAAAAGTTCAAAGCATAGAAGGGGTATCTTTGCACCATCCTCATTAGGGTTTTGCTAAGGATGAAAAGTGACAGATAACTCTCTCCTTTTTCTCCCTAGGAGGCCGGCCCCCTTGGAGGGGATTAGCTAGCAATCCTTCCTCCTCCAAGGTCACTCATCTTCTTCCTTCATCATCCTTGGTGTCGAAAATTACAGGTCTCCTACCTTGGGGACTTTTGGAGAATCAATTCTTCCATCCATATCCATGGAGCCAAGGAGCAAGAAGACAAAGGAAAGAAGGCCCTCACATGGGTGATTAATCTTTGCTAAGTAAAGAGGTGCTTCAAAGGTATAAAAGTTTCTCAACTCCTTTCTTTAAGATTTGAGTTGAGTCATGGTTCACCATAACTACTAGGCTTTGAATTTCATGGGTAATGTTTTGTTTTGAGTGCACACAAGCATGTTTCCGCCTTTAATTGTTAATTGCATGCCATAGATGTTGCTCAAATGAACATGTTTTTCACAAATTTTTCTTCAAGTGGTATCAGAGCGTAGGTCTAGTAGTTGGTGAATCCTTTTGGGTTTTGTAGTTCATAGTTTGTGATTTGAATGTTGTAATTGTTACAAGCTTTATTCTTGCTTCTTTGAAGGTAAATTTTGTTTGAAAATTTGCTATCTCAAATGTTGTAGATGTAGTTCATATGAGCATGAATTTTGGAGCTAAAATTTGGTGCCATGTTTTTGGGGAAATTCGGCCAAACCCAAAGGGTGGAATTTTGGGTTCATGTTTGTCTTGTTAAAAGTGTTTTAAAGTGACTTTTGGAACCCCTAAGTACCCTAGGATGTTAACCCCCTTTTGAGTTGTGAAATTTTGAATTTTATTGAGTGAAAATATTCATGGAGCTCTTATGAATTTTCATGTGTGTTGTTCAATGTTCTTGATGTTCTTACCAAGTACAAAAAGTTTGGTGTTTTGATTTAAAGTTTTGGTTGTTTACATAAAGTCTTTGTTTTGTGTTGGTTGGTGTGACTTTTCTATCAACAAGACATTTATTTGAAAAGGTGATTGAAGTATTGATATAGTGTTTGAATTTTTTGTACATTATTGGTACTTCTCTTACACACCCATACTTCTTTTACTATTCACACCATACCAATCACTTACATCTTTCCATCACTTTTCAAACCTAAAAATCAACTCACACACATCACTCACACTCTCTCCAAACCGGCCAACCCTACAAGTAGGGTACTTTTGGGGCTTTTATGCAATTACATGAAGTTTTGATACTTTTGTGTATTTGCACTTTGACCCGAAAGTTTACGTTTTTACGTAAAGGCCCAAAATCACTAAAGGACAAATTGTTTTGCTCCTTTAATGAAGTTTTTTGCATTTGTTGAAATTTTTGGGTTCTAGTTGTAATTACATGAAGTAGTGGACTTTTGTGTTTTTACAAAGTGACCTCAAAAGTTTGTGTTTTGCAATATAGCCCAATGGTTGAGGTTATTTGTTTTTGGCCCAAATTAGTTGAGAACAAAATAGTTTTGTATCTTTAAATGAGAATTGGATTTTCATTTCATTTAGCTCCGTCTAAATCAATTCTATGGATACAAAAACCAAATGACAATGTTGCATTCAAGTTTAATTAGTTAAAGCGTTAATTAATTAAAGAAAGGTTGATTATGAACCTAAGCCTACGATAATTGAGCTATATGAAAGGCCGTCTCAAATTTGTTTGAACCATGGGAATGTGTAGATTAATTTTGGTTGTAATTTGATATGATCAAATGTTGTAAAAGAGCATAAGCTCTTCTTTACTTTGAAGTACTCCTTTTCTTGTTTTATTTGATATGCATGAAATTGGAGTAGTTGGGTCCAACGCCCAATAAGAAAACACGCCTTAATATGATTAAACGCGTAACTAAAATCAATCTCCATCCCTAGACCGAGATCCAACACTAGGCTCGTGTTGGATCAAATCAAAGGTTCATAGTGATCCTAAGGCCCTAAGGTAACTATATAGTCCATCTATGAATGCAAAGCTTATGTTAGTAGTACCATATACTCTTGCTTTAAAAACCGTTTTACAAGCTTAGTGGGAGTATCATATACTACTAAATCAATCACATGGACCAATAGTTGTAATAGGACCAAATTATTTTAATAAGATTAAAATGTATGCTTAAATGTGATGAGACCTAAAACCCTCAACCAAGCCATTATTAAGTTGACAAGCATGAGAGTGCTTTGAACACTCTTTCGTGGCCTTCCACCGTGGTAGGCTCCGATCGCTTGTGACTCGTACACCAACTTCACCCTATCATGGGGGAGTACAAAGTGCATGCTTACACTCAGGAGGAGTTCTATACGCACACATGATGTTGTGAAGGTAGGCAACGAGAATGATCAACATCATATCATTGTGAGGTTGTTCTTGAACCCCTACTCAAACTTGCATGGTGGGAATGAATTAACTAAGTGCAATGGAGCCAACATCATATCATTATGAGGCTTCATTCTCTAGAGGCCAAATAAGATGGG
Organism: Heteromeles arbutifolia; assembly: GCA_024362995.1. NCBI lineage: Eukaryota > Viridiplantae > Streptophyta > Magnoliopsida > Rosales > Rosaceae > Heteromeles > Heteromeles arbutifolia. The sequence continues at coordinate 26,997,578 of JANCRC010000011.1, read as the reverse complement.
TACTTACATTAGATGTAAATGAGTAAGCGTACTCTCTCATTATTATTGTTGCTAGCCAACATCATATCATTGTGAGGTGGGCTTGGTAATAGTGAGCCTCCCATACACTACTAAGAGTTTTCTCCAAAACTCTCGAATTCCGATGAGGGATATGGAATTTGCTGAAAATAGTGGGTGGTGCTATTTGATTTAAAGACCCATATCAAATGGCTTAAAATCAATCAATTTATATTAGTTATGTATTAATTTACCAATATATTTGCAAACGCTATCCAAAACTTGACAAAGAAAACCCAAAGGCTTTAGTTTCCGGACTTGGTACCACAATCCCATATATTGTCTTGAATGGATTGTATATGTACCTAAGTAGTCTCATCCTCACAATTTTCCTATTGATAATGTATCATTGGAAGAACATGTTAGATAAGTCTATCATAAAGAGGACAACACAAACAACTAATGCTTATTCCTTTGTTGTATGAACAAATGAACTTATGAAGATTAGCACAAAGACATGAACACTTTTAGTGTCATGATTCTTCACTTACAAATTGTTGTATGAAGAAATAAGAGTTTCCTTGAACAACTCTTGAAAGTTTGTAATTATGTTTAGAACATAATGGTTGGTTGACAAAAATAGTCCATCAACATGGACTTATGATGATTTTGAATCATTGAGTGTTGAAGTGTTAAACCACTTCACGAGATGGAAACTAGGCTAGGACTTCACCTTTGTGTCCCTATCCAAATGGTTCACTATGTTTATTGTAAACTATATAGTGAACAATAACCGCACGCTCTCCAAATCGTTTGATGTGTATAACACAATTGAAATAAGTTTCAAGAGAGATAATGGGAGTTTGCGGACCATGACTATTGTGGTCAAGGGAGAAGTCAAATGAAGAAGGCAAAATAACCCCAAGGGAACAAACTTTCTTTATGAAAGGATGGACATTGGAAGGGGTATATGCAAGAAATGTCTTGCAAGAGTCAAGAACACACCTTTTGAAGGTGTTGTAAATTGTTCTTGAATAATTCAAAACAGTTGGTTCTTCTACCTGAATGCTTGATTCCGTATTAGTAACTATGTTTTACAATTGTTGTAAAAGTGTCGCTAATAAGAAGTAGAAGATTAATGAGAGAAGAGAAACTACTTCACATTTGGAACGTGAATAAGATATAGATCCTTGCGAAAGCAAATAGTACTTGCTTCCTCATATGAACTACCAAAGAAATTGGAAAAACAAAGATTGTCTTTACATCCCAATTAGAATAATGAACTTAATTTCGTCACTATAAGAGATGGATGAATGTTTTGTTTGACAAAACATTATTCTTTATTAATGAATGATTGGATTATTGTAATCTAATTGATTGTCTCTATAGTAGAGACAATGTGGTAGTGTTAATTGTTTAGAATATGACGATGCTTAAAACCCAAAAAGTTGCAAGGTAGTGACTAATCCCAACTTAGTTGTGACACCTCTAAAACATAAATTACGAGTTGGTCATAGATGGATACTTTGGATTGTTAGATCCGGATCCAATGCCTTCTTGTTAAAATTGTATAGAGGCGAAATGTTCGAATCTTTATTCTTTTGGAAAGAAGAAAGAATCACAAAGTTGTTGAGGTTAGTTCACATAGATATTAGTGGCACTTGTCCACAACATAATACTATTCATGTTGTATGGCATTCACCGAAGATCGCTCTCGGTTGGACTATCGTTTATTTTGAATAAACAAAAGTCCGAATACTTTGCAAAAGGTTTCAAAGAATTCAAGAATGTAAGTTGATGAGTAAGACGTCTGATAGGAGCATATTTATGCGACTTAGTTAGTGTGTTTTCTTGCATTTATTTAGTTATTTGTTGCTTATTATAGTGTCTTAAGTCATTTTCGTGTGTTTGTAGGTCCAATTGGCAAAGTTGGCAAAAAGATGCAATTTGGAGCATTTTAGAGCAGTTTTGGGCTTGGAATGGATAGCACAAGTGTGGGCAAGATGGATGGATGAATTTGAAGTTCAAGAGAGGCTAGGAATGTGCAAAAGAGTTGGAGAAATAAATTCAAGTCATTGAAGATAAGGAATCAGCTATAAAGAAGGAGAATTATCCAAAACCTTATCCAACCTTATCTTATCCAACCTAACCTTATCTTACCTTGCCTTATCTTATCCTATCCTAATCCTTTCCTAACTTAATTCCTGCTGCAAAAGGGTGTTAATTTCAGTTTAGGAGACATGAAAACCTGATTTCTAGGAACCTCATCCTCTCCTATAAAGGAGCCGCACCTTTGTCCTAGATCCCTTGGGTTTTTGACCTTCTAGATGTCCTATTTCCTGTTGGGATTACATAACCTTTTCCCCTTAGGATTGTGTTATTATTTTCCTACACAAACTATGTTTTGCAATCCTTTTCCTACACCAAAAGTTTGTGCCGCACCCTTCCCCTATAAATACAAGTTTATGCTGCACCATTCAGATCACCACCATCTACCTTTCAACCTCATTGTGCCGCAGCTTTGCAAAGGAATAAAGGAAGAAATCTGGAGCGTTTCTACGTGTATTCTATCTTTACTTTTGATGTTTAAATTTAATTGTCTTTGTTTATTTGCGATCATGAGGAACTAAACCCCTTCTTAGCTAGGGGGGAATTCGAAACTGTGAGCATATATGTGATATGAATTGATTTCATCCAGTTGTGATTTCATAAATCGTGAATGCAATTTGCTTAACTGTTTGATTTAAAACTTATTCTTGTATTTTGTGTCTTGTGGTTAGGTCCTTGATCTTTGACTATGTCAAAGTCACTCCGTCAAAGAGTGTCCACGGCACAGTTGGGGTTAGGCCACTTAGCCATGGAGGCAAGTGAATGCGCAACAAGGGATCTCTAACATTCAAACGTTGAGGGAGAATACTCTATGATATGATTAAGAATCTCTGGCTAGAGTATGAATGAATTTAGGAAGTCGTTCCAAATCACATTCAAGGTAATCATATAAGAAAAAGAATCACATTGGATAGTAGACATGAATAAACTATCAAACCAAACAATGTCGTCAAGAGTATTGTATTAGAGAAAGACCGTATTGCATTGTAATCCAAAACTGAATAGGTTCTCCAACCTCTTCTGATTAGCTTGGGTAGCAATGACATACTGCTATGTGTCACTCATGGCTTGTGGAAGCCCTGAAGATGTGTAATCACTAAAGGGAGAATTGAAAGTAGTCACTCATGGCTTGTGGAAGCCCTGAAGATGTATAATCACTAAAGGGAGAATTGAAAGTAAGTTTCAATTCACAATCGATTAGTAAGAGTTCTAATCGTCCACTGCCTCGCTAAAAGGAACCTAATGGATCGCACACCGTGTAAGGTAATGATTGAAGGATATAACGAAGATGAGGACAATTAAATAGTTTAATTGTTTATGGCAAGGATTAATTAATATGTTAATTAATCAAACGAATAAGTTCGTTTTAAACCTTGAGTTGGATTTGGGCCTTAAAGCCCAAATTGGGCTTCGAATTGTCAAGCCCATTAGCTAAGTTGTATGACAACTTAACAACCAAAATTCAAGAAGCCCAAAACAGCCCAAAGGCATGGGAAAACCGGCCATATAGAGAGGAGGGACCTTTTGGTCCAAAAATGAACAAAAAGTTAAAAGCATAGAAGGGGTATCTTTGCACCATCCTCATTAGGGTTTTTCTAAGGATGAAAAGTGAGAGATAACTCTCTCCTTTTTCTCTCTAGGAGGCCGGCCCCCTTGGAGGGGATTAGCTAGCAATCCTTCCTCCTCCAAGGTCACTCATCTTCTTCCTTCATCATCCTTGGTGTCGAAAATTAGAGGTCTCTTACCTTGGGGACTTTTAGAGAATCAATTCTTCCATCCATATTCATGGAGCCATGGAGCAAGAAGACAAAGGAAAGAAGGCCCTCACATGGGTGATTAACCTTTGCTAAGCAAAGAGGTGCTTCAAAGGTATAAAAGTTTCTCAACTCCTTTCTTTAAGATTTGAGTTGAGTCATGGTTCACCATAACTACTAGGCCTTGAATTTCATGGGTAATGTTTTGTTTTGAGTGCATACAAGCATGTTTCTGCCCTTAATTGTTAATTGCATGCCATAGATGTTGCTCAAATGAACATGTTTTTCACAAATTTTCCTTCAAAAAGAACCCATGCTTACTTATGTCGAAAAAATATTGTCTTCAATACTTTTTTTGAGAAAGCATAGGACCAACGATAGCACCATTCATTGGAAGTGGCTTAAAGGCATGACTTGGTTATTAAATTTATAGTAAAGCTAACAAAGACAAAACCTCTGTTTGTTCACTTATAGAAAGAAAAAAGAAGACTTTGGAGCCAATTTAGGAAACTAAACTGAGCTGTTCAAATGCTAATTTAGTGAGATTGAGAATCAAATGACTAACAAATGATTTGAGGTTGTAATCAAACCAAATTTTTTCATACTTACATAAAGATTGCTTACGTTTAATAAGCAAGCTTTTAGATCCTTTGCTAGATGATTACATTCACAATACATTACTCCAAATTAGTACCTATATGCTACCTAAGGTAACTTCATTTGTACTAGCTTTGACAGCAATGCAATAGCAACATGTTGATGTTTGTTCATGTTATGCCATTGTAACTTGTACTACTACATTTGCAATTACATTCTCACTTGGTTGAATGGGCGCATCTCTGTACAGTATGCCTTTTCGAACACTGATTCGGCATGAAGTGAACAGATCACACCAAGAGCAGTACCATAACCAGCTGTTGCAAAACTACATTTACAAAATATATCATAGTCAGACAAAACCAATACGAAAACTTCATTCTATATATGTAAAACCACCCTTTGTTTGTTCAATGTAAATAACCAAATCATCAAGTACGCATTCCCGGGAAAATACCTGCCACTGTTGCAATGGGTCAACATAGAAATGTTCTTAGAGTTTCCCAATAGGTGCTGAATAAAACTTGCTCCATGAGATCCAATAACCCAAAATAGAAATTTCTCAAATAAACAATTTATCAATAACAATTAAACCAATTTATAATCAAGTTTGAACAAAATAACACAAACCCACATAACAATCAACCCCAGATTTGCAATTCCTCAACATGATTCTATTATTTCCCAACTGCCAAACCATCACCAGTCAAGCATGAAAATAATCATTTTTTTCAACATTTTCTACCTTAACAAGAAACTTACAAGCTAATAAAAGTACAAGAACCAAATTTGTTGGGTTTTAATTTTACGCCCTAAATGGTGAAAGGGCGGGAGCAAAGCGGTAGAGGGGGAGTGATGTGATATAAACTAGCACACAAATTAAAACCTCATGTTGACAATTGTAGTAGATATGTAAGTAGGGATCGTTCTAGGCCGGGGATTAGGAGGGATTGCTAATCTACTCAAATTAAACTTTAAAACACTAAACTAGACTCAAAAACAGAAAACTAAACTCAAATATCTTAAAACAAACTAGAATGACTCAAAACAGCACAAAACAATCAAATAGACTCAAAACAGACTCTAGGGAGTTATTTGGACGAATTTCTAACTTAACTTGACTCAAAACACTAAATTGAACAGATTTAAACACATTTCTAACTAATCTAACACACTTAATTAAAGGGGGGGATTAATTTGGATGAAATTAATTAAACTAAACATATTGCATAAACTAAATAGGTTAGACACGAAATTGGGTGATTTGAAAGGGTAAAAGGCTAGCTAGAGGGTTCTTCTCCACACATGACACATATGCATACAAATCGATTTCCAGTTATATTCCAATAAACCATGAACCTCAACGCCCCAAGTTAACTGCGAACGCACAAATTAACCATCAGATTTTCCTCAAGTCATTGAATTGGATGGACAACGCATCGGCAACCAAATTATTCCTCAATAGTTCCTTACATGAACGCATAATAGAGACACATATCAAAGATCATTAAGTTCTATGAAAATCATAAGCATTGACAAGGCATTCGTAACTATGAACTGCATGATACTCCTGCCAGGAATTCACTTAACGCAATCGTGACTAGCGACCTCCACTACTTGTAAATATAAGTTTGTAACTATTAGGTGAAACTCCCTTATATTTTAGCATCAAATCCCTGCATGCAAACTAAGTGTGCACCCTCAATCGACATACAAGAATAAGTTATCAATCAAGCAATTAAGCAAATTGCATTCACAATTTATGAAATAATAACTGGATGTAATCAATTCATATCACATATATGTTCATGGCTTCGAATTTCCCCTAGCTAAAATGAGTTTAGCTCCTCATGTTCGCAAAACAAAGATAATTAAACTTAAACATTGAAAACAAAAGTAGAAAACACCTAGAACACTCTAGCAATCTAAACTTGAATGGCAAGCATGTCCAAAGGTCCTTCTTCTTCTTTTTTGCTACGGCACAAGGTGTGGGTTAAGGTTTTAGTGATCAATTGTATGAAAGAATGGCTGAAAGTATGAATGGTTGTGAATGGATGGATCATCCTTTATTTGGTGCGACAAGGGTTAGAATTTAAAGGGAAAGGAAATTAAAACCCTAATTAATTTTGGAGACAGATTTTTATTCCAAATCCTCTAAGAAAAAGGGTAAATAAATGTCAGAATCCAAGAGGAAAAGGGTAAGAAAGGTGCGGCAGGATCCTAGGTAAGGAAAGGGAAAGTTTTTTTTCAGCAAGGAAGAGGAAAGGGTAAGTGGGGTGCGGCATCCCTTTGTGGCTGGGATTAGGACTTCTAGAACCTTACATTAAGTGTCCTAAATTAATTTGAGATCCTCTTTTCAGCTGGAACTTAGGTAAAGTAGGATTAGGAAAAGGTTAGGACAAAATAAGGTAACTTTGGCTATTATTCCTTCTTTCTTGCTGGTTCTTTATCTTCCTTTTTATTGAATTAATTATTTCATCTCTCTAGCATATTCCTACCCACTTTTGGTCTTCAAATTCGTCCATCCGCCTTGCTCCATGCATGTGTTATCCATTCCAAGCCCAAAACTGCTCCAAAATGCACCAAATTGCACTTTCTTGCCACCTTAGCCCTTGGGACCTACAAACACACGAAAATAGCTTAAAATACTAAAATAACTAAGAACTAACAACATAAATGTAAGAAAACAATCTAACTAACTCGCATAAATATGCTTCTATCAGGGAGGATGAGCGTGAACCCTATTCCTCTTTTCAAAATTTTCTCACGAACCAAACAAAAACCAAAATTCAAAGATACCACCGAAGTTTGGAGACAAAAATTGAGCAATGAAATTGAAATTACAAAGTTTCTGGACGTAAAATTACCACAGGGGCAATCCAGGCGTTGATCTTGAACTCATTGAGACTAACTTTAAGGGTGGGAGCAAAGCGGTATACAAGGAGGATAAGCGTGAGCCTATTTTTAATTTTTGGCGTGTTTTTATTTTGTTTAGGTGTAAAAGGATTATATTAATAAATCAGTTTTTGTACCTTTAGATTAATCTGATGGCTCATATAAAAGAGGTCATCATTGGCCCTCAAAAAAAAGACCTTAGGAGAGCATTTATGGCAAGTGATAATATATTCCTGCATGGAGGCCTTTACCTTTTGAAAGAAAAAAAGTTTATTGAAAAACAAAGTTAACCAGATTGGTCCTTGTTACACTAAAACTTACACATACATGATAGAAGCATATTTATGCGACTTAGTTAGCTTGTTTCCTTGCATTTACTTAGTTAGTTTATGTTTATTATAGTGTTTTAAGCTATTTTCGTGTGTTTGTAGATCCAATTGGCAAAGTTGGCAAGAAAGTGCATTTTAGAGCATTTTGGAGCAATTCTGGGCTGAAATGGATTACATGCATGTGGAGCACAAGGAATGGACGGATTTGAAGTTCAAATGAGGCTAGGAATGTGTTTAAAAGTTGGAGAAACAAATTCAAGTCAAAGAAGATAAGGAATCAGCTACAAACATGGAACATTATCCAAACCAACCTTATCTTATATTATCCTTATCTAATCTTATCCTATCTTAATTCCAGCTGCAAGGGGGACTCCTTTTCATAATAGGATGCCTAAAACCTGTTTTTAGGAGGTCTTTTCCATCTAGAAACATGCCACAACACTCCTTTCTAGAAGTCCTAAAAATCTGGCGCCCCAAACCTTTCTAGAAGGCCTTTGCCTTGCCTTGCACTCCATCCCCTTCCCTCCAATTGCTGCTGCACCTTCCCTATCCTTATTCCTCTTGGATTCTGATTTAATTAGCCTATTCCCTTGTGGATTTGGATTGTGCAAAGCCTTTTCATAAATTAATTGGGCTAAACCCATTTCCTGATGGATTTAAGCCCTGTGCCGCACCCTAGGGCCCTAATCCTTTATTTCTGCTAAGTCCAAGTCGTAATCTGATTTCCCTAGGGTTTGCCATGCCTATATATACATATTTTGAGGCTTTGCTGCAGGTTACCACCCCCTATACCACACCATAATTCGTGGCCATCACCATCCATACACAGAAACAACCTTTGCCGCAAGAAGGAGAGGAGGAGAGCTTTGCCGTGGCTTCCATTGGAGGAGGGCCTTGTGCCGCAACAACCTGCAACCATTGGAGACTTCCTGAGTTCTTTCTTCCCTTGTTTTAGTTTCAATGTTTATTTCAGATTGCCTTTCAATTGTCATGAACATGTATAACTAAGTTTTTCTTAGTTAGAGGTGAATTCGAAGCCATGGACATATGTTTAATATGAATTGATTACCTCCAGTTATTGTTTCGTAAAACATGAATGCGATTCACTTATCTGTTTGATTAAAACTTATTCTTGTATGTGGTTAAGGGTGCACACTTAGTTTGCATGCATGAATCTGATGCTAAAATATAAGGGAGTTTCACCTAATTGTTATGAACTTATATTTATGAGTAGTAAAGGTTGCTAGTCACAATCGTGTTAAGTGAATCCATGGCAGGAGTATCATCATGCTTTTCATAGTTACGAATGTCTTGTTAATGCTTATGATTTTCATAGAACTTAATGATCTTTGAATGTATCTCTATTATGCGTATTCCATGTAGGGAACTTGATAAGAATAATTTGATTGTCGATGCGTTATCCATCCAATTCAACGAATTAAGGAAAATCTGAAAGTTAATTTGTGCATTCACGATTAATTTGGGGCATTGTCATTCATGGTTTAAAGAAACAATACTGGAAATCAATTTGTATGCATATGTTTCATGTGTGGAGAAGGATCCTCTAACTAGCTTTTCATCCTTGAATTCACCTTAATTTCATTTTAACTTACTTTGTTTGCTGCAATTTACTTAGTTTTGTCAAATTCATCCAAAAACCCCCTCAGTTCTTATTTGTGTTTTAGTTTTGTCAAATTCGTCCAAATCTGTCCCCTTTCTGTGTTTTGAGTCTTACTAGTCTAGAATTTGTCCAATTCACTCTCTAGTATCTGTTTTGAGTCTATTTAGCTTAGTTTGTGTGTTTTGAGTCAATTTGGTCAGTTTTGAGTCATAAGAGTCTAGTTTAGTGTTTTAGAGTTTAAATTGTGTAGATTAGCATCTCTTCTAATCCCCGGCCTAAAACGATCCCTACTTTCATATACTATGTCGATAGGGTTTTAATTTGAGTGTCAAGTAATTTTCACATCAATACATACATTCCCAACCATTAAAGACTTGGAAGTTGAAATCAAATATACTGTCATGATAAAAATAATCTATGTTCCGGACATGATAACATCTCAGTTATGACCCACTCCATGCATGATATTTTTCAAGGCGGAGTGAAACTTTTTTAACATTCATAGGAAATTCCAGACTGGATAATGTCCCCGGAATGACTTACTATGTGCCTGATATTTTAGGGTAAAGTCAAACTTCAACATTCACCAAGGTATTCTAAACTGGATAACGTCCCTAGAATGGCCTACTTTGTGCCTAATATTTCAAGGCAGAGTGAGACTTCTTCAACATCGACAGGCTATGCCGAACAAGATAACATCCCTGAAATGACCCACTTAATGCGTGATATTTCAGGGCAAAGTGAAACTTCAACATTCACCAGGGTATTCCGGATGGGGTAACATCACTAGGATGGCCAACTGTGTGCCTAACATTTCAGGGCAGACTGATACTTCTTCAACATTCACCAGGTTAATGTTGAACAAGATAACATCACCGGAATGACTCACTCCATGCCTGATATTTCAGAGCAGAGTGAAACTTCAACATTCATCGGGGCATTCCAGACAGGATAACGCCCTTAGAATGATCCATTCTATGCCTGCTACTTTAGGGCAGAGTGAAACTTCACCATTCACTAGGGTATTTCAGATAGGATAACGTCCTTAGAACAACCCACTATGTGCCATATATTTTAGGGCAAAGTGAAAGTTCTTCAACATTTGTCAGGACATTCTGGGCAGTACATCGTCCCTGGAATGTCCCACTCTGTGCTTGATATTTCAGAGCGGTGTGAAACTTTTTCAACATTCGTCATGGTTTCGGACGGGATACGACCTTGGAATGACCCACTTTGCGCCTGATATTTTAGCGAGGAGTTGAACTTTTTCAACATTCGCCAGTGGAATCCGAATAGTATAACATCTTCAGAATGACCCACTGAAGATCTTAAGATGTATTCGAACCATCTGAATGAGGAAGATCTCTCTCGGACTTAATGACATAGACATCATTATGGTCGAGGTAATGTGTGGTCTTGTTTAACTATGCCCTCTAAAGCATTTTGTTGCTTAGAAGGCATGTTTAGGGGCAATTATGGGACCATATTTTTTACCTCTCTGGAATAGTGATTCATATGTCAGTCTAGGTCTTCATATCAGTCCGAGTCTTCATCTCAGTCTGAGTCTTACCCATTCCGAAAACCCTTCCAAAATGAGTAAGGTGATTCAAACCATATAAGGACAATCTACTTTGACTTATGGTGGTTAACGAAAGAACTCCTAACGGTAGTATGTGAGTTGTCATCCCATAGGGTCTGTCTAGAGTCCTAATAAGAGTATATGTGGTCCACCACCCCATAGGCTTTAACTAGAGTGCATACGCGTAGGTTCCCCACGTCATGTTCAACCACTTTCCACTCAGGTTTTATCTGGTCCCATTCGGATCCCAAGTGCTAATCTGATTGGTCTGGTACATGCTCCTGACTGCAAATGCCATGCTAGAGAGAATTTAAGTGTGAAACACACATAATCAGAGCATAAGATTCTAAGTGTAGTCAAGTAGGACAATTATTAAATTACAACACCCGAAGGTGAGTCCTACATTTGTGAAGTCTGTCAGAACAACCGTGGGAATCCTCGTGAGCCAAGCACTTCTAACTATAACCTGGAGGGGCGTAAAACAGAGTTGAGTGGGTCAGTAAAACAAAGCTTTTCGAAAATATCTCATTTATCAACATTTATAACCCCTCACTGTAAAACCTGTATACTTTCCCAGAAAATAGCATATAAGCATATGTATATCATCATATTCTCAAATCCTAGTTCAAAATCAGTATTATGAAAGTATGTCATGCTATATGCATCAATAACATAATGAAGATACGTAAATATATCAGGTGAAATAATAAATCAACCGGAGACCCTGCAGTGGTCCTGTACGGCTAATCATATAGCTCAATACCTATGCCTGCACACGAGTCGGAACCACTGAAATGGTTTGTACGACAGGACTTGGTGTAATAATACGCTTTAGTGCAATTCTCATCAAATAGTTGTGCGAATAATCGCAAGTCACCTACGAGTCGAAACCACAGAAGTGGTCTGTACGACAGGACTTACACCTACTTGGATCCAAGGAAGCGTGCAGTGCTGGAGGTGAATATCAACATAAGCCTAACACCGGGGGTGCAGGTTATGAGCTCTCAACACAATTCACATCATCAACACAATATAACTCACCTGATACTTACCTGTGCGTCCACCGCACCATTTCATACATATGCATCATATACCAATTCATACATTTCATATCAATTCTATGCATGGCATTTTAAAACATACTTTCGTTTAAATTCGATTTTTGGGAAAATCAGCAAGTATATAGGTATATAACGAAAACAACTGCCCACTCACTGGTATGTCGAAGGGTCGTAACCCCCGCGTCGCCCTTGATTGCACTCATGAAGGAAAATTTGTGAAAAACATGTTCATTTGAGCAACATGTATGGCATGCAATTAACAATTAAAGGCGGAATCATGCTTGTATGCACTCAAAACAAAACATTACCCATGAAATTCAAAGCCTAGTAGTTATGATGAACCAAGACTCAACTCAAATCTTAAAGAAATGAGTTGAGAAACTTTTATACCTTTGAAGCACCTCTTTGCTTAGCAAAGGTTAATCACCCATGTGAGGGCCTTCTTTCCTTTGTCTCCTTGCTCCTTGACTCCATGGATATGGATGGAAGAATTGATTCTCCAAAAGTCCCCAAGGTAGGAGACCTCTAATTTTCGACACCAAGGATGGTGAAGGAAAAAGATGAGTGACCTTGGAGGAGGAAGGATTGCTAGCTAATCCCCTCCAAGGGGGCCGGCCTCCTAGAGAGAAAGGGAGAGACATGTTCTCTCCAATTTTCTCCAAAAGAAACCCTAAATGAATTTTGGCTATAAAGTTCTTTATATAGTCACTTCACTTAAGTGACTAAAAGAACAAAACCCTATTTTTCATCACATGGCCGGCCTACCATAGGCATTGAGCTGTTTGGGTCCTTTTAAATCTCAAGTCATTTAAGTTGTCATACAACTTAAGTTAATGGGCTTGACATTCGAAGCCCATTGGGCCATGAGGCCCAAAACTAACCCGAGGTCTAAAACGAACTTATTCATTTGATTAATTAACATATTAATTAATCCTAGCTATAAATAATTAAACCATTTAATTATCCTTACTCATCTCCATTGTATCCTTCAATCATTACCTTACACGGTGTGCGATCCTTTAGGTTCCTTTTAGCGAGGCAGTGGGCGATTAGAACTCTTACTAATCGATTGTGAATTGAAACTTACTTTCAATTCTCCCTTTAGTGATTATACATCTTCAGGGCTTCCACAAGCCATGAGTGACACCTAGTAGTATGTCATGGCTACCCAAGCTAATCAGAAGAGGTTGGAGAACCTATTCAGTTTGGTATTACAATACAATACGGTCTTTCTCTAATACAATACTCTAGACCACATTGTTTGGTTTGATAGTTTATTCATGTCTACTATCCAATGTGATTCTCTTACTTATATGATTACCTTGAATGTGATTTGGAATGACTTCCTAAATCTCATTCATACTCTAGCCAGAGATTCTTAATCATATCATAGAGTATTCTCCCTCAACGTTTGAAGGTTAGAGATCCCTTGTTGCGCATTCACTTGCCTCCATGGCTAAGTGGCTTAACCCTAACTATGCTGTGGACACTCTCTGACGGAGTGACTTTGACATAGTCAAAGATCAAGGACCTAACCACAAGACAACTATGATGCCTCAGGTCAAAGGACTACTTTGCATTATCCCAACCATGAGTTCTCATGTGACATGAGTATGAGAACTCCTCGTTGATCGCGTTTAGTGGACTCATTCTCTATTAAGCACCTACGTACTTGTCTTGGTGTCAGTCACACCATTGACTCGAGTCCAGTCACTCTCCCTAAGAGAAGACATAGCATGTACTGATCTTGACGGACTGTCAATGCCCAATTGGCAATCTTATGATCAGGAACATTTAGGATATGTCTACGAAAGAGAATGGTCTCATGAATCTAACTTCTTTAGATCACATTCTCCCTATTACATATTCCTTGGACTTATCGTTTAAGCATATAACATTTATATGAGACGGCTTAAAACAATAATCTTTGCCCTTTATATTTAAACTAGATTAGTTTAACATGTGAAATGTCCGTAAAGTATCATCATATGATTGGTTTTAGGGCACATTTTCAACAGCTCGTCCTCGGGATAGATTTCACCTATATGTGAAACAACTATAATAACATTATTTAGAGTACATACCCAACAATACGAAATAACTTCTCATACGATGCTCAATTGGGGTGTTTGAATATACCAACGTGATCTACACAACCTCACGAACATCCCCATATTTTTTGAATTATTTTTGGACCTGTCACGCGCCCCCACGCGCCAGAAATGGCACGGACCTACGCGCGGCCACGTGCCAGGCACACTGACAGATTTTTAAACGGTGTCAGGAATATTCCTCGGAATATTCTTTCAACTCCTAACGGAAACTGTTAAACTTAACTAACGGCGTCAGCATATTCCGTCCAAACTGACGGAATATACTCCTTTCTTCTCCGGCGAGTCGCCGGTCGCCGGTCGCCGGAAAACTGGGGAAAATTTCCAACTTCGATATTTTAGCCATTTTTGCACCATTTTTCACGATCTTTATATCAAAATGAAGCTCCTAACTTTCAGAATCACGCTATATTAATTTAAAACTCTAAAAGTCACAGAATCTTACCGGGAAATTTCCACAAAATCCGGCCAAGCTTCAAACCCACGATTCCTACGTCCAATTCTTTCAAACGAAGCACTCCAAGCTTCCTTGGGACCTTACTAAGCTTCCTATAAGCTTAGAATTCCCTGAAAACCAACCTTTCACGTGTGCATGAACAGTGATATCAAACGGGGTTATGGTTTCGACGTGATTTCGAGGGTTCTAAGTTCCAAAACTTGTACCAATGGACTCAGGGGAAGATAGGGAACAAGAATATTACCTTAAAATCTTCGATCTGTGAAGTTTGAGGTGATTTTGGTGCTCGTCCATACGTGCACAGTGCACTGGTGCAGAAAAACCGAGAAAGAAGGGAGACGAAGTCCACGGGAGAGAGAGATGGCAGGTTGTGTGTGTGTGTGATCCACTAAGTCCCTAACCACACAATAAAAAAAACCAATCTAAGTTCCAAATAAATTCTTCCGAAACTTAGGAAGAAGAATATTAACCAACCGTATAAATCACACCTTACTAATCTTTAGGGATAATTCCGTCTTTTCACGTCCTCGATAGAATGATTTCGGGACGGGCTGTGACACTCACTTTGTGATTTGATTCAATTAAATTTTTTTACACATTCCTTATTTTTTAAAGCTCAAGAAAAATAAATAATATCTCAGTTGAACAAAATAAAAAAGTAAATACTCGTAAATGGAGTACACAAATTTTATCCATAAGAAAGAGCTGGAATTTATGCGTCAGAGGCGGCGAACCTACTGACTACTGACCCACTAACCATAAATAATTAACCAAATTAAAAAAAAAAGAAGTTTCATGGAGAAATTAAGAAAATAAAATAAAGGTTAGCAAACTTGTAGCTGGTGCAATTATCTTGGGGATGTCACTTTTTTCAGGTAGCCGACACCCCTTTTACCTTGATTCTAACACTCCACATGCGCCCATCTGCACACTGTTAATACAAAAAGTTAAAAAATTATATTGGAAAATTCGAAATAAAAAAAATAAATCATTTAAAAATTCATAAAATACTTTTGTAAGAATAAAAAATAAACATTTCGTTTTCTGCCAAGATTCTTGACCCAGACAGACCCACCCAGTTGCTGCAACAATTCCTAAACCCCCTTTGGCTTCCTTGGCTCCTGAACAAACACCCTTTCATCCCTGGAATCATTCATTCTCGAAACTCAAGCAATCGAAATTCGAATGGCAAAGGCATCCCTGGAATCATTCTATCATGTATTATAATATAATTGGAGAGGCACCAAATTCACTGTCATGTGTCGTTCTTACTTTTTATTCAATAATACAGTATTATATGTTGAAGCTTACACATATCATTGTTTTATTAGAACAATATGTAATGGTGCCAGTGTGCTGGTTTCATGTAAGACATTCTTCTATCAATTAGACATATCAACCGTGGAACCGGATCCCCTTCTGAGCTTGGGGACCGGAGTTTGCTGAGCAGGCCATCTGAACCCTTGAAATTTGATTTAACGGCTGTAATTATTATAATTTTTAGAAGACCTCCCTATTTGTAGCCGTTTGATTAAATTTCAAAGGCCCAGATAACCTGCTAAGCAGGCTCCAATCCCTATGCTCAGGAAGAGATCTGGTTCCTATCAACCGTATCCATTTATTTATATTACGGCACGTATTATGCCACGTGTTTTGCCACATAAAATTTTCCCAAGCGGAAGTGGGTCTGGTTTTAGGATATTTCCAAGGTTTTATGTGTGTTGTTTTTGTGTCAGACACTGACAGCTCTTTGCAACTCAATCATGTATTAAGCCTGGCATCAATTATTTACCAATTTTTTTCTTTTGTTTCCTGCAGAGAAATTTCCAACACCATTCCCATTCCCACCTGTACTTTCCTCATCGTTCCTTCTTGGTCTAGTTTTATTTTTTGCCCATCTTCTTGGTCTTGTTAAAAAGTTGCTTTCTAAATCTTTATTGTGATCTGGAATTTTCTCCTTAAAGTAGTTCAATAATTTTTTTTTTAACAAATGATATTATCTCTCCTTAGCAATAATGTGGTCCAAATCTCTTTTTGTCGAAAATCAAACATAAAACATCATACTTAAAAAAAAAAATATTACTAGATCGTAATGCTCAAAGAGCAAAAATAATAAAATCCAAGGAATGTTCCCAAAACCGGTTATTTTCGCTCCTTTTGGGTTTTATTTCGGTTGCATTACACTCATTTTATTTACCTAATAAAATATGTTGTTTGCTCTTCTGGGTGGGTTTGGTGATGTTCTCTGTCATTAATGTCATTTGCTTAAACCTCCTTATTAAATTCTTTTTGTTGATGATTTGATATAATTTGAATATAAAACTTGGTGTGCGGGGGTGAGAGAGAGTTTTTTGCATCCAAAAATCTTTGTGACCTCTCTGTGTCTTTAATTTCATTAAGCATGTGTTGAAACTCGGGACTTGAAGCTTGATTTGATTGGATGTGACTGTTGACATGTTTAATAAAATCAAAGGTACAGAAAGGCCACAAGAGTTTTTAAATGCAAAAGATTTGGACTCTCGGGGTGCCCTCTAATTTTCTCCTTTCTCTCCTTTTTCCTGAAAAAGATGTTCACCATTATTACTGCCAAAAGCTCTCACCCACCATTACCTCAATAATCTTGTGTTCTGCAATGCCAGTTTTCTGTGATTAACCCTTTCTTTGGTAACAAATTTCATTTACTTCTGAAGTTTCCTTACGTTTTCGTACCCGTCAAAATCCACAGATAAAATTCTTGGAACTAAGAAAAAAATTAGGAAAAACCCTATTTCTCCGTCTGGGGATTGAGAAAAACCCTTATTTTTCTTCCCTTTTGGTGATTTTCTCTTCTGGGTGTTGAAAATCGTTGAATTTTCCATCTGGGTTCTGTAGAAAAACCGTTTCTTCTGCAGTGTTCATATGTTTATGCGTGAAAGCTTGAAACCTTTTCATCTGGGTTTGGAATTTTTACCTCTGATGCCAATTGGGGGCGTCCAAAATGGCGAATCTTGTCCCTGGCGTGCTCCTCAAGCTGCTACAGCATATGAACACGGATGTCAAAGTCGCCGGCGAGCACAGGTCGTCTCTGTTGCAAGTGGTGAGCATTGTTCCGGCGCTTGCAGGCGGTGAGCTTTTCCCAAACCAAGGTTTCTATCTTAAGGTATCAGATTCCTCTCATGCCACCTATGTATCTTTCCCTGACGAACATGATGATTTAATTCTCAGTGATAAGATTCAACTGGGTCAGTTTATTCATGTCGACCGGCTTCAGGCTGCCACCCCGGTCCCCATTCTCCATGGGGTTAGGCCTGTGCCAGGGAGGCACTCTTGCGTAGGGAGCCCTGAAGACATCGTTGCAACTCATTCTCTTGGTTTTCTGAACAATAATTTGTCTTCGGGTTCGAAAACTTTAGAGAAAGTACAGTCTGAGTCTAAGGTATTAGGAAATAGTCATGCCGGAGAAAGGGATAAACATGGACTAGTGAGGTCGAATAGTAGTGCTAAGGCGGATAAATTGGATAAGAAAATAGGGTCTTTTGACAGATCAAAGTCTCAGCCATCAAAACCTGCATTAACTATAGATATGAAGAGGGAACCTTTGCCGAGAATGAAGTCATTGAATTCACGGTCTATCCCGTCATCTCCATCAAGTTGTTATTCTTTGCCGACTTCTTTTGAGAAATTTGCAAATGGGGTCAAGCATCATGCAAATGTTAAGGGAACACCAAAGGTGGGAGTAGTGGAAAAGGCAAGTTCTGTTCGTGGGGCGAGTCCCGGGAGGAGATCAGTGGTGGGAAACCAGATAAAGAATTTTGTTCAGGGGTTTGAGCTGGGGGCCAAGGCCCTGAGGAAGAGCTGGGAAGGAAATATGGAGGTGAAGACTAAAGAGAGTTCAAAAGTGAGGGGTACTGCACATGATTCAAAGCTAGACGTCCGGATGTCTGTAAGTTCAATAATTCTTGAATCTTGAATTGGGATTTGTGTCAATTTAGGTTTTACTGGATGTTTGTTTGTGTACATGTAAGTTTGGTTGATTTATTTTTATTTGTTTGCTGTATTTGATAATGATTTCTTTGGAGGCCCCGTTTGGTATCCATCTTGGATCCAATTGTTTTCAAACTAATGAATACTTAGTTGCATTCATCATTTTTTTTAAAACTATAAATCATTTTCAAATTGATACGAAACACCCCACATTTTCCCATTAGGTGGATCTTCAAAGAGAAAATTTTGATTTGGAGATAAGCAACTCAAAATTAAATGTGCCAGCATTTATGAATTGTATTTGAAAACTCTTTTGTCTTTTCTCACTGGTTTTCATTTGATCTTGTTGTAGTTCCAAAAGATGTGGAAAGTAATTCAATGTTAGGTATTATTTGTCCTCTTATATCTAATATTAGAAAGAAAAAAAACCGTTTTGCCAGGCTCCTAGAAATAGTATCTCAACTGAGAGGTTGCCATATAAAGAGGGCAATAGGACCCAGATATCTGCAAAGTCATTGAAAGAGGAGAGTAAAGTTCAAACGTCAAAAGTTACAGCAAATGGAACTTTGAGTGATCTAGACAGGTCAAGTAAACTTAGAGTATCTGTTGGAAAGAAATCTTCAGATGTAGCCAGGAATGGATTTCCTGGAAACTTGGTCAAGGTTTCCTTAAATAACAGAAAATTGACTGATGGAGTTCCATGGGCTTCGCTCCCATCGTCAGTTGCAAAGCTTGGAAAGGTATATCTTTTGTAACATCTTAGATCTTGGTAATTGTCTCTGCATAAATTGTTATTTTCCTGCCTATTCAATGTACTACAGTGTTTTCCTTCTGAAATTTCATTACATAGAGACTGCTGAAGTGAACTAGAGAATATTATAAAAGAATGAAGTGACCAGATATCTGTGGTCCCAAATTGTTCGTGCATATAGGGTTATGAATTTGTGTTAATTTCTTAGTTTTTGTTCTGCTTTGTGCGCGTTGTCTTTCTGACCCTATTTTCATAAAGGGTAAATCTTTGTTTACTACCCTCATGTTTCGTGGTTTTCAACATTTAGCACATCAAGGTTTTTTCGTCCCAGAGTCATACCTAAAGTGTTAATTTTGAGATAGTGTCATACATCCGTTAGTCAAACTGTTAAGTTTGCCGTTAACTGATGGCGTGGCGCTTATGTGGACAATGACTGGGCACCACGTGTCATTAAGGGGTCCACGTGGATTTTTTTCTCTTTTCAGAAAGGGGTTTTAAAAACAAAAAAACAAAAAAAACAAAATCGTCTTCTCCCTCCCTCATCCCCCGCACCTTCTCCCTCCCTCATCCCCGCACCCTCTCCCTCCCTTCTCTCTTCTGCATCATCCCCCCACACCCGCTCCCTCCCTTATCCCCTGCATCCTCTCCCTCCCTTCTCTCTTCTGCAACCCGGGTCTTTGGGTTTCAGATTTGAGTACGAAACCGAGACGTTGATGACCTGACTCTACCCGTCGTACTCGATCGACGAGTTCACCAGATCGCCGCTCTTGAGATCGATGTCGACGGCATCCAGATCCCTGACACGTGTCGACACCATGGAGTCCAGATCCAACCCGACGTGGTTCATGTTGATGTCCTCTCTCTCTTGTCGTCACAGCACCTCCAAAGGGTTTCTAGGGTTTGTAGCGCGCCATTTTCTCAGAGTTGTACTTCACTCGCGGAATCTTGCCCCAATGTGTCTGTTGAGGAAGCTCGATCAGGTATTGTTCTTCGCGTTTCTCCGATCTGGGTTTGCTTTTGAGCATGTTCGCATCTCGAGATTTGAGCTTCGGGGGCTCTAAGAAGCTTGGCATTTTCATTTTATTTTACTTTTTCTTGAATTATTTTTTGGTTTTTTGTTGGGTTTGATTTGTTTGGTGGGATAAATTTGTTGGTGAATTTTTTTTCGTGGTGGTGTGCAAAAAATGATTAAACTTTAGCTTGAAGAGAATTGAAAGATGGAAACTTGGTGAGATCGAGAACCGCGACATGGTGGGTTGGTGCAGATGAGAGAATGGAGGGATAAGGGATGAAGGAGGAGAGAAGGGAGGGTGGTGTAGGTTGCAGAAGAGAGAAGGGAGGGAGAGGGTGCGGGGGATGAGGGAGGGAGAAGACGGTTTTTTTCTTGTTTGTTTTTTTTTTACTTTTTAACCCCTTCTGAAAAATGAAAAAAAAATCCACGTAGACTACTTAATGACACGTGGCTCCTAGTCATTGTCTACATAAGCGCCACATCATCAGTTAATGGCGGAGTTAACAGTTTGACTAACGGATGTATGAGACTGTCTCAAAATTAACACTTTAGGTATGACTCTGGGACGAAAAAAACTTGATGTACTAAATGTTGAAAACCACGAAACATGAGGGTAGTAAACAGAGATTTACCCTTTCTTAAATTAGGAGCCAAGTTAGTGAATGGGAATTTCCTTTTTAAGTCTGAGAAGGATATTAACTTTTACCTTAGGAATGAATTTTAGTGACATCTTTTCTGGTATCTAAAGATATATTATGTTCTACAGCTCAGCACTTCGTTTTTCTTATTATATACTTTTGAATCTGTTATCACAGGAAGTTATGAGGCACAGGGATGCTGCACAAATGGCAGCAATAGAGGCGATGCAGGAGGCTTCTGCTGCAGAGAACTTACTACGATGTTTGAGGTATAAGTTATAACTACATCGTATTGTGTTTGTCCATTCTTTTCTATAATATATCTGAGTACAACAAATGAGTCGAATTAAGGAAGTGAAGTTGTATATGATATAGTTATTGGACAATAAAAATGGTTGGACATTCAAACCTAGAAGATATGGAACAGTCAATAGAACTTTCTGAGTAGCGTAGTGTTATGTTTATTTTTTTAGTAGTTATTGACAGTATAAAGCAAAGATATAATCCTTAGGGAGTCCATGAGTCAGCTAGATCGCTTCAATTGCGTTTTTGTTGATAGTATATATACTGATTACTTTCGTAGTATACTCTCATGAGATGCTTGCTTGCTCGTTAGGAGCCATCCATGGAGTTCTTTAACTCTTATAGGATCACTTGCTCACTTATATTTTCTGCATTTTCTGTTCTTATATTTACGTAGCAACTCTTACTGTATAGATAGCCCAAAATTGTAGTTTGTTTTATAACACTGAGAAAATACATGAATTGTGATATCAGTAATATACTCAAACTAGGTCCGGGAATGATGAATTAGAATTTTGAATAATTAAAAGATACCCAGAAGTGACTATTTCAACACCTTGACATGATCAAGAAAAATGCAGCTTTATAAAAAATGCTTTTGTGAAACTAGGTGGTCAGCACATAAGGGTAGAGTGTTTTACCCAATCTAATAAGTTTTCAATAACCTGGTATTCAGCCGTCCATGCTTTATGGTTTAGAGAGAATTTGTTGTACAATCAAGAATAGCCTGTTCTTGAAATAGGACACTAGAATGTGGGTGAAAGTTTGATTTGTACTTTGGAATGAATGGCACAGATGCTTTGGTATCGAAAGCTTTTTAATAGGGAATTTGGGAACATCAAACTAGGGGAAAATGCAATCCTAATTATTTTCTAGACATTTTGTACTCAATTATGTGACTTTTTCCATAGCTCTCTCATCTTTCATTTATAATTCTAATTGTGACCAAGATTAATCTGCGTATCTGTGATTTTTTCTATTGGATTTTTTTTGTGGAGGCATAGTGTTTCCAGAATTTTATATGATGTGAATTTTTCCATGGTTCTTGCCTAAGTACTCTAGTTCATTGTCTGACAATTTTTTTGTCCTTTCTTCCTCGGTCCTGCAGCATATATTCAGAGCTAAGTACCTCTGCCAAGGAAGACAACCCTCAGCCTGCAGTAGAGCAGTTCCTTGCCCTCCATGCTAGTTTGAATAATGCTAGCGTAGTTGCCGATTCTCTATCCAAAATCATGCCAGCTGGTTCTTCCCCAGACCGTGAAGAAACCCTCCCTTCAGAAGAAATACTGAAGGTAGCTTCAGACAGACATAAACAGGCAGCATCTTGGGTACAAGCTGCATTAGCCACCAATCTGTCATCTTTTGCTGTATTTAATAAAGAGTCCAGTTTAACCTCTGTTCAAGCTTCAGCTTCCTCTCAAAACCAAAAGATTGTCTCTGCAAATCAACCCGTGTTAGTTCTAGAAAATTCTACAAAGAATGCTTCAACAAAATCCCAAGGCAAAGTTCGCCAGACGGTGGGTTCCAAGCTTGGGACACCAGGGACCCCTCGCCGACTAGGGGATGGATCAGCCATCAATAAAAAACCGCAGGTACCACCTCTGCCTGAATGGAATAAAGGAAATGGCCTGGAGGAGGTTGTTGACTTGGCTGAAATGTTGCGACTGCAGTCACAAGCTTGGTTTTTGGGATTTGTGGAGAGGTTCCTAGATGCTGACGTTGACATTTCAGCTCTTTCAGATAATGGGCAAATAGCAGGAATGCTAACTCAGCTCAAGAGTGTGAATGATTGGTTGGATAACA
Source organism: Heteromeles arbutifolia (assembly GCA_024362995.1). Taxonomy (NCBI): domain Eukaryota; kingdom Viridiplantae; phylum Streptophyta; class Magnoliopsida; order Rosales; family Rosaceae; genus Heteromeles; species Heteromeles arbutifolia. The sequence continues at coordinate 26,974,598 of JANCRC010000011.1, read as the reverse complement.
TTGGTTCTATTCAAGAAGGGGTTGAAACAACCGATGTTTCAGCGGAGACCATTGACAGGCTGAGGAAGAAGATCTATGAGTATCTTCTCACACATGTTGAATCTGCTGCCGCTGCACTTGGTGGTGGATCAGAGTCATCACCTCGAATCCAAACACTAGATACAAAAGTTAGAAAGTGAGTCGTTTGAAGTGTAGTTTGGCTGTGTGGGTTTTGGTGTTTGGCGTTGCATAAATGCAGCACCAAAAGCCCTGAGAGCTGTGCCCTTTAAACCACCAAGTGGTCCTAGGAGCTTATTGTGTTAATCTGTGTACTTCACATGGGGTCTGAGGTATAGATGGAAGGGTTGCTACTTTCGGAAAGGGATCCTCTCCGGATCCCTACCTCCTAATCCACAAAATCAAGGGATCTGTGCCATTGAAATTTAATTCAAAGGCTACAAACAGAGGTCCACTTTAAAAGTTATATTAACTTAAGCAGTTGGATCAAATTTCCATGGCAATGATCCCTTGATTTGGTGGATTAGGAGGAAGGGATCCGGAGAGGATCCCTTTCCGTTACTTCCGGGAGGGAATTTGATTTGAAGTGCGATGTCAATTTTTTCTTCTTCCATCGTTTGATGCAGTTGTCCCCGAAACTTTATGAGATTGAAAAAAGATTGGAAAGGGGGAAATTTTTTGTTTCTTACAGCATCAATGCTTGTTTCCAGATTTTATGAAGCATTGAAATTGTTTCTACAAATTGGGGATTCTGTTTGGACTTCGAAAATCAATCGATTGGCCTCTTTCTACTTTTTATTTCTTTTTAGCGCAAATTGTGGATTGCACTAGTGCTAGCCTTTCTCTTCAATTGACCACCACGCTTCGTGTTCAAACCCTCTTCTTCTCCTTAGTGTACATTAACTTGTATCAAAAGGTTCCTTGAGAGAAGTAAAGGAACTGAGAAACTTATGAATAGGGGAAGGAATTAGTTGATCCCATTCTTGGATTTTAAAGGTATTCGATTATAGATTTAATATCGTTAGGGTGCGCTTGTTTGCACTCACTAACATTCATTGGACTAGACTGGTAAATATTAGGACAGTCCCATGTTTGTTTGTTGCAAGGAATAACTTAAGTGAGACTAGGCAGGACTCGCCTAGGTTAAACGCTTCATTCTGCCATCTTAGCGAAGCCCCCCAAAATCAGGCAGATTGCTAAGACCAGATCTTCTTCGCTCCTCCCCACTTTGTTCCTGTTTTCTTCTTCCTGGAAAACTCCTTCGTGCGAGGTCCCCTTGGATTTGTGGTCCGTATAGGCGAAGAACATTGGCAAAAGCTCTTTTCTGCTCATAAACTTGTTTTTTGAGAAACCCATTTCGCGGGTTTGCGTTGAAGACGAGAAGGATTTCGAGATTAGGATCTTGAGTTTGAGGTGCAGGATTTCGTCTACTAGGTCCGTGCAGGCAAAGGACATGGCAGAAGCTGTTTTCTGCTCATAAAATTGTTTTCTGAGAAATCCATTTCGTGGGTTGGTGTTAAAGACGAGAAGAATTTCAAGACTGGGGGCGCATGATTTCGGATTATTTTTTTGATTTGCAGAATGCAAGCCTCCAAAGATGGCTGAAGATTTTCTCAAGTCATCACCTCTCAAGCCTCCAAATTTGAAGGGATTCGCGTGCCCTAGCCTAAGCATTCCGCTCCGAAGCTAACGTACGCTCTGACTCTCCTTTCAAGACAACAAGAGCATGGTTTGACTCTGCCTTAGCCATCCTCTCCAGCCTTAGCTCGTCTCTAACCTTATCAAAACTTTCCTGGTAATTCTTGGCCTTCACCTCTTCAATAGTAACGAGGCTGATGTATCGAATTACCTCCGCCTTATGAGCAGAATTTGAGGCTTGCTGCCTAGCATACGCGCTCTTGTGTTCTTCTGATTGGGCTAGTAACCTTCATTTCGCCTATATCTTGACTGTTGTTTCAAGGCCCGCAATTTGTTCAAGCTCCTGGATCTGTCTTACTTGTCGGAACAAGGCGACCTCCGTCCACACGTTAGCCAAATATACGAGGTATATTAGGGGGAATTAGTGAATATTAATAAAGAGAAATGGAGGAAATTAAGTCAAATACCTCGTAACAACTCTCGTAGCACCACGTCATGACATCTTCAAGAGAAGTGCCAGCTCCTTTGAAATCGGCAGGGGCAATTGCAGCTACAAGCAGCACCCGAGCATAATTCATGTTTTGAAGACCGCTGCATCTGAAGGAACAACAACTTGATCAACAAAGGCTGAATCACAAGGGGAGCATGAGTTGTTCCCTCAGACCTTGATGAGGCAGTTGATGGAAGGTTTATCTATAGACACTTGTAGTAGAGGGACAGAGGTTGACACCGAGGCATTGAAGGACGTGGTGACTTCGTCCATCACAAAAGAAATGTTTGGTGGAAGAACCAAACAAGGAAAATGGGATTCCAACTCCGATGACCGGGGCAATCCTGTAGGTAAATGCATGGGTAGTGAAAATGGTGGTTTATCTGCTACTGATGCAGGAGCATGTACATTAAAAGTTGGTGGCGCCAGAATAGCAACACATCTATTTCTTTGGAGAGTGGTCTCTTCCTCTTCTCCAAGGCCTTCAGAGTGGATGTCCTTATTTAGCAGTTGGGTTTGAGGAGTCGCAATCAATGAGTGAGAAGAACTACTAGGATATTTCAGCTTTTTTGAGACAAGTGACAAGGTCGTTGTTAATTTAAAGGAACAAGTCTTTCTATGAGCATTACGAGTATCAACCCACTTCGGCTCTCTTATAGGGAATCTTGAACAGTGAAAGATGTCTATATCATTCCCATGGTTGTTAAAGCGCTCAGCAGAAAACAGCCATTTCCAAATGCAATAAACAACCGGAATCTGCATTGCCCGGCAAATCACGTCTGGACGATATACATCGATATCAGATAGATCATCTTTGAAATCTGGGTTTGTTGGAGGAGGAGACTGGATCTGGAGTACACTAATATCTCCCTCGTAAGGTCTACCAACAACTAGTCTGTCCTTGAACCAATTTTTGTCGTGGCAAGGGATGTCCTGAATGTATGTCTCCCAACCGAGACTGGCTCTGGCCGCAAAATAATAATGGCCATCCAAACTCGGAGCAAGAAAGAAGCCTAAAGGCAATAGGAGACAGAAAGAAGAAATAGGAAAGTGAAATGCCTTTCAGGAAAGCATAAAGAGGAAAGTGAAGACCCAAGTCTACTAACCAGGGGTAGATTCTAGTACAAGGGCAACGAGGGTAACACGACGGCTACAAGTCGACGTAGATATCATGGCTGGGTTCCTACCAAATCTTGGAGTCATCCAAGATATCACGGTGCTCTTCAACGAAAAACTCATCCTCTTCTCGATTACGAACTCTCGTTTAGGGAAGATTATATGGGGAAACCTTAACCAATTTAGACTTCTTCTCGATTACGAACTTTCATCTAGGGAAGATTATATGGGGAAACCTTAACCAATTTGGACTTCTTACTTAAATATGTTATGAGAAAAGATTCAAAAGGGATAAAGGACTTTGAAATAGGTACGGATAAAAAGTTGGAGCCTTTTTTGACAACAAAAGTTTATGTTAGAAGGTTCAGATGGAACCTGGTGTGAGGGTAGTGTACCATGTGTAGGCACAATCTGTTAAACTTTTCAAGAATTCCTTGAGACGAAGTTGCAGTCACCAGCATGAGGACCCAAAGCGTTAATGAAATGGCTTATATGTTCCTTAGGGCTACCCTTCCTCCCGTCAAAGAGGATAAGGTTGGTAGTCTTGTATCTCTTAGGATATGGCATGTGGAGAAGGTTGACTAGGTATGGCAGCTCAGGAACATACTTTCAGTCCTCTTAGCTCTTGTGCAGCTCTTTTTCTAGCATGGCAATGACGTCTTCCTAAGTGAGAAAGGATGGCATTTTTTTTTCAAAACCTTTGCTTGCAACAGCAGCTGACTCTTCCTAGGAAATCTTTTTCCTGGGCGTGCAATCTTTGTCACTGGCCTTTTTGCTTGGCTTTGGGATCAAGTTTTTCAACTCCTTCACAGATCCAACAATTTCTTTTTGGGCTTCACCCAAAGCAAAAATAGCTGCGATGATGTCTGCTTGGCATATTCGTCCAAGTTTTCCTGATGTTGGCTTTCGCGTTGAGACTCGTCGAGTAGTGAAGTAGCCTTGCCTGCCTTTAAGGCATTGTGATTCCTGGTAGTGTTTCTTCTGGATCTTAAAGCCATTAAATCAAGATTGCGACCTGTCCCCAATGAAGTCGCCAATTGACATTGGTACCACGCAGAATATCCTGTATATAAAAATGATAATCTGCTGGACTGACTAGCCAAGTTTGCTAGTCAACTAAGGTAGATTTGTTAGTCGATAAATCAAAGATTTAATAACCAATTTCAAATACCAAAAGCTATCCTAGTTAGCAGGACCTCAGATCGTTCCAAGTTATTAATGTGTCAAGTGTGCAAGATTATGAGCGCATACTAATTAAATACTCAAGTGATACATGTAGCACGTAGGTATGTGAGATATGTGGCAGACTATAAATAACTTCGAACACAAGATGTTTTTGGCAAGAAAAACCCACCTCTTGGTTAAAAAATCGAGGACTCTGACAAGATGGATTCCTTCGGTCTTCATGAAGTGGCAGCTCCTCCCGAGCTCTTCACCTTGTGGCACTGAAACCAACACACAAGCTATTCATATGATGATATGACAATGATATGCAGGTCTGGATTCAAATGTCCAGTCAGTTTCTCCAGTTAAACAGTTGAAGGAAGAAAGAGAATCCTAAAATGTGTCAGTTTTAAAGATTTGAAACTAGAAACACTTGACCACAAATTTAATGCAAAACCAAAGACAATGCAACACTATTCTTCAATGATTGGGTGTTTAATGCATGAAACAAGGTGTCGCACCTAGGGTTTCATAAATGAGGAGGAAAAAGGTGGAAGCATAAATGCTTTATCTCTCTCTAACTTCTCTCTAAACAATATAATCTGAAAACCCCAACCAAGAAAAGAAACCCTAGCCAAAGAAATAAGCAAAAAAGATGTTTCATTTCAGCTAGTAAGGATAGGAGACACGTGTCACACTACAAAACAATCTGGGTAGATCCTCGGCTAAAAGCTGGTAATTAGCAAAAAGGTGTTAGTTAGCTCATATGGGCATGTCTTAATTTGCGTGCCCAGCATGTTGGAAATCCGCTTGCAAGCCTGACTAGACAACTAAGCTAGTTAGAATGAAGTACGAATGTAGACGTGAAATGCACATGCATGAACAAACCTTTTGAAGTGAGATGTGTCCCATCCTTGTACATTTCTTCATAGCAGACAGCCCATAAACAGAGAACATCCTAAAGCTAGATTGAGCATGTGGTACATGTACAATGTTGACAAGGAGAGCCAAACCTAAAAGTCTAGAATTCACAATCTCTCCCTTTGGCTTTCCTTGACAAAATACCCCAAGCCTAAAGCTAATTTCACTCACCCACCCTTAAGAAATGAATAAAGGAACAGATCCTGCAAAACAACGAATCTTGACAAGAACAAGTGAAGTTTTTATGGGTGACCAACTTTCAAGGTATTAAAACACAACTAAAAAGTTTCTCCCCCATTTTGTCATGGTAAGACAAAGTCAAGGCAGAATATCACATGTAATTTGAAATTTGTGGCAAATTACAATGCAAGAACAACAAAAGCCCAACGGATAAGGAATTAGCAATATATCGCATGAGCATGTCCAAGTAAATTGAAGCAACAAGAAAGAGCAGGTAAGTGACCCAACTCTCCCAAAAAGGATGCATGCAATGAAATTGAACTCCTTCAGAATTGATGCTCTTCATTAAAACACACTCCCTCATAAACCTAAATAATGACTTCATGTTTCTAACGAGGGACAGTGACTCAACAGAAAAAGAAGAGGTCCATTGACATACAAATTTGAGCATAAACATACACAAATGCACCGAAACAACCGAAAGTAGCTCATTAAGATTATAAAGATCTAGATAACAATTGAATTTTTGCACCAATAAAGTACAACAAAAGCACAATTCATGAAAGGGATAAGAAAAAGTAGTTGAATATCGATGCTTCCAAGAGATATTGATAAGACAAGTGTTTGACAAAATAATATGCAATGCAATTCTCAAGAGACAACTCTTCAAGGGCATACAAAGACAGTAATACAGAGATGAACACTTACTTATGATGCAATTGTGATGTGACAAGGTAAGGTTATATGATTGGTGAATCCATTGACCTTAAGAAACAACACTTCCTACATAATATGGACAAATGACAAGACTTGCAGAAGGCAAGGCATAAGCCTTGGAAGAAAAGCTAACTTTGGTGAAGAACTTTGAGTGAGGCACCAATGTGAGAAATGCCAAGGCCATTTGAATGAAGGTGAAATTTTGATGAATCACCATTGATTTTTTTCAGAGAATTTGATTCATGACCTATGGAGGGGGATCTTGAAGCACTATACATGACATTGCATGGAATGCCAAAATGAAGGGATTTTCCCATTTGCTAATATATCCTTTCATTTGAAGACGCCCCTTTCATATAACACTCTCCCATTTGAATTTTTGTTTTGATTTTGGGGAGAGGAAAAAAAGAAGAGAATTGGCACATGGTCCAGATTATAGAGTAAGTAAAGTCACTACCACTCAACTAGGACCAAAGCGACTTTAATTTCAAAAACACCCCTAGATTTGGATGATTGGGAAAATGATTTTTCGAATGCCATCTGAGAGAATTGGGAGAACCTTTGACATCACAGTGAAAAATTATCCAAGGCTAATCCACATATTACTAACAATGTATGATAGATAAGAGATGCATACAGAGAGAAAAATGAGATTATTTGATGATATAACTGTCTACACAAAAACATGCACGAAGACTAAAACAAAATATTCAACTCTTGGAAGCAAGGCTATACAACCTATTCAATTCATATCACAAAGACCAATAGATTGTCGATGATCTTCGTACCTTCAATTATCTAGGGCTTTAGTGAAGATGTCAGCTAGCTATTTTTCAGTTAGCACAATGGTTAAGGTAAGAATTTTACCTTCCATAAGATCTCTAATGAAATGATGCCTTATATCAATATGTTTGGTTCTTCAATGTTGGACAGGATTCTTGGAAATATCAATAGCACTTATATTGTCACAATAAACAAGAAAGTGGATTAAGAGATACCATAGTCACTGAGCATTTGCTTCTTCCACATTAATTGAGTGCAACAGCTTCCAGCAACAACATATTCAACCTCAGTTGTAAACAAAGAGCCACAGTTTTGCTTCTTGATGTACCAAGCTACCAGATTGTTCCTAACATAGAAAACTCCCCTAGAAGTACTTTTTTGATCATCAATGCACCCATCCCAATTGACATCACTATATCCAACCAAGTTGGTATTGGTGTCATGTGTATATTGTAGCCCAAAATCAGTAGTTCCACTAACATATTTGATAATCCTCTTAACAACCAATTGGTGAGACTCCTTAGGACAACTTTGAAACCGAGCACACACCCCAACTGCAATCAAATAGAGTAGGCTTCCAATCATGCTTCTATACAACGTTTGGTCAACATCTTTGCCACTCGAGTCCTTGTGAATTTTGGTACATGTACTCATTAGTGACCTAGCAGCTTTTGACAATTCAAGACCAAATTTCTTCCCTAAATTCTTGGCATACTTGGCTTGAGATATGACAATGCCATCCTTTTTTTGTTTGACTTAAAGTCCAAGAAAATAGTCTAGTTCTCCAACAAGGCTCATTTCGAACACACTGGTTATCATATCAATAAACCGCTTCACAAGAGAATCATAGGTGGAGCCAACAACAATATTATCTACATACACTTGAGTAATCACACCATGAGACTTCACATTCTTTACAAACTGTGTATGATGTGAAAATTAACTTGACACACAAATTAAACCCTATTGATGACAATTGTAGTAAAGATGCAAGTAGGGATCGTTCTAAACCGGGGATTAACTAGGGATGCTAATCAACACAAATAAGACTCAAAAACGTAAAAACAAAGTTTAAAACACTAAACTAGACTCAAAGAATGCAAGACTAAATTCTAAAACACTAAAACAACTCAAAAGACTCAAAACAGCACAAAAACACTCAAAACTGCCTAAAAACACAAACTGGGCAGTTTTGAACTCTAAACACTACTTTGGACGAAAATAGACTTTAACTTGACTCAAGACACTTAAAAACACAAATCAAAACAGATTTTAACTAATATGACTCAACAAGTAAAGGGGGGTTTGTTTTTGAACGAATTTGAAAACAAAACAAGAAACTTAAAGTACTTAATGAAATCTGCACGAAATTGGGGACTTAGATGGGTGAATGGCTAGTTAGAGGGATCCTTATCCACACATAAACATATGCATACAACTTGATTCCCAGTTACTCTTTCGATAAACCATGAATGACAATGTTCCAAATTAATTGTATAGAACTAATTAATTCTCAGATTTCCCTAAGTTCATTGAATTGAATGGATAACGCATCACAACCAAATTATTCTTATCAAGTTCCCTAACTATGGAATACGCATGATAGAGATACATATCAAAGATCATTAAGTTCCATGGAAATCATAAACATTGACAAGGCATTCATAACTATGGAATACGCATGTTAATCCAGCCTAGGGTTTACTTAACATGATTGTGACTAGCAACCTTTACTACTTGTGAATATAAGTTCATAACGATTAGGTGAAATTCCCTTATATCCTAGCATCAAATTTATGCATGCAAATCAAGTGTCGACCCCCAACCCACATACATAAACAAGTTCTTAATAAGCACAGAAAAGTAAACCACATTCATACTTTATGAAATCGTAACTGGAGTGAATCAAATCATAAGAAACATATATTCATGGCTTCAAATTCCCCCTCTAACTAATAGGGGTTTAGTTCCTCATGACAGCAATTAAACAAAGAAAACTAAATTGAAACATTGAAAACAAGGATAGACAACACCTAAGAACGCTCCAGCAATAGTCACGACTTAGAGTAGCACCTTCTCCTTCCTTCCTTGAATAGCTGCGGCACAAGAGGGGTGGATGATATGGCACGGCAGGGGGTAGGGGATGATTTCTGGCGTGAATGGTTGTGTATGGAGGGTGGTGTAGAATTCGTATGGATGGGGGGTGTGCACGGCAAAGGGTGTTTTAATATATATAGGCACCAAAAACCCTAAGTGAATCAGATTGGGACTTCTAGAAAACCAAATCCATCCAGAAATAGGCTCAAAACAATCAGATTTCCAATGGGAAAGGGCCTAAGGTGCGGCAGATTAGGATAAGGTGGGATAAGGCTTCTAGAAAGCCTTGCAAGGCAAGGAAATCAGGTTTTCTGGAAAGCTAGGTGCGGCAAGGCCTTTAGGGTTCTAGAACTTTAATTTAAATGTCCCCCAATCAGAAAATAAACCCTCATTGTACCAGAAATTGAATTAGAAAAGGATTAGGATAGGATAAGGTTTGTTAAGATAAGATAAGGATTGGATAAGATAAGATAAGATAAGGTTGTTTGGATAATGTTTTGGATAATCCTCCTTCTTTTGAGCTGATTCCTTATCTTCAATGATTTGAATTTATTTCTCCAACCTTGAAACATATTCCCAACTCCATTTAAACTCCAAATTCGTCCATCTTCATGCCCATTGCTTGTGCTATCCATTCCATGCCCAGATTTGCTCTAAAATGCTCCAAAATGCATCTTTTTGCCAACTTTGCTTCTTGGACCTAAAAACACACGAAAATGACTTTAAACACTATACTAAGCAACAAATAGCTAAGCAAATGCAAGGAAACACACTAACTAAATAGCATAAATATGCTCCTATCAGTGTATTGTCAATTGAGCCATGTGTGTAACCATGAGCAAGAAGATGAGAAGATAACCTGTCATACCAAGCACAAGGAGCTTGCTTGAAACCATAAGAGCCTTCCTTAGTTTGTATACACCGTTAGGATTGTGAGGATCTTCAAAGCCTTTAGGTTGTTCCAAGTAGACTTCTTCATTAAGATATCCATTAAGGCGGTTTTGACATCCATTTGAAATATCTTTAACTTTAAATGGCAACCAATAGCACAAAGAAGTCTGAAAGATTCAAGACGAGCAACATGAGCGAAGGTTTCATCAAAATCAACACCTTCGAGTTGAGAGTATCTTTGAGCCATAAGCCTGGCCTTATTTTTGATCACATTTCTTGACTCATTTGACTTGTTCTTGTAAATCCATTTTCTGCCAATAACATTAGTGTTCAATAGACGATCAATAAGGGACCAAACTTTATTCCTCTCAAACTGATTCAGCTCTTCCTGCATAGCCAAGATCCATTCTTCATTAGTTAAAGCATCTTTAATATTCTTGTGCTCAATCTGGGAGATATAGCAAATATTTGTGACTTCATCAGCTATTTGTCTTTGAGTTCTAACGCTTATGTCAATCGGACCCACAATTTCTTCATCACGATAACCTCTGGCCCACTTCGGTTTATCATTGAATAGAACACGAGAATCTTGATCAATGCTTGATTCACTCTCACTGTCACTTTCTGACACCACACTTGGCTCAACAAAAGCATCACTGTTATCCTTAGAGGGAAATAACACATCATCATTTCCAGCTGCCAAAGAGGGATGAACATCAGTGTCATCAATCTTGGCATTTATAGACTCCATGATGGTTTTTGTTCTCAGATTGTAAACTTTATAAGCTTGACTTGTGTTGGAGTACCCCAAGAAGATTCCTTCATCACTCTTAGTATCAAAATTTGCTAGATGTTCTCGATCACGTAGAATGTAGCAACACACTCCCAAAGACTTTGAAATACTTTACCATTGGCTTCTTACCCCTCCAGAGTTCAAAAGGTGTCACATTAGTGCCAACTCTGAAAAACATCAATTTGAGATGTAGCAAGCAGTGTTCATGGCCTCAGCGCAAAAGTGTTTTGCCATGTTTTTGCTATTAAGTAGCACCTTAGTCATCTCTATCAAAACACGATTTTTTCTTTCCACTACACCATTTTGTTGAGGGGTGATTGGAGCAAAAAATTCATGCTTGATGCCGTTTGATGAACAACAATCATCAAAGTAAGCATTCTCAAATTCGGTTCCATGATCAGTTCTGATTCTAACTAGAACATGATGGCTAGACAGAGATTCATTCAACATTAACTGTTGAAAGGTATCAAATTTTTCCCTTAAAAAGCATACCCAAGTGAATCTAGAGTAGTCATCCACAATTACCGAGATGTACTTCTAGCCACTAAGAGATAAGGTTTGAATTGGTCCAATGAGATCCATATGAATCAATTAAAGAGGCTTAGTTGTTCCAATGTCAGTCACTTTCTTGTGAGCCACCCTAGATTACTTTCCTAATTGACACGATCCATAAACATAGGAGTCAGAAATAGAAAGAGGTGGTAGCCCTTTCACAACCTCATGTTTGGACAATTTCTTGTGGTCTTTGAAGTTCACATGCTCAAGTCTCTTATGCCATAATACACTAGCTTCATAAATAGCTTTGTTGCACTTAGAGTATTCAACAACTTTAGAGACATCAAGAATGTAGTAATTGTCTTCAGATCTCGGGAGAACAAGCAAGTTATTTCCCTGTTCATCCACAATCTGACAACCTCTTTTTGAAAAGCACACTTCATCAACCACATCATCACACAACTGGCTAATGCTAATGAGATTTGACTTCAACCCATCAACATAGTAAACATTTTCAAGCTTAGGTAATCCAGGGATCTTGACATCACCTTTTCCTGTGATTTGAGACTTGTCCCCACTGCCAAACACAACACCCCCACCAATAAAAAGCATAAGAGATGAGAAAGCCTCTTTGTGTCCAGTCGTGTGACAAAAGCACCCTATGTCAAGATACCACACATTTGGTTTGGTAGCTACTAGAGCATTTAGAACAACAAAGCACCTGTTGGATACTTTATGAACTCACTTGGAGCGAGTCCTCACCCTTTACATACTGGATGACTGTACTAGTTGAGCAATTCTGTTAACTTCATTGACCAGTCGATCAAAATGATTCTTCAAAGAATCATTCTTCCTAGAGTGATGTTTCCTACACTTCGGACGAATGTGACCCAATTCACCACAGTGATAAGATGTGGGAATAAATCTTGACTTTGAGCTTGGATTGACTTTAGGTGCCACATGAAGAGATTCTCTCACAAATCTTGATTTGGTACCCATCGAGCTTGAGCCATTTTCCACGTAACCAAGGCCACTTTTGTCACCATGAGGTTTCCCACGGCTTAGCATCTTGTCAATGTTTTCAGCTCAAATGGTAAGATGAATAACCCTGTCATTTGCCTCATTCAACTCAAGTAGTTGTTTCCGATTAGCCTCATGATACATAACGTTATTTTCTTTCAACACATGAATTTGATTCATTAAGTTTTCTTGAGATTCCAGCAATTTTTAAACTTGAGCTTCAAGAGTAAAGATAACATCATTTTTTTCTTCTTTGTCATCATAACGAGAATCCTTCTCATTATGCTCCTCAATATATGCCTCAAGATAACCAATCTTTTCATCCAGTTCAGATCTGACTAGACGAAGAGACTTGTTTTCTTTTTGCAAGTCAACAACCTTGTTGGACAGCTCAATCTTTTTCACTTTTGTAGTACAAGTCTCATAAAAAAAAGCATCATACTTGATGCATAATTCATCATAAGTCATCTCTTCATTCTCTTTATGCACAAGATCATTATCACTTAAAGGCACTTCCTCCATTGGAGCAACAAAAGCAACAATTTTTTCTTCATTATCTGATGACTCATCAGAATCCACAAACCCTTCACCTTCACTTTCACTCCAAGTAGCCATCATTGCTTTGTCACTTTTCTGACTTGATTCCCTATCGTTTGCACACACAGCAGCATGATGTCCACTACCACCACAAGAAAAACATAGACCAGATTCTCCAGATAAGGATTTGACCCTTCTACTTGTGAACTTTCCCTGTTTTCTACCAAAAGTGAACTTTCCATGAGATTGGTACTTTGAGTTTTCAGATGACTCCCCAACCTTTTTGATCTCCATTGCTTTATTGTTTAGAAATTTTCTGAACTAGTTGACAAACAAGGCAACATCATCTTTTGGAGCTTGGTCACACGGGACATTGACAATCTTTGCATTTTCAACACTGTGAAGAGCAACATCACTCTTTTCTTGGCATCATCCTTTTCCAAATCTAGCTCCATTTCATAAGTGATAAGCTTACCCACTAGTTTTCCAAGTTTGATCTCATTCAAATCTTGCAATTCTTGAATGGTAGCCTTCTTAGCTATGAATCTCTTATGTCAAGGATCTCAAGATCTTTTGAACAATGGTAGTTTCATCAATAGGTTTGCCCAACCCTAAAGCTTCATTAGTTAACATTTCAATTGTTTCATAGAAAGCCAAGAAGGTCTCAGATTCTTTCATCCTCAAGTCCTCAAACTTTGAAAGAGTCATTTGAAGTTTGAGATCACTCACCTGTTTATCTCCTTCATGAAGAATTCAAAGCTTGTCCCAAGCTTGCTTAGCCGTTGTGTAATATCAAATATGTGCAAATTGAGTTGGAGAAATGACAGTGACAATGGCATTTCTTGCTTTTTTGTTTGCCATGGCAGAAGAAACTTCACAGGAGACCATTCTCCTTTAGATTTAACCACAGATTCACCATTTATATTTCTTGACGGGGTTTTCCATTCCAGGGTATGATAATCAACATCAATTAAGTCATGAAATCACTCTATGTATATCTATAAAAAAAAAATGGAGGAATATTACAAGATGTACCAACATGATCACGGTCCATGGTGAGATTCCACCCAATACCAGTAAATCCCAGAGATCATTCTATGTCTATCTACAACAAGGCTCTGATACCAATTGAAATTGGTGCCAAATGGAATACCTTGTATATAAAAATCATAATCTGCTGGAATGACTAGTCAAGTTTACTAGTCAACTAAGATAGATTTGTTAGTCGATAAATCAAAGATTTAATAACCAATTTGAAATACCAAAAGCTATCCTAGTCAACATGACCTCAATTCGTTCCAAGTTATTAATGTGTCAAGTGAGCAAGATTGTGAGTGCATACTAATTAAATACTCAAGTGATACATGTAGCATGGAGGTATGTGAGATATGTGGCACACTATAAATAACTTTCAACACAAAATGTTTTTGGCCGGAAAAACCCACCTCTAGGTTAAAAAACTGGTGACTCTCCACTGAAATTGGTACCAAGTGGAATATCTTGTATATAAAAATTATAATATGCTGGACTGACTAGTCAAGACCTCTAGTCAACTAAGATAGATTTGTTAGTTAATAAATCAATGATTTAATCACCAATTTCATTTCCCAAAAACTATCCTAGTAAACTAGGCTGTAGTTCATTGCAAGTTATTAATGTGTCAAGTGAGCGTGACTATGCGAACACACCATTTAAATGTTCAAGAGATATATGTACCATGTAGGTGTATGTGAGATGTATGACACAAACTGATCAAAAAAGATTAAGGGCGGAGATCTGATAATCAATAGAAAGCTCTCAAGAAGCCCATGTGGGCAGCTCTTAATTTGCCTGCCGAGCCAGCTAGAAATTAGCGAGCAATTCTGACTAGACAACAACACTAAACAGGATGCACATAAAATATAGACATGAAATGTACATGCATGACCAAACCTTTTGAAGTGAAGTGAGCCACGTCCTTGAACGATTAAACCCAGTAGCAGCAGCCCATAATCAGAGAATGTAGTCTAAAACTAAATTGAACATGTGGTACACAAATACAATATTTGACAAGGAAAACCAAATACTTAAGATGTCATCCTTTTCTTGTTTTACTTGAAGTCCAAGGAAGTGGTTTAATTCACCAACCAAGCTCATCTTAAATTCACTTGTCATCATATTGATAAATTGTTTCATAATAGAATCATAAGTAGACCCAACAAATATCTCATCCACATACACTTGAGCAATCACAACATGAGATTTAACCTTCTTAACAAAGAAAGTTTTATCAACAGAGCCATGAGTATAACCATGATTAAGAAGATGAGAAGACAACCTGTCATACCAAGCATGTGGGGCTTGTTTAAGGCCGTAGAGAGCTTTCCTCAATTTGTGCACCCCATCTCAATTTGTACACCCCATCTAGCTTGTACGGGTCCTCAAAGCCCTTAGGTTGTTCAACGTAGACTTCCTCATTAAGATATCCATTAAGGAATGTTGTTTTGACATCCATTTGAAAAAGCTTGAACTTTAAATGGCATACAATAGCACGGAGAAGTCTGACAGATTCAAGACGAGCAATAGGAGCGAAGGTTTAATCAAAATTAACACCTTCAAGTTGAGAGTATCCTTAAGCTACAAGTCTGGCCTTATTTCTGATCACATTTCATGACTCATCAGACTTGTTCTTGTAAATCAATTTAGTGCCAATAACGTTAGTGTTCTATGGACGATCAACAAGGGACCAGCCTTCAATCCTCTCAAACTGATTCAGCTCTTCTTGCATGGCTATGATCCATTCTTCATTAGTTAGGGCATCTTTTATATTCTTGGTCTCAATCTGGGAGACATAGCAAACATTTGCAACTTCTAATGCCTTTGTCAATCGAACCCATAATTTCCTTGTCACAATGACCTCTGGCCCACTTCAGTTTATCCTTTAATAGGACACGAGAATCTTGATCAGTGCTTGATTCACTCTCATTGTCACTTTCTAACACGATACTTGACTCAACAGAAGCATCACCGTTATCTTCAGCAGAGGGAAATAACACATCATCACTTCCAGCTACTAAAGAAAGAGGAACATCAGTGTCATCAATCTTGACATTTATGGACTTGATGATGGTATTTGTCCTCAGATTGTAAACTTTATAAGCCCGACTTGTGTTGGAGTACCCCAAGAAGATTCCTTCATAACTCTTAGTATCAAATTTTGCTAGATGTTCTCGATCACATAGAATGTAGCAACACACTCCCAAAGACTTTGAAATACCTTACCATTGGTTTCTTACCCCTCCAGATTTCATAAGGTGTCACATTAGTGCCAGGTCTGAGAAACACTCGATTTGAGATGTAGCAAGCGGTGTTCATGGCCTCGGCCCAAAAGTGTTTTGCCAAGTTTTTGCTGTTAAGTAGCACCTTAGTCATCTCTATCAAAACACGGATTTTCCTTTCCACTACACTATTTTGTTGACGGGTGATTGAAGCAGAAAATTCAGGCTTGATGCCGTTTGTTGAATAGAAATCATCAAAGTGAGCATTCTCAAATTCGGTTCCATGATTAGTTCTGATTCTGACTAGAGAATGATGGCTAGGCAGAGATTTATTCAACATTACTTTGTACACAATGAGGAATTGTTAAAAGGTATTAGATTTGTCCCTTAAAAAGCATACCCAAGTGTCCTTTAAAAAGCATACCCAAGTGAATCTAGAGTAGTCATCCATAATTACCAAGATGTACTTGTTGCCACCAAGAGATAAAGTCTGAATTGGTCCAACAAGATCCATATGAATCAATTGAAGAGGCGTAATTGTTCCAATGTCAGTCACTTTCTTGTGAGCCATCATAGATTGCTTTCCCAAATGATATGATTCACAAACATAGGAGTCAGAAACAGAAAAAGGTGGCAGCCTCCTTACAACCTCATGTTTGGACAACTTCTTAAGGCCTTTGAAGTTCACATGCCCAAGTCTCTTATGCCACAATACACTAGTTTCATGAACAGGTTTGTGGCACTCGAAGTATTCAGCAACTTTAGAGGCATCAAGAATGTAGCAATTGTCTCCAGATCTCAGGAGTACAAGCAAGTTCTTTCCATGTTCATCCATGATCCGGCAACCTCATTTTGAGAAACACACTTCATCTGCCACATCATCACACAACTGGCTAATGCTAACGAGATTTAACTTTAACCCATCAACATAGCTAACATTTTCAAGCTTAGGTAATCTAGGGATCTTGACATCACCTTTTCCTGTGATCTGAGACTTGTCCCCACTACCAAACGCAATACCACCACAAATAAAAGAAGCAAGAGATGAGAAAGCCTTATTGTCTCCAGTCATGTGACGAGAGCACCCACTATCAAAATACCACACATTTGGTTTGGTAATAGATAGAGCATTTAGAACAACAAGGCACCTGTTTAAGACCTTCTATTCCCACTTTGAACTCTGCTGAATATTTGTAGATGAAGAAGAATGAACAAGCTGAGCAATTATGTTGACTTCGATGACCAGACGATCCACCTGACCCTTCATCAAATTAGTCTTTCCAGAGTGCAATTTTCTACATTTTGGACGAATGTGCCCCACTTCACCACAGCGATGACACGTAAGAACATATCTTGTCTTTGGACATGGTTTGACTTTATGAGATACAGGCCTAGATTCTCTCACAATGTTTTTTTTGGTGGGGATAGAAATTAAGCCACTTTCTACATACCCAAGACCACTTTTTGTCACCGTGTAGTTTCCCAATACTCAGCATCATGTCAATTTTTTCAGCCCCAATAGTAAGACGAATAACTTTATCATTTGCCACATTCAGCTCAAGTAGCTATTTCCTGTTTGCCTTATGATACATCACATTATTTTCTTTCAACATATGAATTTGATTCATCAAGTTTTCTTGAGATTCGAGTAAGTTTTGAACCAGAGCTTCAAGAGTAGTAATAACATCATCATTTTCAACTTTGTCATTGCTATTAGAAATGTTATCATTCAGCTCCTCAACATGGGCCTCAAGATAACCAATCTTTTCATCCAGTTCAGTTCTGACTAGACGAAGAGACTTGTTTTCTTGCTGTAATTCAACAATCTTCTTAGACAGCTCAATCTTCTCGACTTTTGTAGTACAAGTCTCATAAAAAAGTCTATCATACTTAATGCACAATTCATTGTAAGTCATCTCCTCATTGCCATTCAGTACGGAGTCATCATCACTTAGAGACACTTCCTTAATTGAAGCAACAAATGCAATAACTTTTTCTTCATCCTCTGACGACTCATCAGAATGCACAGAACCTTGATCATTGTTACCACTCGAAGTAATCGTCATTGCCTTCTCGCGCTTTTGACCAAGGAGTTTGGTGTTACCATAATCAGCAGCACGATGCCTAGTTCCTCCACAAGCAAATGTTATGTTCGTAAATTCGCTATTATATATATAATAATTCTCCTTGTTTACATCTTTGTTTTACTCTTCTATATAGGTTTTACATTATATTTGTGTTTTGTAGGTTGTAACAAGCAAAGAGTGCAGAAGGAGCTAAAAACAAGGCTTTTACAATCCTATGTCATCAGCACAGCCTCTACAAATCAGCTGAGTTCGTGGGTTAAACTGTATTGACTTGGGAAGAACCAGGAGATGTGCCATATATGCTTGGAAAGCTACGGATTTCTATTTTCCGTAGAATTTTACGGTTCATGAATATCATTTTTCTAGAGGGAGTTATGGCAGTTGGCAGTTTTAGTACATGAAGGTCAGGCTATGCGCGAATACAAAGTTTTCTACAATTGTTATTAACCTGGCAGATTAAAGGAAGATTAAAATTCCTATTTATTAGGAGTTTTAACTAGTTGGAAGAAGCCAAAAAGTCTGGAAGGGAATAATTAAGAAGACTAAAAAGATGGGACATTAAAGCCCATTGAATTGGAATGAAAAAAAGAAGGCGAATTGCCTTGTCGGTTACAACTAGAAGGGGAATGAAGGAGGATCCCTAATCAGACCAGTAGGGGGGTGAAAGATATAAAAAACAGAGAAAGAACAACCCACGGCAAAAGGCAGAAAAAGGAAGGACCAGAGGACCGTTCTGTAATTCGTCATTGAAGAGTTTCTTCTTGTCCTTTTACTTCCTGTTTTGTTTGTCTTTGCTGCCCATTTAGATTATGAGTAACTAAATTTCATAGTTGGGACTTGGTTGAAGTCCTAATCATGTTTCCTTGAGTATTTTCGATACACTTTTGTTACAAGACAATTTGTTGATGCTTTAGTGATTAATTCCAGTTTTAATTCCAATCTTATTGAGTTGTTTTATGATTGATCACCATAAAATAGTTTTGTAATTGAGTTCGTTACATGGGTAAATTTGGATGATCGAGTCTTATACCTATGCCGAGTAACAAGAGAACTAGTTACGGTTCTTGGAATTAATTATCACGAATAACCGGAATAGATACCATGTTCTAGGATTCGTGTGTTTGTCGATTTCCATTGTATTATGCTTTCTCAGAGTGAAATTTAGTAGATACCATGCTAAATACTTCGAGAATGAAAAGTGTTAGTGTAAACACCCATGCCTAATTCGTTGTTTAGGGAAATTAATAACTTAAAAAGTAGATACCATGCCTTTAGGTTCACAAACTTTAAGCATCAAAAATCTGTTTTGTATGATCGTGTGTATCGGTTGCTTAGGCGAAAAAGGTTAGAGATGGAAACCAACGTCCTAACCATTCAAACATCGTTTCCAAAACCCTTAATGCGAATTACTTTTATTTGCCTACTTTCCTTATATTGTGTTTTTATGACATCTCAAATTATTTTGTTAAACCTTTACTTGCATATTTGCTAGTTTTGTAAATTAATTAATTGAAGTTGTTAGGAATCATACTCCAGATACATATTAGTGCAATCGTCGTGGGAATGATCTCATACTTGCTTTCTATACTATATGTTTGATCTTGTGCACTTGCGAGTTTAAAACGTGCTTTTAGTAGCTTAATACTTAGGTTGCTAAATGCATAACAAGTTTTTGGCGCAGTTGCCGGGGATTGTCCCCTGATCGGTGTCTAGAATTTGTATTTCTAATGTCAATTTTTTTCCTTCTCTTCTTAGTTAGTTGTAGTTTAGGAGATATCATTTTTATTTTAATTTCTTTTAGTTATTTATCATTTTTATAATCTTGTTGCATAATCTTTTGTGCGTAGTTTCTAAAGTTTCTTTGTTGGTTTTGCAATGCATGCATCCATCTAGCGGTTATTCCTATTGATCACGAGCTTGAGTGTACTCGACGCAATTTGAAACAAGCGCGTATGCAGCGAGTTAAGTCCAAACCATTAATGGCTGACGAAATAGTCAATCCTAAAGTCCCAATGCAGGATAAGTTCCAGCATAAGAACATCGAATTTCCATCTTGTATTGCCTTCCAACCTAATGTTGAAGGGAACATGCATCTATCACCGTAGCTGCTTAGTATGGTTCCCCATTTTAGTGGCAAAGCAGAGGATGATCCTCATCTTCACTTGACAGATTTCTTTGATCTTTGCAGAACACAAGGCTTTTAAGGCCTTACTCCCGAGCAAATCAGGTTAATTTTGTTCCCATTTTCATTGAAATCTAATGCTAAATTGTGGTATAATTCTTTGCAACCAGGATCATTTCAATCATGGGAGCAGTTGGTAACCAAGTTCTTGAAAGAGTTTTTTCCTGCCCGAAAGACCAAGCAACTGAAAAGGGAGATTGAGCTTTTCCAACAAAAGGATGGAGATTTATTCATTGAAGCTTGGAAGGACTTTAAGAACAAGCTTCTTAAGTGTCCAACTCATAACATGCCCAAAGATGATTAGGTACAAGCTTTGTATGAGGGTTTAAATGATACTAATAAAGCTATTGTTGATTCAGCTTGCAATGGGATCCTGATGAAAAAAAGTGGTGAAGAAGCCATTGAAATTTTCAAAGAGTTGAGTGAGAATTCACAACAATTCTCAACGAGAGGAAGAAGCACCATAAGGAGACAAGGAGTTTATGAAATTAATACCAATGATGGTGTGCACGCAGAGATGGAAGCCATGAATACAAAGATTGACATGCTTGTTAAAGCCATGTCTTCCCTTAGTGGCAAACAAGCTTCAAGAACTAAGGTATGTGTTATTTGTTCTCATTCTGATCATACAACTGAAACATGTCCTATGTCTTCTTTTATAGATCAGGAGCATGCAAATTATGTGGGACAAGGAAATTACCATAAAAAAACAATCCATTCTCTAATACATACAATCAAGGGTGGAAGCTTCACCCCAATCTTTCGTGGAGGAATGGACAGAACGGTCAAAACCCACAAGAGCAACAAATGAATTACCAACAAGGGAGCAACATTCAAGCTCAACCAAAAGTGCAACAACAGACCCAAGAACCCAAAAACCTAGACTTTGAAAGCACTGCAGTTCAACTTTTGCAACAACAACAACAAACAAGTAGCCAACAGGGTCAAGCTATTCAAAAGTTAGAAGTGCAAATGGGGCAAATGGCTAAAGAATTGAGTGAAAGAAAGAAACGAGAGTTCCCATCACAAACTATACCCAACCCTAGAGGTCAAGAGGAGCTTCAAGCCATTACAGTCCTGAGGAGCGGTAAAGTTGTTGACAACAAAGTGGGAGTAGACGATAAAGAACCAGAGTCTGAAGTTGTGGGTGCATCACCAACAAAAGCAATGGCTTCCAAGAAGGTAAGTGAGAAGGAGAAGGTGATATTGCCACCCTTCCCTCAAAGGTTAGTCAAGCAAAAGAAAGAACAACACTTACTTGATATTTTTTAAACTCTTCGGAAAGTAGAAATCAATATTCATTTACTTGATGCTATTAAGCAGATTCCATCTTATGCTAAATTTTTAAAGGATTGTTGTACTCACAAAAGAAAGTTTCAGGAACATGAGAAAGTTGCATTAACCGAAGAAGTAAGCACAGTTTTGTTGAGAAAGTTACCTCCTAAACTAAAAGATCCAGGGAGTTTTACCATACCTTGCATTATTGGAAATTATCATTTTGATAAATCTTTGGGTGATTTGGGTGCAAGTGTTAATCTAATCCCTTTCTCCATTTTTAAAAATTTAGGTTTAGGGGATTTGAAGCTAACATCGGTTTCTTAGCAACTTGCAAATCGATCAATCAAATACCCGAGAGTAATTATTGAAGATGTTTTAATCCGGGTTGACAAATTAATCCTCCCTACTGATTTCTTGATTTTAGATATTGAGGAAGATAGGGAAGTTCCAATCATATTGGGTCGTCCATTCTTGGCCACTGCACGTACATTGATTGACGTTGAGAAAGGCACTCTTACCATGCGCATTGGCGATGAGGCAACTGAATTTAAAGTATTTGGAGCAACTCAAGATCTGCAAGAGACTAGTAAATGTTACATGATTGTCTCTGTTTATGAAGATTCATTATCTCTTCTTATTGAGTCATCCAAAAGGCCTTCTAGCAACCACCGGTTGGCTAATGAAGGAAAATCAAGTTCAATCATCAAAGATCTAGGGTGGTGGAACAAGAGATTCGTGAACAAGAATAAATTTGATGTGTTCCCCCATTTTAATGATCCGCTGTCTTCAACTTAATTCGAAGATGGAGAGCTTGCTAGTTTAATTCTTATGGAGATTAATGATTGCATCTATCCAGCTAAGTCTCTCTACTTTCTCTTTTACTTTTGTTTTCATTTAATTTGTTTTGTTAGGTTGTTAAATTGTTCTTTCTTTTCCCTATTATTTGTTTGTCCATTCTAAATACTAGTTTATCTTACAACATTGAGGACAATGTCGATTTTAAGTTTGGGGGAAGGGAAAACAATTCAAAAAAAGGAAAAAAATTGTTCTGAGTCGCTTTCCGAACATCTATGATGCCATTGAGTTAATTTATGAGATGACTTCTCTACGAATTTGCCATCACTGCGTATTTCTTTGCATCCTTCACTTGATAGCATGACCTAAACATGATTTTTTTTTTGGAAAACTTTGAATGCACGTAGCCATGGTTGATATGATGTGTTGTGGTCGAGATAAATATATGTAAACACTTGTGGAGACGTGCATAATCCTTGTGAGCTTTTAAGCCTATTATATGATTGAACCATTATGCTCAATCACATTTGTTCTTGTGTGTATGATCTCAATTTTTTACATGCATCTCTAGAACTTGCTTTATACCATTCGAAATGTATATCAATTCATGTAACAAACTTGGAAATAATATAGGCATTTGTTTCTTTCGTTTGAGCCTTTCTAGCCAACACTTATTCTTATTATCCCTAGTTAACCCATTTGAGCCTAAATAATCCTTGTTGTTCATGAAACTGTGTATGCTTTTAACCATAAACCCTAATATATATTTGATCCTACCTTATTCTTGGGAATTGGGAAAGCATGTTTTAAAGAGCGTTTTGAATGTTACGTTTATTGTGAAATAATGTGATGAAAGGTGCATGTTTGGTGTTTGTTCTAGGTGGAATGGAGCTGAAAAAAAATATTAAAAAACAAGAAGAAAAAAAAACAGCAAAAAAAAAAAAAAAAAAAAAAAGAAAAGAGAGAGAAATATGTGTTTCGTGAGTTCAAATTGGTGGTGTAGAGAAGGATTTGATGAGAGTGTTTAAGTTTATGTTCTTATATAAATTGTATTGCAAAACATCTCTTAATTCATTTTATGCTCTATTATTCTACAAGATCGTTGTCTTATCCGTATTCTTTCTTTCTTCAACCTTGACCCTCGGCCCCATTACGACCTAGATTAAGACCTTTGATTCAAGAAGTTATGTGAGTTGATCGTGGAGTCGAGGTGGACAAGCAAGCATATAGAGGCATGTTTTATGAGATCACTTGAGTGAAATACTTTATACCAGAAATTATGAGTGAGACACATGAGTACTTACCCTGTAAGGGGTTGAAACGAATTTTGCATATGCCTTATTTAGATTGCAGTGCATTGTATTGACATTTGGCTATCACACACTACATTTTAAGCAAGCTATATCTAGAGTGTTCCTATCTTGTGAAGGAAGGTTAAGAATATGCATATTATTGTAAATTTTGACCCAAGTCATGTCCAAGAGTTAACCTTTTGAGAGTATTGTTCGGAAAGATTAGTGTCAGCATTCATCATTGTTTTGCTTGAGGACAAGCAAAGGTTAAGTTTGGGGGAATTTGTTATGTTCGTAAATTCGCTATTATATATAATAATAATTCTCCTTGTTTACACCTTTGTTTTACTCTTCTATATAGGTTTTACATTATATTTGTGTTTTGTAGGTTGTAACAAGCAAAGAGTGCAAAAGGAGCTAAAAAAAAGGCTTTTACAATCCTATGTCACCAGCACAGCCTCTGCAAATCAGCTGAGTTCGTGGGTTAAACTGTATTGACTCGGGAAGAACCAGGAGATGTGCCATATATGCTTGGAAAGCTACGGATGTCTATTTTCCGTAGAATTTTACAGTTCATGAATATCATTTCTCTAGAGGGTGTTATGGAAGTTTTAGTACATGAAGGTCAGGCTATGCGCGAATACAAAGTTTTCTACAATTGTTATCAACCTGGCAGATTAAAGGAAGATTAAAATTCCTATTTATTAGGAGTTTTAACCAGTGGGAAGAAGCCAAAAATTCTGGAAGGAAATAAATAAGAAGACTAATAAGATGGGACTTGAAAGCCCATTGAATTAGAATGAAAAAAAGAAGGCGAATTGCCTTGTCGGTTACAACTAGAAGGGGAATGAAGGAGGATCCCTAATCAGACCAACAGGGGGGATGTGAGATATAAAAAACAAAGAAAGAACAACCCACGGTAGAAGGGAGAAAAAGGAAGGACCAGAGCACCGTTATGCAATTCGTCATCGAAGAGTTTCTTCTCCTTTTACTTCCTGTTTTGTTTGTCAGTGCTGCCCATTTAGATTATGAGTAACTAAATTTCATAGTTGGGACTTGGTTGAAGTCCTAATCATATTTCCTTGAGTATTTTCGATGCACTTTTGTTACAAGACAATTTGTTGATGCTTTAGTGATTAAATCTAGTTTTAATTCCAATCTTATTGAGTTGTTTTATGATTGATCACCATAGAATAGCTTTGTAATTGAGTAAGTTACATGGGTAAATTTGGATGATCGAGTCTTGTACCTATGCCGAGTAACAAGAGAACTAGTTACGGTTCTTGGAATTAACTATCACGAATAACCGGAATAGATACCATGTTCTAGGATTCGTGTGTTTGTCGATTGCCATTGTATTATGCTTTCTCGGAGTGCAACTTAGTAGATACCATGCTAAATACTTCGAGAATGAAGAGTTAGTGTAGACACCCATGCCTAGTTCGTTGTTTAGGGAAATCAATAGCTTAAAGTGTAGATACCATGCCTTTAGGTTGACAAACTTTAAGCATCAAAAAACTGTTTTGTATCATCGTGTGTATCGGTTGCTTAGACGAAAAAGGTTAGAGATGGAAACAAAGTCCTAACCGTTCAAACATCGTTTCCAAAACCCTTAATGCCAATTACTTTTATTTGCCTACTTTCTTTATATTGTGTTTTTATGACATCTCAAATTATTTTGTTAAACCTTTACTTGCATATTTACTAGTTTTGTAAATTAATTAATTTAAGTTGTTAGGAATCATACTCTAGATACATATTAGTGCAATGCTCGTGGGAATGATCTCGTATTTGCTTTCTATACTATGTGTTTGATCTTGTGCACTTGCAAGTTTAAAACGTGCCTTTAGTAGCTTAATACTTAGGTTGCTAAATGCATAATAGCAAAGCAGGGACCAGATATCCTTGACCATTTTTTCACTTCCTCTACCAAGCCCTTTGTGTTTTATTCGAGTAGCTAGTTTCTCCCGACTGGTTGTTGATTCACCAAGCTATTTAGGATCCTTCCCTTTGTTTTTTAGAATTCTTCTGAAATGCTTGACAAACAGTGCAAGATCATCAACAGAGGATTGTCCACACAATTCACTAACAACTTCACTATTCTTAACACTTTGGAGGGCCACTTCTTTTCTCTTTTTGGAGTCACTTTCATCCATATCAAGCTCTATCTCATAAGTGATGAGTTTCCCAACCAATTTTCCAAGCTTGATTTCATTTAGGTCCTGAAACTCTTGAATGGCAGTCTTCTTTGCATGAAATCTCTTGAGTAAAGATCTCAAAATCTTTTGAACAACTGTTGTTTCATCAATAGGCTTTCCTAATTGAGAGGAGCATATTTATGCAACTTAGTTAACTTGTTTTCTTGCATTTATGTTTTTAGTTCCTAGTTATTTTAGTATTTTAAGCTATTTTCGTGTGTTTGTAGGTCCAAAGGGCTAAAGAGGCAAGAAAGTGCATTTTACTGCATTTTGGAGCAATTTTGGGCTTGGAATGGATAGCACATGCATGGAGCAAGGTGGATGGACGAATTTGAAGACCAAAAGAGGCTAGGAATGTGCTACAAATCTGGAGAAATTAATTCAAGAAAAAGGAAGATAAGGAATCAGCAAGAAAGAAGGAATGTTAGCCAAGTTTCCTGATTTTGTCCTAATCCTATATTACTTTATTTCCAGCTGAAAGAAGGATCTCAAATTAATTTAGGACACTTAATGTAAGGTTCTAGAAGTCCTAATCCCAGCCACAAAGGGTGCCGCACCTATTCCTTCTAGAAAACAACTTTTCCTTGCCTTGCAAGACTTTCCCTTTCCTTTTTTCCTTGCCGCACCTTACCTTCTCTTTTTCCCTTTGGATTCTGAATTTAATTACCCTTTTTCCTTGAGAATTTGGTGTACAAATCCTTCTCCATATTTAATTAGGTCGTGGTCCTCTCCCTAGTCTATAAATATATGTTCCCGCCGCACCATCCACCCATCCATCCTTCACCATAACTCACCTACATCCATCCTTCACCATAACTCACCTACATCCATCCACCTTCACAATTCACCACTCATCCATCATCACAACCCTTGTGCCACAGCAAAGAAGAAGAAGGAAGACCCTTGAACATGCTTGCCATTCAAGAACGTTGGATTGTTGGAGCGTTTCTAGGTGTATTCTATTCTTTGTTTTCAATGTTTAAGTTTAATTATCTTTGTTTTGCGAACATGAGGAGCTAAACTCCTTTTAGCTAGAGGAGAATTCAAAGCCATGAACATATTTGTAATATGAATTGATTAATTTCAGTTGTGATTTCATAAATCGTGAATGCAATTTATGTAACTGTTTGATTCAGAACTTATTCTTGTATGTTGATTAAGAGGGCCCGCTTAGTTTGCATGCATGAATTTGATGCTAGAATATAAGAGAGTTTCACCTAATCATTATGAACTTATATTCATAAGTAGTGGAGGTTGCTAGTCGCAATCGTGTTAAGTAAATTCCTGGCAGAAGTATCGTGCTGTTCATAGTTACGAATGCCTTGTCAATGGTTATGATTTTCATATAGCTTAATGATTTTTGATTGTATTTCTATTATGATGTTCATATAGGGAACTATTGAAGAATAATTTGGTTGCTGATGCGTTATCCATCCAATTCAATGACTTAAGGAAAATCTGAGGGTTAATTAGTGCTGTTCACGATTAATCTGGGGCGTTGAGGTTCATGGTTTATTGGAAAAGCAACTGGAAATCAATTTGTATGCAACTGTGTCATGTGTGGAGAAGGACTCTCTAGCTAGCTTATCACCCATCCATTCACCCCAATTTCGTGCAACTTTGTTTAAGTTTACAGTTTGCTTGTTTTTACCTTAATTTCGTCCAAAACCCAATCCCCTTTACTTGGTTGTGTCTTTTAGTTAGAATCTGTCCAATTTTGTGTCTTTTAGTATTTTGAGTCAAGTTAAAGTTAGAATTCGTTCAAAGTAATCCCTAGTGTCTATTTTTTGTTAGTTTGCTCGTTTTATGCTATTTTGAGTCATTCTAGTTTGTTTTGAGTTATTAGAGTCTAGTTTTCTGTTTTTGAGTCTAGTTTAGAGTTTAATTTAAGTAGATTAGCAATCCCTCCTAATCCCTGGCCTAGAACAATCCCTACTTACACGTCTACTACAATTGTCAACAAGAGGGTTTAATTTAAGTGTTAGAATATATCACATCACTAACCCCAAGGCTTCATTTGTCAACATTCAACTTCATAGAAAACTGAGAAGGTCTTAGACTCGAGCATTCTCAAATCCTCAAATTTTGAAAAGGTCATTTGGAGCTTTAGATCTCTCACTTGTTTATCACCCTCATGAGGTATTCAGAGTTTGTACCAAGCTTGCTTGGCAGTTGTGCGATATCGAACATGAGCAAACTGATTGGACAAAATGGCAGAAAAAATAGCATTATTTGCTTTCATATTAGCCATGGCCAAAGCAATTTCTCCATGAGTCCATTCACTTTTTGGCTTAATCACAGACTCTTCATTGACTGACTAGTCAAGCTTGCTAGTCAACTAAGATAGATTTGTTAGTTAACAAATCAATGATTCAATAACCAATTTCAGTTCATTGCAAGTTATTAATGTGTCAAGTGAGCATGACTATGAGCACACACTATTTAAATGTTCAAGAGATATATGTACCATGTATATGTATGTGAGATGTGTGACACAAATAAATAACTTTGAACACAAGATGTTTTTGGCTAGAAAAATCCACCTCTGGGTCAAAGGGCTGAGATTTGTAGGAAGCCCATGTGGGCAGCTCTTAATTTGCGTGCCCAGCCATCTGGAAATTAGCTAGTAATTCTGACTAGACAACAACATTAAAATTTAAATTCTTTTCATTAAATTTTAAGCCCTTTCATTAAATAAAGTTATTAGATAGTTTTTGGTTAATAAAAAGTTTGGAGAAGCCCTTATCATTAAAGTTCCCTTATAATTATGCAATTAAAATGCTAAATTTGGCTCTGATATCAAATTCGAAGCACATACCAATTAAATAGTTGGATGGCCATTATAACTATTAGACATAAAACCGTGCACATGGAACTCGACATGTTTCAGCATGACAGATACTCACAATGTAGGTATAAGGCCACAATGGCTAAACTCAAAGGTACATTAGTTAATGTCCATTTATTTGTATGGCAAGCCTTCAACTATAATAGAGTGTTCAAACAAAGTATGATCGTCAGCTTAGTAAGAGAATAATATAATAACAATAATTTTGTTCTATTTTGGATTGGAAATCTAATTAAACAAATACAAAAAAGAAAGAAGAAAAACTTATTTAAGGCTAGAAAATTGTTTGAATATGTACACTTACTCTTTTATTGATATACAAAAGGTGATTACAAAGGATGTTACAAAGATGAAAGTTTACAAAGGATGGAAAGAATGCTAGGAGGGCTTTTTTCTGCTTGTGTTTCAGTTGTGTTTTGTGTGTTTAGATGTGTTGAGGGATGTTTCCAATGAATGAAAGTTCTTATATACATGAATGAGGGTGCTAATGTACAAAAAAATCTTTACAAATGGATGGTGTGGACGTTTTTTTGGTGCTTGTCAACTTTTTCTTAGTTCTTGTGACATTACTGTTTTTTAATTTGTTACATTGTTTCTGAAAGTGGCTTTCAGCGCCACTGTTTCTAAATTCGGCTTTTTTGTCAACTGTCTCTGAATGTGAAATTTCATTCTTCTAATGCTTTCTTCTAATGCCTTCTTTTTCGTGGACGACATTTGCTACATGTCTTTCTTTTATGCAGGACCCTTACCAAGAGGGATCCCCATTTTTCTAAAAAAATGGGGACACCCTCTTGACCGTTTAATTGACTTT
The DNA here is from genome assembly GCA_024362995.1 of Heteromeles arbutifolia. Classification (NCBI taxonomy): domain Eukaryota; kingdom Viridiplantae; phylum Streptophyta; class Magnoliopsida; order Rosales; family Rosaceae; genus Heteromeles; species Heteromeles arbutifolia. The sequence goes on along the minus strand of JANCRC010000011.1, from coordinate 26,945,011 downwards.
AATGAAATTGTGTGGTTGAGATTAAAACATAGGCCACACAATCTCAACCACACAATTTCATTAAAGTGAGATCCAACGGTCAAGAGGGCGTCCCCATTTTTTTAGAAAAATGGGGATCCCTCTTGTGAAAGGTTTCCTTCTTTTATGTGTCTTCTTGGACCACTTTCTTTAGTGTGGGGAATTTTAACTTTATGCTTTTGATGGTCCGGATAGTCCCTTCTTTCTAGCTAAAATTCCATACGCCATTTTGAATATTATGAAATTGTTTTGTCCCTCTTGTGAAAGGTTTCCTTCTTTTATGTGTCTTCTTGGACCACTTTCTTTAGTGTGGGGAATTTTAACTTTATGCTTTTGATGGTCCGGATAGTCCCTTCTTTCTAGCTAAAATTCCATACGCCATTTTGAATATTATGAAATTGTTTTGTCCTGATGATTAAACATGAAGTATTTTAGGGCTTTTCATTAGTTTCTTATTTTTTCTATAACTATTAGTTATAATATAGTCCACTTAAAATAAACAACAATCACTTTCTTTGCCTTTCAGAATAAATGATTTGACAAATAATCTCACTAATTTGTCAACTCTTGGTAGAATAAGTTATGACTCATGACACAGTTGACACGTACTTGCCAAACTTCAATGCCCACATATTTTATCGGCTCCAGCACATAAAGCTAAGGATCATCCTCAAACTTTGCAGGAGCACATGAAAAGAGGAAGTACTCTTTAAACCCTAACTGAACCAAAAAGTGGCTAACCAATCTTAAGACACAATGAACCATTTATGTACCTATCAATAACTTCCTAAATAAAATCTGCAAAATTGCACGCACACCAACACATGGAAAATCTTAGTAGTGTAAAGAAAATGCAAACCAAGTGAAATGACTTTCATTAAAATATTCTAAAACACATTAACATACATGGGTTATCAATCCATGGAGTCTTCCACTTTCCCTTATAGTTGGGGTTCTTGATTTTTTTGTACGATAACAAAGTCTCCAAAATTAGAAACTTAAGCAATAACTGAGTTTTTGGATCTTGTGATATCTACATCTAGCTTAAACGCACCGTGCGCTTCCATGGTCCTTTGTATGCTGAATTTGGGATCTTTGGTCGCCTCCAAATTCCATTCTCTTCCTCACCTCAGTATTCGGGCTAAGAAACCATCAATGTTTTCCTGAAGGTTTATAACATATTTTAGTAATTCATGATGAATAAACAAATTTTTTAAATGATGGTAGAAGCAAGCAATTAATATTTATTGGTTAGTTGTCAACAAATAACAAATTCAGATAGATTTCATCCTCAAATCCTAATATCCTATCAATCAAAAAACTTAAATAGTTCCACATAATACATATAACAAAATGAATATTTGTGATATCCCGTCTCTAATTTTACGATTTTATAAACTCTAAAAATATGAATTTACGAAAATGCCCTAGAGATGAGGGTATTGACTTTCGTTGACCTGTGTATTGGGAAACGTATGAAATATCTTTTTAGTGTATTCCTGAAGTACTCGCCGAGTCGGACTCGTGGGCACGAGTAGAAGCGAAATTGGAGTTACAGTTAAAGTTTTACGGAGCTACGAACGCGAAAATATTTTGAAGAAGTCGCTATTTTAATTATATTTTTTAGACCTTTATACCACATGTAGGGGCTGGGTGGAAAAAGAAAAGGATTCAGGGAGAAGTAGAATCAGAAGAGAAGGAACAAGGGCTGTTACCCAATCGAAGGAGAGGGTTGCTGGCCAATCAGAAAGAGCAGAGAGAAGAGATTGACCAACCAGAGAGGAGAGAAAGGAGGGAAAGGAAAGAGGAGAAGAAGGAGAGAACCCGCCGGGTTCTTCTTGACCCGTGCCCAACCCAGTTCCTCCACATTTTCCAACGCCTTTGCAGGCGATTTTTTCGACGAATTGCCGCCACTCATCACTTGGAAAACATTCCACTACCCTTCCTCTTTCTTTTCCACCTAAGATTATAATGTATTTGGAGGAAACCATCCCGACGGAACTATGGGTGCCGTGAGGATCCTTGGCTGAGATCCACTAAACCTAAAACAAGTTCATTCAATTATCACTACCAATAAACTCCCCTTGAACTCCTGAGCAAAGCCCAATAGGTTTTAGGGGCGGTGGAACATCGAGGAGGAAGAATCGAAGCACACCCTTTATAGGGTTTCCGGTGGATTTTCGTGGGATTGGGGCTTTTCCCGGCCAAATTGGCCTTGGTCACAGGTATGAAAGTTGCTCTACTCACTGAGATCTTCATTTCTGTGAAATTTGGTAATTTTTAGAAATAGTTGAATTTTCCGGCGAGTCGAGGCGGCCAACTGCCACCCGCGGCGACGTGTGCGGTGGTACATGGCCAGCAGACGGACGTTGTCGTCCTAAGTCCTATTAGATGCCCTGAGTTCATAGTTGATACCCAGATTATGTGATTGATTATTTTGAACCTAGTTTGATTGAGGTATATCACTTAAGTATTATATGAATCGACGATCTAACCGTTGGATCGTCACCAAACTTTAATATGTTATAGTATGAAATATTTAAGGATCATAGGAATTGATAGATTGGGCATCTGAGATGCGGATCTTCCTGAATTTGATTTGTAAGTTCATAAAATAAAACGTTAACCGCCACTTGAATTTGCAATTGGCAGAGATCCAACCGTTGGATCGTAACGAAATTTTAGGATGATGTTTTAGAAGGATAATGTGGATCTTTGGAAGTTATCGATCGAAAATCTGAGATGCAAATCTTCCGGATCGAGTTACGTAGGGTTGTAGACCCTACCGTCGCCCTTTAACCGGCGAGTGACTTTTAGTCAATGGGTCTCAAATCATTTTAGAAGGTCCTTGAGGACGTGTTTTATGTGAGTCACGTGTTCTAGTGATAAATATTCTGAGATGTGGTTTGATAATTGGTCACAGGCGCCGATTATTCGTGATGCCTCGATGTTTGTGCTAGGAAGTCGTAACGCGGACCTCAGGTGAGTGGGTTTTTTCCTCTTATTGTATATATATTCATGTGATTGATAATTCCACAAATGCTTTTAAATTGAGTTTTGCATTTTATGCCCTGTCATACATTTTTATATATTCTAAAATACTATGTCATGGCTAAATTTTAGATTACATTATGGCATACTTATATGCATATTATCTACATATAATTACCATGAATTCTTTGAAGTACTACGTTGAACTACGAATGGCTTGATCCTGTTTGAGGGTACGTAGGCAGTCTAACAAGACAGTTAGATGCAGCCATAAAACAATCCGAATTTAACATGGTACTTGATTTCTTTAAGGAAAGAAGTTATGATGGTTAACAGCGTAGAGATTAACCATGATTTTATTCTGACCTATCACTGGGTTTAGTTCCGATTAAGAATGTTGGGACGTTAAAGTGGTTATGCCAAATGACGCTGAGGACGCCAGGTAAGCTTCAGGTGAGTACATGTTGATGATAGTGATTGTAGTGTGTATGGTTATGTTTATATGCATTTAATGCTCATGAGCCTGCACCTCAATGTTAGTGCTCCGCCCGAGGCCAGGGCTTAGCCTTCACGTGATCGTAGCACTTGAGCGTATTTATTTACACCTAGCCAGTCGTACAGGTCACTATATGTGACTTCGACTTATGTGCTAGCATTGATTGATGAGATATGGGTGAGTCGTACAGGTCACTATAGGTGACTTCGACTTATGTGCTAGCATTGGCTGATGAGATATGGGTGAGTCGTACAGGTCACTATAGGTGACTCTGACTTATGTGCTAGCATTGATTGATGAGATATGGGTGCAGTCATACAGGTGACTATAGGTGACTCTGACTTATGTGCTAACATTGATTGATGAGATATGGGTGAGCTGTATAGGTTACTATAGGTGGCTCCGACTTATGTGCTAGCATTGATTAATGAGATATGGGTGCAGTCGTACATATCATATTAGGTGACTATGATTTACGTGCTAGTATGGATTATTAAGCACTTGATTATTTATATTGCTGATGAGATGCTGTGTCGTGGTATACTTCTGGATTTACTGTTAGTATACAATTGATTTCATACTTATACGTAATATGATTTTTTGGAAACTAAACAGGTGTTTCAGCGAGGGGTTATAACGTTTAGAAGATCTTTATTAAAACTTTGTTTTCAGGCTCATTCACTCTGGTTTGTTTTTCATACCTCCAGGTTTCCTTAGCTGAGCTTTCTTATCAACGAGGATTCGTGGCAAATCTTGGTATTGGAGATTACCTTCAATGGTATAATTCTCAATCCACTTTACTGCACTTTACTTATGCTCTGACATCACGTGTGAAATGGGTTCATTCCCGCTCACAGCGCACTTTCGTATTTAGGCACCTTTAGGTCTAAATTTATTCACATTTTTCCTCATCACTACACTTTATGGCTTCGTCACCTTTCAGGTGTCGGCCAGCACAGCTCGGTTCGGAGTCCTACTGGACATTTCTGGGTCGGGGTGTGTCAATATTTCTTTCTAGAACATGATTTTTGTGTTCAACACGACCAACTTAAACAGTGGATAGACTTTATAAAATGTTCACAACTTCATGTCATTACAACTAGACTAAAAAAACATTAACAATAACAAAAACTTCATTAAAGGAGCAAAACAATTTGTCCTTTAGTAAACTTGCGTCTTTAGGTAAAAAAAAAACTTTCGGTCAATGTGAAAATACACAAAAGTATCAAAAGTTAATGTAATCGCAAGAAAGGCCCAAAATCACCCTCACTTTAGGGTGGCCGGTTTTGGTAGTGGGAATGGGTGGGTTGACTTGTGGTGAAAATTCAAAATTCAAAGTGTGTGAGGAAAGCCTTGTGAGTGGACAGTACAAAAGCAAATCACACAGACTAAGACAAACAAACACTAAACAAAACAACTTAGTACTTTGAATAAAAAAAACACCAGCAATTTGTTCTTGTTATGAACATGATGAATAAAGGAAGAACAATGAAGAACATCCATGAAAAGCCATAAGTGCTCCATGAATGTTTTCTCTCATTGAAGCCTATAAATACACTACTCAACAAGGGACTAACATACTATGATACTTAGTGTGGAGCAAAAAATAATCAAGAAAATTATGGAGGTGACACGTGAACTTGTGGACAAAAAATAATCAAAATGGTATTTATTCAAATCCTTCTCATCACTCTTCATCAAATCCTTATTCAAAAGGTAACTCCCAATTTTCCTGTTTAAATTATGATTGATTACCATGTTAATTGCAAGATAATATTTCACATAATATCTTGCAATTATTCACACAATTTCACCATATGTGGCCGGCCACTACTCTCTAAATAGGGCCAGCCACTCCCCTATAAATAGCCATATTCTCCCACTAAAAAGGAAAGCCATTGGCTACCCATAAACTCCTAAACACATTCTGTCTAGAATTCTAACTTTGGCATCAGAGATTCTTCGGCCAAAGTCCCCCCTCCCCAATTCATCATGGGCACGTGAGGCTTTTGGCCTTCATCTTAGGTGTTATTATTTTGCAGGACCATTTTCGTCAAAGGAGAAGACGACAGAAATTTGCATCCACAAATTGGTGCTTTCATTGAGAGCCTTGATTCACACGCTCAAAGAAGACTCTCGCATTCAAAGTTTCTCATTTCTCGTTCATTTGTAGATTTTTCGTAAACTCTTATTCTTAGAATTTTTTATAAAGCTCTTTGAATAAACGTAAAAGAAAAGTACAATGACTAGAAATTCGAAAACCACAACGCACGGAACTTCCTACGTTCAAGGATTTAGACCAAGTGATGGAGATCAAGGCATAGCCCCACCACGACGATCCACAATGCTCAATGCGACGACGAGTGGAATGGCACCACCCCCACAGGGCACCACCGTGGCAGCTCACAACAAGACCCAAGCCCATGGTGAAAGCATCACCTTACAACTTCAAGCCCAGGCCCATGCCACCTTGCAGCAGAGAGCCCAGGCCCGCTCCACAAAGAAGCCCAGCACGGCCCAGCACAAGCAGGCCTAAGCTGCAACCGTCGTTGCCAAGGCAATGGCCTAAGAATCCCAGGCCTAGGATGAACTGCATGCCCAAGCCGCGCCAAGAGAAGCCGGCGCCCACTTGCTCCAGCGGTCCAGTCCGCGCCCAAAGTTCAACCAAAAGTCCAGCCCATTCCCATGGCCCTCATAGCAACCCAAATAGAACCAAGATCGGTTCAACCATCCTGGCTTCATATTTCTGGACCGGCGATTGAACCAGGGGCATTTTAACCCTATTTCTCCACATATTTGACATATTCCAACTCAAATATCGCACCCGGAGTCCATTACACTTCCACTACTAAAGGAGATGCATACTGTCTAAGCTTTTTCAACCCAAATGGCGAACAATACTTGGTGAATCAGCAGATGACCTTGGTGAATCAGCTCTTGCAGCGTACCAAGATGCAGCTGCCCCAGACGAGGTGTTCAGAAGTAGGACAAAGGCAGAAGATGAACCTCTCCAGCAGCGTCCTGGCAAGCAGCCACTCGACCAGTCGTGAATCGAGCGTTCTAGCAGTGTACACTCCTAACTGGACCCTCGAGATAGCGTATACTCTCGTCTTAGTGTGCGAAGAAGTGTGCAATTTTGGTTAGGCCCACAGATGAGCATATATTCACGGTTGATGCCACACTCCGATAATAAACATGAGCAACCTTCCAGGCAAAATGTTCATTCGCAGCTAGGCCCGCAATGTGCATCATCCACCTCATATCGGAGTAGGAAACACGACGGACGGAGAGAAGCAGTACCTTAATTTGACTCAAGTTTAACTGGCAGCCTGCGAGAAACTCGCTCGCCTACTAGGAACGTACCACATGCACCACAACCGCGGCATAGATAAGCCGAACACATGGAAGAACAACCTAGACCAGCAAGTCACGATTAGGAGCAGCCGAGAGCTCCGCTACCCCAACAAAGGTAAATTTAGGCAGAAGTAGAGAGACTCATAACTGAGAGATTGCGTGATTTCCAACGCAACGAGGTCACTAACGAGGCACTACAACCGGACATGACCAACATAAGAAGGTCACCATTCACATACAAGATCGAGCAGGCAGAGCCTTCATGCAAGTTCAACATGCCTCATTTCACATCCTTCAAATGAGATGAAGACCCAGAGAAGCTCCCAAATCACTATCGAAGCGTAATGATCTTCTATCGGAATAACGACGCTCTCATGTGCAAGATTTTCGCCACCACTTTATAAGGCGAGGCGCAAGATTGGTTCCATACCCTGCCACCACAATCCATTTGAAGTTTCAATGAGCTTTCTTTGGTTCTCACCAAGGAGTATTCATCCTACTGCTCGATCAAGAAAAAGTCCGACCATCTGTTCAACGTCAAGAAAAACCCAAAAGAGTTGCTTCGCGACTATGTGAAGAGGTTCAAAACAGAGAAGGCAAAGACAGTTGGATGCAATGACTCAATTGCTAGTGCAACCTTCCAAAAAGGACTCCCAGCAGACCACCCATTGTTCAGAGAATTGATCATGAAAGAAGATCTAACTCTAATAGACTATTTCGCTCTGGCAGAGAATGATGCACTTTGGGACGAGGCTAAGTGAGCAGACAAGGCATCCGAGCAACCTCGAAGAGAATCGGCAGTAGCTTAAAAAAATGAGGATAAGAAGGAGTACAACAACAAAAGCAGGCAGAAGGCCAAGCGCAGGGATCAATCCCCAACTAAAGGAGGCCCGATGCAGAAGAACTTTTCTAAGTTCTCGATCCCAATGGACCAAATCATCTGAGACATCAAGAGTGAATAATGGTTCAAGCTGGCGAAACAATCAATGAGAGATACCTCCAAATTGAACCACAACAAGTACTGCGCATTCCATCGACGTCTCGGTCACACAACTGACGATTGCTACACTTGGAGGAACTACTTAAAGAAGCTGGTGAAAGAAGGCAAGGGTGACAGATACTTGGACAAGCCAACTGAGCATTCTAGAAGAAACGTAGACGCCGACGAAGAGCCACTGACCAAGATAATTTGGATCAATGGCATCTTCCCCGAGTCCGAGCATTTGAGGGCTACCAACAACTCCATGAAAAGGAAAATCTAGAAGGCTTTATTAGTCTCATAGGTCCAGGCAGTCAACACCCAACCAGGACCCATCATTGGCTTTACCGAGTAGGATGCCGAAGGCGTCGACTTCCTACACGACGACACACTAATGGTATCTGTCCAACTAGCCCACGCTATAGTCGACAGAATGATTGACACACCCCAACCCGGAATGTCCACCTATACAACCGAATTGCGATGTGTTGGCCGACACCTGGAAGGTGACGAAACCATAAAGTGTAGTGATGTGAAAAATGCGGATAAATTAAAACCTAAAAGTGACTAATTTAGAGTGTGCATATGAGCGGGGATTGAACCCATATTACACAAGTGATGTCAGAGCATGGATAAATTGCGGTAAAAGAAGAGTAATGACATTTATACCGAAAGGATAAGTCGCCTACATAACAACTTTTTCCAACCATCCTCGTCATGATGAAACCTTTGCCACTAAAATCCTGGAGGGGCGAAAAACAAGGGTGAGTGGGTCAGAAAATAAAGTTTTGCAAACCTTTTTGAAAAGTATAACCCCTCGCTCTAAAACAAGTCTATGGTTTCGCAAAAATAATATAATATTAGTATGTAACACGATACCCTGCAACAAAAGTGAGTGAAAAGATGTAAGGTACACCAACAAGATATCTCAACATTAAATCTCAAATCGATATCACAAGAAAATAATGCTCATTAATTTATGTAGACACACAAGTCCACTGCAGAGATTTTAGACAATGGAACAGGCTGGGTGTAGGTTTTACATTCTAGTACTACATCACGTGAGCTGTGCTAGTCGCATCACATACGAGTCCAACGCATCACATAAAAGGACAGGCTAGCACCTAACTCTGGATCCAAAACGAATGTAAACGGTGCATGTAAACTACACGTGAAGCTAGTCCTTGGCCAATGACAGTACAAATAGTTAAGAGACACCGTGCAAACATGTAATAATGAGTAGACAAAACGCAAGGATGTCATGCCACAAGTTTATGCTCACAAATAATATTAAAAACATAAAGTGTACGAAAAGTCTATTTGCAAAGCTAAACATGGCATGTCACATCATAATATGTGAAAATATTAGCCCTTTAAAATTTGATTATATTCTTCAGATGGTTGGCTGTTCATTATGCTGATCCTCGAGAAATTTGTTGTTTATTTGTAGTTTTGAATCATTGAAGGTAATTGGAATTAATTTGGAAGGCTAGGAATTGAATTAGAACTAGAAGTTAGTCTAGCTTCTTCGTTCGACACTGCGCCAAACGCTTCACTAAGTTAATCCGGCTTAGTCTAGTCTAAGCCAGTCCAGCTTAGTCCGTGAAACTAGTCCAATCCGAGATAGTCCGGTGCAACAAACGCACCGTTAGTGTGATAATATCGTTTGTTAAAAAAAAAAAACAATCATTTGATAACTTATTTAATCACATTGTTATCCGCGTGCGAAAAACCTTTTTTATAACCGGCATTGCACGCCTCTTAAGATGTTTTGAACGTGTTTAAAAATAAAGAAATTGAATCACATTATTGTTAGCTTATTGTGAGGTACTAATTAAAATAAAAATAAAAACACCAAAAAGTAAATTATTAAAGAAATACTGTTAAAATGATGAAAATGCCTCTACCTTATTTGATGTATTATTTTGGAATGCCTTTGAAGTTTTTTGTTTTGGGGGCATTTTTGTCCAGATATTTTTGTTGAAGCATGGTGACACCAAATCACTATTCTCCTTTTCCATTCTCTTTATATATAATAGATGATGACACTAGATTGAAATGATGGGTGCCATAGTGTAGTCTGAATGGGTAATTAATCCCAACATAAAAAAAAAATATTATTATTAAACTAATGTCCTCTTGCCACCATAAACAATAATAAAAATTTAATGGTAAACATTGATATGCACAAAGCCTCAATAAGGCTAATGTTTGGTTCCCCCGGGTGTCCTGCACAAAATCACTCTACCACCAAACCTAGGTAGCGATGCACACTCCCCCGGGTGTCCTGCACAAAATCACTGCCAGTTGTCTCAAAGCATATGTTCACGATAGTAAGCAACCCGTCTCCCTACAATGGGATTCTAGGGCGAGCTTGGCTGATAAAGCTGGATACCGTAACCTCCATCAAGTATCAAAAAATTCAATTCCGCATCCTGGGAGGAGGAGTCGGAGAAATCAAGTCTACCAGGCCACATCTCGACGATGCACTGTGCAAGTACTGAAGGAGTAAAAAAAGAAAACCTTTACCCCCGTAGAGGCTACTGACGTCCAAAGGGACAACGAAGCAACCGAATAGCAACTATAGCAAACAGATTAAGAAGAGGGTGTCCAAATCAACGTGCCAGCAGATGAGATGGGATGGAAACCTGAAGAAGATGCTGAGCACATCATTCTTGATCCCTTGAGCCGGAGAAGAGTGCTAAAATCGACCCACGTCTGAGCCCAAGAGGAAAGGAAGAACTCACGGCTTTCCTTAGGGAAAATCATGATGTCATCGCATGGTCACCTTCCGACATGGCCGGCATCGACCCCAAGATAGCTTGCCACAAGCTGCACGTCGACACCGCTACCAAACCAGCGATCTAAAAGAGAAGGCATTTCTCACCCGAACGAGTAGCGATCATCGAAGCGAAAATCGATAAGCTATTAGAGGCCGGATTCATAAAAGAGGTAGCACACTCAGCATGGCTTGCCAACGTCGTGCTATTAATGAAGAAAGAGAAGGGCAAATGGAGGGTTTGCGTAGACTACATCGACCTTAACAAAGCATGCCCGAAAGATCCTTAACCAGTTCCCCGAATTAATCTACTAGTAGATTCAACTTCCAAGAACCAACTACTCATTTTCTTGGACACATACTCCAGCTACAACCAAATAGCCATGCACGAACCCAAGAAGGAGAAAATCGCATTTGTGATCGAGCGAAGCATTACTGCTACAAGGTCGTGGTTTTTGGCCTCAAGAACGCAGGAGACAATTTCCAACGTCTGGTAAAGATGATGTTCAAGAAGTAAATCAAAGTAACCATGGAGGTCTACGTCGATGACATCATGGTGAAGGGCAAGCAGCGATCAGACCACATCGACAACTTGGCGGAAACTTTCGACATCCTTAGAAAGTACAAGATGAAGCTCAATCTTGCAGAATTCACATTTGGAGTATCTTCAGGCAGATTCTTAGGGTACTTAGTAAACCAACGAGGAATCGAAGAACATCCTAAGCATATTTGAGTAATCCTAAAGATGAAATCTCCAACTTCCTTGAAGAAGATCTAAACCTTGACCAAATGAGCAGCCGCGCTCAACCGCTTCCTTTCGCGGTCCACCGATTGATGCAAGCTTTTTTTCAAAGCAATCAAGAGGGCATAACGAGACATATGGGATGAAAAGTGCGAAAGAGCTTTCCAAGTCCTGAAGAAGTATCTTACATCACCTCCCTTACTATCCAAGCTGGAAGCAACGGATGATTTATACATCTACTTGGCAGTCTCGGAAGTGGCAGAGAGCTCTACCCTCATGCGAGAAGAGCTGGGGCCCCAATTGCTGGTATTCTACACTTCTAAAGCTTTTCTCGATGCTGAAACCAAATATTCGAAGATCAAGAAATTAATTTTGGCACTAGTTGTTGCGGTTAGGAAGCTCAGACTATATATTTTCAAGCTCATATAGCCATCGTCATGACTCAATATCCTCTACGATCAATCCTACATGGTCTAGATGCTTCTCAACGAGCAGTGAAATGGGCGTTGGAACGTGGCCGATACGACTTAGTTTTTCGACTCAGCACGGCGATAAAGGCCCAAGCCTTGGCAAACTTCATAACAAAATTCACGCCTAGCCTAAGCGATGCAACAGAGTGACCTAACGACGCCCTAGAGGTAATCGAGCACGCCCTAGCCACGCCTGCTTCACCCGATGGAGACTTCTGGCATTTGCACGTCAACGGCGCATCCAACTACAAGGGCTCAGGAGCAGGCATGGTCCTTGTCACCCTAAACGGTTCGATACTCTCGAGCAGGCAATAACTATAGGCTTCAAAGTATCTAACAACGGAGTAGAGTACGAAGCCTTACTAGCAGACCTTCAAATGGCAAAAGACTTAGCGGTGAAAAAACTTGCAATTCATTCTAATTCCCAGCTAATCACCAGCCAGGCTACTAGGAGTACACAACAAAACAACCAACCAAAGATGGCTCAATACCTAGAGAAGGTATGAAAGCAACTTGAGGCATTTCAGACTTACACCCTTACTCAAGTTCCGCCAGCAAACAACGCCCACGCGGACGCGCTATCCAGCCTAAGCTCTGCCCTCGACAACCAACTCAAATGCTCTATTTCGGTGGAATATCTAGATAAGCCAAGCATAGAGGCGAGCTAGTAACCGAGGTGTCACAGGTTAGTTCAACTCTAAACTGGCATGATTTCATTACAGACTACCTGGTCAATGGCACACTCCCAATTGGAGTCTAGAAATCTCCAAACAAAGGTAGCACGCTACTACATGTGGAATGGCATTCTCGTTTGAAGATCCTACACTAGACCACATCTCCGCTACCTAGTGCCTCCTGACGACCTAAAGGTTCTAAGCTCAATCCACGAAAATGTTTATGAAAATCACTCCGGAGGCCGATCCTTAGCACATAAGACTCTTAACGCAGGCTACTACTAGCCTATGATGCATCAAAGACGCTAAGGAGTTAGTACAAAAGGGCGACTATTGCCAACACTACAAGCCTGTACCAGCACTGCCTGCCAGTGAACTACACATGCAGACGAGTCATTGGCCGTTCATGCAGTGGGCAAACAACTTGTTAGGACCAATGTTGCCCGTTACGGGGGGCAGAGGCATGATGATCATGGCAACTAACTGCTTCACCAAATAGGTGGGAGCATAGCCCATGACGACCAAAACTCAGTCGGACATAGAGCACTTCATATAAAGGATCATCATTTGCTGATTTGGCATCCCTTAAACCATCGTCACAGACAACAACCCGCAATTCGTAGGCAAAGATTTGGCGAAGTTCTTCCATAAATATACCATCAAGCAACACATGTCCAAATTGAGGTATCCCCAAAGCAATAGGCAGGTCGAAGCATCCAACAAGATGATTCTCGATTGCCTCAAGAAATCCCTCTCCGACAAGAAGGGAAAATGGCCAGATGAACTTCCAGATGAAAATGGCAAAGATCCGGGAGTTCCAACCTGGAGATCTAGCCCTAAGAAAAGCCTTCATCCCTGCCCGCAGGGAAGGCTCCAAAAAGATGGATCCCATCTGGGAAGGTCCGTACAAGATCAACAAAGTAGGCAGCAGGGGTAGTTACACCCTTGCCACTATGAACAACAAAGAGATCGAAAAGCAGTGGAACGTTTACAATATGAGGAAGTACCATGCGTGACCTCCTGCTACATCAAAGCCCAAAGACTCAAGCAGCTCGACGAGCACCACTTACAAGCCGAGGACTATCCAGTTATTATGCAGTTCCTACCTTACAGCTAGGCTTTCGTTCGTTTCACTCATTTTTCAATGACGAATTCAAAAGTAATTTACAACTTGGCTATACTGCATGCTTATAACAACTGATCACTCATGCACTTCAAAAGAAGACCACGCCCTTCTTATGGACTTATTGTAGGAATTGCACCCCCTAGGGACCAACCATGCTCTCTAGTATGAGAGGTAAACCAACTCCCGGACACCTACATGGGTTTGCTCTCCGATGCAGGAGCATAAACTATACACTCCAAATATCCAGACGTGGATGAGTCGGGCTGCCCTGGTGTAATTAGGTGTATGATGACTTGCGTCAGGATTCCTAGAAGTAGCCATAATGGTTTTTTTTTTAAGGCTTAGCTAACTGAAGGATTTTTGGTCTTTTGGCCTAATCCGTAAGGAGTTGGGCCTCAGAGACGGAGGAGGCACATTACGTAGTATGCCCTATGGACGACTGCCTTGGAACTCTAAATCTGCTACTGAGTGCACTAAGGTAGCCTACGATTTCTAGAAGACTGCCTACGGCTTGCCCTTCGAGCAGTAAACCGTGCAAAACTTATACAATTGCATATTTTTGTGAAAGGTTAAACAGTTAGCATGCATATACGAAACTCTATCCACTGCCGACATACTACACAATCGATAAGCTTCACCTCTGGCAAAGCGTGGAATGATCGTTTAGATCTAGAGTAATTCCTAAAGTGTTGTGATACTTGCTACGTAACCCACAGAATTGGTTACATAAAAAGCAAAGAGTTCTCTCAGACCTTTAATTACAAAATTCCATACAACCGTGTACTTTTGTTATGAAAGGTTAGTGAATTTCATGACCCAAAAATCTTTAGTATGTTGTGATGCAGGCCACACAGCTCAAAGGATTGAAGAAAGCCAAGGTTAACAGCTAAGTGGTCATGTGGACTCGTCTACTTCTGTAAGTAAGGCGTATGGCTGTCGACCCTATGACTAACTACTTTGCAAAAGTTCTACAACAACACATATAGCTGCATAGGCTACGTGGGCCAGTCTGCTTATAGAAAAGCAGCACGTCTGCCGCTTGTCTAAAGGTCAAAGGTTGGGCGTAAACAAAAGAAGCAAAGATGAAGAAAAGCAAAGAAAGCAATTTTATGAAATTTCCTAGTAAAATTGATAAACAAATAGCGAAGGCCGAATGAGTTCAAGCAAAATAAAAAGCAGCAAGGAAAACAAAGAAAATCCTAAATGCTACCTAGAAGACAACTCTTCAACAGCTTGGACATCCCACGACTACTCGGTCGTCACACCTTCAACAGCCGCGATGCTCTTAGCAGTGGCATCATCCAGCGCTTCACCCCCGATTGCCCCAGCTTGGGCACCAACTTCTCCGACTACTTCACCAATGGAAGCCTCAAAAGTAAAGGCAAGCAAACCTTCCGGAGAAATAGAGAATGTCTCAAAGTCTTTCCCAGGAAACTCAAAGTCAGACGGCCTACTAAAGAGATGATCTACATAACCCAGCTTGTAGAAATCGGCCTTACTCTGAACAAGCGAAACCTCGAGCACAGCCTTCTCACCCTTCAACTGTTTGTTCTCCTCGAGCAGACCAACATGAACACGCTGCAGCTTATCCACTTCCTTCTTCATATTTTTGTTGATTTTTGGTGCACTTTGGAGTTCCAACACTTGGGGTTCAAGCCTATCGACGACCTTCTTAAAGTGGATCACTTGATTATAAGCAACAATCAACTCTTCATCCTTTGCGTAAGCAGTAGAACGAAGCACAAAAATGGCACGCTCAAGATCTTGAATCTAAGGTATGTAACATCTAATCTTCTTCTTTGCACCTTCATACTTAACTTGGATCGCGTCAAGCTTAGTCTTCAAGTCAACGATCTCTTGGCGAGCAGTCTCAAGCTGCAGTGAAGTGGAGGTAGAGATATTGGACCCCTTCAAAGCAACGAGCTTAGACTCTAACCTTTGGATTTTCTCAGCAGAAGAATAAGCTTCAGTTGCCATAGTCTTTGCCATTTCCTTCCAGCCTTGGTATTCTCTTGGTCAAGGAGTATAGACTTGGCTGCCAGAATAACCATTTTCTGCATCATAGCAAGCAGAACAGTTCTTCTATATTGGGTCGTATGCTTCGCAAAGGAACTTGGGCAAATAGCGCCCTTAATGCCATCAACAAGCTTAGCACAAGCGTCCATCTCTTTAAGCAGATGGCTTCAAAATCGCACAGATCTTAACAGCCTCTCCAGAAACAGGCTTGGTGGATTTCTCACAACTACCCACGTGAGCAGTCTCATTTTTCTCAGTAGGTGAACCAATCTTAGCATCAAGAGGAATAGGTTTTGGCACCACTTTAGCAGCAGAGTCCACATTATCGCTCTTCATAGCAGCAAGCCTCTCCAAAGGTGAACCAGACTTAGCATTGGGGGTAAAACAAAACCTTTAGGTTAAGCAATCCTATCAGTAATCGTACTAGCTACCTTCGACATGGCAGGCGTCACCAGCTCAGATCTAGCCGCCTCATCTTTCTTCCCCTTGGAAGAAATTAAGTCAATCATAAGCCTGTCGGCAGCAGGCAGACCCTTACAAGTAACAGATGAAGCCTTTAGCTTTTTCTCAACCGGCATCTCTTGAGCAAGCAGGGAAGATCTCTTCTTTCCATTTTCATTCACAACAGACTTCACGATAGCGATCGGACAAGTTAATGCCTCCGTTTTGATCCGCTTTATCTCATCTCCTAAGGATAGCCCATATTTCTCCCGGTGAAGAGGACTAAGCAGCCAACGCCATTCGCGGTACTCAGTGAGGATACCTAAAGTAACATCTACCTTCTTCATATTTGGAGAAGTTTTTGGAATTGAGCCGAATTTCAAATCTACATAAGCAAATGAGGATAATCAACAAATCAGAGGGCAGCTCAGCAAAAGCACAAAGCAGCCTAGAGATTAAGTAGTCTACTTACCGGTGATGAAAATCATCGGAACGCGTAGCTCATGAGAAGAATCAGACTCCCACTCTCCACTTATCTCCTAAGTCTCCTTGGCCCAGTCATGATCTCCCTTGCTCGAATGATCGAAGAACCTATGGCGGGATTGTAGTTGCCCAACTCCATCAATATGGCCTATGTCAAAGAAGTATCAGAATTCATTAACGGTTAGATCCAAGTCAAAGACTTGGCTTAGATTGAGGAATCCCACCATCACACAAATCGCATTTGGAGAACATTGAGCGGGGGCACACTTCTTGGTGCAAAACACTTCTTGCAAGCAATGTGACATAAGAAAAGTAAATCCCAACATGAAGTAGTAGGGGTGAAACTTGATGGCTCTCTGAGCCCCACTACATGGCTCACGGCTGCTCCCCTCCTTTACACGTTTCACGCCCACCCCAGACGGAATGACATGCCTATATGCTTCAAGGAAATCTTTGACCGAGTCATCGGAACTAATTTTGAAGTGAGTAGCCTTAAAGTAGTACACTTTACTCAAAGAGCCACCTTGGCGATACAATGGCGGCACACCATCGTCACTCTTGTGGCTTGAAGAAGACATACTCAAAGAAATTCTACAAAGATACAAGGACGAATCATTAGACGGCTAAAAAAAGGGCAACGTACAAGCCCCACAACCCAAACACCGAGCCACAGCCTAAGACCGCAAGAGCCTAGCAGCTGTGCCAGACCCACGACTTGGTCCATCTCTCTCTAAGCCGGCGAGCCTCCCTCTCTCACTTCCCGCATGGGCAGAGCCCAACCGTCCATAAGCCAGCCCATGAAGGAGGCCTGAGCCTCCCTCCCTCTCTCCAACACGGGCTCAGGTACAACGGCCCAACCCAGTGCTCCATCAGCTCAGCCCAAGCTGAGCCGCACCTGGCCCAGGCAGTCGCCGTAGCACCAAACCACCCATGGCAGCAGCTATGCCGTGGCTTCCCAATCATTTTGTCACACATCCTAGACCCCAGTCAAGCCAAATTTCAAGCCCCATGGCTCAAAAAAATTACGATGACAAAGAAAAATTAATTTTTTCTTACCTTGGTGCAGCATGAAGACAAAGAAAGCAGCGAAAGACGGTCATTTTCACGAGCAAGAGTGTAAAAGATTGCTAGGGGAGGGGGAACAAATATCCTCTAGCTTTCTCTCTCTTGTAGGGTAAAATAAATTGCTCTCTGAAGTTGATTTAATTATCTACTGAAGGTAGACTTAAATAGACTTTGGAAGTGATTTATTTTCCTTTCCTAGAAGGATCTAATTTCCAATTAATGTGGGAATCTACATCAAAATATGAAACAACCTTATGTTTCCTAAAGCAAGGGAAGATCTTTACACATGCTGCCCTTTCCTACGAGCAGCCCAATAGGTGTGGGGGGATTTGAAAGAGCCAAAAATAATCAAGAAAATTATGGAGGTGACACATGGACTTTTGGGTGAAAAGGAAAAAATTATCCTTAAGGCACACCGGGATTCCCACGTGCATGGAACGGACAATAACAGTGTTGGATATTAGACTCTAATCCAACGGCTAATAGATCACTATAGTTAATAAGGATTGATGTGGAATGTAAGTGTGATTAGGGTTTAGTTATGAGCTATAACTTGGACTCCAAGTAAAGGTATATAACCCGGTTATAATTAGAGAATAAGGGCTCTTGATACTATCCTATTTGGATTGAGATGTGGTAGATTATATCCTTGTACAATAAGGAATCCTAGCGTATGATTATGGGAATGTATGCTAGGGTTGTAGTAGTGTAAATACCAAGGGAAGGTCATTGCATACACCACCGATACATATACTTAGAGAACTCCCCATAAGTTCAAGTAATACAGTGGTGGTGAGTGTGCAGAAGGTTTCCCTCGAGTTCTAGATCTTGCTGTGCAAGCTGCAGCATCAATCCGTATAATCAGTTTGCAGCATCAGTGCTTGCTGTGCTAGGAAGATGTCTTCACAGGGTTAGTACAATTGGTGTTTTATTATACATGAACATGTTAGGTTTAACAGTTGATATCAGAGCAAACGTTTGTGTGATTAAAATCCATAACGAATTGACGTACACAAGATCATGCATACAATATGAATGAACTGATGATTCTTTGAAATTTCGATTCTGGTTTCTTTTCCACTGCTATGATTAATACTTGCATGTATGAACTTTTTGAGATACTTTCCTTGCATATCTATAAGGATCTCGACTAAGTAACTAAGTAATATGCATAAGAGAGTTGCAAACAAGTGCCATGAATGTTGTGCTATGATTGCATTCACATAAACCCTAAACTGTCTACCATGCATAACTGATGTGAAGAACTATTTTAGCCTATTAAAACTAAGAAATTGTTTGCTTTAGAAGTTCTGATTGTTAAGCATATCTAGTAATCGAAGGTTTTAAGGTTCTTAACATGCTGAAAGTCATATCATGATCAAGGTTTTTTAGATGTAATTGAATGATTGAAACATAACAAATTCGTTCCAATCATTCAAGAATTGCTAAAAATCCAAGGTTTAAATTGATCAGCTTGTATAGTAGCCATAACAATGAGGTTATATCCCCAAATAAAGGTGTGACTAATCAACATTGGTTCAGTTACTGATAGCTCAGTGAGAACATATAAGATGCATGGGCTGTGAAAGTTAATTGCCAAACAAAGGTGGATGGCTTTCATGTTGTACCATTACTTATTCAACCTATATGTTTTGCATTGGTACTGATTAAACTTGAAAAACCAAACAAAGGTTGAGTTGTTTCAGTTATACAGAATATAGAGTCTTGAATGCTTATTTTCGTTTGAAAATCTTTCAGTAATTAGCTCCTTGAATTCAATTCAAACACTCAATGGAACCAACTATAAGAAGTGAAGGCAAGATATTGAAATAACTCTAGGGCTCGTGGATTTCGATTTAGCTCTAAGAGAGAATGAACGGACCAAGCCTACTGAAGGAACAACTGCAGAAAAGAAGAATGAATATGAAAAGTGGATTAAGGCTAACATGATGGCATTGCTAGCAATCAAAAGATCAATGTTTGATCTGGTTCGAGGGGCTATTACTGAATCAGACAATGCTAAGGCATACCTTGATTCCATAGAAGCAAAGTTCAAAGAATCCGAGAAGGCAAAAACTGGAACTCTCATGAACACTCTCATAACCACTAAGTACCTCGGTGGTGATGTAAGAGAACACATTCTCTCGATGATTAATGTAGCTGCAAAGCTCAATGCACTCAACATAAAAAATAGATGACCCCTTTCTAGTTCAGCTTGCCCTAAATTCCTTACCTCTTGAGTACTCTCAGTTGAAAAACACTTACATAGCTTAGAAAGAAAAGTGGGACCTGAACGAGTTGATTGCTATCTATGTGCATGAAGAGAGTTAATGTAGTGGAGAATGTCAATCCTCCTAATGAGAAAGACAACCCTCCACAGAGAAACAACAAAAGAGTTGCTGGAAGGGTCAATAAAGGCAATAACCATCTGAGAATTCATAAGGGTATTGGAATGAAAAGTTTATTCTGCAAGAAGGTAGGACATTAGGAAAAGGAGTGCACTAGGTATAAACGTTGGAAGGAAAATAAAGAGAGTAAGAAAAATAAAGGTATGGTACATAAAATTTTAGTTTGTTTTGAATCGAATTTGGTTAAGATATCTTATGATACCTGGTGGCTTGATACTGGTGCCACAATTCATGTGACAAACTCATTGCAGGGGTACATTAGTCAGTGTTCATGGGCAATGGAGCTAGAGTTGTAGTAGAGTTCATTGGAGTAGTTAGGCTTGAACGGTTTTTTGGTTTTTTGCTAGATTTGGTTGATGTTGCTTATATACCTTCCATGAGAAGGAACTTAGTCTCAATTAGTAGGCTTGTTAAATCGAAGTTTAAGTTTGATATTAATAAGATTGGTTTTTCAATATTTTGAAGTTCCAACCTAATTGGTGATGGAGTATTGACTGATGACATGTTCAAACTTAAATGCAATATACCAAGAAGTGTGGTGAACACAATATGGCATAAATGAACATTGACAAATGACACCTCATCCAAGTTATGGCACAAGAGAATAGGGCATATTTCAAAAGAGAGAATGCAAAGATTAACTAGAGAACAAATTCTGCCATCACTGAACTATGGTGATTTCAAAATTTGTACTAACTGCATTAAGGGAAAATTGACAAACAAGAAGAAGAAGGGTTTAACTAGAAGTACAAAGCTACTAGAACTAATCCACACAGACATTTGTGGACCTTTTCCAACACAAACACACGATGGATACAAGTACTTCATCACATTCACATATGACTTTTCTGTTGGAAATGTGCCCTAAAACCAATCAGATGATGATACTTTACAGACATTTCACATGTTAAACTAATCTAGTTTAATATAAAGGGCAAAGATTATTGTTCTAAGCCGTCTCATATAAATGTTATATGCTTAAACGATAAGTCCAAGGAATATGTAATAGGGAGAATGTGATCTAAAGAAGTTAGATTCATGAGACCATTCTCTTTCGTATACATATCCTAAAAGTTCCTGATCATAGGATTGCCAATTGGGTGTTGACAGTTCGTTAAGATCAGTACGTTCTATGTCTTCTCTTAGGGAGAGTGACTGGTCTCGAGTCAATGGTGTGACTGACACCAAGACAAGTACGTAGGTGCTCAATAGAGAATGAGTCCACTGAACGCGATCAACGAGGAGTTCTCATATTCATGTCACATGAGAACTTAAGGTTGGGATAATGCCAAGTAGTCTTTTGACCTGAGGCATCATAGCTGTCTTGTGGTTAGGTCCTTGATCTTTGGCTATGTCAAAGTCACTCCGTCAGAGGGTGTCCACGACATAGTTGGGGTTAAGCCACTTAGGCATGGAGGCAAGTGAATGCGCAACAAGGGATCTCTAACCTTCAAACGTTGAGGGAGAATACTCTATGATATGATTTAGAATCTCTGTCCAGAGTATGAATGAGATTTAGGAAGTTGTTCCAAATCACATTCAAGGTAATCATATAAGTAAGAGAATCACATTGGATAGAATACATGAATAAGCTATTAAACCAAACAATGTGGTCAAGAGTATTGTATTAGAGAAAGACCGTATTGCATTGTAATCCCAAACTGAATAGGTACTCCAACCTCTTCTGATTAGCTTGGGTAGCCATGACATACTGCTAGGTGTCACTCATGGCTTGTGGAAGCCCTAAAGATGTATAATCACTAAAGGGAGAATTGAAAGTAAGTTTCAATTCACAATCGATTAGTAAGAGTTCTAATCGCCCACTGCCTCGCTAAAAGGAACTTAATGGATCACACACCGTGTAAGGTAATGATTGAAGGATATAACAAAGATGAGTAAGGATAATTAAATGGTTTAATTATTTATGGCTAGGATTGATTAATATGTTAATTAGTCAAACGAATAAGTTCGTTATAGACCTCGGGTTAGTTTTGGGCCGCAAGGCCCAATGGGATTTGAATGTCAAGCCCATTAGCTCAAGTTGTATAACAACTTGAAAACACAAAGGGCTTGAAAGCCCAATAAACCCTTAAGTGGCCGGCCATATAGAGAGGGGTAGTGAACTTGGCTTAATTGCAAGTTTGCCACTCCATTGTGATGTGGTATAAAGGCAACTTTATAGCCATTTCATCATTAGGGTTTCTTTTGGAGAAAATTGGAGAGAACATCTCTCTCCTTTTCTCTCTAGGAGGCCGGCCCCCTTGGAGAGGATTAGCTAGCAATCCTTCCTCCTCCAAGGTCACTCATCTTCTTCCTTCACCATCCTTGGTGTCGAAAATTAGAGGTCTCCTACCTTGGGGACTTTTGGAGAATCAATTCTTCCATCCATATCCATGGAGCCAAAGAGCAAGGAGACAAAGGAAAGAAGTCCCTCACATGGGTGATTAACCTTTGCTAAGCAAAGAGGTGCTTCAAAGGTATAAAAGTTTCTCAACTAATTTCTTTAAGATTTGAGTTGAGTCTTGGTTCACCATAACTACTAGGCTTTGAATTTCGTGGGTAATGTTTTGATTTGAGTGCATACAAGCATGATTCCGCCTTTAAATGTTAATTGCATGCCATAGATGTTGCTCAAATGAACATGTTTTTCACAAATTTTCCTTCATTTTCTAGGTTTGGGTTTGTATACTTGTTGACTGAGAAGTGTAGTGCCTTTGTTGCTTTCAAAATTTATAAAGCAGAAGTGAAGAATCAATTAGACTGTAAAATCAAGGTAGTAAGGTCTGATAGGGGTGGAGAGTATTATGGAAAGTTTAGTGAATCTAGAAGACAGCCTGGTCCTTTTGCATTGTTTCTGTGAGAGCATGGAATTGTTGCTCAATACACCAATCCAGGCACACCCTGAGCAAAATGGAGTCAGTGAAAGAAGAAATAAAACCTTGATCGAGATGGTGAGAAGCATGATGAGTAATTCGAAACTCCCTACCTTTGTTTGGGGTGAAGCAATCAAAACTGCATACTACTTGCTAAATAGGGTCCCTAGCAAGTCTGTCCCTTAAACACCCTTCGAGTTATGGACTAACAGAAAACCAGTGTTAAATCACTTGAGGATTTAGGGATGCACTACATAAGCAAGAGCATACAATCCAAAAGAGAAGAAGTTGGATCCTAGAACAATCACATGCTTCTTTGTAGGATATCTAGAAAGAACTAAGGGTTACAGGTTTTTTGCCCTAATCATACTTCAAGATTCATTAAAACTGGAGAGCCAAGTTCATTGAAGAAGCTAATGATGATGAATGGGAGGAGAATCTCGAATGGAATGAAGAGACCACAGCAATACAAGAAGAAAACCTAGGTGATGCTATGATAGATGAAGTTGTTGTACCAATTCCAGTACAAAGTGATCGAGTTGTAGAACCAACACAAGCTATTTAATAAGAAGAACTGATTGTAGAAGAACCTGTGTAGTTGAATAACACACAAGCCGTTCTAGAAGAGAACTTTGAGCCTGTGCATATGGAAACTAGAAAATCTATCCGCACAAGAAAGCTTGCAATCTTAGATGATTTCCTTGTGTATTTGTAAGAGGCTGAGTTTAGTAGCCAAGAGGAAGATCCATTAAACTTCAAAAAAGAAATTGAGAGTCTCAATAATGCACATTGGCAAGAAACTATGCAATCAAAATTGGATTCCATGAATAAGAACAAAGTGTGGGATTTGGTTGAGCTACCACAAGGATGCAAACCAATAGGCTGCAAGTGGGTTTACAAGATGAAGAGAGACTCCAAGGGTGATGTCGAAAGATATGAAGCTAGGCTTGTAGCTAAGGGATACACTCATCAAGAAGGAGTTGATTACAATGAAACATTATCTCCAGTCTCTACAAAAGATTCTTTTAGAGTGATCATGGCACTAGTGGCTCACTTCGATCTACTCCTGAATCAAATGGACGTTAAAACTGCATTCTTGAATGGAAACCTTAAGGAAGAGATCTACATGAAGTAACCAGAGGGTTTCATTCAAGAAGGGATATAGAATTTGGTCTGTAAATCTAACAAGTCCATTTATGGATTGAAACAGGCCTCAAGATAGTGGTATTTGAAGTTTGATGAGGTTGTTTCATCACATGGTTTTGAAGAGAGCCCTAGTGATAAATGGCAACTGTTTTATTTTTCTCATTGTTTACGTACATGACATATTACTAGCATGCATGATAGGAGCATATTTATGCGACTTAGTTAGTTTGTTTTCTTGCATTTACTTAGTTAGTTATTGCTTATTAAAGTGTTTTAAGCTATATTCGTGTGTTTTCAGGTTCAAATGACAAAGTTGGCAAGAAAGTGCAATTTGGAGCATTTCGGAGCAGTTTTGGACTTGGAATGGATAACATATGCATGGAGCAAGATGGATGGATGTTTTCGAAGTTTAAGACAGGCTAGGAATGTGCTAAAGAGTTGAAGAAATTAATTCAAGACATTGAAGATAAGGAATCAGCTAAAAAGAAGGGAACATTATCCAAACTACCTTATCTTATCCTAACTAACATTATTCAAACATTATCCTATTTATCCAACATTATCTAAACTTATTTCCAGCTGCAAAAGGAGTCCTTATCCTATTGTAAATACTTCCCATCTGATTCTAGCAGTCCTAATCCATCCAAACAACCTAATCCTTCCCTTCCTTGGTTTCTGCCAAACCCTACCCTATATATACACAATTCTGGTGAATTTTCAAGGAGGTTGTACCACACACAAGAGCTTTAAACTCAAAAAATCATCATTGTGCCTCATCTTTGCAAGGAAGGAAGGAGAAGAACTTGGAGCCGTGCTTGCCATTCAAGACCGTTGGATTGTTGGAGCGTTTCCAGGTGTATTCGATCTTTGTTTTTAATGTTTAAATTTAATTGTCTTTGTTTAAGTGCGAACATGAGGAACTAAACTCATTTTAGCTAGGGGAGAATTCAAAGCCATGAACATATATGTGATATGAATTGATTACATCCAGTTATTGTTTCATAAATCGTGAATGCAATTTGCTTAACTGTTTAATTGAAAACTTATTCTTGTATGTTGATTGAGGGTGCACACTTAGTTTGCATGCATGAATTTGATGCTAAAATATAAGGGAGTTTCACCTAATAGTTACAAACTTATATTTACAAGTAGTGGAGGTTGCTAGTCACGATCGTGTTAAGTAAATTCCTAGCAGGAGTATCATGCTGTTCATAGTTACGAATGCCTTGTCAATGCTTATGATTTTCACAAAGCTTAATGATCTTTGATTGTATTTCTATTATGTTGTTCATGTAGGGAACTATCGAAGAATAATTTGGTTGTCGATGTGTTGTCCGTCCAATTCAATGAATTTAGGAAGATCTGAGGGTTAATTAGTGCTGTTCACGGTTAATCTGGGGTGTTGAGGTGCATGGTTTATTGAAAGAGTAATTGGAAATCGATTTGTGTTGCATATGTGTCATGTGTGGAGAATGACCCTCTAGCTAGCCACTCACCCATTCAAATCACCCAATTTCGTGTCTTTTTAAGTTGTTTTTACAAATCTGTTCGTTAAGTTTTTAAATTCGTCAAAACCAATTCCCCTTAAGTTCTTTGAGTCTTTTTAGTTTAATTTTCATCCAAATCACCATTTAGGTTTAGTTTTGAGTCATAATCACTTAGTTTGTGTGTTTTGAGTCAAATCAGCTTGTTTCAGTTGTTTAAGTCTAGTTTTCTGTTTTTGAGTCTAGTTAGTGTTTTAGAGTCTAATTTGGGTAGATTACCATCCCTTCTGATCCCCGGCCTAGAATGATCCCTACTTACATATACTACAATCATAGGGTTTTAATTTGTGTGTTAAGTTTTACCACGTCAAATTTTGGCGTCGTTGCAGAGGATTAGCAAAATTGCTAATCATCCCCTAGTATTGCCGTGTGTTTTACTTTGTTTTTGTTTTTGTTTTCTTGTGTTCTGATTTTGTTTTGCTTTGTTTTCTTTGTTTTAGGTACTAGTTTATGACTCGAAGTTCTCAACCTATTCACGCACATATCTTGGAGTTTGACAACGATTTTGAACGAAGTTTGAGAAGAAAGAGGAAGCAGCCAAAACCCAATCCTCCTAGTTCTAGTTCTGAATCCAAATTAGAAGAAGAAGAAGAGGAAGAACAAGCTATGGCTGTGGATAATCGTATAATCAAAGAACTTTCAGTGTCGGGATTGGATAATGCCGTGCCCTTATGCATTCAATATCCTAGGGTGGCTCAAGGCGAGACCGATGAGTTCGAATTAAAGTCTAGTTTGCTGCACCACATTCCTAAATACCATGGGCTGTCCATGGAAGATCCAAATAAGCATTTGAAGGAATTTGAAGTGGTGTGCTCGAGCATGACCCCAATCAACGTAGATGGAAATTTTCTAAAGATGAAAGCCTTTCCATTCTCTCTATTTGAAAAGGCTAAGGATTGGTTATTCGAATTGGCACTTGGAACGGTCACTTCTTGGGAAAACATGAAAAGAGAGTTCTTAAAGAAATTCTTCCCAACTTAGAGAGTTATTCTTTTGAGGAAGAGAATTAGTGGCATTGAACAAAGCCAAGGAGAATCTATTCCAACATACTATGTCACATCCCGGCCCGGGGCAGACCACTTCCTGGGCCCGCTCCACCACTGTAACACGATATTGTCCGCTTTGGGCTTACCATTCCCTCACAGTGTTCTAACAGAATTCACAAATGTAGGATTCACCTTCGGGTGTTACATCTTAGTATTTGTACCTTTAAAGCTTCCGAACTGTGTAAGTGGTTACGTCACTCTCACGTGACGGCCAGCATGCCCTCTTTCGGGACGGGGTGTGTCATACTATGAATGTTTCAAGGCTCTAGTTGCATCGTGCCCTCAACATCAAATGAAGGAAGAACTTCTAATTCAATATTTCTATGAAGGACTTCTTCCAATTGAGAGACAAATGCTTGATGCTTCAGCGGGAGGTGCTTTGGTTGACAAAACCCCAGTTGCTACCAAGATCTTAATTACAAATCGAGCCTTGAATACACAATAATACGAGGGAGTTGGACAAAGAGATCCCTCACGGCAACAAGTCAATGAGGTAAGTTCCATGTCCGAAATTCAATCTTAATTAGCTAACCTCACTGTTACTGTGTCACAGATGGTTGAAGGGATGAAAGTGCAAGGTGCGGCTGTTTGTGGTGTGTGCTCTATGCAACGACATCTCAATGATCAACGCCCTCAATTAATAGAGAATGAGGGATGGGAAAGTGCCAACACCATTGGCTTTCAAGGCCAAAATCAGCCAAGGAATGATCTATATTCGAACACTTACAATTTAGGCTCGAGATATCACCCAAACTTTAGGTAGAGGGAGCCTCAACAACTTAACAACAAGGTGGATTTAGACAGCAACCCCCGGGCTTTTATCCAAGGCCAATAGCACTAACTCAACCTCAACCACAATCTGCCCAAACAAAGTCAGGTATGTCATTGGATGATGATAACATGCTCAAACTACTAACTACATTGTCACAGGGATTACAATATCAAGACAAACGGGTGGACAATTTGGAAAAGCAAATTGGGCAGATAACGTAGTTCATTGGGCAGTTTAGAGAACAAGGTAAACTCCCTAGTTCAACCATTGTAAATCCAAAATGAGGTTTTGAAACTGCTAATGCAATCACGTTAAGGAGTTGCAAAGAAGTTGGAGCCGACCCACAACCATCCAAATCAAGCCGAAAAGAGGACGAGAAGTTGCTACCCGAGGAGGAGGAAGTGGACAAAGCCACGGCAAGGGAAGAACAACCCTTGCCACAGCCTCCTAAGCTCCCTAAGCACCCGATGTTGTCCACTTTAACTAAGGTAGGTCGAAATTGGGTTCCTTCTAACGTTATTCCACCAAATTTGCCTTTCCCTCGTAGGTTCTTACCAGCTGGGAATGAAGAGAATGAAAAGGATGTTTTAGAGACCTTTAGGAAGGTGCAAGTCAATATCCCGCTCCTTGATGCAATAAAGCAAATTCCAAAGTATGCTAAGTTTTTGAAGAAGCTTTGCACAACAAGGAAATGGATTCGGGAGAAAGAGGTGGTACAAGTAAGTGAAAATGTCTCTGCAATGTTGCAAAGAAAGCTGCCACCTAAATGCAAAGATCCAGGTAGTTTCACTATCCCTTGTGTAATTGGTAATACAAGGTTTGAACATGCTATGCTAGATTTAGGTGCTTCCATTAATGTCATGCCATATTCTGTTTATGCATCTATGGATCTAGGAGAGCTTAAAAATGATGGTGTTATTATTCAATTAGCCGATCGATCTAATGCATATCCGAAAGGAGTTTTGGAAGATATTTTGTTGCAGGTAGACCACTTGATTTTTCCTGCATATTTTTATGTGCTTGACATGGAGGACTCAGCCCACTTTCCACTGTCCCCACTCTTACTTGGATGACCTTTCATGAAAACAGCCCACACCAAGATTGACGTGGCCAAGGGAGCATGAAGTATGGAGTTTGGTGGCGATATGATTAACTTTAAAGTTTCTGAATCTATTGAGAATCTTACTGATGTTCACTCTTGTTTTTCCATTGATGTAATTCAAAATATAGGGCAGGAACGTTTAGCACCAATTAAGAATGATGTATTTCGAACCACCAAAGACGAGGGAATTGGAGTAAAGCACAAGGGACACGCCCCTGCCATCAAAAGACCCAATATGGCCGAGAGCACCCATAGTGAATTTGTTGATAGTGTTGCTCATTTTGAGCCTTCATCGCAGAACATTGGTAAGCCACCTATTCCAATTCCAATTCCCATTTCAATTAATAGGTTGTTACCTTCTTTGGTGTAGGTACCCAATCGAATCCAAGGTGGTGGGACAGTTTACGTTGATTTTTGGAAACATAACGCCAAAATCAGGAAGGATCACTATCCCCTTCCATTCATAGAGCCAATTCATGGGAATTTCGAGGAGCATGTCGTGGAGGAAATACCACTCCATGCCATGGGCCCTATCTAAGCTTAAATGGAGGTATCGTCCGACTGGAAGACGTTAAAGCAAGCGCTTCTTGGGAGGCAACCCATGTGTTCGAATAAAGAAAACCTAGGAATCTCTGGCTCCACAACCAAATTTGCATTTCTAAACCCTACTCTTTATTGCTTTTACTTTGCCATATTTGTCATGTTTGTTAGTTGTGTTGTTTGCTTGTTTGTGTGCTAGTCTATGTTTGAAACATTGAGGACAATGTTTGGTTTAAGTGTGTCGGGGGGGGGGGGGGGGGGGCGGTAAACAAAGTGTTTTCATGAAAAATTCGTTGGATTTTGTCACCTATCACTTCTAGAGTTGTTTCTCACTGTTTTTAAGTGTTTTTAGTGTGTTTTGAAGTGTTTTAATGTGTTTTATAGCAGAAAATCCGAAAATTTTGAAAAAAAATCGAAAAAAGTTTTGAAAAACCCAAAAAGAGTCGTTTAAAGAGTCGTTTTTGTTGTGAGTTGTGTCTTAGGGTACCTTCCGACAGAATGATGATGATTTGGTTTTTAATTGTATGACTGTTAAAGAAAGTTACAAACATGGATGGAAGTTTGATATGCTCTTTGGTTTATGCTTAGTTGTAGTTGTCATTTACAAATTCACATGTAATCACAAAAGGAAAAAATCATTTTTTGTAACGTGCTTGAAGGAAGAAACTCAAACTAACTCTACAACCCTGAGAGACTTGAGCCTATACGTTATTTGGAGAGTTATTAATCTTGATATTCTTGTTTTGTAAAGTCGTTGCATGATCTCATTATTTCTTTGCTTGGTTGCTACTTAGAATGCATTTTCATCACTTTAGATCCAAATACTAGATATCATGCCCGTTTCATTCAAAGCATAAAATTGATTGCATAACAAATAACAAGATGAAGTTGTTTAGTTAAACCAGAGCCAAAAAGCCTTACCCTTTGCATATGTATTGTAGGTTTAACCCGTTGAGCCTTAGTTAGCCTATTTTCCTTGTTAGCCCACATTATCCTTACCTAGCCTAGAATCGGATTATCCGTACCCTTGTTCTTAAAGGATAGTGAAGCATGACTTAGAGAGAATTCCTTTTGATCAACATATTGCAGAAAAACAAGTGTAGGGGAAAGTTTTTTGTTAGAAATTTGTATGGTAGTACGTTTGTGTGCCAAAGAAAAAAAGAAAAAAAAAACGTGGAAAAAGAAGAAGAAAAGAAAAAGATGTGAAAAAAAATAAAAAGAATTGAAAATAAGTGAGAATAAGCTCACAAGTGTTGGTTGTTGAAGGAAAGGGTCCAAAAGTTTGAATCTGGCGCTAAAAGTTGTGTGAATCTCCCCTTTGTGTTCAAAGTTGGTTGCTGCATTCAAAAGTGAATTCTAAGTGTTGATTTCATTGCTTTTCTTACTATTTCTTTAAGAACCTTTGTTTATCTTTTACCTTTCTTTGTTAGCCAATGCCTTAGCCCCGTTACAACCCTTAGACTTCTATCTTGATTGTAACGTGTTCAATATGTGGAGTTTGGGATTGGTATAGGCATATGGTGTCCCTGGTTCTTGCATCTAAGTAGTAGCATTTCGTTCATGAGATCATATTCATATGTGCATTAATAATTCCAGAAAGTGCCTTCTTTCTTATAACATATGTGAGTGCTAGTCTACATGTTTACATCAATCTTCTCACATATACCTAGTGTAGGGAGTGTAGTCAGAAAATCTGTGTGGAAATAGAGAGTATATCCGGTGAGGAATTGAGTGGATTCTCTAAGGCATGTTACTACATTCCAAATGTTGTTTTATTTGATTAAATGAGAGCTAGTGGGTGGCAACTGCGATTAAGTATGAGTTAGAGGGTAGGGATGACTAAAATCTATGAAAGTACTGATTTTTAATGTGTCGTGTTTCATTGGAAATCCCTAACGCAAAAGTTTGAAGGTTTAGGTTATGTTTTGTTTTCTTTGTTTTGCTCGAGGACTAGCAAAAGCTAAGTGTGGGGGAATTTGATAGGAGCATATTTATGCGACTTAGTTAGTTTGTTTTCTTGCATTTACTTAGTTATTGCTTATTAAAGTGTTTTAAGCTATTTTCGTGTGCTTTCAGGTTCAAATGACAAAGTTGGCAAGAAAGTGCAATTTGGAGCAGTTTTGGACTTGGAATGGATAGCATATACATGGAGCAAGATGGATGGACGTCTTCAAAGTTCAAGAGAGGCTAGGAATGTGGTAAAGAGTTGAAGAAATTAATTCAAGACATTGAAGATAAGGAATCAGCTAAAAAGAAGGGAACATTATCCAAACTACCTTATCTTATCCTAACCAACATTATTCTAACATTATCCTATTTATCCAACATTATCTAAACTTATTTCCAGCTGCAAAAGGAGTCCTTATCCTATTGTAAATACTTCCCATCTGATTCTAGGAGTCCTAATCCATCCAAACAACCTAATCCTTCCCCTCCTTGGTTTCTGCCAAACCCTACCCTATATATACACAATTCTGGCGATTTTTCCAGGAGGTTGTACCACACACAAGAGCTTTAAACTCAGAAAATCCTCATTGTGCCGCAACTTTAAAAGGAAGGAAGGGGAAGAACTTTGAGTCGTGCTTGCCATTCAAGACCGTTGGATTGTTGGAGCGTTTCCAGGTGTATTCTATCTTTGTTTTTAATGTTTAAATTTAATTGTCTTTCGTTAATTGCGAACATGAGGAACTAAACTCATTTTAGCTAGGGGAGAATTCAAAGCCATGAACATATATGTGATATGAATTGATTACATCCAGCTATTGTTTCATAAATCGTGAATGCAATTTGCTTAACTGTTTGATTGAAAACTTATTCTTGTATGTTGATTGAGGGCACACACTTAGTTTGCATGCATGAATTTGATGCTAAAATATAAGGGAATTTCACCTAATAGTTACAAACTTATATTTACAAGTAGTGGAGGTTGCTAGTCACGGTCGCGTTAAGTAAATTCCTGGCAAGAGTATCATCCTGTTCATAGTTACGAATGCCTTGTCAATGCTTATGATTTTCACAAAGCTTAATGATCTTTGATTGTATTTCTATTATGTTGTTCATGTAGGGAACTATCAAAGAATAATTTGGTTGCCGATGCGTTGTCCGTCCAATTCAATGAATTTAGGAAAATCTTAGGGTTAATTAGTGCTGTTCACGGTTAATTTGGGGTGTTGAGGTTCATGGTTTATTGAAAGAGTACCTGGAAATCGATTTGTGTTGCATATGTGTCATGTGTAGAGAAGGACCCTCTAGCTAGCCATTCACCCATTCAAATCACCCAATTTCGTGTCTTTTTAAGTTGTTTTTACAAATCTGTTCGTTAAGTTTTTAAATTCATCAAAACCAATTCCCCTTAAGTTCTTTGAGTCTGTTTAGTTTAATTTTCGTCCAAATCACCCCTTAGGTATAGTTTTGAGTCATAATCACTTAGTTTGTGTGTTTTGAGTCAAATCAGCTTGTTTTCAATTGTTTAAGTCTAGTTTTCTGTTTTTGAGTCTAGTTAGTGTTTTAGAGTCTAATTTGGGTAGATTACCATCCCTTCTAATCCCCGGCCTATAACGATTCCTACTTACATATACTACAATCATAAGGTTTTAATTTGCGTGTTAGAATAAATCACATCAATGCAATAATGCATTATTGTTGAATGACACCAAGACATTTCTATCCAAACGCTTTGAGATGAAGGATATGGGAGAGGCAACTTTTGTTCTTGGTATTCAGATCACAAAAGATTGAAGTAGAGGATTGCTTGGTTTATCACAAAGAGCATATATTGAAAAAGTACTAAAAATGTTCAATATGGATGACTCGAATGGCTGTGATGTTCCCATGACAAAGGGAGAAAAGCTTAGTAAGGATCAGTGCCCTAAGACTGAGTTTGAGAATAAAGAAATGGTTAGCAAGCCCTATTCTTCTCTCGTTTGGAGTCTCATGTACACACAGGTATGTACCAGACCAAATATTGCATATGCAATTAGCATGTTAGGAAGGTTTCAATCTAACCATGGCAATGCACACTAGATAGCTACCAAGAAAGTTTTAAGATACTTGTTGGGAACAAAAGAGTATCTGGTAGTATACAAGAGGGATTCAAAACTCGAACTAGTAGGCTATAGTGACTCAAACTTTGCAGGCTGCCTTGATTCACTTAAGCCAACTTCAGGTTATATAGTCACGTTGGCAAATGAGGTAGTGTCATGGAAGAGCATGAAACAAGACACGGCTGCTACTTCTACCATGCAAGTTGAGTTTATAGCTTGTTATGAGGCTACATCACAAGCTATATGGTTGAGAAACTTCATCAGCGGCCTCGAGATCATGAATTCTATACGAAAACTTGTTCAAATTTGGTGTGATAACAAAGCTGCTGTCTTTTATTCTAAGAATAATAAAAGGCCTCCTGGAACTAAGCACTTGAACACCAAATATGCATTGACAAGGAAGAAGGTAAAGTATGGAGAGATCAAGGTTGATTACATTGACACTCATGCAATGCTTGCTGATCCACTCACTAAGGTATTACCAAATGCAACTTTTCATAAGCATGCAGTCAATATGGGAGTGACTGCAACCCTAGATTTGTTGAACTAGTGGGAGTAGCGATAGTATGAGGTATAATTATGCATGTTAGTTATTATCATGACAGTAAGTATTAACTTTTTGGTTTTATGTTTAGCTAGTCGTTGCACTTGGTTGAATTTAATGTTTAATAATGGATGCTGTTTCAGTAATTCATACATTGTTTCAATATAGTGCTAGTTCATATTTTCTGTTGGATATAAAGGTTGCTAAAAGAATGATGTGAAATTTATATGACACTCAAATTAAAACCTTATTAAGATAGTTGTAGTATGAATAAGTAGGGATCGTTCTAGGCCGGGGACTAACTAGGGATGCTAATCTATGCAAATATGACTCAAAACACAAAACTAAACTTAAAAACACTTAACTAGACTCTAAAGACTCAAAACAACGTAAAACAGCTCAAAACTAACAACTAGACTCAAAACAGACTCTAGGGAGTTATTTGGACAAATTCTAACTTTAACTTGACTCAAAATGCTAAAAGGCACAAAATTGGACAGATTATGACCTAAAGAGATGACCAAGTAAAGGGGGATTGGTTTTGGACGAATTTAATGTAAAAACAAACTGATTAAGACACTAAACAAAGGTTGGTACGAATTTGGATGAATGAATGGCTAGCTAGAGGGTCTTTCTCCACACATGACACATATGCAATACAAATCGATTTCCAGTTATTCTTTCTATAAACCATGAATGACAATGCCCCAAATTAACTGTGATTGCACGCATTAACCCTCAGATTTTCCTAAGTTCATTGAATTGGATGTAGCGCCGCAACCAAATTATTCTTATCAAGTTCCCTATATGACTGCATACTAGAGATACAATCAAAGATCATTAAGCTCTGTGAAAATCATAAGCATTGACATGACATTCGTGACTATGATTGGATGACATTCCTGCTAGGAATTTACTTAACGCGATCGTGACTAGCAACCTCCACTACTTGTAAATATAAGTTTGTAACTATTAGGTGAAACTCCCTTATATTTTAGCATCAAATTTATGCATGCAAACTAAGTAGGCATCCCTAATCAACATACAAGAATAAGTTTTAAATCGAACAGTTAAGCAAATTGCATTCACGATTTATGAAATAATAATTGGATGTAATCAATTCGTATCACATATATGTTCATGGCTTTGAATTCACCTCTAACTAAGAAAAACTTAGTTACACATGTTCATAACAATTGAAAAGCAATCTGAAATAAACATTGAAACTAAAACAAGGGAAGAAAGAACTCAGGAAGTGTCCAATGGTTGTAGGTTGTTGCGGTACAAGGTTCTCCTCCAATGGAAGCCACGGCAAAGCTCTCCTCCTCTCCTTCTTGCGGCAAAGGGTGTTTCTGTGTATAGATGGTGATGGCTTCGAATTATGGTGTGGTATAGGGGGTGGTAACCTGATTTGTGCGCAGAAAATATGTATATATAGGCCTAGGGTTTGTGGCACCAATTCCTTGGAGGACAAGGATAGAGCACGGCCCAATCTAGGAAGGAAAATGATTTGTATGACAGAAACCAGGTGGGAAAAGGATAGGGAAGTGCACGGCAAGGATTGGAGGGAAAGGAGTGGAGTGCAAGGCAAGGCAAAGCCTTCTAGAAAGGAAGGAGGCGCCAAATTTTTAGGGTTCTAGAAAGAATGTGTTTTGTGACAGAATTTGGGACTTCTAGAAGGGTTTGGGGCACCACTTTTCTAGGACAAGGGATAGAGCTTCTAGAAAGAATGTTTTGTGGCGGATTTCTAGAATAACAAGGCATAAAACATGTAGCATGGTTTTAGGAACATGTTTTGTGTTTTCTAGAACATGTTTGGATAATGTTTCAGATCATGTTCCTTGTTTCTTGCTAATTCCGTATCTTCTTTGTCTTGAATTTGTTTCTCCAATGTTTAAAGACATTCCTAACCTCATTTGAACTTCAAATTCGTCCATTCCTTGTGCTTCACATGCATGCAATCCATTTCAGCCCAGAATTGCTCCAAAATGCTCTAAAATGCACTTTTTTGCCAACTTTGCCAATTGGACCTACAAACACATGAAAATAGCTTAAAACACTATAATAAACATAAACTAACTAAGTAAATGCAAGGAAACAAGCTAACTAAGTCGCATAAATATGCTCCTATCAAATTCCCCCACACTTTAGCTTTTGCTAGTCCTCGAGCAAAACAAAACAAACAAAACACAACCTAAACCTTCCAACAATTGCCTCAGGGATTTCCAATGAAACACGACATGTTAAAAATCACTACTCCCATAGATTTTAGCCATCCTTACCCTCGAGCTCATACTTAATCGCAGTAATCACTTAGTAGCTCACATTTAATCAATTAAAACAACATTTTGACTGTAGTAACTGTTGGAAGTATGCCCACAAAGCCACTTATTTGATGTAATAGCTTTTGGAATACTTATTGTATTAAACTATTATATGTTTAATGAAGGGCAAAGCTTATTGCTAATCACTATTTATTGTATTATGTGTTTAAGCAATAAGAGAATCCAAGGAATGTATTTAATCTAAGAGAGAAGTGATCTAAGTAAGTTAGATTAACGAGACCTTTCTCTTATGTTCATTCCTAAAACGTTCCTAGCCATAGGATTGCCAATTGGGCACCGACAATCCGCTAAGGTTAGTATGTGTTATGTTAACTCAAGTGTGAGTATGACTAGTCTCAAGTCATTTAGTGTTGGACACTGAGACAAACACATAGGTGCTCGAAACAGTAATCGAGTACACTGAACAACGATCAAAAGAGAGTTCGAGCATACATGTCATGTAAGAACTCATAAGTTGCAATATGCAAAGGAGTCCTTTGACCTGAGGCATCATTGATGTCTAATGGTTAGGTCCTTGATCTTT
Source organism: Heteromeles arbutifolia (assembly GCA_024362995.1). NCBI lineage: Eukaryota > Viridiplantae > Streptophyta > Magnoliopsida > Rosales > Rosaceae > Heteromeles > Heteromeles arbutifolia. Next base: position 26,908,491 of record JANCRC010000011.1, on the reverse strand, counting down.
GATTATGTCAAAGGCATTCCATTGAGAGTGTCCACGACATTGTTGGGGTCAAGCTATCTAGTCATGTAGGCATGTGAATGCACAACAAGGGATCTCTAGCCTTCTATGGTGGAAAGAGAATACTCTGAGATATGATTCTAGAGTCTTTGGCCAAAGCATAGGAATATGACTTAGGAAGTTTGTTCCAAATCATATTCAATTGAATCATATAGAGAAGTATCACATTGGATAGAAGACATGACACAAACTGTCACTCAAACAATGTGATGGAGAGTATTGTAGTAGAGAATGATCGTATTGCATTGTAATTGTAACTGGATAGGTTCTCCAACCACTTCTACTTAGCTTGGGTAGCCATGACATACTGCTAGGTGTCACTCATGGTTTGTGGAAGCCCTGAGGATTAGCAAACACTAATCTTCATCAAAGGGAGAATTGAAATGTAGTTTCAATTCACAATCGACCGTTAAGAGTAACAATCGCCCACTGCCTCGCTAATTGGAAACTAATAGATCGTACACCGAGTAAGGATGAAAGTGAAGAAATATAAATGAGATGGATAAGCAATTAAATAGTTTAATTGAGAATGGTCAAGATTAATTAATTAGTTAATTAATCTTACGAAAGGTTCGTATTGGGCTTTTAAGTTCGTTTTGGGTTTCGGGGCCCAAAAGGGTTTTTGGCCCACAAGGCCCATTATGTTTAAGTTGTATGACAACTAAAACAAAATGGGCAATTAGCCCAATAACAAAGACAAGGCCGGCCATAAGGGTGAGTGGAAGCAAATTTAATTTAATTGCAAGTTTGCCACTCACATGTGATGTAGTATAAAGTCAACTTTATAGCTTTCACTCACTTAGGGTTTTCTTGAGGCAAAGAAGAGAAACACTTTCTCCCTTTTTCTCTAAGAGAGGCCGGCCACTTAGGGAGGATTTAGCTAGCAATCTTTTCCTCTTTATGTCATCCATTTCATCTTCACACCTCATCCTTGGTGTGGAGACTTAGAGACACCAAATCTTTGGTGTTCTTGGAGATCCTTTCCGCACATCATCAAGGAGCAAAGGAGCATCAAAAGGAGAAAAATCACAAGGAAGATCCAAGGAGCTAGGAGGTGACTTGAAGGCCCTCCACTTGGGTGAATCCCTTGTGTAAACAAGGATGAGCTTCAAGGGTAATGAATCTCAAAATCCTTCATCTCTTTAATGTTGTTAAAGAGTCTTGTGGTCCACCATTCACTAGGCTTTGAAAGTCATGGGTTTTAGAATTGTTTTTTAATGCATGCCTACTTTAAAGTGTTATTAGTTTGCATATGTGTTCAAATGTTCTCACATGTTCTTAGCTAGGACAAAATTTTTCCTTCAAGTGGTATCAGAGCTTTATGTCTAGTGTATGGTGAATCCTTTTGGGTTTTGTGTTTTTTCATGGTTTGTGATTTAAATGTTGTAAATGTTACAAGCTTTGTTCTTGCTTTTTTGAATATAAATTTTGCTTGAAAATTTAGCATCTCAAATGTTGTAGATGTAGTTCATTTAAGCATGAATATTGGAACTAAAATTTGGTGCCATGTATGTGGGTAAATTCGGCCAAATCCAAAGGGTGGATTTTTAGGTTCATGTTTGTCTTGTTAAAAGTGTTTTAAAGTGACTTTTGGAACCCCTATATACCCTAGGATGTTAACCCTCTTTTGAGTAGTGAAAATTTGAGTTTTATTGAGTGAAAATGTTCATGGAGCTCTTATGGGTTTTTCATGAATGTTCTTCAATGTTCTTGTTGTGTTCTTCATGTTCATAACATGAACAAAGTTTGGGAGTTTTTGATTCAAAATTTTCTCAAAGATTTGTTTGAAATTTGTTTGTGATTGGTGATGTAAGTTGATTTGTACTTTTCACTATTCAATCACACTATTCACACATCACCACCATACCAATCACTTTATCAAATTTAAAACTTACACTTCAATCACCCACACACTCTTTACATCACTCCATAACCGGCCACCCTATAAAGTAGGGTACTTTTGGCGCTTTTATGCAATTACATAAAGTTTTGATACTTTTGTGTATTTGTACTTTGGCCCAAAAGTTTACGTTTTTACGTAAAGGCCCAAAATCACTAAAGGACAAATTGTTTTGCTCCTTTAATGAAGTTTTTGTGATTGTTGAAATTTTTGGGTTCTAGTTGTAATTACATGAAGTTGTGGACTCTTGTGTTTTTACAAAGTGACCCCAAAAGTTTATGTTTTAGCATAGTGGCCCAATAGTTGAGGTCATTGTTTTTCGGCCCAAAATATGGTGAGAACAAAATGGTTTTGTCTCTTTAATGAGAATTGGATTTTCATTTCATTTGGTTCCATTTGAATCAATTCTATGAATCCGAAAACCAATTGTTTAAGTTCCTTTCTTAGTTAATGTGATTGATTAAGAAAAGGGTGATTATGAACCAAAGGCCTCGATAATTGAGCTATGTGATTGGCCGTTTTACATTATGAATGTTTGGGTTAAGTAGTTTAGATTTGAATGTAATTTGATTAGTTCAAATGTGTTGTAAAAGGGCATAAGTCCTTCCAATTGTTGTAAAAGGGCATAAGCCCTTCTCTTTATTTCAAGTATTCCTTTTTTGTTTATTTGTATGCAAATTGGAATAGTTGGGTCCAACGCCTAATAGGAAATGACGGTTTAATTAGATTAAACGCGTAACTAAAATCAACAACTACCTACCTTAGACCCAAGGTCCAACACAAGGCTCATGTTGGATCAAATCAAACGGTTCATAATCATCCTAAGTCCTTTTAATAAGATTAAAATGAATTTGATGTAGCCCAAAACTACTCCCTCGACAAAACGAATATTAAGTTGATAAGCGAGAGATGCTTTGAACATCTCTTCGTAGGCCTTCCACCATGGTGGGCTCCAATCGTTTGTGACTCATACACCGGCTTCACCCTATCATGGGGAAGTTCAAAGTACGTGCTTACCTTCAGGAGGAGTCCATAAGAACATACATGATGTGGTGAGGTAGGCAACGAGGATGGCCAACATCATATCATTGTGAGGCTATTTTTGAACCCCTACATGAACTAGCATGGTGGGAATAACTTAAATAAGTGCAATGGTGCCAACATCATATCATTGTGTGGCATCATTCTCTAGAGGCCAAACAAGATGGGTAATTACAAGAGTTGTAAATGACTAAAGCGTTATTCTCTCATCATTATTGTTGCTAACCAACATCATATCATTGTGAGGTAGGCTTGGTAATGGTGAGTCTCCCATACTCCGCTAAGAGTTCAACATAACTCTCGGATTCCATTGAGGGATGTGGAATTTGCCAAAAATAGTGGGTGGTACTATTTGATTTAAGACCCAATCAAGTAGTTTTAAAATCAACAATCTAATACGATTTCTGTTATGTTATGTAGTTAACGACATGCCTAAAATTACACCTACCATTGTACTTGACAAAAAGGGCCTTAGGGGCCAACATTTCCTTGCTTGGTTTCATCACATTGAGAATGTCTCAAAGATGAATGGCATATCGTATGTGCTCAAGCAATCCCCTCCTCATGTTCCTCCTACGAAACTAGCTTCAAAGGAGGAGTATCGAAATTATGCTAGACACTATGAGAATGACTTACAAGCCAAATGCTTAATCCTCACTTCACTTAGTGAGGAGCTTAAGAAGCTACATGAGCACATGGACACTTCTTGTGCCATGGTTGAAAGTTTGCATAAGATGCATGACATTGAGACAAGTAATGTACGATTCTCAAATGTTTGTAGTCTATTAAATGCCAAAATGGCAAAGGGGACATCGGTCCAAAAACATGGACAAAAGATGGAAAGGATCTTTCAAGATCTTGAGAGTTTAGGAACTTCCATCGATGGGAAAATGGCCCAAGACTTTTTCCTTGCATCTCTCTCGGATGATTTCACTAAGTTTATAGTAAACTATAAAGTGAATAGATTCAATCATACTTTTACGGAGATGATTGACATGTGCTGTAAGTTTGAACAAAGTTTCAAAAAGGACAGTGGGAGTGAGAATGCAATCATAAGGAAAAGGTTGCATAAGAAGAAGGCAAGAAAATCCAAAGGAACATGCCTTCATTGTGGAAAGGATGAACGTTGGAAGAAGAAATACAGGGTGCACATTGCGAGCCTTATGACACGAACTTTTGAAGGGACTATTTCTGTCATAGATAGTGCTTTTACAGTGAGCTCCAATTCCTGGATATTTGATTCAGGCGCTAGTCAACATATCTGCAATTCGTTACAAGGACTAACAGGGAGCAGGACACTGTGCAATGGGGAGATGGTTGTGCGAGTTGGGAACGGCGCTAAGATCTCTGCAAAAGCAGTAGGCACCTACATGCTTAAACTACCCTCTGGGGAAGTCTTGGAACTTAAAAATTGTTTATATTTTCCTTTATGTATAAAGAATTTGATTTCTATCTCTATGCTTTTACGAGATGGGCACTCAGTATTGTTTGACAAAATGAGTTGCACTTTATACTTGAACGGTCGTATTGTCTCTCATGGTAATATGATAGAGGGACTTTTTCACCTAGAAACAAGTAGTGGGATGCACTGTATTGAAAGCGGGAATACCTCAAAACCCAAAAGGGCTAGAGAAGAAGTTAACCAAGAAAAGATGTGGCATCTTAAACTTGGACATGTAAACCTTGATAAGATTCGCAAGATGTCGAAAGACGGATATTTCCGCCCATTAGGTAATGACCAAATGGGTACTTGTGAATGTTGCTTGAAAGGGAAGATGACCAAATCTCCATTCACTGGGAAGGGAGAGCGTGCCACTGAAATTCTAAGGTTAATCCACACTGACGTATGTGGACCAATGTCTACTACGTCGAGAGGAGGCTTATCCTACTATATCACATTCACCGACGATCACTCTCGGTTTGGCTATGTGTATCTTATGAAGTATAAGTCAAAATCCTTTGAAAAGTTCAAAGAATTCAAGAATGAAGTTGAGAAGCAAACTGGGAAGCAGATAAAGATCCTAAGATCATATCGAGGGGGAGAGTATCTAAGTAATGAATTCCTAGATTATCTCAAAGAGTGTGGAATAATATCGCAATGGACTCCACCAGGAACTCCACAACTTAATGGAGTTTCTGAAAGGAGAAATCGAACCTTGATGAACATGGTTCGTTCTATGATGAGTTCTGCAGATCTACCAGTAACATTCTAGGGATATGCTCTATATACAGCAACTTACTTGCTTAATAGAGTACATTCCAAGTCAGTTTCACATACGCCCTATGAGATATGGCATGGAAGAAAGCCAAGTCTTAATCATATTAAGATTTGGGGTTGTGAAGCATATGTCAAGAAGCTTGAAGCTACTAAGCTTGAAGCGACGTCAGTTAAGTGCTATTTTGTGGGATATCCTAGAGAAACTATGGGATATGAGTTCTACCATCCTGACGACCAGAAAGTCTTTGTCGCCAGAACTGCTAAGTTTCTAGAGGACGAATTTGTTCTCAAAGGAACTACAAGTAAAATGATGGAGATTAATGAGATTAATGATGAACCACAAACAAGCACTCGACAAGTTGACAACCCTGTTCCTGAACCACTAGCTCCACGTAGATCTGAACGGGTCAGCCGGCCACCTCAGAGGTATGGCTTGGATAATGACTTTGGGGAATTGCACCTTCTAGGTGACAATGACACAAAGGAGGACCCTAGAGACTACACTGAAGCAATGTCCGACATTGATTCAAAGAGATGGCAAGAGGCCAAGAAATCCGAGATGGATTCCATGTATCAAAATCAGGTCTGGACTCTTGTAGATCCTCTAGAAGGTATAGTACCTGTTGGAAACAAATGGGTATTCAAGAGGAAGATAGGCGTTGATGGGAACGTAGAGACTTATAAGGCTAGATTAGTAGCCAAGGGTTACAGGCAACGAGAAGGGATTGACTATGAAGAAACCTTCTCTCATGTAGCCATGATTAAGTCCATTCAGATTTTGCTTGCTATAGCTGCGTACCATGATTATGAGATATGGCAAATGGACGTGAAGACAGCCTTTCTGAATGGCTACCTAGAGGAAGAGCTCTATATGACTCAACCCGAAGGTTTCGTGTCCAAGTCTGAAAAGACTAAGGTATGTAAGCTTCAAAGGTCCATTTATGGACTTAAGCAAGCCTCCAGGAGCTAGAATATTCGTTTTGACACTGCAATCAAATCATTTGGCTTTACTCAAAATGAATACGACAATTGTGTTTATTAAAAGGTCGTTGGGGATGCAGTTGTATTCCTAGTGTTATATGTAGATGACATATTACTATTCGGGAATGACACTACAGTACTTTCTTCTGTAAAAGTGTGGTTGTCCAAAACCTTCCACATGAAAGATTTGGGAGATGCATCTTATGTGCTTGGGATAAAGCTCTATCGTGATAGATCTAGAAAACTAATTGGATTATCCCAATCTATGTACATAGATAAGGTGCTAAGTAGGTTCCAGATGGAACAATCTAAGAAAGGTTTTCTTCCTATGAGACATGGAATTCACCTTTCTAAGTCGATGGAACCTAAGACTCCTGAAGAAATACCGCAGATGAGTGCTATTCCTTATACTTCCGCCATAGGGAGTCTCATGTATGCCATGATATGCACAAGGCCTGATATCGCATATGCTGTGAGCATTACTAGTCGATATCAATCTAACCCAAGATCAGAACACTGGGCAGCTGTCAAGACGGTCCTTAAGTACTTAAGAAGAACTAAGGACATGTTCCTCGTTTACGGAGGAGCGACAGAGTTGCGAGTAGAAGCCTATACAGACGCAGATTTCCAATCTAACGTCGACGATAGAAGTTCCAACTCCGGATATGTGTTCACTCTGAATGGTGGGGCTGTTAGCTGGAAAAGCAAGAAACAATCTGTAATTGCTGATTCCACGATAGAGGCTGAATATGTCGCTGCAGCTGAAGCCGGCAAAGAAGCGTTCTGGATGAAGAAGTTCATTACTGAACTTGGAGTGGTTCCAACCATTACATCATCAGTAACTTTGTACTGTGATAATAGTGGGGCGATAGCTCAAGCCAAGGAACCCAGGGCTCATCAAAAGAACAAGCATTTTGACAGACGCTTTAATATCATTAGAAGATATGCTACCGAGGGGAAAGTCAACATCCTCAAGTTTGCCTCAGCCGATAACGTAGCAGATCCACTGACGAAGCCAATGTCTCAAATCCAACTTGACCGCCATATGGAAAAGATGGGTATTAGATACATGGGAAAGTGGCTTTGAGTGCAAGTAGGAGATTGTTGGAAGTATGCCCACAAAGCCACTCATTTGATGTAATAGCTTTTGGAATACTTATTGTATTAAACTATTATATGTTTAATGAAGGGCAAAGCTTATTGTTAATCATTATTTATTGTATTATATGTTTAAGCAATAAGGGAATCCAAGGAATGTATTTAATCTAAGAGAGAAGTGATCTAAGTAAGTTAGATTAACGAGACCTTTCTCTTATGTTCATTCCTAAAACGTTCCTAGCCATAGGATTGCCAATTGGGCACTGACAATCCGCTAAGGTTAGTATGCATTATGTTAACTCAAGTGTGAGTATGACTAGTCTCAAGTCATTTAGTGTTGGACACTGAGACAAACACATAGGTGCTCGAAAGAGTAATCGAGTACACTGAACAACGATCAAAAGAGAGTTCGAGCATACATGTCATGTAAGAACTCATAAGTTGCAATATGCAAAGTAGTCCTTTGACCTGAGGCACCATTGATGTCTAATGGTTGGGTCCTTGATCCTTGATTATGTCAAAGGCATTCCATTGAGAGTGTCCACGGCATTGTTGGGGTCAAGCTATCTAGTCATGTAGGCATGTGAATGCACAACAAGGGATCTCTAGCCTTCCATGGTGGAAGGAGAATACTTTGAGATATGATTCTAGTGTCTTTGGCCAAAGCATACGAATATGACTTAGGAAGTTTGTTCCAAATCATATTCAATTGAATCATATAGAGAAGTATCACATTGGATAGAAGACATGAAACAAACTATCACTCAAACAATGTGATGGAGAGTATTGTATTAGAAAAGGATCGTATTGCATTGTAATTGTAACTGGATAGGTTCTCCAACCACTTCTACTTAGCTTGGGTAGCCATGACATACTGCTAGGTGTCACTCATGGTTTGTGGAAGCCCTGAGGATTAGCAAACACTAATCTTCATCAAAGGGAGAATTGAAATGTAGTTTCAATTCACAATCGATCGTTAAGAGTAACAATCGCCCACTGCCTCGCTAATTGGAACCTAATGGATCGTACACCGAGTAAGGATGAAAGTGAAGAAATATAAATGAGATGGATAAGCAATTAAATAGTGTAATTGAGAATGGACAAGATTAATTAATTAGTTAATTAATCTTACGAAAGGTTCGTATTGGGCTTTTAAGTTCGTTTTGGGTTTCGAGGCCCAAAAGGGTTTTTGGCCCACAAGGCCCATTATGTTTAAGTTGTATGACAACTAAAACAAAATGGGCAATTAGCCCAATAACAAAGACAAGGCTGGCCATAAGGGTGAGTGGAAGCAAACTTGATTTAATTGCAAGTTTGCCACTCACATGTGATGTAGTATAAAGTCAACTTTATAGCTTTCACTCACTTAGGGTTTTCTTGAGGCAAAGAAGAGAAACACTTTCTCCCTTTTTCTCTAAGAGAGGCCGGCCACTTAGGGAGGATTTAGCTAGCAATCTTTTCCTCTCTAAGTCATCCAGTTCATCTTCACACCTCATCCTTGATGTGGAGACTTAGAGACACCAAATCTTTGGTGTTCTTGGAGATCCTTTCCTCACATCATCAAGGAGCAAAGGAGCATCAAAAGGAGAAAAATCACAAGGAAGATCCAAGGAGCTAGGAGGTGACTTGAAGGCCCTCCACTTGGGTGAATCCTTTGTGTAAACAAGGATGAGCTTCAAGGGTAATGAATCTCAATATCCTTCATCTCTTTAATGTTGTTAAAGAGTCTTGTGGTCCACCATTCACTAGGCTTTGAAAGTCATGGGTTTTAGAATTGTTTTTGAATGCATGCCTACTTTAAAGTGTTATTAGTTTGCATATGTGTTCAAATGTTCTCACATGTTCTTAGCTAGGACAAAATTTTTCCTTTAGTAACATGCCGTAGGGAATCCCTCAATTCCTTACCGGATATACTCTCTATTTTCACACAGATTTTCAAACTACACTCCCTACACTAGGTATATGTGAGAAGATTGATGTAAACATGTAGACTAAACACTCATATATGTTTTCAACAAGGAAGGCACTTTCTGGAATTATTAACACATCATGTATATGATCTCATGAACGGAATGCCACTACTTAGAAGTGAGAACCAGGGATACCATATGCTCATACCAATCCCAAACTCCACATATTGAAACACATAACAATCAAGATAGAAGTCTAAGGGTTGTAACGGGGCTAGGGGTATTGGCTAACAAAGAAAGGTCAAGATAAACAAAAGTTCTTAAAGAAATAGTAAGCAAAGCAATGAAATCCACACTTAGAATTCCCTTTTAAATGCAGCAAATAACTTGAAACATTAGGGGATTTCGTACAACTTAGGGCCAAATTCAATCTTTTGGACCCTTTCTTCAACAACCAACACTTGTGAGCTCATTCTCACTTATTTCTCAATTCTTTTTTTTTTCTTTTTCTTTTTTTTTTTCTTTCTTTTTTTTTTCTTTGGCACACAAAACCTTCCCCCCACACTTTTTTTTCTGCATAGTATCGATCAAAAGGAATTCCCTCTAAGTCATGCTTCACTATCCTTTAAGAACAAGGGTATGGATAGTCCTATTCTAGGCTAGGTAAGGATAATGTGGCTAACAAAGAAAATTAGGCTAAACAAGGCTGAACGGGGTTAAACCTACAAATCATAATGCAAAAGGGTTAAGGCTTTTTGGCTCTGGTTTAAACTAAACAACTTCATCTTGTTATTTGTTATGCTAATCAATTTCATGCTTTGAATGAAATGGGCATGAGTTCTAGTATTTGGAACTAAATGATGAAACGTATTCTAAGTAGCAACCAAGCAAAGAATGATGAGATCATGCAACGACATCAGAAAACAAGAAATGCACAGATTAATAACTCTCCAAATAAACGTTTAGGCTCAAGTCTCTCAGGGTTGTAGCGTTAGTTTAAGTTACTTCCTTCAAGCATGTTACAAAAACTGATTTTTTTTCTTTGTGATTACATGTGAATTCGTAAACAACAACTACAATTGAACATAAACCAAAGAGCACATCAAACTTTTGTCCATGTTTGTAACTTTCTTTAACCGTCATGCAATCAAAAACCAAATCCTCATCATTGTGTTGGAAGGTACCCTAAGACACAAACAAACACACAAAAATGACTCTTTTTGTATTTTTCAAATTTTTTTCGATTTTTTCTTTCTTTTTCGGATTTTTTGTTCAAGACACATAAAAACACTTCAAAACACACTAAAAACTCTTAAAAACAGTGAGAAACACTCTAGAAGTGATAGGTGATAAAATCCCACGAATTTTTGACAAAAACACTTTGTGTACCACCCCCCCCCCCAACACTTAATCAAAACATTGTCCTCAATGTTTTAGACATAAACTCACACATAAGCAAGCAAACAACACAACTAACAAACATGACAAATATGGCAAAGTAAAAGCAATAAAGAGAAGGGTTAAAGAACGCAAATCTGGTTTTTGGAGCTCGAATTCCATCTTCTCCTCGTATGAACGCATGGGTTGCCTCCCAAGAAGCACTTGCTTTAACGTCTTCCAGTCGGACGATGCCTCATTTTAAGCTTGAATAAGGCCAACGGCATGGAGGGGTACATTCTCCACGACATGTTCCTCAAAATACTCATACATTGGCTCTATGAATGGAAAGGGATAGTAATCCTTCCTGATTGGGGTGTTGAGCATCCTAAAGTCAATGTAATCATTCCCATCAGTTTGGATTCGATTGGGGACCTGCACCATACAAGGTAACAACCTATTAGTTGAAATTGGAATAGGTGGCTCACCAATGTACTGCAATGAAGTGGCAGCACTATCAACAAATGCATGTGGGGTGCTCTCGGCCAGATTTGGGGGTTTGAGGGTTATGGACATGCAATCCTTATGCTTTACTCCAATTCCCTCTTCATTGGTGGTTCGAAATGCATTCTTCTTGATTTGGGCTGAATGTTCCTGCCCTTTATTTTTTATTACATCAATGACAAAACAATAACGAACGTCATTTGTAATCTCAAAAGATTCAGAAACATTAAAATTAATCATATCACCACCAAACACCATAGTTACTGCTCCCTTGGCCACGTCAATCTTGGTTTGAGCAGTTTTCATGAAAGGTCGTCCAAGTAAGAATGGCGATGGTGGAGAGTGGGCTAAGTCCTCTATATCAAGCACATAGAAATCTGCAGGAAAAATCAAGTGGTCTACCTGCACCAAAACATCTTCCAGAACTCCTTTCGGATATGCATTAGATCGATCGGCTAATTGAATAATAACACCATCATTTTTAAGCTCTCCTAGATTCATGAATGCATAAACGGAATATGGCATGACATTTATTGATGCACCTAAATCTAGCATAGCGTGGTCAAACCTTGTATTACCAATTACACAAGGGATTGTGAAACTACCTAGATCTTTGCATTGAGATGGGCAGCTTTCTTTGCAACATTGCAGAAACATTCTCACTTACATGTACCACCTCTTTCTCACAAATCCATTTCCTTGTTGTACATAGCTTCTTTAAAAACTTAGCGTACTTCGGGATTTGTTTTATAGCATCAAGGAGTGGGATATTGACATGCACCTTCCTAAAGGTCTCTAGAATGTCTTGTTCATTCTCTTCATTCCTAGCTTGCATAAACCTGCTAAGGAAAGGCAAATTTGGTGGAATTAGGTTAGAATGCGTCAAATTTGAACCACCCTTACCTGAATTGGATGGTGTGAAAGGCTTAAGGGGCTGCGGCAAGGTTGCTTCCACCATTGCCGTGGCTTTGTGCATTTCTTCCTCTTTAAGCAGCAGGTTTTCATCTTCCTTTTGACTTGATTTGGAGACTTGTGGGTTAGTTCCAACCTCTTTTCCACTTCTCAACATGATGGCTTTAGCGGTTTCAAATCCTCCATTTGGATTCACAATGGTTGAACTAGGAAGTTTACCTTTTTCTTGAAACTGCCCAAGGAACTCTGAAATCTGCCCTATTTGCTTCTTCATGTCACTCATCTCCTTAGCTTGATTTTGATACCCCTGTGTCAAAGTAGTTAGTAATTTAAGCGTATTATCCTCATACATTGACATACCTGAACTTGTTTGGGCAGATTGTTGTTGGGGTTGAGTTGGTGCAAATGGCTTTTGATAAAATCCCAGAGGTTGCTGTCTAAATCCACCTTGTTGTTGAGGTTGTCGAGGCTCCCTCCAAGTTTGGGTGATCTCTCCATCCTGAATTGTAGGTGTTAGAGTATGGATCATTCCGTGGTAGATTTTGGCCTTGATAACCTATGGCATTAGCACTTTCCCATCCTCCATTCTCTATCAATTGAGGACATTGATCATTGAGGTGCCCTTGCACAGAGCACATGCCACACACACTTGGTGTAATTCCTTGCATTTTCATTCCTTCGACCATCTGTGACACAATAACAGTGAGGTTAGCTAATTGGGATTGAATTTCAGACATGAAACTTGCCTCATTAACTTGCTGCCGTGAGGGGTCTCTTTGTCCAACACCTTCGTATTGTTGTGCATTCAAGGCTCGATTTGCAATTAAGATCTTGGTAGCCACTGGGGTCTTGTCAACCAAGGCACCTCCCGCCGAAGCATCGAGCATTTGTCTCTCAATTGGAAGAAGTCCTTCGTAGAAAAATTGAATTAAAAGCTCTTCCTTCATTTGGTGTTGTGGGCAGGATGCAACTAGAGCCTTAAAACGCTCATAATATGCCTGAAATGATTCACCTTGGTTTTGTTGAATTCCACTAATCTTCTTCCTTAAAAGAATGACTCTTGAAGTTGGGAAGAATTTCTCTAGGAATGCTTTCTTCATGCTTTCCCAAGAAGTGACGGTTCCAAGTGCTAGTTCATAAAGCCAATTTTAGCCTTATCCACCAGAGAGAATGGAAAGGCTTTCATCTTCAAAATACTCCCATCCACGTTGATGGGTGTCATGCGTGAGCACACCACTTCAAATTCTTTCAAATGCTTGTTTGGATCTTTCATGGACAGCCCATGGTATTTGGGAATGTGGTGCGGCAAACTAGACTTTAATTCGAACTCATCGGTCTTGCCTTGAGCCGCCCTAGGATATTGAATGCATAAGGGCATGGCATTGTCCAATCCCGAGGCTGAAAGTTCTTTGATTGTACAATTATCCACAGCCATGGCTTGTTCTTCCTCTTCGTCTTCTTCAAAATCAGATTCGGAACTAGAGCTAAAACTAGGTGGATTGGGCTCTGGCTGCTTCCTTGTCCTTCTCAAAGTTCGTTCAAAATCGTCGTCAAAGTCCAATATATGCCCACGAACTGGTTGAGAACTTTGGGTCATAAACTATTAGTACCTAAAACAAACAAAACAAAACAAAACAAAATCATAACACAAACTAAATGGTACGGACAGAAACAAAGGAGATTAGCAAGTTTACTAATCCCTAGCAACGGCGCCAAAATTTGATGTGAAATTTATATGACACCCAAATTAAAACCCTATTAAGATAGTTGTAGTATGAATAAGTAGGGATCGTTCTAGGCCGGGGACTAACTAGGGATGCTAATCTGTGCAAATATGACTCAAAACACAAAACTCAACTTAAAAACACTTAACTAGACTCTAACGACTCAAAACTAACAACTAGACTCAAAACAGACTCTAGGGAGTTATTTAGACGAATTCTAACTTTAACTTGACTCAAAATGCTAAAAGGTACAAAATTGGGCAGATTATGACCTAAAGACACGACCAAGTAAAGGGGGATTGGTTTTGGACGAATTTAAAGTAAAAACAAACTGATTAAGACACTAAACAAAGGTTGGTACGAATTTGGATGAATGAATGGCTAGCTAGAGGGTCCTTCTCCACACATGACACATATGCAATACAAATCGATTTCTAGTTATTCTTTCTATAAACCATGAATGACAATGCCCCAAATTAACCGTGACTGCATGCATTAACCCTCAGATTTTCCTAAGTTCGTTGAATTGGACGTAGTGCCGCAACCAAATTATTCTTATCAAGTTCCCTATATGACTGCATACTAGAGATACAATTAAAGATCATTAAGCTCTGTGAAAATCATAAGCATTGACATGACATTCTTGATAATGACTGCATGACACTCCTGCCAGGAATTTACTTAACGCGATCGTGACTAGTAACCTCCACTACTTGTAAATATAAGTTTGTAACTATTAGGTGAAACTCCCTTATATTTTAGCATCAAATTCATGCATGCAAACTAAGTATGCATCCCTAATTAACATACAAGAATAAGTTTTAAATCAAACAGTTAAGCAAATTGCATTCACGATTTATGAAATAATAACTGGATGTAATCAATTCATATCACATATATGTTCATGGCTTTGAATTCACCTCTAACTAAGAAAAACATAGTTACACATGTTCATAACAATTGAAAAGCAATATGAAATAAACATTGAAACTAAAACAAGGGAAGAAAGAACTCAGGAAGTGTCCAATGGTTGCAGGTTGTTGCGGCACAAGGTCCTCCTCCAATGGAAGCCACGGCAAAGCTCCCCTCCTCTCCTTCTTGCGTCACCAATTCCTTGGAGGACAAGGATAGAGCACGGCCCAATCTATGAGGGAAAAGGATTTGTATGACAGAAACCAGGTGGGAAAAGGATAGGGAAGTGCACGACAAGGATTGGAAGGAAATGAGTGGAGTGCAAGGCAAGGCAAAGCCTTCTAGAAAGGAAGGAGGCGCCAGATTTTTAAGGTTCTAGAAAGAATGTGTTTTGTGACATAATTTGGGACTTCTAGAAGGGTTTGGGGCACCACTTTTGTAGGACAAGGGATACAGCTTCTAGAAAGAATGTTTTGTGGTTGATTTCTAGAAGAACAAGGCATAAAACATGTGGCATGTTTTTAGGAACATGTTTTGTGTCTTCTAGAACATGTTTGGATAATGTTTCAGATCATGTTCCTTGTTTCTTGCTGATTCCTTATCTTCTTTGTCTTGAATTTGTTTCTCCAAATTTTAAACACATTCCTAACCTCTCTTGAACTTCAAATTCATCCATTCCTTATGCTTCACATGCATGCAATCCATTTCAACCCAGAATTGCTCCAAAATGCACTTTTTTGCCAATTTTGCCAATTGGACCTACAAACACATGAAAATAGCTTAAAACACTATAATAAACATAAACTAACTAAGTAAATGCAAGGAAACAAGCTAACTAAGTCGCATAAATGTGCTCCTATCAAAGAACATAAGCAACTGATGTGTATTACAATGAAATAATGTAGCAACAAAAGGTTATTAGCTGCAGTTGGTTGTGCTGAGAGATTGATTGGCATATGAACTGAGTTTTTCATGAAAATATGTGTAAGTAGTCATATATAAGGCTGATTAAGTAGACCTGAATTGATGGAGTCGATGCTTTCGCCTCATGGTTTTGTGGCTCACTTCTGTGCCAAGTTTATGATCGATTACTTCATGCAAGTAAGGGTCTTATTTAGTGATTGTAAGAGCTCATGAACACCCATATAAGTTCATAGTCTCCGATAGTTCTGAATGAGTAATCTTTACTTGACAGAAGTATGCAAGAAGCTTATTGGCTTAATTAAATCCATTGGCCAATAAAGAATCATACTTACAGATTCGTTAAAGTTCTTTCTTGAATTAACTAATTGACCTAGTGGGAGAATGTTGGATATCAGACTCTAATCCAACGACTAATAGGTCAATATATTTAATACAGATTGATGTGGAATGTAAGTGTGATTAGGGTTTAGTTATGAGCTATAACTTGGCGAATAAGGGCTCCTGATACTATCCTATTTGGATTGAGATTTGGTAGATTATATCCTTGTACAATAAGGAATCCTAGCGTATGATTATGGGAATGTATGCTAGGGTTGTAGTAGTATAAATACGAAAGGAAGGTCCCTGCATACATCACCAATACATATACTTAGAGAAATCCCCATAAGTTTGAGTAATACAGTGGTGGTGAGTGTGCAGAAGGTCTCCCTCGAGTTCTAGATCTTGCTGTGCAAGCTGCAGTATCAATTCACATAATCAGTTAACAGCATCAGTGCTTGCTGTGCTAGGAAGATGTCTTCACAAGGTTAGTACAATTGGTGTTTTAATTATACATGAACATGTTAGGTTTAACAAACGGCTCAATCAAGGAAGAGTCAAAGGTGATCAAAATGGTATTTACTCAAAACCCTCTCATCACTTCTCATCAAATCTTAATTCAAAAGGTAACTCCCAATTTTCCTATTTAAATTAGGATTAATTGCCATGTTAATTGCAAGATATTATTTCACATAATATCTTACAATTCTTCACACAATTTCACCATATGTGGCCGGCCACTACTTTCCAAATAGTGTCGGCCACTCCACTATAAATAGCCCTATTCTCCCACTAAAAAAGAAATCCATTGGCTACCCACAAACTCCTAAACACATTCTTTTCATAATTCTAAATTTGCATAAGAGATTTTTTGGCCAAAGCGCCCCCCCCTCCCCACCCCCCAATTCATCGTGGGGGCATGAGGCTTTTGGCCTTAATCTTAGGTGTTATTATTTTGCAGGTGCATTTTTGTCAGAGGAGAAGACGGTGGAAATTTGCATCCACACTTAGGGTTTCCTAATATCACTTTAAAACTCATTTAACTAGACAAACAAGAACCCAAAAAATCACCTTATGAATTTGGCTGAAAATCCCAAGTACAAAGCCCTTGATTTTTAGCTCCAAAATTCATGCTCTATTGAACTACATCTACAACACTTAAGAAATTTCTTTGCAAAATTTGCAAACAAAGAGGCAAAAATAAAGTTTGTAACTATTATGACATTCAATTTACAAACTATGAAGTAGAAAACCCATAAGGATTCACCAAACACTAGACCTAGGCTCTTGTCGCACTTAAAGAAAAACTTTTGTCTAACTAAGAACATTTAAGCATACACACATAAAATTAACAATTAAAGATGGCATGAACTCAAAAACAATTCCAAGTCTCATGGAATTCAAGGCATAGTGAGTGGTGAACCATAACTATAAAACTACTCCTAGTTAGCCGGCTATAGAGAGAGAAATGGAGAGTTTGTGCCTCCAAATTTTCTCTCAAAGAAACCCTAATGAGTTTATGAGTTATAATTTCACTTTTATACCAACTCAAGTTTGAGTGGCATGTAATTGAAATTAACTTCTCCTCTAGGCAAGGCCGGCTATCTCATGGTTATATGGCTTGTGTCCCATGTTATTTAAGTTGACATACAACTTAAGCTGAATAGGCTTTATGGACCAAAACTCATTGGGTCTCAAAAACTTGAAACTAATTTAAAGCCCAATTCGAACTTGTTTGGTAAACTAATTAACTTACTAAATTAAACTACTTAATTGCTTATCCATCTTAATTATAGTTCTTCATACTTATCCTTATATGGTGTATGATCCATTAAGTTCTAATTAGTGAGGCAGTGGACGATTGTAACTCTTAATAATTCGATTATGAATTAAAACATACTTTCAATTCTCCCTATGATGAAGATTAATGATTGCTAATCTTCAGGGCTTCCACAACCCATAAGTGACACCTAACAATATGTAATGTCTACCCAAGCTAAGTAGAAGTGTCACATCCCAGCCCGGGGTGAATCACTTCCCGGGCCCGCTCCACCACGGTAGCACGATATTGTCTGCTTTGGGCCCTGACCACACCCTCACGGTTTTGTTTCTGGGAACTCACGAGCAACTTCCCAATGGGTCACCCATCATGGGAGTGCTCTGGCCCCCTTCTCGCTTAACTTCAGAGTTCCTACAGAACTCAAAGCCAGTGAGCTCCCAAAAGGCCTCTTGCTAGGTAGGGATGAGAATATACATTTAAGGATCACTCCCCTGGGCGATGTGGGATGTTACAAGAAGTGGTTGGAGAACCTATTCAGTTACAACTGCAATGCAATACGGTCCTTCTCTAATTCAATACTCTTGACCACATTGTTTCGATGACAGTTTATTTCATGTCTACTATCCAATGTGGTTCTTCTCTATCTGATTCTAGTAAATATGATTTGGAATATACTTTCTAAATCATATTCATGTGCTTTGGCCAAAGGCTTTTGAATCATATCTTAGAGTATTTTTCTTCCACTATGGAAGGTTAGAGATCCCTTGTTGTACACTGACATGTTTATATAAATACATCAATGACCCCAACAATGCTAGGAATATGCCCAAGATGAGACATGTACTTTGTTTGTCAAATGATCAAAGACATACCCATAAGCAACTATGGTGTCTTAGGTCAAATGACTACTTTGTATTATTGAAACTTATGAGTTCTTATATGACATATATGTGAGAACTCTTTCTTGATCGTTGTTCAGTGTACCCAACAACCTTTTGAGCACCCATGTGTTTGTCTTAGTGTCTAACACCAATTATGATAGGAGCACATTTATACGACTTAGTTAGTGTGTTTTCTTGCATTTACTTAGTTATTTGTTGCTTATTATAGTGTCTTAAGTCATTTTCATGCAATTTCAGGTTCTAAAGACAAAGTATGCAAGAAGATGCAATTTGGAGCATTTTAGAGCAGTTTTGGGCTAAGAATGGATATCACAAGTATGCAGCAAGGTGGATGGACGAATTTGAAGTTCAAGAGAGGCTAGGAATGTGCAAAAGAGTTGGAGAAATCAAATTCAAGTCAAAGAAGATAAGGAATCAGCTACAAAGAAGGAGAATTATCTAAAACCTTATCCAACCTTATCTTATCCAAACCAACCTTATCTTATCTTATCCTATCCTAATGCTTTCCCAAACCTTCTAGATTCATGATTCAGCCGCACCTTTTTGTCCTAAATCCCCTTGGTTTTTTACTTTCTAGATGTCCTATTTCCTGCTAGGATTACATAATCTTTTCCCCTTAGGATTATGTTATTATTTTTCTACACAAACTATGTTTTGCAATCCTTTTCCTACACTAAATGTTTGTGCCGCACCTCCCCCTATAAATATACCCTTTTGCTGCACCATTCAACACACCACCATCTATCATTCACACATCTCTACACTACAATCAGCCATACACCCTCTTGTGCCGCAACTTTGCAAATGAAGGAAGGAAGGAATCTGGAGCGTTTCTAGGTGTTTTCTATCTTGGTCTCAATGTTTAAATTTATTTATGTTTTTTTAATTGTGGACATGAGGAACTAATTTCTTTATAGTTAGAGGTGAATTTGAAGCCATGATTATATGTTATATATGAATTGATTACGTCCAGTTATTGTTTCTTAAGACTACAATGTGATTTGCTTATCTGAGTTATTAAAACTTGTTTATGTGTGTTAATTGGGGGTCTACACTTAATTTGCATGCATGAATTTGATGCTAGAGTATAAAGGAATTTCACCTAATCGTTATGAACTTATATTCACAAGTAGTAAAGGTTGCTAGTCACAATCATGTTAAGTAAGTCCTAGGCAAGAGTATCATGCTGTCATAGTTACGAATGCCTCGTCAACACTTATGGTTTTCAAAGAACTTAATGACCTTTGATATGTTTTCTATCATGCTGTCATAGTTAGGAGACTTGATAAGGAAAATTTGGTTGTAATGCATCTTTCATTCAATTCAATGAACTAAGGAAAATCTGATGGTTAATTTGTGCATTCACGGTTAACTTGGGGTGTTGTCAATGTCTAAAGGAATAAGAACTGGAAATTGGTTCATATGCATATGTCATGTGTGGAGAAGGACCCTCTAACTAGCCTTTCTCCTTTTTCAATTCAAAAAATTAGTTTTTATAAGTGTTTTATGCAAAGTTTCTGTTTTAAGTTTTAAATTCGTCAAAAACAATCCCCCTTTCATTAAGTCTTGTTAGTTGAGTCAAAATTTGTTTTCTTTTAGTCTTTTGAGTCAAGTTTAGTTTAATTTTCGTCAAAATCACTTGTTAGGTCCAGAATTGAGTCTTTTTGACTGTTTGTTGCTGTTTTAAGTGTTTTGAGTCAGTTTTGAGGTTATAGAGTCTAGTTTAGTATTTTTTGAGTCTTATTTGTGTTGATTAGCATCCCTAGTTAATCCCCGGTCTAGAACGATCCCTACTTGCATCTCTACTACAATTGTTATCAATAGGGTTTAATTTGTGTGTTAGAATATTTCACATCAAATTTTGGCGCCGTTGCCGGGGATTAGCAAATTTGCTAATCCCTTGTTGCCGTGTGTTTTGTTTGTTTTTTTACTTTGTTTTCTGATTTTGTTTTGTTTTTTTGTTTTAGATACTAGTTTATGACTCGAAGTTCTCAACCTGTTCGTGAGCACATTTTGGAGTTTGACGACGATGTTGAACGAACATTGAAAAGGAAGAGGAGGCATCCAGAACCTAGTGAACCTAGTTCAAGTTCAGAGGCCGAATCTGAATTTGAAGAAGAAGAACAAGCCATGGCTATGGATAATTGTACAATTAAGGAGCTTTCAGCCTCAGGGTTGGACAATGCCGTGCCTCTATGCATTCAATACCCCGTGGCTACTCAAGGCAAGATCGATGAGTTTGAATTAAAGTCTATCTTGTTGCATCACGAAATACCGTGGGCTGTCCATGGAGGATCCAAACAAGCACTTGAAGGAATTCAAAGTAGTATGTTCAAGCATGACCCCAATCAACGTAGATAGGAACATTTTGAAGATAAAGGCCTTTCCATTCTCTCTTATGGACAAGGCTAAGGATTGGTTATTTGAATTGGCACCTGGAACTGTCACATCTTGGGAAAGCATGAAAAGAGCGTTTTTGGAGAAATTATTCCCAACTTTGAGAGTTATTCTTTTAAGGAAGAAGATCAGTGGAATTCAACAAAACCAAGGCGAATCCTTTCCAGCATATTATGAAAGTTTCAAGGGTCTCGATGCATCGTGTCCTCAACATCAAATGAAAGAAGAGCTTCTCATTCAATACTTTTACGAAGGACTTCTTCCAATTGAGAGGCAGATGCTTGATGCTTCGACAGGTGGTGCTTTGGTGGACAAAACACCCGTTGATGCAAGGATCTTAATCGCAAATCGAGCCTTGAACGCACAACAATATGAAGGCGTTGGACAAAAAGAAGGGCCACGCCAACAAAGTGTGCATGAGGTAAGTTCAATTTCTGAAATTCAATCCAAATTAGATAACCTCACTATACTTGTGTTGCAGGTTGTTGATGTAACCAAATTGCAAGGGATTACACAAAGTGTATGTGGCGTGTGCTCTATGCAAGGGCACCTCATTGATCAATGCCCTCAATTGATTGAGAATGAAGGGTGAGAATCTGCCAATGCCGTGGGTTTTGGGAGCCAAAATTAGCCACGCAATGATCTTTACTCCAACATTTAAAATTCGGGCTGGAGAGATCATCCAAATTTCAAATGGAGTGAGCCTCAACAACCACAACAACAAAGTGGATTTAGGCAACAACCTCTGGGTTTCTATTCAAAACCATATGCACCCACACAACCCCAAGCACAACCTACCCAAACCAAATCAGGTTCGTCCGTTAATAACGATCAAATTTTTCAATTACTAACTTCTATGTCGCAAAGCATGCAAAATAGAGACAAAAAGGTGGATGAGTTGGAGAAGCAAGTAGGGTAGATTTCAGAGTTCCTAGGGCAATTCCGAGAACAAGGCAAACTTCCTAGCTCAACCGGGGTGAATCCAAAGGGAGGATTTGAATCCACCAAGGCCATTATGTTGAGAAGTGGAAAAGAAGTTGGAACTGACCCACAACCATCCAAATCTGGTCATATTGAGGATGAAAAGTTGCTGATCAAAGAGGAGGAGGGAACCAAACCCACGGCAAGGGTGGAACAACCCTTGCCGCATCCACATTCCAATCCTAAACCGTCCCCAACCACTAAGGTAAGTAAGAATTCGACCCATTCAAGTTCTATTCCACTAAACATGCCCTTTCCTAACAGGTTTAAGCAATCAAGGAAAGAAGAGAACGAGAAGGACATTCTGGAGACCTTTAGGAAAGTACAAGTCAATATTCCGCTCCTTGATGCAATCAAGCAAGTTCCAAAGTATGCAAAATCTTTGAAAGAGCTTTGCACAACAAGGAAAAGGATTTCAAACAAAGAGGTGGTCCAGGTAAGTGAGAATGTTTATGCGGTGTTACAAAGGAAATTACCACCTAAATGAAAAGATCCGGGTAGTTTTACAATTCCTTGTGTTATTGGAAATAATAAGTTTGAACATGCCATGTTAGACTTAGGAGCTTCAATTAACGTTATGCCTTATTCAATATATGCATCTATGAACTTAGGAGAGCTTAAAAACGATGGTGTGTTTATTTAATTGGCCGATCGTTCTAATGCATATCTGAAAGGAGTTGTGGAAGATGTTTTGGTGCAGGTTAACAATTTGATATTCCCAGCAGATTTCTATGTTTTAGAGATGGAGGATTCACCCAATGTTACCCGATTGCCGATCCTACTTGGGAGGCCCTTCATGAAAACAGCACACACCAAGATCGACGTGTTCAAAGGGACGTTTTAGGAATGAACATAAGAGAAAGATCTCATTGATATAACTTGCTTAGATCACTTCTCTCTTGTCTTAATTACATTTCTTGGATGTTGGTAATTGATTAAACACAAAATACATTAAGCAGTGATTAACAATAAACATTGCCCTTCCATTAAACTAAGTAAGAGTTTAACATAATAAGTATTCCAATAGCTATTACATCAAATAAGTGGGTTTATGGGCATACTTCTAGCATTTCAAACTTAACATATTAGAACTGAGCAGACATAAATCTTTCATCAACAACTTGTTTTCCTTTCTTCTTGACTTGAGCATCAACCTTTTACATCCATTTCATCAGCTGCATTACTTCCATGATGCTTCAGAGTTCTCAAACTCTCTCGCAAACATTTCAGCAAATGGATGACTTTAATGCTAGCATATGGGGATTTGGGGAAGACGATTTGGGTTTTGCTTTTGCTTTTTATTTTATTTTATTTTATTTTTTGTATTTTTATAACTTTTCTTTAAATAATTATTTTTTTGAATTTTGAATTTCCATGAGGAGCCCTTAATGACACGTGGCGCCTAGTCATTGTCCACATAAGTGCCACATCATCAGTTAACAGCAGAGTTAACAGTTTGACTAACGGATGTATGAGACTGTCCCAAAAATAACACTTTAGGTATGATTCTGGGATGAAAAAAACTTCATATACCAAATGTTGAAAACCACGAAACTCAAGGGTAGTAATGTGATATTTACCCTAATTATTACTAATAAAAAAAATCCAACAAAATACAACCCCTTAATTGAAAATAGAAGAAATAAAAATCCAACTCAATAATCATCACCTCTAAGAATTTTCCTTTTATGTTGGGAATAACGAATCACTGTATTTTACAAAGCAGAAGATGAATTTGAAAAAATTTGGGGCATGTTCACAAAATAACGAAGGATACCTATTGAAGAACGAATCACTGTATTTTACAAAGCAGCAACGTTGCTTAAATTGAAACAAATTTGCTGATTAAAAAAAGAAGAAATAGGTAGTGTTTTAAGCGAACTCTACCGTTGAACATTCAATTGCTTAAACTGAAACAAATTTGCTGATTAAAAAAGAAGAAATAGGTCGTGTTTTAAACCAACTCTACCTATCAACAGTCAAATAATAAATGACATTAAAATATTAATAAAAGATATTTAATAATTAGTAAAAAAAATTTGAAGCTACTGTCAAATTTGACAGCAAACCCTTTTGCTGCCATTCCATGTCATGCCACATAGGATTTGGCATTTTGGTTGGAAACAATTAGTGGCTATCTTTTTTTACTGTTATAGCTTATGTGGACAATTTGGCATCTCCTTTAGATGATGGAATTAATTAATTGGATTAATTAAGTGCCATGATTAATTAGAAAGTCTAAAGAAATCATAGAAGCGATGAAAGATCGTTTCGGGCTTAAAGAAAAAGTTCGGGTTCATTCGGGCCCATTGGGGCCAAACCCATTAGGTCCTTTTATTCAAGCATAGGATGACTTCAAATGATAAAAAAACAAAGTCCAAACCAACACAAAGTGGCCGGCCAAAGATGAGGAAAGAAGAGAGAGAAAGGGTCAAATAGTTGACTTACTTCTTTTACCTTTATAAAGGGTGTTTAATGAAAAAGTTTCATTAGTGCTTTTGCGTGTTCTTTTCAACAAGAGAAAAACAAGTCTCTCTCTCTCTCTCTTTACACACACATAGCCAGCCACCAAGAGGGGAAATAGCTAATCATCTCTTCTCCTTTTGGTTATTCCAACATCCATCTCACTACACTAGTGGGTGTGGATCTTTAAAGGTCTTTTACGTTGGAGAATAGAGGATAATCAAAGGAGTTACAAATCTATCAAGGTGGAAGAAGCAAGGAGGGAGGCTACACTCAAGGAGTTCAAAGAACAAAGAGCTTGGAGGTGGTCCATCCTTGGTCTAAAGTCTAGACCAAGAGGTATAAAACTCAACCTTCACTTTGTTCTTCAATATTTTGTTTGACGCATCACATATGAACCTATGCTTCTTGAAGGGGATTTGCATGACTATAGCTTTGATAATACGTGATAATACGCTTCCGTTGCTTATGTATATGAATTTAGAATTGTATATGCATGCTAGTCACTAGAAATCCCACTTAAATCTCAATATTTCCCTTCAAGTGGTATCAGAGCCAAATGTTTATATTTGATGTGTCCTTTTGAATTTTATGCATATGGGTTTTTGATTTTATGTTTGTCATATTATTTCTTCATTCTAGATATGTTTATCTTTTATTTTTCAAGTGTTGAAAATGTGTTTCAAGAGTTGAAAAGGATATGTATGCAAAAGTGTTTTGGATGCATGAATGGAGAGTGAATTTTGAACAAAAATTTGGGGCTTTGGTACCATAGGGGAGGGCACGCTTTTGGGGTGATTTCTTGGCTTGTGTTTGTGTTTTATTTTGAGTCACACACACACACTTTTAAGCTAGAAAGCCAAGGCCTTGTCACTTTTGTTTTTGGTTTGAAAAACCACCAAGAAAGTGCAAATCTTGAAATTGTTTTCATGGTTTTATGCTTGGTGTTCATATATTTGTTCTTGAAGTTCATACTTTGATTTTGTATTTGGGTATTAAACTTTCTATTCAGAACTTTCCTTGTTTTTCTCCATCCTACACTAGACTAGGAGACCATACCCAAACCATAGCTTTAAGGTCAACAGGTACAAAAGGTGACAAGGAAAAGTATGGGCTCTTATTTTCTTTTGAAATAAAGGGAAAAATTTGACCTTCTCCCTCTCCCCATCAACATAACCCACCATACCTAATGATTGTGGGCTCTTTTGCAATTTTTTAAAAGCTTGTTTGTACTTTCTAGTATTTGCAGTTTGACCCATAACTATTAATATTTGCATTTTGACCCCACCTCATTAGAGGACAAAAATATATTGATATTTTTTATTTGTTTGCAGTTTAAACTCATCATAAAATTATACCCATATGTACTGTGAGATCCCACATCGCCCAGGGGAGTGGATCTTGTGAGCCTTATATGTATATTCCCATCTCTACCTAGCGCGAGACCTTTTGGAAGCTCACTAGCTTCGGGTTCCATCGGAACTCCGAAGTTAAGCGAGTAGTGCGCGAGAGCACTCCCATGATGGGTGACCCACTGGGAAGTTCTCATGTGAGTTCCCAGAAACAAAACCATGAGGGCGTGGTCAGGGCCCAAAGCGGACAATATCGTGCTACAGTGGAGGTGTGCCCGAGATGTGGTGGAGCCCGGGCGGGGATGTGACATGTACTCAATCTAATTGATTATGTTGCATTCCAATTTAATTATAGAAAAATGGTTGACTATGGACTTGGGCATTAAACGATAATTGAGCTATGAGAAAGGCCGCTAAATTCAAATGGTTTGAACCTTAGGAATGTGTTTTAATTACTAATTCAATTGGACCACGGACCACAACACGTTAGACGTTAATCTTTCTCTCCCTCTTAGTATATGTAATTTGTAAGAATTTGTACAAATCGGTTTGTAATTCTTATAACTTCTTTATCTCTTTCAATTAGTTGATTCCCTCTAGTACTAGACTAGAGTTTCTTTTACTATTGGTAAGGAGACATATTAAAAGGGGTTTTCATGAAATTAAAGATTTGTTGGGTCCAAGGCCCTAATTAGCAATGAATGATTGTCTTTCATTTCTAATAGCTCAATGAAAAAAATGTTTTAATTGTATTGAAAGCGCGTAATTAAAACAACACTACCTTCCCTAGATCTTATTCAACAATGTTGGCTCGTTGTTGAATCAACCTTATAAGTCCATAGTCATCCAAAGAGCCTAAGATAACTATAAAGTCCAAATTCAAAAGGAATGCAAACTTCTCTTCGTAGTAGTATATACTTCCAATATTTTGAAAAATTGTTTTGATATTGATTTGTTTTGCGAAAACAAATAGTGGGAGTATCATACGCTACTAAACTAAAATGAAAAATTGTTTTGATATTGATTTGTTTTGCCAAAATGAATAGTGGGAGTATCATACGCTACTAAACTAAAATGAACTTAATTAGTAGTTATATATATCTCCAATATTTTGAAAAATTGTTTTGATATTGATTTGTTTTGCGAAAACGAATAATGGGGATATCATATACTACTAATCTCATTTGCTTTGGACTAGTAGTTGTAATAGGACACAATTTATTTCAATATTTTTAAATAAATAAAATGATGCGACCTTAAAATCCTTCAATCAAGATCCAATATTAAGTTGAAAGCGGAGATGTGCTTTGAATACTTCTTCGTGGCCTTCCACCATGGTAGGCTCCAATCTTTTATGACTCATACACCACCTTCACCCTATCATGGGGGAGTTAAAAGTATGTGCTTATACTCAGGAGGATTCTATTTCAACATTTGATGTGGTGAAGGTAGGCAACGAGTATGGCCAACATCAAATCATTGTGAGGTCATGCTTGGACCCCGATCTGAACTGGCATGGTGGGTCAAAACTTAACTAAGAGAAATGGTGCATTGTGAGGCATAGTTCTCTAAAGGCCAACTATATGGGTAATCACAAGAGGTTGTTGTGAATGGGTAACTCTACCCTCGCATTATTATTTTTGCTAGCCAACATCATATCATTGTGAGGTGGGCTTGGTAATAGTGAGCCTCCCATAACCCGCTAGGAGCTTTCTTTGAAATCTCCCGGATTCCATCTTGAGGGATATGGGATTTGCCAAAAATAGTGGGTGGTGTCATTAGGTTTAAAGACCCGAATCATTTGACATAATCAACAATCAAACTAATTTATTTTATTGTTATGTATTTAGATATGGTTGGAAGCACACTATGAAAGATACTCGACAAGCATTGCCTTGAGGGGCACAATTTCCCATCTTGGTACCGTAATGTCAAGATTCTCCTAACCTTGGAGAAAATTGTTTACGTACTAGGCAAGGCTCCACCTCACATACCTCCTAGCCTTGAGGGCACTAAGAATGAGCATGCTAAGTATGACAAGCACGTTGAGGATGATACACAAGCCAAGTGCTAGATGTTGGCTTCCATGGATAAGGAGCTGTAGAGACAGCACGAGGGTATGGACAATGCATCCTCCATCATACTCCATCTTACGGAGTTATATGGTGAAGGGATGCGCAACCGTCGCTTCAGCATTGTCAGTGAACTTGTGAAGACCAACAGGGTTAAGGGAGCCTCAGTGCATCAACATGTACTGAAGATGATTGGACTCATTGAGCAACTGGAGAACCTAAGTACTCCATTTGACGGGGAATTGGTTCAGGACTTCATCTTGGCTTCTCTTTTTGATTTGTTCTCGTAGTTCGTTATGAACTACAACATGAACAAGATGGATCACACTTTCTCTGAGTTATTGAACATGTTAGTAACTGCTGAGAAGAGTATGAAGAAAGAGAATGTTGTGGGGACTGTAGCAGTAGCCTACAACAAGTCGTCATCTTCGAAGGCTAAGCCAAAAGGCAAGGGCAAAGGAAAGGAGAAGAAGTCATCCACTCCTAAGGCCCAAGGAGGAGTGAAGAAGAAAAAGGCAAATGAGCCCAAGGGGATCTGCCACCACTGTGGAAAGGACGGGCATTGGAAGAGGAATTGCAGGCTATACCTTGCATCTCTGAAGGACAAGCCACAAGGTATGGTTTTTGTTCTTATCTTCATTTCTAATTGTTAGATCTTCTAATCTTTATATTCGATATAAAATGCTAATCACTTATGCAATTGTATGTCGGTGAAGGAGCCAAGTAGAAGATGGACCAGCAAAGAAAGGATGGAGTGAAGAGTTCGGCCCATATTTTTTTGCTAACTACTTAGGAAGTTTATTAGGCACTTAAAGACAATCTTTGAACTTTCTTATTTTGCTAAGAACTTATTATGTGGCTTCATATGATGGAAGACCCACTTTTGGTGCCTATATGAAGGTATGTAATTAGTCTCTAATGTAAGAGCTAATTGTTTTGTATTAAACATTATGAATGTTTAACTTATCATATCAATGTAATGTGATGAATGCCTTCTACTATATTTATTCCTCAAAGTAGTGTTCTGAATTGAATATTGTCTTGTATTCTAGTTGAGATACAAGAAATGTATCACCTATATAATGCGATATCCAAACTTTGGATCCATCAATTAAGGATAGATCTCACATGTTGGCCATAGATGGATACAATGAATATTTGGATTTGGTTCCAATTGCCTACATATAAGTTCTATATGAATTGAGAAAGTTTAGAGATTCATTTCTTGAAGAAAAGGAAGATCACATTATAATGAAGTGAATGATACATAAGAAAAACGTTTCTTATATGGTTATCACTTACTTAAACACAATAACCAAAATCACTCTTGGTTCAACTAACATTTTTGAACAACTTGGACAGTCTTAAATTGTTTTAAGAAATGTCAAATGTGTTAGTAATCAAACCAAGAATGAAGTGTCTAAATCTATACAAGGTTTAAAGACCTTAGTCACTTATTAACAAGACATCAACTTAGTGGAGTTGGAACAATAAGCTTAAAAGGTTTGAAGCTACTCCACAATGTCCTCTACCCGTATACTTCATAATTATACACGTTGAATGTATAATGAGATTTCTCATTAAAGTCATGAGAAACAATGGGAGGTGAGAAAAGGATATAAACTTGAATATGATTGGTTTATAGTTGTCTAAAATTAATAGTACGTTACTATTCTTATTGAGCTTGTAATTTTAATTGTTAAAGGTCTCAAGCTCTTCAAAGCGTTAAAATTCTATGTTGTGTACCATTCTAAGGATACCCTATAAATGTTGGATTTAGCAACCTAGCATAAAATGGTTATATGTTGGGAGTTGTCCATCATTCTTTTTTATGAGAACAAGCTAAGAACAAAGCAAATGGACAAGTTGATGAAACAAAACGGAATAGTTTCAAAATTGAGTCACAACATATTGTTTAACAACAAGACAATCCGATTTTGGCACCTCATGTAACTATAATGCTCTATGTAGTTTTGATAAAGAATTAAATCAACCACCTAGGAGGTATGGTTGAATTTCTATATCCTTAGTTGGATCCATGCGTCCACTATAGATTTCGATAATTCTTATATGACTACTTTAGAAGTCTTAGTATGACTAAAACTTGAAGTATGGTGTTTGACAACATATGTTTTACATGAAAGGACTTGACAAAACAAGTCACACATTTGGTATTGGATCTAAATCTAGTTTTAATCCAATATTGATGGATTACTTAAGAAGGAATTCTTTGTGTTTGTTCATTTAAACAACTTGTATTGGCTAGAATTGTTGACTACCTCAAATCAATTGAGTCATCAACAATAAGCTAACGGATCTGAAAGATTGGCAATAGATCCAAGACAAGTTAGTGGGAGCTATATGCATTCGAA
Organism: Heteromeles arbutifolia; assembly: GCA_024362995.1. Classification (NCBI taxonomy): domain Eukaryota; kingdom Viridiplantae; phylum Streptophyta; class Magnoliopsida; order Rosales; family Rosaceae; genus Heteromeles; species Heteromeles arbutifolia. The sequence continues at coordinate 26,878,296 of JANCRC010000011.1, read as the reverse complement.
TCAAGAAAATATAAATGTTAAGTTTTTCTTAAAGTTTCGAATGAATGCTTACAACAAGGTCAGTGGGAGTGATGTCATACTTTTGAGCAACATGTTATGAATGAAGTCTATTTGATAAACTTAATGAAAAATAGATGTTACTCAAAATGACAAATTGTGACACGATCAATTTTGAAGTACAGACTTAAAAATGGACTAGACATAAATGAAGTCAATTAAGAATAAACTTATTGATACAGTTGGGATGTCTCAAGTATGTTGTATAAGGTAATGAAATCTCAAATGTTGAAGATTGGTGAAAGCATTTCTTCATATGATACAAAAATACTTTCATGATCCTTATAAAGAATGTCACAAAATCACAAAAGGGACACATGTATGAACTCATGAGATGATATCCAAAGCTGAATAACCATCGGGGTTGTCACTTTTAGATATTGCTAAAACCTAGGATCAGAACCGTAGCAACTAATAGAGTATTGCCTTTGAGAAAGGAATATCATAGTGAGACTCTAAAAGTGTGCATTCACTTAGGTTATAAACCAAAGTGATCATAAACCATTTAACAAATGGAACTTCATGTTTGATGAAGTACTAATCATATGTATTTATTGTTAGTATGGTACTACAATAGTCTCAAGGTTGGAGCAAAGTTTGTATAAAGTATACAAATGAAATATATGTTTATATATTGAAGTTTTATAAACTGTTTCAAAAGGTGTTTTGAATAGACGGGGTTCATCTTGAACCAATGGTTGAATCCAAACCATATGGTCGTTAGTAGGATACTGAGACATAATGGGGCGATAGCTCAAGCCATGGAATCAAGGTCTCATCAAAGTATTTGAACACAAGGAAGAGACAACGTTAAATGTTTTTCGAAACATTTGAGAAGTAAATCCTTTTCCAAGTTAAAAGGATTAATACATAACCTAGTTAACCTACGAGCTCAAGTTCACTCGACTAGCATCTAAATGATGCACTAGTGATTGACTCTAGTGCAGGTGGGAGATTGTTGGAGATATGCGCTCAAAGTCAATCTTTGGAAGAAATCTTTTAGGACAATGTCTATATGTATAGATAACTCTAATGCAACAAAAGGCAAAGTCACTCATTAGGACTATCTCAATAAACAATATACGTCCAAAATAGTGAATCCATGGACAATGGATCGATGGAAGAAGTATCTAATGATTTTAGACTGCAGAGACCTTCTTCACATAACCATAATGTTGAAAAGGTTCATGGTCATAGGCTTGTTAGAGGGACACTAACAATACATAGACCAGTACATACTATGTCCCCTTCAAATGGGAAGGATGGAAAGTCTCAAGCCATTCGTGTAGTGACACTAAGACAAGTATGTAGGTGCTTATTAAGGGAATGAGTTCATTAAGCACAATCAAACGAGAGTACTTGCATGGAGGTCTACTCACATGTCATGCAAGTGACTATACTGGTTGGAATAATGTAAGTAATCATTTGACCTGAGACATCATAGTTGTCTTGGGGATACATTGCTGATCATTTGGTAATGAGACGTGACCACATCCCATCTTGGATGTGTTTTATGCATTGTTGGGGTCAGTGATTTATTCTCAGAGGCATGTGAATGATCAACAAGGGATCTCTAATCCTCGTTACGAGAGGAAGAATACTTTAATATATGATTCGGGAATCTTCGGCTGAAGTATCGAGCATAATGATGGAAGACGTTCCTATACAACTCAATTGAGTCATATAACTTAGTATAATCACATTAGGGGTTTGACATTAAGTATCCATACCCTAGTAATGTGATTGTGAGTATTGTATTAGAGAAAGATCGAATTACATTGTAATTCCAACTGAATAGGTTTTCCAACCAAATTCGACATTAGCTTGGGTAGCCATGATATATGGTTAGATGTCACTCATGGCATGTGGGTTCTTCTAGATCTTTAAATAAGTAGTCATCAAAGAAGAAGGAGAATTAAAAGTAAGGTTTAATTCACTAAGTGATTGGATAAATACGAATCAATTGGATTGGTACCAATCACCTCACTGCCTCGCTAATTAGAACCTAAAACGATTATACACCGATACACTCTTGTGGTGAGATAACTAAAGGATGATGGAATTAATTAATTGGATTAATTAAGTTCTATGATTAATTAGAAAGTCTAAAGAAATCATAGAAGCGATGAAAGATCATTTCGGGCTAAAGAAAAAGCTCGGCTTCATTTGGGCCCAAACCTATTAGGTTTTTTTATTCAAGCATAAGATGACTTGAAATGATAAAAACCCAAAGTCTGAACCAACACTAAGTGGCCGACCAAAGATGAGGAAAGAAGAGAGAGAAATAGTTGACTTACTTCTTTTACCTTTATAAAAGGAGTTTAATGAAAAAGTTTCCTTAGGGCTTTTGTGTGTTCTTTTCAACAAGAGAAAAACAAGTCTCTCTCTCCCTTTACACACACACATAGCCGGCCACCAAAAGGGGAAATAGCTAATCATATCCTCTCCTTTTGGTTATTCCAACATCCATCTCACTACACTAGTGGGTGTGGATCTTTAGAGGTCTTCTACCTTGGAAACTAGAAGAGAATCAGAGGAGTTCCAAATCTATCAAGGTGGAGGAAGCAAGGAGGGAGGCTAGACTCAAAGAGTTCAAAGAACAAAGAGCTTGGAGGTGGTCCATCCTTGGTTTAAAGTCTAGTTCAAGAGGTATAAAACTCAACCTTCACTTTGTTTTTCAATATTTTGTTTGATGCATCATATATGAACCTATGCTTCTTGAAGGGGATTTGCATGACTATAGCTTTGATAATATGTGATAATATGCTTCTGTTGATTATGTATATGAATTTAGAATTGTATATGCATGCTAGTCACTAGAAATCCCACTTAAATCTCAAAATTTCCCTTCACCTTGAGGCTCACAATCAAAACTAACTAAATGCTTAGGCGTGCCACTGCTATCTCAGTATAGCAGATGCCATTATGAGTATGTTTTAAGTAGGTTGCACCCCAAGTTACTCAAACTTCTTATTATCAAAGGATTGTCACAGATGGTTTAAGTCTGCATTAAGTTTTTTTTCTTGCCTTGTAAACAAGGACTTTTAGTTCATGATCTTGTATGTTCAAATAGAGGTAGCCCCAGTTTGGGGTTGAGGTGATTTTAAAAAAAGCTGCTATGAAAAAAAGCTGTGACAGTTTTTGGTGTTTGGTAAACATTCAGCTTCAGCTTTTTTTCACAGTTTTGGGTGAAAAAAAGCCAAAAACAAGAAGCTGCAAAACCCAGCTTTGAAAAACCGGCTTTTTTTCACATCTGTTTTACATAAAAGTTCACCAAACACTATAATACTACTTTTTTTTTTTCAAAAGCACTTTTACAAAAAAGTTTACCAAACACTCTGCTGCTTTATTTCACAGCTGCTTATTCTCACAGCACAGCAGAAGCAGCTTTTTTTCAAAGCACAGCAATACCAAACCAGCCCGTAGTCCAGAGCCCTTTAAATCATTTGCTTGATTCCAAGTTGCTTTTAGTGAAAACAGATCTATTAAGTTAACCAGATCTAGATGTAAATAGGACTCTTAAAGTAGAAAACAGATGGAAATGACTTGAATACATGTTGAAACATGCATTAAGTGACATATCTACTAATTTAGAGGATAAACAAAGAGACTCGGGCAAGATTTCACCTTGTCTGGCAAGGTTGAACCTCTTGCAATCACTTCTTTTTGAGCTTACAGGGATTGTATGCTTAAAAGGGATGGATGGTAAACAAGTTTTACACGAGGGAATCAATACTACAAACACTAGGGAAGGTAGCAGAGCGTTTACACTAGACAAAAGATAGCTTTTCTAAGGAAACTATTGCTAAAAGGACTGAATCTAGGTTGATTTCAGCTTTCTGGATGCAAATCTGGCTTAAGAGCAGAGTTTATGTGTTTGTTTATTTGATTCATTGAGTGTCCTTGTCTCAAATGCTTGCTTCCACTTTTATAGGCAGTTTGGCCCGATTGCTTTTAGCTCTGTTCTTGCCCGAATGCTTCTGGAAGGTAGTGAATCATCAGGTTTTTACTTGTAGTGCCACTAAAAAATGCTTTTTGGCTAATAGTAGGTTGGTTTCCATCTCTTGTTGCTTTCATCATTGACACGCAGCTTATGTCTTAGCTGAGAAGGCTTTAGTTTGTTTCTAGGCTCGACATTGGGTTCCAGGCAAGTCTTCATTTAATTTGGCATCTTTGAGCTTCCTTCATTCAAGCCCAATATTCAAATATTAACCCAAACAATGCCCCATTTAATCATTATTAAGTCTGCAATCCGAGGTGTTTAATGATGATTAAAATGAACTGCATGCTTTTACTCGGGACTTGTACCATTTTAAATAGCCATTGTTAACTAAACCTTTGCACTAACCCACGATCTCCAACATTAACTAATTGCTTTACTATATAATCTTCACTTAAACCTCTTGGCTAAATACCTTAGCCATTTTAATCCTTCGAATTTCCAGAATTCCCAGATTTTCCAGAACCCTCTTGCTCTCTGTTCTTTCTCACTTCCTGCCTTCAATCTTTTCCCGTTTTCTCTTCAAAATAACCAATGGCACCCAAAACTACTCGCCCTACATACGAATCTGGAGAGGACATTGTTAACATCTGTCACCTCCTCAATGGCCTTCATCGTCCTTAGGCAAACCAGAACAATTCACTTTTCTTTGAGGGAGAAAAAGTACTCTCTGGGGCCTGGCTGGACCACTGAGGTCCCAATTGCTGTAGAAAATAACATGCCTAAAGCCCATTGGTTCACCCCCAACCTATACTCTGCTGAAGCTGGCATTTCCTTTTCTAAATGGTCTACCGATCGAAAAGGCTTCCCCTTGATGAAAGACGAGGCCTGGGCACAATGGGTGAATGAGCTCAAGCCGATTTTCAAGAAGAAGTGGATGAACAACGGCATTTACAAGCTGATAATGCTCTCCAAGACTATAGTGATTGCCAAGCTTGAGCTTTTGACTGCAGCCCTATTCTTCTGGAACACGGGGACCAATACATTCAATTTTTGAATGGGTCATATGTCGCCAACCATCCTCGACATGGCTCAAGTCTTCCGGCTAAGGCCCTCGGGCAGACTCGTGGATATTACCCATGACTGGTCTTCCTTCTCTCGCCCGAATACTGAAGGCTCAGGTGACCCTAACTCCATCATTAGGCTGGAGTACACCCCTTTAACATTCAAAAGCTACGGGACTTTATTCACGGTCTTCATCCCATTTGCTAAGAAGAGCTTTAGCCTGACCTCTTCTAATGCCAACAGAGATCAAGAACACATGCATTTCCTTTGGTACTGGCTCAACAAACACATCTTCCCCAACAAGTCCAAGAGAGTAAAGCTGGAGTGGATTCCTTTCGTGGAGGCCCTCCTTTCTTTTGATGATGTGGCCACGGACCCCTTTCTTTTTGCTCACCTCTACCACCTCTTATTCGAAATGACAAGGGGTGAACCATTTGAAACCAACCTTAATGGGCCAACCTGGATGGTCCAGTTGTGGTTGCAATGGTACTTCCCGAGCTTCAGGTGCCCACCCTGGAGTTCCCCGAAGGAGTAGCTCCTGCCCGCATCTTGGCTGAGGTCTCACCAACTAATCACTCCATATTCTCTTGCCTTTACTTCTTCACAGTCCGCTAGACTCGGGCAGATTTGGAGTGGGGTGCCTCAGTGCTGAGAAGATACCCTTGGTTTTCGGACCAAATGTTCCAGGACGCCTTTGGGGAGGATGCTGGCCAACTTTGCATAGAGAAATTCATCAGCTGCATCCAACCAAGGGATCAGGCATGGGGAGTTCGCAGTGATCGAGGCTACGAGCGCGGGCTAGAAGTCTACCACCCTAACTTCTGTGGTAGGCAACTAGGGTTTATACAGGCCATTCTAGTGCCATCTTTCGACTCTGTGCACTGTGGCACCTCAAACCGCCTTCGCCCTCCACATGAAGTCATGTTTTGGGTAACGCGGTGTAGCCTTGAAGTGATAAGAAAGATTGCCCGATCGTCTTTTTGAATGTACTTCAACCTTCTCCATTTGGTGAGAGACCAAGTGGTCCAAGAAGTAGGGGGGAGACCTGCTAGAAGCCCACGATCGTCTCTTCAGGCAGCTCTCAATCAAGTCCTATCCCAAACTAGATGAGCTTGAAAACTGAAAGGAGATGGTTCACTAAAAGAACCAGCTTCTTCTAATAGGTATATTTTATTCTCCTAACTTGTATTTTATGACACTTGCAGCCCTTTCTCTTGCTCACTTTGAACTTGCAGCCCAAGGCAACACTGAAATAGTGGATGTCGGGCCAGAAGAAGAAGCTGCAGATGCACTTATCCTCCAAGAGGCTGCGAGACAAGGTGCTGGGTCCAGCCATGCTACTGGCAATGTTAAGGATCTTTCCGAGTTGTTTGGAGATTCTGAGGGTGAAGTTGGGCCTGTAGTAGAGACTTGGGCAGCTCGGCTGATAAGGCCAACAATGGTGGAATCCTCTGAGTCCGAGCCCGATGTGCAACCTCAGCCTCCACTCTCTATACCAGGTCCGCGGGCAACCCCCACGAAGAAGAAAACTAGGGCCCAAACCCTTAAAGCCTCCAAATCTTCTAAGTCCTCCATTGCTCTTCCAGTTGAGGCGAGCAAGAAAAAGCAGAAGTCTTCTAGTAAATGAACTTCATTTTAATCTTTTTCTTAACTCCAATTTCACTCCATGAGCTAATAACTCCTTATTCCTTGTAACTAGGGCCTTAAGCAACTAAGAGACCCACTTTTGCTTCAAGAGAGGAACCCTTGGGTAATCAGATGCACCAGAGGGATAAGGACCTTCTTTACGCTATCTTTGGGGACGTACATGTATAGACTATATCCTTTTGAGTATTAAATCACTTTATTGAAGTTCAATTCCTTTCACCCTTGTATTAATCCTTTACCTGATTGTTTAAAATAGGCCACCAGGGAAGAAGGGATTTCTCAGCTAGAGGCTTCTTCTCCTCTAGCTCGAGCGGTGCATTCTTCTCCTTCTCAGGCTAAACCTTCTAAGGTATACTCCTTTTTTCATTCTTAGCTTAGTTTTTTAATCCTCCAAGTATTAATAGACTTCCTTATTCTTTCCCTAGGCAAAGGTTGGGGCACCAGCTCCTCAAGTCGGGCAAGGCTCAACTCCCATTTCTTCTACTCCTCTTCCTGCATTGGTAGTGACTCTAACGTCCCAGTTTGATCCAAGGACTAGGGAGACGCTACACTTTGTGGAGGATGACAGTAACTCGGTGAGTATTCTTAGCTTGAACCTTTCTATCTTCAAACTCTTCTTTGTTTATACTTATCCTTTACTTCGCTTTTCCCAGTCTTCCCTAACGTAGAAGTTTAATCCACCATCACCAACTACATTTAGGGAGCCAATAGTCCCTGAGACCCTTGTGGTCTCAGAGGTACCTAGCCCGAGGGCTTCCTAGGCTACTGTGGTAGCAGAAGTGAAGGAAATATTTGTGAAAACTAGTTCATTTGAGCAACATCTATGCATGCTATTAATAATTAAAAGGCAGAATCAAGCTTGTATGCACTCAAAAACAAAACTTAACCCACGAAATTCAAAGCCTAGTAGTTATGGTGAACCAAGACTCAACTCAAAACAAAGTGAGTTGAGAAATCTTATACCTTTGTTTATTCTTATTTGCATAAGCAAAGGCTAATCACCCAAGAGAGAGGGCCTTCATTCCTTACTTCTTAGCTCCACGAATTTCTTGGAGGAGGATGGATGAATGGATTCTCCAAGTTCCCAAAATAAAGAACCTTTAAGTCTCCACACCAAGGAGAGCATTGATGAAGAAATGAGTGACCTAGGAAGAGATAGATGCTAGTAATCTCTCCCTAGAGTGGCCGGCCTTCATTAGAGAAGAGGGAGCTTTGTGTTCTCATATTTTCTCCTAAGAAAAACCATAAGGATGAAATGGCTATAAAGTTGCCTTTATACCACCTCACCAGGGAGTGGCAAACTTGCAATGAAGGCAACTTCACTACCCTTGTCTATATGGCCGGCCATTGTAGGTTATTTGGGCTTTGAAGCCCTTTGTGTTTTCAAGTTGTCATACAACTTAAGTTAATGGGCTTGACATTCAAATCCCATTGGGCCTTGCGGCCCAAAACCAATCCGAGGTTTATAATGAACCTGTTTGTTTGATTAATTAACATATCAATTAGTCATAGCCATAAATAATTAAACCATTTAATTATCCATACTCATTTCTGTTGTTTCTTCAATCTCTGCCTTACACGGTGTACGATCCATTAGGTTCTTTTTAGCGAGGCAGTGGGCGATTAGAACTCTTCAAATCGATTGTGAATTGGAACATACTTTCAATTCTCCCTTTAGTGATTATACACCTTTAGGGCTTCCACAAACCATGAGTGACACCTAATAGTATGTCATGGCTACCCAAGCTAATCAGAAGAGGTGGAGAACCTATTCAGTTTAGCATTACAATGCAACACGGTCTTTCTCTAATACAATACTCTTGACCATATTTTTTGGTTTGATAGTTCATTCATGTCTGCTATCCAATGTGATTCTCTTACTTATATGATTACCTTGAATGTGATTTAGAAGGACTTCCTAAATCTCATTCATACTCTGGCCAGAGATTCCTAATCATATCATATAATATTCTCCCTCAAACGATTTGAAGGTTAGAGATCCCATGTTGTGCATTCACTTGCCTGCATGGCTAAGTAGCTTAACCCCAACTATGTCATGGACACCCTTTGATGGAGTAACTTTGATATAGTCAAAGATCAAGGACCTAACCATAAGACAACTATGATGCCTCAGGTCAAATGACTACTTTGCATTATCCCAACCATAAGTTCTCATGTGACATAAGTATGAGAACTCATCGCTGATTGCGTTCAGTGGACTTATTCTCTATTGAGCACCTACATGCTTGTCTTGGTGTCAGTCACACTAATGACCCGAGACCAGTCACTATCTTTAAGAGAAGACATAGCACATACTGATCTTAACGGGCTGTCAATGCCCAATTGGCAATCCTATGATCAGGAACATTTACGATATGTATACGAAAGGGAATAGCCTCATGAATGTAACTTCTTTAGATCACATTCTCCCAATTACATATTCCTTGGACTTATCGTTTAAGTGTATAACATTTATATGAGATGGCTTTAAATAATAATCTTTGCCCTTTATATTAAACTAGATTAGTTTAACATGTGAAATGTTTGTAAAGTATCATCATATGATTGGCTTTAGGGTGCATTTCCAACAAGAAGTGCCTCACCAACACTCTCAAGTTCTATCTCAGGTATACCAGTATTTACACTTCTATTTTCTGCTTTGTACAAGTTAGCTCATTGACACTTGTCTTTTCACTTAATGTTTATAGGCCCTTGGTGAGAACTCAAGCATCATTCCTCCTTTAGTAAGCAAGGCTGATCCTCCCCAGCCTCCAAAGGAAACAACACCTCATCCACCTCATTCCAAGGTTCCAGGCTCAATTCAGGTATACCAACTTTTCTTTTCTAACTTTTCTTTAACTTCATTCGTTGACCTTCTGTTAACTCATTTTCCCTTGGTTTGCAACAGGGTCCTGGCAAGGGCTCAGGCCACTCTCCTCCTCTCTTGGTGCGCAAAGCAACTCTCCCGAGGCCTCCCTTAGCTTTTGGGGTCACCGAGATTCCTTTCCCTTGGCTAAAGAAGAAAACCAAGACAACCGCTACTGCCTCTACTCCTCGACCCTTTCCTCCTATCGCTGCTGAGACTGCGTTTATTCCTACAGCTTCCGAAGGAGTTAGAACAATGCCACCTAGCCTCGCATCTATCCCTGCAATGGCATCTTTGCCCGAACTTGTTAGAAAGTTCGGGCCAATCAAAACTAAGTTGCAGTCTCCCTTGTCTTCCTCTGAGCTCCAACTTCTCCAAAATGCATGCCAGGTCTTCAAGGAGTGGATGAGGAGGGACTTTACTGCTTCATTCCTCCTCAAAGCCTTTCATGATGCTGAGAAGGACTTGATCGAGCTTTACAAGGCTCAGTTACTATCAAAGGCTCAATACGAATCCTTTCTCAATTTCCTTGAGAACCTACAGGCGTTGAGGGTGAAAGAAATATTTGTGAAAAAATCTATGCATGCAATTAACAATTAAAGGCAGAATAGTGCTTGTATGCACTCAAAAACAAAACTTTGCCCATGAAATTCAAAGCCTACTAGTTATAGTGAACCAAGACTAAACTCAAGATCTAAGTGAAAGAGTTGAGATTTCTTTATACCTTTGAAGTACCTCTTTGCTTAGCAAAGGTTAATCACCCATATGAGGGCCTTCTTTCTTTTGTCACCTTGCTCCTTGGCTCCATGGATGTGGATGGAGGAACTTTGCTTCTTGGCTCCATGTCTTCTTAGATATGGATGGAAGAATTGGTTTCTCCAAAAGTCCCCAAAGTTGGAGACCTCTAAGTTCCGACACCAAGGATGGTTGAGGAAGAAGATGAATGACCATGGAAGAATTAAATGGTAGTAAATTCCCCATGGTGGCTGGCCTCTCTAAAGAGAAAGAGAGAGCCAAAGTTCTCTCATCTTTCATCAAAGAAAACCCTAATGAAGAAAAGGCTATAAAGTCACATTTATACCTACCTTCATTGGAGTGGTAAACTTGTAATAAGTCCAAAACTCACTCCCTCTCTGAGCATGGCCAGCCTCCCTATTGTTAGTAGGTTGATTGCCCATTTTGTTTTAGTTGTCACACAATTTAAACCTTATGTACCTTATGGACCAAAACTCTTTTGTGTCCCGAAACCCAAAACTAACTTAAGGCCTACAACGAACCTTTCATTCTAGATTAATTAACTTTTAATTAATCCTTGCCATATACAATTAAACTATTTAATTGTCCTTACTCATCTTCGTTATATCCTTCAATCATTACCTTACACGGTGTGTGATCCATTAGGTTCCTTTTAGCGAGGTAGTGGGCGGTTGGAACTGTTCAAATCAATTGTCAATTGAAACTTACTTTCAATTCTCCCTTTAGCAATCATACACCTTTAGGGCTTCCACAAACCATAAGTGACACCTACCAGTATGTCATGGCTACCCAAGCTAATCAGAAGAGGTTGGAGAACCTATTCAGTTTGGGATTACAATGCAGTACGGTATTTCTCTAATACAATACTCTTGACCACATTGTTTGGTTTGATAGTTTATTCATGTCTACTATCCAATGTGATTCTCTTACTTATATGATTACCTCGAATGTGATTTGGAATGACTTCCTAAATCTCATTCATATTCTGGCTAGAGATTCTTAATCATATCATAGAGTATTCTCCCTCAAACAGTTTAAAGGTTATAGATCCCTTGTTGCGCATTCACTTGCGTCCATGGCTAAGTGGCTTAACCCCAACTATGTCATGGACACCCTTTGACGGAGTGACTTTGATATAGTCAAAGATCAAGGACCTAACCACAAGACAACTGTGATGCCTCAAAGTGATAGGTGATAAAATCCCACGAAAATCATACAAAAATACTTGTTTACCCCCCTCCCCCACACTTAAATCAAACATTGTCCTCAATGTTTCAAAAATTGTCCTCAATCTTTGAAACATAAACTCACAGAAAGCAAACAAACAAACAACGAACTAATCATGGCAAAGTAAATGCAATAAAGAGTAGAGTTAGGAACGCAAATCTGGGTTTGAGCCGGTTGTTCCTAGGTCTTCTTTATTCGACTGCATGGGTTGCCTCCCAAGAAGCGCTTGCTTTAACGTCTTGCAGCCGGACGATTCCTCGGTTTAAGCTCTATTGGTACCCACGGCATGGAATTCCACAACCTGCCCCTCAAAGTTCTCATACAGTGGATCGATGAATAGAAGGGGATATTGATGTTTGCTGATAGGTGGTTTGTGTTCCCTAAGGTTCATGTAAATTCACCCACCATCGAGGATTTGCTTAGGTACCTGCACCAAAGAAGGGAACCACCTATCAATTTTAATGGGAATTGGATTTGGATTAGGTGGCTTACCTATGTGCTGTGATGAAGTGGCAGCACTGTGAACATTTTTCCCCATGGTGCTTTCGGCCAATTCGGGCATTTTGAGGGCAGTGGCCGTATGGTCCTTGTGCTCCACTCCAATTGCCTCGTCTTGTATGGTTCTTGATGCATCCTTTGTGCTTGGTGCTGAACGGTCTGGCCCTATCTTTTTTATTTTATCAATGGCAAAACAAGAATGAACAACATTAGGATTCTCAACAGACTTAGACACATTAAATTTAATCTTATCGCCACAAAACTTCATAGTTAACATCCCGTTGGCCACATCAATCTTGGTTTGGGCTGTTTTCATGAAAGCTCTTCCAAGTAAAATCGGCATTGGGGAAGAATGGGTTGACTCTTCCATGTCAAGCACATAGAAATCAGCCGGAAAAATTAAGTGGTCAATCTGCACCAAAACATCCTCCAAAACTCCCTTTGGATAGGCATTAGAACGATGGGCTAATTAAATATTCACTCCATCATTTTTCAGTTTGCCTAAGTTCATAGATGCATAAATAGAATAAGGCATGACATTTATTGAAGCACCTAGATCTAACATGGCATTTTCAAACCGAGTATTTCCTATAACACAAGGAATTGTAAAATACCCGGATCTTTGCATTTAGGGAGCAGTTTTCGTTGCAAAACAGCTGAAACATTCTCACTTACCTATACCACTTCCTTATTTGAAATCCTTTTCCTTTTCGTGCACAGCTCCTTTAAGAATTTTGCATACTTTGGAATTTGCTTAATTGCATCAAGGAATGGGATGTTGACTTGTACCTTCCTAAGAGTGTCCAGAATGTCCTTTTCACTTTCCTCCTTTGATTGCAAGAATCCGCGAGGAAAGGGTGCATCGGGCGAAATATAGTTAGAACTAATCAAATTTGAACCCAACTTTCCTGTGTTGCACGTTTTGGAGGGTTTAAGTGCATTGGAAGGCTGCGGCAAGGTTGGAGCACTCTTTGCCGTGGCTTCCTCTTGTTCTACCTCCTCTTGCAGCAACATTTCGTCCTCTTTTTGGGCAGATTTGGACGTTGGTGGATCGGTCCCAACCTCTTTGCCACTTCTTAAGGTCATGGCCTTGACAGATTCGAATCCTCCTTTCGGATTCACAGTGGTAGAACTAGGAAGTTTGCCACGCTCTCGAAACTGCCCCATAAACTCAGCCATTTGTCCCATTTGTTTCTTCAATTCAGTCACCTCCCGGGCTTGATTTTGCACCTCTTTGGCATAGTTTTGCATCTCTTTGGTTTGATTTTGCTGCCCCTGTGCCAAAGTAGTTAGTAATTGAATAACTTGATCATTATCAAGAGACGAACCTGAGTTATTTTGGGCAGATTGTGTTTGGGATTGCATGGCTGCATATGGCTTTGGAAACATGCCAAGGGTTGGTGGCCGAAATCCACCTTGTTGTTGAGGTTGTTGGGGCTCCCTCCAACGCATATTTGGATGATCTTTCCAACCCGGATTGTAGGTATTTGCATATGGATCATATCGGGGCTGATTTTGGCCTTAGAACCCAACATTGTTGGCACTCTCCCATCCCCCATTCTCAATCAATTGAGGGCAACTTTCAGAGGCATGCCCTTGTATGGTACACACACCACAGATTGGTGGTGGTTGTGATTTTGTTCCTTTGACAACCTGAGACACAAGGAGAGTAGGATTAGCCAATTGTGATTGAATTTCAGAAATTGCACTTACCTCATTGACATGTTGCTGTCGTGGGGCCTCTCTTTGTCCAACACCTTCATATTGTTGTGCATTGAGGGCTCGGTTCGCAATTAAGGTCTTGGCAGCCACCGACGTCTTGTCAACCAATGCACCACCCGATGATGCATCTAGCATTTGGCGTTCAATAGGGAGGAGTCCTTCGTAGAAGTATTGAATGAGCAGCTCCTCCTTCATTTGGTCTTGAGGGCATGATGCAACTAGGCCCTTCAAACGCTCATAATATGCAGGGAAAGACTCTCCTTGATTTTGCTGAATACCACTAATTCGTTTCCTCAAGATAATGACTCTTGAAGTTGGGAAAAACTTCTCCAAGAATGCTCGTTTCATACTTTCCCAAGATGTGATAGTTCCGGGCGCCAATTCGTACAACCAATCTTTAGCCTTTTCTAACAATGAGAATGGAAAGGCTTTCATCTTCAAAATATTCCCATCAACATTAATGAGTGTCATACTTGAGCAAACCACTTCAAATTCCTTCAAATGCTTGCTTGGATCCTCCATGGATAGCCAATGGTATTTGGGAATGTGATGCAACAAGCTAGACTTCAATTCGAACTCGTCGATCTTATCTGGAGCTACCCTAGGATATTGGATACATAAAGGTACTACATTATCCAATCCCGAGGCCGAAAGCTCCTTAATGGTTCGATTATTTGCAGCCATAACCCCTTCAACCTCGGCCTCCTCTATCTCCTCAGATTTGGCCTCTTCTTGCTTCTCAGCCTCGGCTTTAGAACTTGAACTAGGTGGGTGAGGTTCTGGGTTCTTTCTTTTCCTTCTCAAGGTTCGTTCAAAATCATCGTCAAAATCCAAGATATGCTCACGAACCGCTTGAGAACTACGAGTCATAAACTAGTACCTGAAAACAAAGAAAACAAACTAGAATCAAAATCTAAATTAACACACACGAAAATAAACAAAAAAGAAACAACAGGGGATTAGCAATGTGATTAAAGTTAAGCACACAAATTAAACGCTCTTGTTATCAATTGTAGTATAAACGCAAGGATCGTTCTGGACCGGGAATTAGGAGGGCTTGCTAATCTAACAAAAACTGACTCAAATAAGCAACACAAGACTCAAAAGACTCTAAATAGACTAGTAAGACTCAAAACAGGTTCAAAATACTCAAAACTGCTTTAAAACACTAATTGGACAGACTTTAGACACCAGACACAATTTTGGACGAAAATTGAATTAAACTTGACTCAAAACACACAAAGACACAAACTAAGACAGATTCTAACTAATTTGACTCAAACAAGTGAAGGGGGATTGGTTTTAGAGTGTACTTTGCATTATCCTAACCATGAGTTCTCATGTGACATGAATATGAGAACTTCTTGTTGATCGCGTTCAATGGACTCATTCTCCGTCGAGCACCTACATGCTTGTCTTGGTGTCAGTCACACCAATGACTCGAGGCCAGTCACTCTCCCTAAGAGAAGACATAGCATGTACTGATCTTAACGAACTGTCAATGCCCAATTGGCAATCCTATGATCAGGAATGTTTAGGATATGTATACGAAAGGTCTCTTGAATCTAACTTGTTTAGATCATATTCTCCTAATTACATATTCCTTGGACTTATCGTTTAAGCATATGACATTTATATGAGACGGCTTAAAACAATAATCTTTGCCTTTTATATTAAACTAGATTAGTTTAACATGTGAAATGTCCATAAAGTATCATCATATGATTCGTTTTAGGGCACATTTCCAAAAATCTCCTACTTGAACTAGAGCCAATCAGCTTCGTCATCAGTGATGATACCTCTTCTGAATTCATTTAAAAAATGGCTGAGTAATAGACCTAGACAATGGATATCTATATGTTATCCAGAGAAGCAACCTTGAGAATAATGATGTCACCATTATACATGATTCTCAATCATGTGGTTCGATCTCTCATTAGAGTTCAGATCTTGATGAGACCTTGATTCCTTGGCTTAAGCTATCGCCCCATTAGTGTTGTAGTATCAGTACACTAGAGACACTTTCTGGTTGGAACCGAATAGAGAGTTCATAAATGAACTTTCCCATCCAAACAACATTGTTGTAAGCTTCTATATGGCGATATATTTTGCATGATGGAGCACACTAAAGTCATTACTTTTAACGTTTCCACCTAAATATCTCTTTAGTCATAATAAAGAGATATCTAATTATCTCTTCAATCATAATGAAGAGACATCCAAGGATGGATACAATATTAGATTCATAATCTAACACGTTTACGGTTCCATTGCGTTACTCTAATTCTTCCTCATTCTTGAGGAATTTATCCTTTAGTATTTCTTAAATACTTAAGGACTCACTTGACAGTTGCTGTGGTTCTGATCCTGAGCTTGCACTGATATTGTCTTGTACCAATCTTAGTACAACTCGTATCATCATTTTTCATACAATATGAAATACGTAAATCACCTTTCTGCGTATGCATAAAGGATTCTATTTACGCATTATGCTTCTTTGGGAGTTAAAAGGGTACATTCCCTTTTAGAAGAGCAATTTCCCAGTCTGACTGGAATTGTCCTTTCATTTGAAGTTTATCATTCGAGAAACTTCCTACATCTATCGTCTATCAATAGGGATTGAGATAATCCAATTATATCTTGAAATCTATCATTATAGATTTCCATCCTATGTATATAGACTATGTCTCCCATATACATTCTATCATTATAGAATATTTAAAGTCATAACTTTAAGAAAGAAGAATTCCTTTCATTTCCAAAATTAATATATCATATATATGTTAAATTTGGGAATATGATTAATTCCCACTAATCTTTTGTAAACCTAGTAAACAAAAGATTCATTTACATCTTTATGAGAGATCAAACGATTTGATCTTTCTCTCATAAGATGCTTATAGCTCCCACTAGCTTGCTAAGATTCATGATGGATGGATCTCTACAACTTACATGTCTTGTGATTCCTAGTTTTAGACATAAATTATCAAGACTATCTTGATAATGGTTTCGGAAACTCATATTATGTCCAAACATTGAATCACCGTTTAGTTGAACCTAGCAATCTTCGAATGAATAGAAACCAAGACTACATCAAAGATGGTTTCTTCAAAGTCAACCAATCTCGTTGATTGTAGTCACCTTAAGCTACCAATTAGCTATGAAGGTTTCACTATTTCGGGTCAAATGGTACTATACCATTTCCTTGAGTATATGTTGTATATATACTCAATGTAGTCATAAGGATTTTCATTCTTATTTCTTTCGAATTAAGAGGCACAACTCTATGACATAGTCATAAAGTTCAAACCATTCAACTGTGACGGTTTGTTTATCCTTCTCGACTACCTTGGAGCTTGTGATGTAAGAACTAGGTTGTTATATTTGTTGATTATCATCTTGTCTCTCAAAGAACCCATTCTTTGAGTTCTATTTCTCATTCATTTGCTCTATCTTAAGCAAATCTTATTGTAGGATTACAATGAACTACCCAACAAATAACATTTGTTAGTTGGTTTATAGAAGTGATATCCAAAGGTTAATTTAAGGATATCCCACAAGATTGTTCTCAAACAAATATTGCTTATTAGCACACAACCCTAAATCTTAGCACACAAGATTGTCTTTCTTTCCAACTACATCCTATGGAGTTATGAAAATTTTGGAAGATCTTCTAATTGACAATCATATTGTCTTAGAAGTATATATATCCTATATATGGGTAATTCATAACATCCAACAAACTACATCTTATTCGAGTTCGTTTTTCTCCCAATGGAGAAATCCATTTTCTTATGATGCTACTTTCCTTGATATCTTTCAAGGAAACTCTTCTAAAGTGTTCTTTTTCCTTGGATCAAATCTAAGGAGGTAAATACTTTAGACATCTTACTCATCAACTTACATTCTTGAATTCTTTGAAACCTTTTGCAAAGTATTCGGACTTGTGTTTATTCAAAATAAACGATAGTCCAACCGAGAGCTATCTTCGGTGAATGTCATACAACATGAGTAGTATTATGTAGTGGACAAGTGCCACTAACATCTAAGTGAATTAACCTCAACAACTTTGTCATTCTTTATTCTTTCCAAAAGAATAAAGATTCGAACATTTCGCCTCTATACAATTTTAACAATAAGGCATTGGATCCGGATCTAACGATCCATAGCATCCATCTATGACCAACTTGTAATTTATGTTTTAGAGGTGTCACAACTCAGTGGGATTAGTCACTTCCTTGCAACCTTTTGGGTTTTAAGCATCGTTATATTCTAAACAGTTAACACTACCAAATCATCTCTATTATAGAGACAAACAATCAGATTACAAAAATCCAATCATTCATTAATAAAGCACAATGTTTTGTCAAACAAAATATTCATCCATCTCTTATAGTGACGGAATTAAGTTCCTTATTCAAACTGGAATGTAAAGATAATCTTTGTTATTCCAATTCTTTGGTAGTTCATATGAGGAAATAAGTACTATCTGCTTTCGCAGAGATCTATATTTTATTCACGTTCCAAATGTGAAGTACTTTTTCTTCTCTCATTAATCTTCTACTTCTTATTAGCCACACTTTTACAACGATTGTAAAACATAGTTACTAATACGGAATCAAGCATTCAAGTAGAAGAACCAACTGTTTTGAACTATTCAAGAACAATTTACAACACCTTCGAAAGGTGTGTTCTTGACACTTGCAAGACATTTCTTGCAAATACCCCTTCCAATGTCCCTCATTTCACAAAGAAAGTTTGTTCCTTTGGAGTTATATCGCCTTCTTCATTTGACTTCTCCATTGACTATGATAGTCATGGTCCCTAAACTCCCACTATCTCTCTTGAAACTTATTTCAATTGTGTTATACACATCAAACGATTTGGAGAGCGTGCGGTTATTGTTCACTATATAGTTTACAATAAACTTAGTGAACCATTTGGATAGGGACTCAAGGGTGAAGTCCTTGCTTAGTTTCAGTCTCGTGAAGTGGTTTAACACTTCAACACTCAATGATTCAAAATCATCATAGGTCCATATTGATGGACTATTTTTGTCAACCAACCATCTTGTTCTAAACAAGATTACAACCATTCAAGAGTTGTTCAAGGCAATTCTCATTTCTTCATACAACAATTTGTAAGTGAAGAATCATGGGACATAAAGTGCCCATGCCCTTGTGCTTACTTCTCAAGTTCCTTGTTCTTTTAACAAAGAAACAAGCACTAGTGTTTGCGTTAACTAAGGGTTGTTCAAAGCAACTCTTATTTCTTCATACAACGATATGACACTAAAAGTGTTGTCTTTTGATAGACTTTTCTAACATGTTCTTCCAATGATACATTGTCAATAGGAAGATTGTGAGGATGAGACTACTTAGGTACATTACAATCGAATCAAGACAATCTATGGGATTGTGGCACCAAGTATGGAAACTAAAGCCTTCGGCTTTTCTTTGTCAAGTTTTGGATAGTGTTTGCAAATATATCGGTAAAAAAATACATAACGAATATAAATTGATTGATTTTCAGCCATTTGATATGGGTCTTTAAATCAAATATCACCACCCACTATTTTTGGCAATTTCCATATCACTCATCGAAAGTCAAGAGTTTTCGAGGAAACTCTTAGTAGGGTATAGGAGGCTCACTATTACCAAGCCCACGTCACAATTATATGATGTTAGCTAGCGTTAATAATAATGAGCTAGTACGCTTACTCATTTACATCTCATGTAAGTACCCATTTAGTTTGGCCTCTAGAGAATGATGCCTCAGAATTATATCATGTTGGCGTCATTGCACTTAGTTAAGTCATTCCTACAGTTTGTGGTAAGAAAAAGATACTAGTAATAATTACAACTTCCTGCACATATTAAGTCTATAAATTTCCCTTAAAAAAACAAAAAGTCAATAATTGTTCATGGGTCGTTTTACATATGATAATTTAAATTCAAGAAAAAATGGATCAGTTGAGCCCTAATTGAAGAAAACTGCTTAATTCTATTTACCATCCAAAATTATTTATAAAGTAGAAAAAGAAATCATAACATCATATTCCAAAATTGCAGTAAAAATTTAAGAACACAGATAGAAAGTAAAACCAAAAACTCACCTGAAGAAGTGCCCAGAACTGCTTGCAGGGTTTTTGCTTTGAATTTGAGATAAAATTGCAAGTTACAACAAAACCAGCAAATAATCAAAAGACAAGAACCTCGGATTACGACTTCTTGTGAGGAGGTTGGGTTTGGTTCGGTTGGGTTGGGTTTTCCAATACAAATTACAGCACGTTTGATTTGATTTGGCCTTCCTCTGAGCTGTTTAAGTTTGACTATCTCATCTCATCCCACCCCA
Organism: Heteromeles arbutifolia; assembly: GCA_024362995.1. Lineage (NCBI taxonomy): Eukaryota > Viridiplantae > Streptophyta > Magnoliopsida > Rosales > Rosaceae > Heteromeles > Heteromeles arbutifolia. Next base: position 26,858,164 of record JANCRC010000011.1, on the reverse strand, counting down.
ACAAAATCTTCACCACCATCATTTGAGCTTTTTTTAGTAACTATCTCCCTTTCTCTTCCTCTCTCTCATGGACCAAAATATCGAAAATATCGGCGAAATATCGCCGATATTATCATTTTTTTGGTCCGATGATATTTTGGTGACTTATCCTCTTATTCTCGTTAATATCGCGATATTATCGATAATATCGCGATATGAAACCCAAAAATACTTGAAAATTTCTGAAAAGTCTCAATTTTGGGCATAGGGAGATTCGAACCCCTCCCATTTCACTTCTTCAAGACCTTAACCACCATATCACTTATGTTTTTGTGAAAATATGCTAAAATATTTATATATATGGTTTTGTTTTGAATTCTTTTTGCAAGAAACAAATTTGCACATATTCCAAATTTTTTGTGGTATTATATTTTAAATTGTGTCAATTAATTACTTAGTCAACGACATGTGGCTTTTAATTTTTCTATTTTTTATTTGGTCACTTACATGTAGGGCTGGAAAAAATTCCCGAAAATCCCAAACCAAACCGAAAAAGTCCCAAACCCAAACCGAAAAATCCCAAACCAAAACCATCCCGAAGTTCGGGAATCTCATCCCGAAAAATACCAAAATTTTCGATATGGGATTGGTTTCCAAATCCCATTTGTTTGGTAATCCCGAACCCTTCATATCTCATTCCTGTTGGGATGGAATCGAGCGACTCATAGAAAGAATCTGAGACTCAATCTTCAAATGATTTTGTTTACAGACAATGTCAACCAATCTTGGATCCATATGGGTGGCATGTTAACAATTACATGCAAAACTATTTTGGGGATTTATCATTTGATGCTACTCTTCACAATACACTTACTCTACACATGGAGATGATGAAGATAGTGAAAATTTTGAACCTCATAGGAACTCTATATGGTACTAAGTCACTCATGTATCTTACCACGCAATGTATAAAGTGTAAAATATTGTACTAATTTATTATAAATAAATGATTATGTTGTGTTTAAACTTCTTTCATTAATTACTACATATTTCTACATTCACAATGTTTGCCAGCTCGCTATATAATCAACTTAAATCAGTTAAATCCATCGTGCAATGCATTTCCTTCCAATTTTTTGTGATAAACTAATAGATAATTGACTAAATAAACATCCTGCAAAGTTTCAATAAAAATTTCCAAGTTTTTCTTACAATTTCTGTGGTTTTTATTCAATTTTTATCGATATCGATAATATCCCGATATTTCCATCGAAATTTCCGTGTTTTTGGACTACCGATATTTCCGATATTATCGATATTTAATACCTTGCTCTCTGTCTAAACTTTTTTCTGATTTGTTTGTATGTGTGTGTACCAAAAAGATGGAATATTGCTTCAGATTAATTGTGAAAAACTTAAAAGGGAAATTGGGTGGAATATCCAATTTGCAAACTCAATAACCAATAACAGCCCTCTGCCAATCACTTAGTAATACGGTCTAGTGGTTAAGTATGATTCTAGGCAATGACAATTTAAACTAATAACAGCCCTTCTGATTAGACCATCTCCAACCCATTGGATAAAACTTAAAATATAATCTTTAAAACCCCCCCAAACCATCTCTAACCACCGGGCTAAAATAAGTTTTGAGAAGAAAATATATCTTTAGGCTAGATTCCCCCCAAGATTTTAGTTTGACTTAAACTATTCTAGACCCACCAAACTGTCATATTTCAAACATATTTTTGTCTTTTACTTATAATCTAACGACTGTGATCAAATGAGATCAAATCTAATGGTAAAAAAAAGGATTTGACGGCCCAAAATTAAATCTATCTAAAATAATTTTAAAATATTATTTAAATCAAATTTTACTTAGAACTTTATAAATACCTATGTATTTTTATGATTTTTAATTATTTATCGGAATTTAAATATTTTTAGATTAACACTATATTTCGTTCATGAATATTAAAACATTTTTTCATCCAACTATATTATAGCATGCAGATTAGTGACACCACATGGCTGATTGAGGGTCAAACTGATACAAGTAACAGTAGAGATTTTTGTGTTAACTATGAGACATTCAAATGACATGGTGAGACAATTGCATCAGTGAACTCGAAATAAAGATAACAGAGTCATATACCTAATTGAAAATTAACCATTAGCAATATGATTGAGACTAATAAGATCAATTAAGCTAGAAAGCAAATGAAACATCTACTATATAAAATGCTGAGTTCAACCTTACAAGATATCACACAAATTTGATAGATAAAATATCCCTATTCAAATGATTTCTTGCACACAGACACGAGACGAAGCTAATTATGCAACAAACTTAACCTCACATTTATCAGTCCTGTTATCCTAGACCTCGTGGTCAAAGAAAATTGTGGTCACCCACCATTCGATCTTAAGTCCTCCACTGTTGGATTAAGATCGAACGGTGGTTGACCACAATTTTCTAGCCTCTACCTCTTAAATTGAGATATGATTCTCTAATTTTCTTCAATTTGTTGACAACAACATCCATAAGCATCCCCTCTGACGGTGATATCTCAGAGCATGAGAGTCCAATTTGCATCATCGAAACCGAGCATTCCTCCAACCTTCTTGCATCGAAACCGAGCATTCCTCCAACCATGTGCATCTTCACATTCAACTAGCAATGAAGGGTCAACTATGTCCATGGCATGGTCAGGCATTGCCATGGTCATGAACTGGTGAATGCTTAGACCACCTTTGAACATGTCATATGTAGGTTGTCTTCCTGTGAATATTTCTAGCAACAATATTCCAAAGCTGTAAATATCTCCAAAGATGGAAACTTGGCCTCCCATGCCATACTCTGCCATTCAATACATACATTAGGACTTAATTTGGCCTAGTGATAAGTTATTAGGAAGTGAAAACATTGGAAGTGATAGAAACTCATACCTGGAGGAATGTAGCCTATCGAACCCTTTAACTCGGTTGACATGGTTTGACTTTGAGAGGGATCATCAGACGCCTCTAAGAGGAACCTTGCTAAACCAAAGTCACCAACGTGAACCACTATATCTTCGTCAAGAAGAACATTACTTGGTTCATATCATAATGAACAATTGAAGTTCTGCAACGATGGTGGATATAATCCAATGCAGAAGCAATGTCAATTGCAATATTGAGTCTTTGGATAAGGCTCAATCTCTTGCTTTGAGATTGCTCATCATCTCTTGGATGCAACCACGCATCTAGGCTTCCATTCACCATGTACTCAAAAACTAGACTTTGGAAATTTTGGCCCTGATTGTCAATGCTTAAGCATGCAGTTATGATCTTGAGACGATTACAGTGTCTTGTGCTTCTCAAAGCTTTGCATTCATCCGTAAAACTCTTGGATGCTCCTTGTTGAAGAAGGTTTAATACCTTTACTGCAACTAGAGTTCCATAATCGGGGGCTATTGCTTTGTAAATAGAACCAAAATTTCCTGAACCAATCAGATTTTCCCTAGAGAACCTGTTAGTTGATTCAACAAGTTCTGAGTAAGAGACTCTTAATTTCCAATCCTTATAAGGACGTGAAGTTGTAGGTAGACCTTTTCGCTTTTTAAGCATTGAGCATGCAACAATGAAGCAAGACATAGCAATTAAGAAGGCAAGTGCACAAGCTACATGGATGAGTACTTTTTAGGCAAGTATTCCTCAAGATGAATGAGGCTTTATGTTGGGGCATGCAGGTAAATGTTATTTTGAGCTGCCACCACAGAGCTTAGGATTTCCAAGAATTGAGAGACCAGGTGCACTTGAAAAGATTCCGGCTTCAGGCATCTTACCCTCAAAATTGTTATATGAAAGGTTGAGATGCGTAAGAAATTTAAACTTGCTTAGAAATTCAGGAATATGCCCAGATAAGTTATTACGCGAAAGATCCATATCTTCCAGGCTTTTTAAACTTTTAAGAGAGGAATTATTGCTTGAAACGCATTACTTTCCAAATTCAAGCGCACCAACATAATACAACTGTCAAGGCTTGTGGGAATTTCAACTGATAAATTATTTCCTGATAAATCTAGCTCTACTAGATTTACCAAAAGACCAACTTCAGACGGCAGTGAACCACTCAAATGATTATCATACGTTCTCAAAGAAATTGAAAGGGATGAAAGCCTAAAGATCTCTTTAGGTATGGTGCTTATTAGATTGTTATCAGAAAGGTCAAGCTCTAGTACATGTTGGCGGTCTCCTAGACTTGGTGGCATATTTCTTGTAAATCTATTGACATTTAGATAGACTTCTATCAATGAAGTCAAGTTACCTAGGGATGATGGGATTGACCCAGAAAGATTGTTGCCATCCAAAGATATTTTTTCCAACTTCTAAAGCCTCCCAATTTCTTCAAGGAGGCTACCACTGAAATAGTTATCCTCCTTTCCAATAAAGACCAAGTTTACAAGATTTGCAATACCCAAAGGGATGCTTCCATGTATCAAATTTGACCCCAGATAAAGATTTTTAGTGTGGTAGAAAAGTTGGAAATTGACACAGGCAATTCTCCTCCAAATTGATTTACGGAAAGACTCAACAACTCAAGACTAGTACAATTTGCCAAGAATTTGAGAAAATTTAGGTCGCCAGGTTTCGCAATTCCCAGTCTATTGCCATAAAGGTCTAGTATAACTAAGCTTTGTAAGGATCCAAGATTTTCAGCAGGGAGTGTTCCAGTAAGACCATTTGCAGAAAAGTAAAAAACTTGTAGTCTAGAAGCATTTGACAATGATACAGGAATATTTCCTGTGAATTTATTGTTGCTACCGACAAATTCTTGGAGATTAGGTAGAGTAATACCAACATTTGGCGGTAGCTCTCCATGCAATTGATTTTGAAAAACACCGAACAAGGATATGGAAGAAATATCATAGATTGAAGCAGGGATTAAACTAGAGAGATTGTTTTGTTGAAGTCCGAATCTTTGCAATCTTGTTAGCCGCCCGACCTCTTTGGGTATGCTTCCTTGAAAATTCTTATAGCTAAGATCAAAATGATGCAAGGAAGAAAAGTTTCCTATCCAAATCGGGATGGTTCCAATGAGATTGTTAGTATCAAGCCTCACATAATTTAATTTCAACAATGAACTGAGTTCGTTTGGAATTGACCCAATAAGCACATTGTAACGAAAATCAATAGTTTTTAGTTGTGTACACTGGGATAAATTGGTTGGAATTTTCCTGCTGAAGGAATTGTGAGACAAGTTGAAAACATGCAAGCTTTGCAAATGACCAATTTCTTCAAGAATTTCACCACGAAAGCTGTTGCTTACTAGGTTGATTCTAGTAAGATTGGAAAGATTTCCTATAGAAGGAGGTAAAAAGCCTGCCAATTTTTTATCATGCAGGTTCAACATCAAGACTCTTTTGGTGTAATGGTTGCACATAACGCCTACCCAACCGCAGAAATAGACAAAATCATTCCATGAGCTCATGACATGGAGAGGTTCTTGAGTGATTCTTTTCTTGAAGTCGAGTAGCACCGTGTGATCAGTTTCATTTCCAAGACTACCGCTGAAGAGTGTTGCAGATCCCATACGCATGCTCATGCATATAAGAATGAGGCCACGAAAGAGTTTAAACAAAATCTACTTTCCGTGAGTTCGACATGAGTGCTCTATCCTTTTTTTGGCTGTCAAAAATACCCATGGATTCCTTTTCTCTCTGCATTCAAGATTTTTACCCCAAAACCCATGGAGCCCCATTTACATTGGGTTGCAGACTTAATTGATCCCTCAACCAGATTATGGAGGCACGACCTCATTGATTCTGTCTTCTCCTCGGTTGAGTGGGAGTTTATTTGTTCCACTCCTTTGAGCATTAGAGATGTTAAAGACAAATTGGTATGGCACTATGAAACCAATGGTTTCTTCTCTGTTAAAACTGCGTATCACGTGGCTAGAGTATGGATCACCCCTGCTTCCAAGAACGCTTCGTCATCATTCACGGAGCACCCTTTCTCTGAGTTATGGTCGACAGTTTGGAAGGCTAATGTACCACCCAAGGTCCAGGTATCCTTCTGGCATTTGTGCAACAATATTGTGCCCTCCAAGGTGAACCTCACCCAAAAACATATCATGACCGATCTATCTTGCGTGATATGTCACTCCCACACGGAGTCATTATCCCATGTTTTGAGGGGTTGTCATTTTGCCCGGTACGCCTGTATGTCCTCTCATATTGGTTCACTCTCTTCGGTAAATGGACAAACATCGGTCAAAGTTTGGGCAGCAGACTTCGCTTCTTGTTTGCCCTTTCACAGCTTCGAAACTGTTATGCTGGTCTGTACGTTAATTTGGGGATGTATGAACAACTTCCTCTGGACGAATAAGGCCGACTCGCCTGAATTTGCAGTTGCAAAGGCACCTACCTGGCGGCAGGACTTCGTACGCATTAATTTCTCTCACCCTCAAGTCAGAGAATAGCCATCCCAGGTTACTAAGTGGGTTATGCCTCCATCAGGTCGCCTTAATCTCATTTTTGATGGCGCTTGGAATAGGGACGGGAAGGTGGGAGGAATGGGGATAGTGATACGTGACAGTGATGGGATCTTCTTAGCTGCAATGTGTAGAAACTTCCAAGACGTCTTTTCCATTCTCCATGCAAAAGCTTTGGCCGCAAGGGAATTGTTGGAAATGTGCCCTAAAAGCCAATCATATGATGATACTTTACGGACATTTCACATGTTAAATTAATCTATTTTAATATAAAGGGCAAAGATTATTGTTTGAAGCCATCTCATAAAAATGTTATATGCTTAAACGATAAGTCCAAGAAATATGTAATTGGGACAAAGTGATCTAAAAGAAGTTAGATTCATAAGACCATTCTCTTTCATATACATATCCTAAACGTTCCTGCTCGTAGGATTGCCAATTGGGCATTGATAATCTATTAAGATCAGTACGTGCTATGTCTTCTCTTAGGGAGAGTGACTGGTCTCGAGTCATTGGTGTGACTGACACCAAGACAAGCATGTAGGTGCTTAATAGAGAATGAGTCCACTAAACACAATCAACAAGGAGTTCTCATACTCATGTCACATGAGTACTCATGGTTGGGATAATGCAAAGTAGTCATTTGACCTGAGGCATCATAGTTGTCATGTGGTTAGGTCCTTGATCTTTGACTATGTCAAAGTCACTCCGTTAGAGGGTGTCCACAGCATAGTTGGGGTTAAGCCCCTTAGCCATCGAGGTAAGTGAATGCACAACAAGGGATCTCTAACCTTCAAACTGTTTGAGGGTGAATACTCTATGATATGATTAAGAATCTCTGGCCAGAGTATGAATGAGATTTAGGAAGTCGTTCCAACTCACATTCAAGGTAATCATATAAGTAAAAGAATCACATTGGATAGTAGACATGAATAAACTATCAAACCAAACAATGTGGTCAAGAGTATTGTATTAGAGAAAGACCGTATTGCATTGTAATCCTAAACTGAATAGGTTCTCCACCTCTTCTGATTAGCTTGGGTAGCCATGACATATTGTCAGGTGTCACTCATGGTTTGTGGAAGCCCTAGTGGTGAGTAATCACTAAAGGGAGAATTGAAAGTATGTTTCAATTCACAATCGATTTGAAGAGTTCTAATCGCCCACTTCCTCGCTAAAAGGAACCTAATGCATCGTACACTGTGCAGGTAGAGATTGAAGAAACAACGGTGATGAGTAAGGATAATTAAATGGTTTAATTATTTATGGCTAGGATTAATTAATATGTTAACTAATCAAATGAATATGTTCTTTATAGACCTCGGGTTGGTTTTGGGCCGTAAGGCCCAATGAGATTTGAATGTCAAGCCCATTAACTCAAGTTGTATAACAACTTGAAAACACAAAGGGCTTTAAAGCCCAATGAACCCTTAAGTTCGGCCACATTAGAGGATGAAGGGTTTTGGTTCTTTTGTCACTTAAATGAAGGGACTATATAAAGAACTTTATAACATTTCATAATTAGGGTTTAGTTTGAGGAAGTTGGAGAGAACACATGCTCTCCTTTTCTCTCTAAGAGGCCAGCCACCCTAGAGGAAAACAGCTAGCAATCTTACTTCCTCTAGGTCACTCATCTCTTGATCAATGCTCTCCTTGGTGTGGAGACTTAGAGGTTCTCTATTTTGGGAACTTGGAGAATCCATTCTATCATCCTCATCCAAGAAATCCATGGAGATAAAAAGTAAGGAATGAAGGCCCTATCTCTTGGGTGATTAGCCTTTGCTTATGCAAAGAGGAATCAACAAAGGTATAATATTTCTCAACTCACTTTGTTCTTTAGTTAAGTCTTGGTTCACCACACTCACTAGGCCTTGAATTTCATGGGTAAAGTTTTGTTTTTGAGTACATACAAGCATGATTCCGCCTTTTAATTGTTAATTGCATGCATAGATGTTGCTCAAATGAATTAGTTTTCACAAATATTTCCTTCATTATGTTTTTGCAGATTTTGGTTGATATCATACTCTGATCATGGAGTTGATGTAATGTCTGGTGGTCTTATTATACGACAAAAGAGAAACTATACATATTGATGGTTGAGTTGGAAGAATTATAGGACACCACTTTGATATATTAGTCTCTCCAATTCTTTTTATTTTCTTTGGTCTGGATCTTTATTCCAATTCGACAAAGGCAATTCGAACATAGTGGTGTACTGCAGCATGTTTGTTTATATTTTGGGTGACATTGAGTTGGTGATTGCTGAAAATTCCAGAAAGTTGCAAAAGTCGTATTTGAGTGAAAGTTTGATAGATATGCATTGCTGCAACATTCACATCTATTGGATGATCATTCTTCCAAAATAACAAGCATGATTTGCTAAAAAGAGCTGCATTTACAAACAAGGAAGTTCACTGACTTTTCTCTTTTTCTTTTATTTTCTATGTTCTTTACTCATACTCCGTATTTTTTTTGTCCGAATTACATTGCATTTCTTTACTTTTGGCATTGAGGACAATGTTCGATTCAAGTTTGGGGGTAGGGTATTTACATTTGCTAAAAAAATAATCTTTTTTTTTTTTTTTTATGTTTCTTTTCTTCTTCTTTGAGTCGCTTTCCAAACTTCCATGATGAAATTGAGTTCATAACTTGTATAACTTGAATGAAAAATATGGTGACATATGGCATGCTTAACTTGAATAAAACCTGCACCCATGTGAGCTTTTGTGCTGATAGGAGCATATTTATACGATTTTGTTATCTTATTTCTTTGTATTTACTTAGTTAATTTCCATTTATTATAGTAATTTAAGTTATTTTCGTAGTATTGTAGGTCCAATTGGTAAAGATGACAATAAATGGCCAAATGGAGCAATTTGGAGCAGTTTTGGACTTGGATTGGATAGCATGCATGGAGAGCATATGGGCTGGACGTTTTTGGTGTTTAAATGGTGCTAGAAATGTGCTAAAATCTGGAGAAATTAAAGTTAAGGCTTGGAAGGCAAGGAATTAGACAAGAAAGAGGAATCCTAGTTGGAGAGGAACATTATCTTATCTTATCCAACCTTATCCAACCTTATCTTACCTTATCTTATCTTATCCTATCTTATCTTATCTTATCTTCAGCTGGAAGGAGGAATCCTAATCACATTCAAACACTTTCTACCTGATTTTTAGAGTCCTAAAATAACTCAAAATGCCAAAACCCTTTCCTCCTTGGATTCAACCATTTCCCCCTATATATATGAAATTCATGCACCAATTTAAGGTGTGCCATGCCTACCATTCATCCATTGAAGTCGCTGGAGTTTTCTGGGTTCTTAGGTGTGCCATGCCTACCATTCATCCATTGAAGTCGCTGGAGTTTTCTAGGTTCTTTCTATCCTTGTTTAGTTTTAATGTTTATATTAGATTGCTTTTCAGTTATGATGAACATGCGTAGCTAAGTTTCTTTTTAGCTAGAGGTGAATTCGAAGCCATGATCATATGTTTTATATAAATTGATTAGATCCAGTTATTGTTGCATAAAACATGAATGTGATTTACTTATCCGCTTTATAGAGAACTTATTCTTCTATGTTTATTAAGGGTGCACACTTTGTTTGCATGCAGGGACTTGGTGCTAGAATATGAGGGAATTTCACCTAATCATTATGAACTTATATTTGCAAGTAGTAAAAGTCACTAGTCATGATTATGTTAAGTAAATTCTTGGCAGGAGTATCATGCTTTTCATAGTTACGAATGCTTTGTCAATGCTTATGATTTTCACATAACTTAATGATCTTTGAGATGTATCTCTATCATGCTTTTCATAGTTAGGGAACTTGAGAAGAATAATTTGGTTGCGTCGCTGAGTCCAATTCAATGAACTTAGGAAAATCTGAGAGTTAATTAGTGCTGTTCACAATTAATTTGGGGAACTTTCATTCATGGTTTATAGAAATAATAACTGGAAATCAATTTGTATGCATATGTTTCATGTGTGGAGAAGAATCCTCTAGCTAGCTTTTCACCCATATTCCCTTTACAATTCACTTTGATTGCTGTTATTTACTTTAGTTTAGTTAAATTCGTCCAAAAAACCCCCCTCATCATTGTTTTAGCATTAGTTAGTTAGTTTTCAGGTTTTTTAGCCAAATTTGTGTTGATTAGCATCCTTTCTAATCCTCAGAATAGAACGATCCCTGCTTACTCATTCTACGATTGCATAACTTATAGGGTTTAATTTATGTGTTAGTCTCTACCACATCATGTGCCTAAACACAGTGTGTGCATTTTTCATACACTTCTGTTCTTTTTATGTGTGCAATCTTATGTCTTATGCATCTCTAGAACTTGCTTAAAGACATTTTCGAGACTTTGTACCATGTATTGCTTCAACTTGGAGACAATAGTAGGCATTAGGACTTTACCACCATTGCCATATATACCAGTGCCCTAGATATTATCCTTTGTTAGCCCATTTGAGCCTTAAATTGAGTTGTTTCTTTGTCAAGCCAAACTTCCTACCATTCTTAGTACCAATTTGGCACAGCTGAAATTATAAAAAAAGCAGCTATCAAAAAAAGTTGGAGTGTAAAATTTGTTTGGTAAATGTAAAAATAAGCGCTTCTTTTCAAAGCTCCAACCAAAATAAGCAGAAAAATGGAAGCATCATTTTGGGGCTTCTCAAAACCTGCTTTTTTCAAAGTAAGTCAATGAACAGTAAAGTTTAATGAAACTTTCTTAAACCCAATTATACCCTATTCGTTTCTCCTTCTCACTGCGCTCATCGTATCAGATCTTTGAATCCGATTGTTTGAGAGGACGAGTCAAGTCCGCCTTCACAAGGAATTCAAGGCCGCCGACGATTATGTTATTGGGGAGGATGATCATCTGGAGCTTTCTGCTTTACGGGAACTGTTCCAGGGATGAAACGCTTGCGATCGAGAGGGCTAGAGCATAGGTTTTCAAAGGGATAGAAGGGGCGCCGCGCCTCTCCCCTCGCTGGAAATGAAGCCCAAGTGCCCTTCTGGTCTCGTCGGATAATCTACCCCTTCTGAATCGGCCACAAAATTGGAAAGCAGGATGCCTAGGCGGGACTAGGAAGGACTAGGCGGAGGTATGTGAGTATGGGCAGGGGCTAGGCGGGCGTACATGAAGACGTCGGAATCAGATTTTTTTCTTCTGCAGAGTTAGGTGCGAGAAAGAAAATGACTTTGGTCTCATTTTATTTGCACGATTCCATTTGAGATAGAGATGGAAGATAAAAATATAAATAAATATAAAACAAAGACAAGCGAGAGAGATGGAAGCTAAAATTACAAATAAAAAATAAAATAAAGATAAATGATGAAGATTGAAGATGAAATTATAAATAAAAAATAAAATAAATTATTATATCACATTCAACATTATACCCTTTTAGTCATTTAACATAGTCACAGCAGTTTTACATAAAAGTTTACCAAACACTTGAACACTGCTTTTTTTGTTAAAAGCACTTTTACAATAAAAGTGTACTAAACACTCAATTGTAATATTTTACAGCTGATATAAAAGATGATCATTGCATTGGAAATGTAGTAGTTGTTTTATATTTTGAGAAAATATAAAACATGATCATTGCATTGGAAATGTAGCAATTTATTTTACAGCAGAAGTAGTTTTTTTAAAAAGCACAGCAATACCAAACTAGCCCTTAAACTCTATTTATATATCTTATCTTTTTATTGACACACCCCGTCCCGAAGGAGGGCATGCTGGCCGTCACGTGAGAGTGACGTAACCATTTACACAGTTCGGAAGCTTTAAAGATACAAATACTAAGATATAACACCCGAAGGTGAATCCTACATTTGTGAATTCTGTCAGAACACCGTTGGATTCCTCGTGGCCACCAAAGCTCTGCTCTATCTCGAACCTGGAGGGGCGAAAAACATAAAACTGAGTGGGTCAACAACAATTCTTTTCAAAACCTTTCCTTTCAAAAGTTATAACCCCTCGCCGTAAAACCTGTATAATTTCCCAGAAATAAAGTATATACTCATATATATCTTTCTCAAAATCCACTGTAAAACAAGTATGTATGAAAGTATGCATATGCCATGCCAAAGTATCAACTGAATGCGAAAACATCCCTATGAATGTGATTGAATACTCAAATATCATCTCAGCCCTCGGCTGTATATAGCTCATATCATACTCAACAATTCATATAACTCATAATCATCATAATCAAATCATATATATACCCTGCACACACATCAATACCACCTCTAGTGGTCTGCACAACATCACTGATAATAAACTAATATGCTCTAGTGCTACAATCACGTGAAGACTGAGCGATAAATCGTGGGTCACCTACGAGTCGAACCCACCTATAGTGGCCTATTCGACAGGACCGAGCACCTAACTTGGATCCAAGGCGAGCATGCGGTGCGGGAGGTGAACAACACGTGAAAGACTGAGCCCCTCTCTGGGCGTAAGCACTAATATCAGTGTGCGGGTTTATGAGCTCTAATCATATCACATCACATCACATTTCATCATTCGTTCACAATAACTAGCATATAAGCTTACCTGCCACTTACCTGTGTGTTCACAGCACCGACATTAATATAAACAATCAATAATGCATAATTAAACAAATAGATACTTTGCATGGCATTTCATATCGCATTTCATATCATTTAAACTGATTTTCTGGGCAAAACTCATTTATATAGGTATATACGGAAAATAACTGCCCACTCACTGGTATGTAGACGGGTCGTAACCTCCGTGCCTAGCCTGGCTACGCTCATCCTCTAGATAGGTCTCGCCTATATGAGAAGTAACTGAAATAACGTTAATTAATGCGCATAAATGACAATTACAAATAACTTCTCATACGTAACTCAATTTTGGCATATGAATATACCAACGAGACCTACACGACGTCACGAGCGTCATGATATTTTTAAAATAATTTAACTGTAGCTCACGCGCCCCCACGCGCCTGAAAAGGCACTGTGAAACGCGCATGGCACCCGCTGGCGCTTGTCGTCTTCTTCCTTGGGTCACCGGCCACTGGTCGCCGGAAACCTGCAACTCATCATATCTCGGCCATTTCTTCACCATTTCGTTTCATTTTTCTTCCTACATGATGGTGAAGAAATGGCTGAGATATGATGAGTTGCCGGTTTCCGGCGACCGGTGGCCGGCGACCCAAGGAAGAAGACGACACGCGCCAGCGCATGCCATGCGTGTGGGGGCGCGTGAGCTACAGTTAAATTATTTTAAAAATATCACGACGCTCGTGACGTTGTGTAGGTCTCGTTGGTATATTCATATGCCAAAATTGAGTTACGTATGAGAAGTTATTTGTAATTGTCGTTTATGCGCATTAATTAACGTTATTTCAGTTACTTCTCATATAGGCGAGACCTATCTAGAGGATGAGCGTAGCCAGGCTAGGCACGGAGGTTACGACCCGTCTACATACTAGTGAGTGGGCAGTTATTTTCCGTATATACCTATATAAATGAGTTTTGCCTAGAAAATCAGTTTAAATGATATGAAATGCGATATGAAATGCCATGCAAAGTATCTATTTGTTTAATTATGCATTATTGATTGTTTATATTAATGTCGGTGCTAAGGACGCACAGGTAAGTGGCAGGTAAGCTTATATGCTAGTTATTGTGAACGAATGATGAAATGTGATGTGATGTGATATGATTAGAGCTCATAAACCCGCACACTGATATTAGTGCCCACGCCCAGAGAGGGGCTCAGTCTTTCACGTGTTGTTCACCTCCCACACCGCATGCTTGCCTTGGATCCAAGTTAGGTGCTCAGTCCTGTCGAATAGGCCACTATAGGTGGGTTCGACTCGTAGGTGACCCGCGATTTATCGCTCAGTCTTCACGTGATTGTAGCACTAGAGCATATTAGTTTATTATCAGTGATGTTGTGCAGACCACTAGATGTGGTATTGATGTGTGTGCAGGGTATATATATGATTTGATTATGATGATTATGAGTTATATGAATTGTTGAGTATGATATGAGCTATATACAGCCGAGGGCTGAGATGATATTTGAGTATTCAATCACATTCACAGGGATGTTTTCGCATTCAGTTGATACTTTGGCATGGCATATGCATACTTTCATACATACTTGTTTTACAGTGGATTTTGAGAAAGATATATATGAGTATATACTTTATTTCTGGGAAATTATACAGGTTTTACGGCAAGGGGTTATAACTTTTGAAAGGAAAGGTTTTGAAAAGAATTGTTGCTGACCCACTCAGTTTTATGTTTTTCGCCCCTCCAGGTTCGAGATAGAGCAGAGCTTTGGTGGCCACGAGGAATCCAATGATGTTCTGATAGAATTCACAAATGTAGGATTCACCTTCGGCTGTTATATCTTAGTATTTGTATCTTTAAAGCTTCCGAACTGTGTAAATGGTTACGTCACTCTCACGTGATGGCCAGCATGGCCTTCTTCGGGACAGGGTGTGTCATTTATATTCTAAGAAAATATAAAAGATGATCATTGCATTGGAAATATAGCAGTATGTGTATCTTGTGAGATGGTGTTGATGGGTTTTGAGATGAAAATGATGATGGAATTTGTCACATCCCGGCCCGGGCGCAGCTACCTCCTGCGCTCGACTCCACCGTAGCACGATATTGTCCGCTTTGGGCCGTGACCACGCCCTCAGGGCTTTGTTTCTGCGAACTCACATCAGAACTTCCTAGTGGATCACCCATCATGGGAGTGCTCTTGCGCGCTACTCGCTTAACTTTGGAGTTCTAATGGAACCCGAAGCCATTGAGCTCCCAAAAGGCCTTGCATTAGGTAGAGATGAGAATATACATATAAGGCTCACAGGATCCACTCCCCTGGGCGATGTGGGATCTTACAATCCACCTCACTTAGGGGCCTGACGTCGTTGTCGGCACACACGGGGCCAGGGTTAGTCTCTGATACCAATTTGTCATGTCCCGACACGGGATGGATCACTTCCCGAGCCCGCTCCACCACCGTAGCACAATATTGTCCGCTTTGGGCCCCGACCACGCCCTCACGATTTTGTTTCTGGGAACTCATAAGCAACTTCCTAGTGGGTCACCCATCCTGGGAGTGCTCTAGCCCCATTCTCGCTTAACTTTGGAGTTCCTATGGAACGCGAAGCCAGTGAGCTCCCAAAATGCCTTGTGCTAGGTAGGGATGACAATATACATTTAAGGATCACTCCCCTAGGCGATGTGGGATGTTACAATCTACACTCCTTAGGGGCCCGATGTCCTCGTCAGCACACTTCCAGCCAGGAATTAGCTTTGATACCAATTTGTCACATCCTGGCCCGGGCGCAGCCACCTCCCAGGCTCGACTCCACCGTAGCATGATATTGTCTACCTTGGGCCCTGACCACGCCCTCACGGTTTTGATTTTGGGAAGTCACACGAGAACTTCCTAGTAGGTCACCCATCATGGGAGTGCTCTTGCGCGCTGCTCGCTTAACTTCGGAGTTCCAATGGAACCCGAAGCCAGTGAGCTCCCAAAAGGCCTCATGCTAGGTAGAGATGGGAATATACCTATAAGGCTCACATGATCCAATCCCCTAGGCGATGTGGGATCTTACAATCCACCCCCTTTAGGGGCCCGACGTCCTCGTCGTCACACACGCTGCTAGGGTTAGGCTCTGATACCAATTTGTCACATCCCGGCACGGGGTGGATCACTTCCCGAGCCTGCTCCACCACCGTAGCATGATATTTTTCGCTTTGGGCCCTGACCACGCCCTCACGGTTTTGTTTCTGGGAACTGATGAGCAACTTCCCAGTAGGTCACCAATGCTGGGAGTGCTCTAGCCCTATTCTTGCTTAACTTCGGAGTTCTTACGGAATCCGAAGCCAATGAGCTCCCAAAAGGCCTCGTGCTAGGTAGGGATGAGAATATACATTTAAGGATCATTCTCTTGGGCGATGTGGGATGTTACAATCCACCCTCCTTAGGGGCTCGATGTCCTCGTCAGCACACTTCCGGCCAGGAATTAGCTTTGATACCAATTTGTCACATCTCGGACCGGGCGCAGCCACCTCCTAGGCTCGACTCCACTGTAGCACGATATTGTCCGCTTTGGGCACCGACGACGCCCTCACAGTTTTGTTTTTGGGAAGTCACACGAGAACTTCCCAATAGGTCATCCATCATGACAGTGCTTTCGTGCGCTGCTCGCTTAACTTCGGAGTTCCAATGGAACCCGAAGCCAGTGAGCTCCCGAAAGGCCTCGCGCTAGGTAGAGATGGGAATATACCTATAAGGCTCACAGGATCCACTCCCCTGGGTGATGTGGGATCTTACTATTCACCCCCCCTTAGGGGCCCGACATCCTCGTCGGCACACACGCGGCCAGGGTTAGGCTCTGATACCAATGTGTCACGTCCCGGCACAGGGTGAATCACTTCCCAAGCCAGCTCCACCACCGTAGCACGATATTGTCCGCTTTGGCCCCCGACCACGCCCTCACGGTTTTGTTTCTGGGAACTCATGAGCAACTTCCCAGTGGGTCACCCATCCTAGGAGTGCTCTGGTCCCGTTCTTGCTGAACTTCGGAGTTCCTACGGAACCCGAAGCCAGTGAGCTCCCGAAAGGCCTCGTGCTAGGTAGGGATGAGAATATACATTTAAGGATCACTCCTCTGAGCGATGTGGGATGTTACAATCCACCCTCCTCAGGGGCCCGACGTCCTCATCAGCACACTTCCGGCCATAAATTAGCTTTGATACCAATTTGTCACACCTCGGACCGGGCGCAGCCACCTCCTGGGCTCAACTCCACTGTAGCACGATATTGTCTGCTTTGGTCCCCGACCACGCCTTCACAGTGTTGGCTTTGGGAACTCACACGAGAACTTCCCAGTAGGTCACCCATCATGGGAGTGCTCTCGCGCGCTGCTCGCTTAACTTCGGTGTTCTAATGGAACCCGAAGCCAGTGAGCTCCCAAAAGGCCTCGCATTAGGTAGGGAGGGGAATATACCTATAAGGATCACAGAATCCACTCCCCTGGGCGATGTGGGATCTTACAGAATTGCTGAAAAAGAAAATAATGGAGAGATACAAAGTGTGTTTTGTTTCAATGTGTTGCAGAATTTTGATACTTGAAAAAAAAATAGATTTGGAAAAAAAAAAGAGCAATGAAAAGAAGAAAAAAAGATGAAAGATGTGGTAGTTGTGTTTTTGTACATGTATATTTTCTTTAGATGTCTTGATGTGTTATTAACATTGAAGGCCTCTAATATTTTCTCAGGACATTTGAATTCTATACGCTTCATTTGGTTAGCTAATCACCCCAAGCCCCATTACAACGTTTAATAAAGACCTACTTGATCCAAGGAGAGTAATTTTTTTTATTTGTGGAGATTAGATCAATCTGCAAGTCTATGGTAGAGCATTCAAATAATGATCTTTTGAGTATATACACTTAACCTTAAACACTTTGAGTGCTATTTGAGAGTATTTCTTGTGAGCTTAAGGGTTGAAGTTGGGTTGAGCATGTTGGGCTTACTTGCATTTGTGTTGTATCAACTTTTGGCTATATTTTCATTCGAGCATGTTATGTCACCGGAACGTCTTATTTTGTGAGTATGGTTTGAGCTTTATGTGTTGTTGTACTATATTATTCTTGGTATGCGTGTGTGTAGAGTCCCTGAGCTGTTTGGAAAGATTAGTTTTTAGTTGTGTCTTTTTGTTTTGGTCAAGGACTAGAAAAATATAAGTATGGGGGTATTTGATAGACATGTATTTATTACATTTGTTACCTTATATTTGTTAGTGCTTCATTTAGATTAATTTAGAGTTAATTACTATACTTTTGTAATTTTTAAGTTTTAGGATGTGTGTTGATAAAAAGTGGAATTTAACAAGGTTTTGACACATTCTATACGTTGTAGTTTTCCTAATCACATTGGCTTTATTCATTTATTTAGTGGTTATTTTATTTGTAGGTTGAAAACCAATTGGTGGAGTGCTTTTTACTTATTTGGACCACGTGCTAATACCTGCAAAGGAGGGCTTTTCGACTTATTCGAGAATGATGGACAAGATGATTACATGAGGCGGTGGAGATATCTTAGGAAAGAATCTCAAATTGATTGGATCTCCTATTTTTTAGCAAACATGGAATGGAGGCACAAATATTAAAGGGAAGATACGATTAGCAGAAGAGGACTTCTTCGCTGGGCGTGAAACAGAGTGACGGCAGAGAAAATTTGGTTCTTGAGTTTTATTTTATGCATATTTTCCATAGAACTACTATGAATTCTTCGTTCATGGGGTTCTAAACTCAGCTAAGGCTAAGAGGAAGCCCTAATTAGGAGTACATTAGTTATTTGATTGTTTGATTCATGGATTTCAAATTAATGATTAATTTTCGTTCATTAGTTGATGATATTTGGTTCTTTGTGCTTGACCATAGCATAGGATTTGAGTATTGAAATTATCTGCATATGAATTTATTTCTGACCATGAATTGGATTGTATTGACGCTTTGTGAATGAGAATCATGAACTTATATTTTGATCTGACCGTAGATGAATATTGGTTTGTGTAGTTTCCTAGAAAATTAGATATTTGTTTGGCATGACCAAGTTGATAAGTAGTTAATTTGTTTCTCAATGCACTTTATTGAATTTCTGCTTGTTTGTGTATACTGGACCATGGATATATAGCCTGTAGAAATAGTTGAGTTTAAGCCTGACCACAGTGAAATTCACATCTTTTTAGGAAATTATTGAAATGTGTACTTGACCACGGATTAGTTGTTTCCATTAATCTGATAATTCATGGATTGAGAATTGGATACTAGGGTATGACACTTAGTGGTGGAATTGAAGCCTTAGTATTTTCTTACATTTGTTTTCAATCAAATTTTTGTTAATCATTGTTGACTTTAATTCTTCTTTATACAAACTCAAACTTTATTTCAAGTAATAGTTATAGGATTAAATTGTTAAATCAATTACGTTGGATTCGATCTCGTATTTACATATTTCTATTACAACTGATTCGTGCATTTGTGAGTAAATGTGGTTTGAATTAATCTATTTATTAGGTTAGTTTAAATTCAGATCAAAAAGCCAAATCGATTCTTCAGAAAGGTGGAACTTACCTTATTGGTAGCTTTGTAGAATGGGTTTGGGGAATGAGAATCACTTCAACATTACCCAAAGGCTTCACTCTTTCACTTACACAAACCTCATGGATCATACATATAAAAAACACACAAGCTCTGTCCTTGAGACTGTTGGATGTATGACATAAAAGCTATCAAATGTTGATAAACTATTTAGGGTGTGTTGAGGCGCAAAAATGTCACATGCAAGCCCAGCCAAGTCTCGAGGCCCAATTGTCATACAAGCCTCAAGTCAAGCCCAAGTACATGCAAAAGGTGGGGAATCGAGAAGGAGGTATGTTGGTAATCATGCCATGCTACGTTAATCAAGCCACACATTTGTGTAAATCATGGAACGCTCATGCAAACTCATGCATATTCCTCACGCCAAGCTTTATCACGCTAATCACTGTTCATGCTAAGATAAGTCCAAGTCACAATCCCGTGGCTTGTCAAGTGAATTGTGATGTGGATGGTTACGGAAGTTCATTGAGCCTACGTGGAGTCAAGATTGTGGAAGACTTTGGGTTTTTTAGGAGCCCAAAAGTTCAAGCCCATAACCTTTGTATTTCACGTGGGTAAGTTTGAGAAAAAACCAGCCTAGTTTCCTCATTTTCGTAGCAAGCTAACCAACTTAGTTAGGGAGGAACCAAGCCCTAACCCTTAGAGTCATGTGAAAGCTAGCCAAACATGCATTTAATGAAGAGATAAGTAGATTTTCCCTTCCTAGCTCACGCAGAAGTCCAACATGCGAAAGCCATGAGGCGTGTTACCAAAAGTAGCGCTTGCAGAGAGCTGACCCGGGAAACTCGCGCCTTGGGAAGAAGACACGATGCAGGTTCTATAGTCTAGCCTCATTACACTAAAATTAGGGGGTAGCAGGAGAACTAGGGAGAAAAGGGAGGGAGAAACAAGCCACAATTAGAGATTCCCTAGGAACTCTAGAAATGAGTCATTCACCAACAAAAAGGGGAGTCATAAGCCATAAAGGGATCCAAGAACGCAGCCTAAAACATCATAAAACAGAGAGGTTCAAACATTAGAGAAACACAGAACCATCTTTCTGCAGCCTTAGAGTTTTTCCCTAGACTTCCTTCAATCCTTTCACTTAGGAAAACCTCTTAATCCCCAATTTTCTAGCTTAACACAAAGAACTAAAAAAACCCAGAAACATCAGTCTGCAACCTTAGCATTCTCCATAACCTCCCTCTGAGTATTCCAACCATCGTAAGCCTTGATGCCGCCCTAGGAAACCCAGATTATCTACCATAAAACACCATGCGACCATGCCAACTCTCTCTCTCAACATGCTAAACTGATGAACTTCTAACTTCCACACAATGCCTCACTTGAGCAAGCCATTATTTGTTTAATCATGCTATCTTCGAGACGTGCTAATTCTTTCAAAATATTTCGGGACTTGGTATGAAATAGAACCAAGGGAGATAAGAGAACGTTCTCAAAACCCAAGTCCACCTTGACCTAAAAGTCACCCAACAGGGTGATACAATGATTAATCCATAATTTAATCACCGGGTAAGATCACTGTCAACAGATTACCAAAATATCCACTTACATACATAAGAAAGAGTTAACTTAAGGAGAAAGTTAAAGAGACCCAATTCCTAAAACTATTCCCGATCGTTAGATTATTTGAATGAATATCTAATAAACCTGAGGCGTCATTATCTTTTGCAAGTTTTCTGGTCAATTTGCTTGGATAGAAATTTCCACCCACATCAGTTTTTGGATTTGAAGTTGTGAGTTATATAAAACATTGTTCCGTCATTTGCTGGAAAAGCTGTGGGTTTGAATGCCAACATGGTTTAGTAAAAAGTTAAAAAGTAAGGATGACTAAAATGGTGGTGTTGTAAGATTTATTATTGTTGGATGACATGATTTTCAACTTGTATGGCATGGTTTTTCACCATGCCGTAAATTGCCTTGCATAATTATGTGCGTAAAAGGCTATATATAAAGAGCATCAGTGTATGATCAAACAACACACCAAATAAAGAGTGAAAAGTAATAATACCATTATCCTCCTCTCTTTACCTACATCCTTTGTGTGACAAATTGCACCTGTATAATCACCCATCCTACACTGCACATCTTGAATTGCATATTTAATTTTACTGCAATTTTAGGTGGTGTGGCATAATCGCCCATCCTGCACTATACATTTAATTTTCCTTCTGCTTAAGTGGTACGGTATAATCTCCAATTCTACAGTATATTATTTACAATGAGAGTGATGTGGTACAATCACCTTCCTCATTAATGTCTAAATTATGTAAATGTCAAGCCTAAAGTTTCGACTGCATATCATTTTGGCCTAAGTTCTAAATGAAAAATTTGTAAAAATCAGAAGTTATAACACTATATTCCTCCAGAATCCATATTATTGCAAGTTCTTACACATTTCAGTTTTCTTTCAGAAAAATGGCGAACTTGGCAAAGCTTGATTTTGTTGCACTTGATATCACTGCGAAAAACTACCATACCTGGGTAGTGGATGCCAAGATCCATCTGGAGGCAAGAAATCTTGGAGAAACCATCAAGGAGGGAAACATTGCATCCTCTCAAGATCAGGCGAAAGCCATGATCTTTATTCGTCGCCAGCTCAATGAAGGATTAAAGAAAGAGTATCTAACGGTTGAAGATCCACTAGCTCTGTGGAATGCATTGAGAAACAATTATAATCACCAGAAAACAGTTCGTTATGAATTGACACACCCGAGAATCCAGGATTTTAAGATGGTTGCTAAGTGTAACTCTACAATGTTCAGAATTAGCTCCTAGATAAAACTTTGTGGGGAGTCTATCACTAAGAAAGATGTGCTGGAAAAGACTTTCAGTACTTTTCATGCTTTCAACGTGCTCACATAGCAGTAATATAGAGAGCGAGGCTTTACTGAGTACAACTAGTTGATATCAGTGCTCCTGGTGGTTGAACAGAACAACGAGTTACTGATGATAAATCATTCGTCCCGACCAACTGGGTTGGCACCATTTCCATAAGTAAATGCTGCTTTTCTTGAAGCAAACATAACCTGATTTCGTAGCAATAATTATAGACAATGACGTGGCCATAAGCGAGGCCGATGGAATGGGAAAGCCAAGAACCTTGGTGTTCAGTTTTACAACCAGAGTCCAAGGCATAATCCAGGCCCGAGCTTAAAAAATGTAAACCTCCACAAAGGTAAAGCTCATATCAATAGCACTCCTAGAAATCATGAAGGAGTTTGCCACATGTGTGGTGGCAATGGGCATTGGATGCATACATGTTGTACCCCAAATCATCTAGTGGATCCGTATCAAGCCTCCCTCAAGGAAAGAGTGTTGAAACCAATTTCATCAACCAGGCTAAACCAATGGATATATCTTATCCAATGTTCGATTTATCAGGCCAACTGAACACAACTCATGTAGATGTTTCAAACTTTGTTGCGGAAAGAGGGATTGAAGTATATCAGTCAATTAAATCATTTTATACTTAATATACTCTTGCTTTATTACTTGAACTTGTCATCTAAAGCTTGTATTTCAATTAATTAAAAAGTAGCATTGCAATTTCCTGTTTATTATGAATAAATTGTTTTTAACTCTGATTCTATTGCTCATAAATCATGGATAAAAACTATGGTTGTTCTCAAAACAAGAGCAATGGCGGAGAGATTTGTCTTGCAGACAGCGCAACCACGCATACAATACTTCAAGATCAAAAATGTTTCTCAACCTTGATGCTTACAAAAGTAAAGGTAACAGTACTATCAAGCCAATCAGATGTAATTGAAGGCTCAGGAAAAGCCCAGTCATGTTACCAAATGGAACAATATTTTCCATACAAAATGCATTGTACGTTACTCGATCTACTCGAAATTTGTTGAGTTTTAAAGACTTAAGTTTGAATAGATACCACATTGAAATGAAAAGTGTAGAAAATGTGGAATATCTATGCATTACCTCTAATGGTACCCATAAGCGTACATTGGAGAAGTTGCGTGGTTTATCAAGTGGATTGTATTGTACATACATAAAGACAATTGAAGCACATATTGTCATGAACCAGAAGTTCATTGATCCAAATTTTTACATGCTTCGGCATGACCATCTGGGTCATCTAGGATCCACCATGATGCATATGATCATTACCAACTCTAATAGATATCCATTATTAAGCAGACATAATGCTATATCGAATGATAACCCTTGCAAGGCGCAAGGGAGGTTGGTAATTAGACCATCATAATCAAAGATTGATGCTGAATCCCCATCATTTTTGCAAAAAATTCAAGGGGATATTGTGGGCCTATTCAACCATCTTGTGGACCATTTTGATATTTTATCGTTTTGGTTAATGCATCTACCTGATGGTCACATGTTTGCCTTTTATATACTCGAAATGTAGCTTTTGCGAGACTTTTTGCTCAGATAATTAACTTATGAGCCCACTTCTCAGATCATTCTATTAAGTCAATTCAACTTGATAATGCTAGTGAATTTACATCTCAAACTTTTGATGACTATTGCATGACATTAGGCATTGGTGTTGAACACCCTATTCCTCATGTCCATACTCAGTATAGTTTAGCAGAAGCATTTATCAAGCGGCTTCAATTAATAGCTTGCGCCCTGCTCATGAAAACAAAATTGCCAGTTTCTTCACGGGGACATGCCATCTTAAATGCTACGTCATTAGCTCGACTGAGACCTATTGCCAACCACCAGTACTCCTCAGTACAACTCGTGTTTAGGTATCAACCAAACATTTCACATTTACGAGTTTTTGGTTGTTTAGGGACCTCAATGCAGACTTGAAATTTATGTGGGTTTTGATTCACCATCTATCATTAGATATTTGGAACCCTTGACGAGATATTTTTACTGCTCATTTTATGGATTGTCACTTTGATGAGACAATTTTCCTGTCGTTAAGAAGAGAAAAGACTGTTCCAGAAGAACGACGAAAATTAACATAGGATGTACCCACGTTGTCTCATTTTGATCCACAAAGCATTCAATGTGAAAATGAAGTGAAAAGAATCATTCATCTTCAAAGTATTGCTAATCAAATGCTATATGTATTTAATGATGCAACAAAAGTGACAAAATCACATATACCAGCTACAAATGCGCTTGCAAGAATTGATGTCCCAGTTGGACAAAACAAAGTGGCAGCAAATGATTCATCCGGTGCACGCTTGAAGCGTGGTAGACCCCCAGGTTGAAAAGATTCAGCTCCTCGAAAGAGGAAGATGAAGGCATAGCTGAATCCAAATGGAATCATTCATGAAAAGGAAAGGAATAACAAATCCACAATTCATGATTATTTACTTCTACAAAAAGAAAATGTCTTTGATGCAACACATGTCTTTGAAGAGACAGAAGTACATGAAAGCACAGAAGTTTCCATAAATTATGCATGTGATAATGAATTGTGGGATCGAAATGAAATAATCATCGACGACATGTGTCCACATTCGCAGTAGCCACTGAAATCATATTAAGCAATGATATTGAACCCTGCTCTATTGGTGAATGCAAATAGAGACAAGATTGGCCTAAGTGGAAAGATGCAATTTGGACAGAATTAAATTCCTTAGAGAGGCGAAGTATTTTTGGACTAGTAGTCCAAACCCTGCCTGGCGTGAACCATGTAGGTGACAA
Organism: Heteromeles arbutifolia; assembly: GCA_024362995.1. Classification (NCBI taxonomy): domain Eukaryota; kingdom Viridiplantae; phylum Streptophyta; class Magnoliopsida; order Rosales; family Rosaceae; genus Heteromeles; species Heteromeles arbutifolia. The sequence goes on along the minus strand of JANCRC010000011.1, from coordinate 26,832,887 downwards.
ATAGGTATTCACAAGAAAAGGCAATGAGAAAAACGAGCTTGCAAGATATAAAACAAGACTCATTGCACAAGATTTTCCATAAAGACCTGGAATAGATTATGAGGAGACATACTCTCCTGTAATGGATGCAATTACATTCCGTTACTTAATAAGTTTAGTGGTTTAAGAAAAACTTGATATACGACTTATAGATGTCCTCCCTGAATATTTATATGGAGAATTAGATACTAATATCTATATGAAAGTCCCAGAAGAACTTAAGTTGCCTGAAACGACTAACAAACCACGAGGTATGCTCTCAATCAAGTTAAGGTGATCATTATATGGGCTGAAACAATCTAGACAAATGTGGTATAATCATCTCAGTAAGTATTTAATCAAGGAAGGATATACAACAACGTCATTTTCCCTTGTTTGTTTATTAAGAGATCGAACTCTGGATTTGCTATAGTGGTAGTACACGTCGATGACATAAACTTAGTTGGAACTCCTGAAGAGCTCAACAAGACTGCTGAATATTTGAAAAGCGAATTTGAAATTAAAGACCTTGGGAAAACAACATATTGTCTCGACCTGTAGATCGAGCATTGTGCTAATGGAATTTTGGCTTATCAGTCAACTTACATTGAAAAGGTCCTAAAGCGATTTGGCGTGGACAAGGCTTATCCACTTAGCATGCCAATGGTCATTCAATCCTGTGACATTAAGAAAGATCCATTTTGCTCAAAAGAAGATGATGAGATGGTCCTTGGTTGAGAAATACCATATCTGAGTGCAATAGGTGCTTTATTGTATTTAACACAGTGCACTAGATCAAATATAGCTTTTTCAGTCAACTTGTTAGCAAGGTATAGCTCTACTCCAACAATGCGACATTGGAAGGGAGTCAAAGATGTTTTATGATACCTTCGTATGACAACAGACATGGGCCTCCTCTACTCTGAGAAACCCATCAATGATCAGAATCTTGCTGGATATGCAGATCCTAGTTTTCTCTCTGGTCCGCATAAAGCCCACTCACAGACTGGATATGTGTTCACTAATGGAGATACATCGATCTCATGGTGCTCAACAAAGCAAACATTGTTGCTACATCTTCCAATCACTTGGAAATACTTGCTCTACATGAAGCAAGTCATGAATGTTCTTGGTTAAGATCAATGATCATCATATCCGAAATTCATGTGGTCTACCTTCAAAGACAGACACTCTAACTATCATTCATGAAGATAATGCAGCGTGTGCTGCCTAAATGAAGGAAGGATTCATCAAGGGCGATAAGAATAAACATATATCTCCAAAGTTTTTCTATGGACATGAGCTTCTGAAAGCTAAGGTTATTTAAGTCAAACAAATATGTTCCAATGAAAATCTGGCAGTTCTATTCACCAAATCTCTACCAAAGTGCACGTTTCAAAAGCTAGTGCATGGTATCGGATTAAGTTGGCTTATTAATCAGTCAAACTGAAGCCTGCAGAATCAAGGGGAGCATTCAGGACACATGCATGTTGTACTCTTTTTCCTTCGACTAAGATTTTTTCCACTAGGTTTTTCGTATCAAGGCTATAATAAGGCAACATAAGCATACTTAACACTATATCAATAATCCAAGCAAAGTTGTACTCTTTTTCCTTCGCTACGGTTATTTCTCACCGGGTTTTTCCTATCAAGGTTATAATGAGGCAACTGATGTTGATATATGGGCATCCAATGGGGAGTGTTGTAAAAGCTGTGGGTTTGAATGCCCACATAGTTTAGTTAAAAGTTAAAAAGTAAGGATGACTAAAATGGTGGTGTTGTCAGATTTACTATTGTTGGATGACATGATTTTCAACTTGTATGGCATGGTTTTCCAACATGCCTAAAATTGCCTTGTAGAATTATGCACGTAAAAGGCTCTATATAAAGAGCATCAGTGTATGATCAAACAAAACACCATAGCAAGAGTGAAAAGCAATAATACCACTATCCACCTCCTCTCTTTACCTACATCCTTTGTGTGATACGTTGCACCCGTTCCGCTTCTATCTCAAGCAAAAGTTATCTCTCTCACTTTTTCAAGTTTACAACATCATTGAAATTTTACAAATTTATTATGTGACTGAGTTTATAAGAAAAGTTTTAGTTATCCATTAGTCTAGAGAGACCGTTGGGTTTCATCCGATTTAGTAATTCTCCTTTAGTAATATTTCTAAATTAGTTTTTGAAAAATTTAGTAATAGTGTGAGTGTAGGAGAATTAATTTAGGATTCTGTTGGGCTAGGTCTTGTAAATCCAAAATCCATAGACTTGAGATAGAAGTAATCCAAAATCCAAAAGGATGTTAAAAGACCTAATCCAACAGAATCCTAAACAGATTCTCCTACACTAACAAATAGAATCCATCTTAAGAACAAATAACTCTTTCACCACAAAAATTAAATTATCATTTTTTATGTTCAGATAGAAATTAAATTAGAAATAAAGGCATGGCCGCACAAGACACGCCCCGATCTCGGTGTCCGAAGGACAATAGGATAGCCACGCGCTAGCCGACACCCGAGGGTGTCGCAAGCCATTTCATAAATGCATATGTCGAGAACATGTAAAACATGCATATAATTTTCGCGCATAACAACGCAATGTAATATAAAAATACAAACCTTAACAAAATAATAGTAATAAGGTACAGGTCACTAACCAAATGAGAATATTCAACTGCCAACATGTAAAAAGTGATAATGCATGAACATGTTCAGAGCATACCACTAATTCAAAATACAAGCGGAAGGGATAATAGAAAGTGTGATTACAAGAGATGTTCTATGCAAAGAAAAGAACACAATTCCACCCGAAGGCACTACATCACCCGCCCAAAGGCACATTGTGTTAATATCCGCTAAGTAAGCATAGAAAATCATAAACATAATCTTTCCAAAATATAAACCATCGGTGCTCAATAGCTCAAACATCATATCATAAATCCGTAAGAGCGATCTAGCTCAAATCATCATCATACACCATGTTCATAAGTATATATAATCATAAATATTTCAAAGAACGTAAATCTGATAAAGCATGATATTTCATAAAGCGTAAATTTGATAATTCACAAACGTTTCATAAAACGTAGTCATAAAATCATGTTTTTCATGTAAACATTTCCAGCAATAAAATCATGCATTTTAGAAGAGGTCCACTCGCAGATACTCTGTAGCCGAAGAGCTGTTTGAACTAGGGAGGACGAAAACGCCACTAACAACTGCACTTAAGCACATACAGGGACCAATTAATAAAACTCTACTAAAATGATTGAATTTGGGAAAATGAAGCGCATATTTGGAGGCCGAAACCCTAAAAAAAAGTCAACCAAAAGTCAACGTTGACGGTCAACGGTCAATGTTGACCGAGAAGTCAATGGCTGACTCAGCCGAGCCTAGCCGAACCAAGCCGAGTCAAACCGTTGGAGCTCATCGAAAACGGGAATTTTTGGCCGAAAGTGTGGGCAAATTTCAAAGCTTCGTAACTTCGTAATTTCTTAACCAAATTCAACCCATAATATCTCAAAATGAAGATAGGAAACTGCAGAACAAGATTATACCTATTTGGAAGCCCAATGGTTGCCGACGATGGCCGGAAAATGGCCTGAAAGGTGACTGGTCCGTAGGAAAACTGGGGAACTCCCCGGAAACTGGGTAAACTTTAAACATTCATACCTTCTTCAATACTCAACGAAATCGAGTGATTCAAAAACAAAAATCATACTTCTCAATGAGGTGAAGAGAATGGTACCTTTCTCAATAGCTAACTCGCCATGGTTTGGCCGAAAAATGACTCGAAAGTGGCTGTCTTCGCCGGAAAACTAGGGAAGCTTTCCCCGTGAGTTTCCTACATCCAAACAACACCAAAAACTTCCCAAAACTACTTACAAACATACACCAAGACACGATCTACAACTTTTAGACGAATTTCGAGGCTTACCTTCGCCAAAGGAGGTGGAAACTCGCACGGAGAGTTTCGGTGAACAGTGAATGCCAAAAGAAAGAAAGAGGTTTGAGGGGTTTTCTAGGTTTGTGGGTTCCCCTAGAGGGGAGGTGATGGTGCCATGTTGTTGTTGTTGTTGTTGTTGCTGTCTGTGTGAAAGACCCTCGAGGAGGGCTGGTTCCAAAGAAAAACCGAGGGGAAGAGAGGAAGAGAGTGTACAGAGATGTGAGAGTTAGAGAAAGAGGTTGGCAGAAAATGAAAGAGGAAGGGGGGTGCATGGGACAAAAGGGAAAAGTAAGGAGACAAGAATTTCAAAGTGGGTCCCAATGGCTCATAATTTAAGGCCACTAAACACAAAAACGTGAAATATCGAAGGAAAAAGTGCTCCACATAAAAAAATAAGGACGGGGTATTACAATCTACCCCCTTAAGAGAATTTTGTCCCCGAAATTCACTACCTCAAGTAAACAGATACGGATATTGATTTCTCAAGAGTTCTTTTATTTCCCACGTATCTTCCTGAACTGCGTGATTCATCCGCAACACATTTACCAATGGAATAACTTTGTTTCTCAACGCTTTATCTTGTCGGTCGATGATTTCCATTATCTCCTCTACATAGCTCATGTTCTGTCTCACTTCACGTATACGGCCTACTTGCCCACTTGCTAAGCGAACTCAACGAATAAGCCATCGATATTACAGTCTGCAGCCTACAATATCGACAACACATTGTTGTCTCAATAAACAAATAGTAACTTCCCAAGGGTGCAAAATTACCATTTTGTCCAACTCCAAGGCGACATCATCTGAAGCACAGAGTTTTCCTCATCGTAATTTTGATCCTTTGAATACCAATTCATAATACTCTTCGGTCTAACAAGTGTTGCCTGTAGAATCTCTCATACTATGTCTCAAATAATGCCATACCCAGCCAGAAATAATAAATGTCGTCGTAAACAACTCCAATAGAGATCGGAGCAAATTCTAATCATGCTAAAACCACAGAACGGATGAACACAACACATCATCCAAGGTCTAGATAGTTCATTCAGACTGTCCAACAGTGTGAGAATGAAATGCGGTACTGGACAACAACTTAGTACCAATGGCCTTCAAGAAGGCTTCACAAAACTTGGAAGTGAAACGTGCATCACGATGAGGTAAAATAGTGACGGCACACCCTATAATCGAACAATGTGACTCACAAAGCCTAAGCGAGCTGATTCATTGAAAATTTCTCTCGAATTTAGGGAAAGGCTATGCCAAGAAGGCTAAAAGAACACTCAAAAATTTAAAGGTCAAATCAAGTCCATCAAATTTAGAGTACAAGATAACTGGATTGAATGCGTAACTTTGATGCAAGAATACGTGTAAGTACCTAACTTGATTTTGTGGTGACAAGCTGAGATGGTTGAGCGCGGACTTGACTCAATTGGTAGTCTAAAGTAATTTGATAGCGGGAACTTAGATTTTTTCCCACCTCCAAACAGGAATAGAAAGAAATTGAGATGAGCCCGATGGCTTCCATCTCTCCGCTTCCATTTACCAGTAAATCAGACATTTCCTCACATATTCAGCGATATCCCATTCATACAATACCAGTAATAAAATGAACGAAAACAGTGGTACAATTTAGTACTACCAGCATGCTTGGCATACACTGAAATGTGAGCCTCATCAAGAATTTTCCTCTTTCACAGCTTCATTACCCTTAGGCAAAAACAATTTGTTTCTTATCAACAGAGTTCCAACTCCTCGGACTTTCAAATCCGATCTCATGTCATCCGACACTTGTTCCTTCAAACTTGCACATTATAGATCAAACTCTTGGGCTTCTTACCTGAAAACTACAGATACAGGTCTGACTTAGAAGTAAGTCGACAATACTCATGGTGGATCGGGCGCCAAAGTAAAGCCAATTCCTCGAAGAGAAAATAATAGTAGGACATGGACAGCTCGGAAAGAGCTAAGTTGTCCATGGGATTTCAGACTAAGTGCATCAGCTATGACATTTGCCTGACCAAGATGTTAATCAGTAGTGTAATCATAATCACCAATGAGTTCCATCAACCTCTTTTGTCTCATGCTCAACACCTTCTGGGTGAAAACACACTACAACTTCTTTGGTCAGAAAAGATGCAACACTTCTTGATGTAGAGAAAACGTCACCAGATTTTACAGCCAGGAAAATTGTTACCAGCTCTAGGTCATGAATAGGATAATTCTCTCCGTGAGGTTTGAGATGTTAAGGAGCATAGGCAATGATGTTCCCATGCTACATCAGAAAATAACCCCAAACGGGACAATGATGCAAAACAAGAGACTTAAAACTCACCACCAACGTCATGAAAAGAAAAGATGGGAGCATGAGTAAGGCGATGTTCCAAACTCCAAAAAGTTTAGTTCCCAACTTTCATCCCACATAAATTTCTACAAATAAAGGGTGTCCTTAGGTTTTTCAAGTAAGACGGTAACCATTGGCTCAAGGTCGTAGATATGATGGTTCACTTCATGTGGTTTCAATCGTCAAGAGGTAAACGTATTACTCAATCATGCTGAATCATCGTGTAGCCAAACATTCAATAAAACATCACTGTAGAATTCAAAATTTATCGATGTCATTGAGGTGTAAGAACAATGATCAGGTGAAACAATACTTTAGTTGTCAGAAACTTCGTTCACCTTCAACATCTCAAACAAAATTGACTGGTTTCTTAGCCAAAAAAGAAATAGGGCTATGCTTAAAGAATCGTTAAGAACTGCCAATAAAAATTGCCAAGACCAAAGATATTTCGTATTTCACAACACCTTGTGAGGATTTTCAATTTTCCACAGTCGCAACCTTTTTGGAAATTGATAAGAATAACGTCTGCTACAATAGAGTCTCCCAAGAAAAGTATCTAATCTAAACAAAATCAACATTTAAAGATTTTGGTGTAAAGCTGACTGTTGATGTTTAGTGAACTTGGCCTCGTTGTTGGAGTAGACAAGAAGGTTATCGATAAGATAATCACGAATCTGTCGAAATATGGGTAGAATAACCGGTTGGTTAGGTTAATGAACGTCGTTGGAGCATTTGTCCACTTGTTAGGGAATGCAATCGCTGAGAAATCTTCTGAGGGTCCACATTTCCCTCAACGAAAACAACAAGCTCGAGGGCATTTATTTGGTCCAACCAAACTAACAGTTGCTAAACTTAGCATACAACTGGTGCTTACTCACTTTCTCCACACTAACTTCAGATGTTTCGAGCAATCTCTATATAGATATGACTATGCCCGCCATTCCTAGGGAACGCATGTTGCAAAGTATCGTCCTCATTTCAGATCTTCAGCTAGTCTTAACCAGACTTCCTCTCACTGAGATTTTTCCATTTCACGTCACTTCAATGTAAATCCGACTCTGCCCACCATTCTGAGGGAATGCATGTCGCAAAGTATCGGTTCGTTGTTGAAAGTTGTCCATCATTCCATTTCATCACCGATGAGGCATAATCCCGACACAAATTTTTGTACTTCAAATAGAATGTGACAATTCAGACATAATAAGGTTTGCACAACTACGCCGAAAGGCACCAAATCTGGAAGCCGTGACATCTAAATGATATCAAGGTGACACACTACCAGAGTAAAAGAAGATCCTAAGTATGCTCTAAGATAACTAAGCTTTGATTGGACAACGGGGTGGCCATGTGCTGGCCGACACCCGAAAGTGACGCAAGCCATTTCATTAATGCATATGCCGAGAATATGTAAAACATGCATATAATTTTCACACTTAACAATGCAATGTAATAGCAAAATACAGACCTTTACAAAATAATAGTAATAAGGTACAGGTCACTAACCAAATGAGAATATTCAACTGCCAACATTTAAAAAGTGATAATGCATGAATTTGTTCAAAGCATACTACTAATTCGAGATACAAGCGGAAGCGATATTAGAAAGTGCGATTACAAGAAATGTCATACGCAAACAGAAGGACACAATTTCATTGACATGGGAATGCCTTGTAGCTCGACTCGTATACCTCGTTCCTAGATTCGTAAGGGGGCGCAAAACAAAACATGAGTGGACCAAGTTTATATATAAATAATACTAAAGCAATTACTCTTCGAACGTACTAACCCCCAAATTTTAGAAAACTTATATATAGCATAATAAGTAATAGGTTTTCTGAAAACCCTAACATGCCACAAAACATTCGTAAAATATATATATTATATATAGTGTGCTTAGTAGTGGTATCATAATCGCCCGAAGGCACATCCATTTCCCGCCTGAAGGCACGTACATCATCTGCCTGAAGGCACTACATCTCCCGTGCAAAGACACATATTTCATCCGCCCGAAGGCACATTGTGTGAATAACCGCTAAGTAAGCACAGAAAATCATAAACAAAATCTTTCCAAAATATATACCATTAAAGCTCAATAGCTCAAACATCATATCATAAATCCATAGGAGCATTCTAGCTCAAATCATCATCATAAACCATGTTCATAAGTACATATAATAATAAATATTTCAAAGAACAGAAATCCGATAAAGCATGGTATTTCATAAAGCGTAAATTCGATAACTCATAAACGTTTCATAAAACATAGTCATAAAACCATGTTTTTCATGTATGCCTTTCTAGCAATAAAATCATACATTTTAGAAGGGGTCCACTCACACATACTCCGTCGCCGAATAGCCATTCGAACTAGGGTGGACGGAAACGCCATTAATAAACGTACCTAAGCACAGAAAAGGACCAATTAATAAAACTCTGCTAAAATGATTGAATTTGGGAAAATGGAGTGCAAATTTGGAATCAGGACGTTGAAATTAGTCTAGGAGGGGTCCCGACCGAAGCCTGAAAAAGTCAACCAAAAGTCAACGTTGATGGGTCAACAGTCAACAGTCAACGCTGACCGAGAAGTCAATGGCTGACTCAGCTGAGCCAAGCCGAGCTAAGCCAAGCTAAGGCAAGCCACCAGAGCTCATTGGAAACTCGAATTTTTTGCCGAAAGTTTTGGCAAATTTCAAAGCTTCGTAACTTCGTCGTTTCTTAACCAAATTTGACCCATAATATATCAAAATCAAGATAGGAATGTGTAGAACAAGATTATACATATTTGGAAGCCCAATGGTTATTGGAGATGTCCAGAAAATGGCCTGGAAGGTGACTGGTGGCAGGAAAACTAGGGAACTCGTCGGAAACTGGTAAACTTTAAACGTTCATAACTCACCGGAAATTGGGTAAACTTTATATTTTCATAAATCGATTGATTCAAAATGAAAATCATACTTCTCGATGAGACGAAGAGAATGGTACCTCTCTCGATGGATAACTTGCCATGGTTTGGCCAGAAAATGACTCAAAAGTGGTTGTCTTCACCCGAAAACTGGGGAAGCTTTCCCTGCGAGTTTCCTACATCCAAACATCACCAAAACTTCTCAAAACTACTTACAAACATACACCAAGACACGATCTACAACTTTTAGATGAATTTCAAGGCCTACCTTCACCGGAGGAGGTGGAAACTCGCCGGAGAGTTTCGGTGAACATGAAGGAAATATTTGTGAAAACTAGTTTATTTGAGCAACATCTATGCATGCAATTAACAATTAAGAGGTGGAATCATGCTTGTATGCACTCAAAACAAAACTTTACCGATGAAATTCAAAGTCTAGTAGTTGTGGTGAACCAAGACTCAACTCAAAACAAAGTGAGTTGAGAAACTTTTATACCTTTGAAGCACCTCTTTGCTTAGCAAAGAATATTCACCCATGTGAGGGCCTTCTTTCCTTAGTCTCCTTGCTCCTTGGCTCCATGGATGTGGATGGAGGAACTTTGCTTTTTGGCTCCATGACTTCTTGGATATGGATGAAGGAATGCATTCTCCAAGTTTCCAAAATAGGGAACCTCTAAGTCTCCACACCAAGGAGGGCATTGATGAAGAGATGAGTGACCTTGGATGAAATAGATGCTAGTAATTTCTCCAAGGTGGCCGGCCTCTTAGAGAGAAAATGAGAGCATTGTGTTCTCATCTTTTCTCCAAAAGAAAGCCTAAGGATGAAATGACTATAAAGTTGCCTTTATACCACCTCACAATGGAGTGGCGAACTTGCAATTAAGCTAAGTTCACTACCCCTCACTCTTATGGCTGGCCATATTGGGAGCATTTTTGCTCACCACTATATTTATCATCGTTAGATGAGTTTGAATTTCGAGACTCGTGTAGTGGATGGGCACAAATCTCAAAATTTGAACTCATCTAACGGTGATAAATAGGATGGTGAGCATACACCATACTAAATGATGGTGAGAAAAAATGCACTCAAGTAACAAAAGGTTAAGGCAAGCGGCATTGATAACAATGGTGGAAATCTCAACGTCATTGCCATAAATTTCAATTCCAAATTCTAAGGGAGCGGAGGAGGAGACGAAGGAAAAGGGTGGTGGTGGAACCTTTGGGATGGCCAATCGAGTCTTCGTTTTTACTGTTGCCGCAATTGTCAGTCCTCCAATTAGATTTAGTCCCTGGAGAGGGCTTGATAGACTATGCGCTAGGAGCAGAGATGGCAAGAAATCGTTGGACAAAAACGAGGTGCATGAACACGACTAATTATAATGTATGCCGAGGTTTTGGAGAGGATAAGAAAGCGGGTGTGAGTCGCATAAAATTGGTCAGGTAAAGATTAATTTATCAGAGGACTAGTAGGTAAACACACCAAACAATTAGATTCGTCTAATTAATCTTATCCAATCACTTATATGAGCCGCCAAACAAGCCCCAAGAGTTCAAATATATATATATATATATACACACACACACATAAAGGAGTTGGAAGAATGATTGGTGGAGATTGGTCGGAGAAAGCAGCACTAGATTCATAGGATTCGATGTGCACCCTTGTTGTGAGAATTAGTTCGCCGAACAAAACCTTTCTTCCCACTACACCTCACTAACTACATAGTATATACACTAGCATAAATGTTAGTGCGATGTTGTGGGTTTTAAAACTGTTTAAGATGATAGTATTTACATATATAACATGTTTATAGAGAGAAATGATACTATTTATAGTACTGCATTTAACTGTACATCAAATTAGTACTATACTACAGTGATCAAAATATTGGTAGTATTCAATTGCTCATTGTTCAAAATATGTGCATAGATTATGAACATGCTATTAGGACGTAGATTTTCCTACTTTACTGTTCTCTAGGGCTCATATTCATTATATAGAGGTGTTCTCTTTTGAATTTTCCTTTGTAGAGATTTCTAGTTGGTTGCTACAAATTTGGGAAAGAGGAGATGTTAGTGTGGTTCGTTTGTTAAATTTAACTTGAAACAGCAGTGTTAAATTTAACTTAAACAGTAGGACATATAATTCAGTGCACTGCTCGCAAAGGTATTGTAAGTCATCTAGGGAAAAGGGAAGCTCTTTGTCCTCTAATCTAATGCACTGCTTAACTTCAAATCCTAGTGCCCTTGATTCACGTATGCGTTGGAATCTGGCTAGGATAGCAATCTAAATTTCTTTGAATCATGGCATCTTATTTAAAATTGGTAAAAGTCAAGTCCACACAATCTTAGCATTCTTTAGGCAAGCCGTACAAATCATTGACCGAGTGAGTAAACTCTTTCATGTATTCCAGAGCTTCGCCAGTAAAATGAGGATACCTATTACGCTGAACCTTGACCGGGGGGTCTTGTGGGGGAAGCGGAGGAAGAGCTTTTTGGGCTTCCTCGGAGAAAGGTTTAACTTGTGCTTTCCTCTCGCTTGGCCGAAGTAATAGCTTGATTGGTTACCCAGATTCTTTATTTTGATTTCTATCATTAGAGCTAAAACCTTTTTCCCTTCAGCTATCTCAGTAGAATTGTAAGGACTTAACCCACATAATCCATCTCCATTTCTTCCTTTGCCTGCCGAACCTTAGCTACATTTCTTTGAATATTAGCGATCTCAGAACAAAGCCGAGCTCTTAGCCAGTTACCTTGTTGTCGGCATTTATGTGATTGGACCTTGTAGTATACGCGTCTACCGGAAAATTGTATCCATGCCATCGAGCATCTGTTGGCTTTGGTGGCTTGATCTTCAACATAAAATTCCTTATCAAAATCAAGTTGTCGCCATCGAGCATCTGTCAAGAGTCTTCAAGACGTGGTTTTAATTTGCTGAAAACTCTTGACAAGCTTTCCTCCAATCCTTGGTCGAATAGCTCAAATGGTCTGAGGTTTTGAGATGACCTAGAAGAATGAGATTGCTTGGCCGAATGATTAACTTTTGACCTCGTAAGTTTGACTTCACACTTGCATCAACTGCAAAGCACCATTCGTTCATCTAATTTGCTTGCCTCCTGACAGACAGAATTTTATCCTTGGCTAAGCGCTCTCTTTGGGAATATGAACTATTGCTGGGAAGGATCATTATGTTGAGTATAATCAATGTGTAACCTTGGCCGACCATTTTTCTTGGGCAGGTAAGCGTTGACCATATTGACCATTGCTGTTAGGAGAAGATCGGTGTCAACAAACATATGGGCCTTATCAGAAAACTTGAGCTTGTCATTATCTATCCAATCCTGAATGGCATCTCAAAACACGACGCAGTTGTTGATGGCATGCTTATTAGAATTGTGGAACTTACAATGTACCTTCCCTTTCAAGTCTTCGGCTTTAGGTATGACAAGGCATGGCGAAAGCTTGATAACCTTTGTCGCGAGAAGTTGATCAAAGATACCATCGGCCTTGGTGATATCAAAGGTCTAAACTTTTGAAGTTTGGACTACAACCTCGGCCGATGTCGTTTGCATTTTGACATCCTTCGTATTGGCATGAGACAACGTCTTGCACACAAATGGTTTGTCAATGATGATTTCGGCATCAATAATGACGTATGGTGCCCCCATGTCATCGGTTGAGGCGTAACTCATGGCCAGATTCTTATACAATGTTCCTTGGGACACTGTCTTTATGGCGAACTCTTCCTTGAGCATGCTCACATGTCACAAAAATTCATGCCGACGAATTTTTTCTAGAACTCTATATCGAGGCCATTTAGGCTATCCTAACATAATCCTTCCCATGCAAAGGAATTTTGCACCAGTTCTTTGCCACTTTGAATCGGCAAAGGTATTGAGTAAGTGATTCGTCTAGTTCTTGATCCATTCTTGCTAAGGAAAATACCAACACCTCTATTCAAGCCCTATAACCTGATTATGGAACTTTCTGACCAAGTCGTCCTAGGTTTGAACCGAGTTCGATGGCAGATTAATGTACCATGAAAAGTCGACTAAAGTAAAGGAGAAGTTGAACAATAGTAATTTATGGAAATCATGATTAGCATCTCCACATTGAGTTGTCCAACGAGCAATGTGTTCTAGGGATGAAATGGTCCATTCACCAGAAAATAAGCTGAAATTAGGAATCTTGAAGCCCCGGGGACACTTGAACTTTCAATCACCAAAGGATAATGATGGACGAATCGTGGAATCAATTGCTCATTTTTCACGGCCGAATCGATCATCTGTTGGATCTCATCCATATCGACTATTGTTGGATCTCTTTTTTCTTCAAGTCTAGCCACGCCACTTGAAGGTGACGACCCATAAGGAGATTCTTGGCCAACTCTGTGCCCACTTGTACTGGCTTTGTGCCGTTGTGACTGTAGGGATATATCTTCAATGAGAAAGATTTTCTTGTTACAAGGGATTGGGCCCTTACTTTTCAACAGTGGTATCTAATATGGACTGCCGAATTTCTATGAACAGTGCCATTAACAAACGGTTTTATTCCTCATAGAATCGATGTATACCTTTATGGTAATGATTCGCCGTGTCTTGCTTGAGGCTAAGCTGGCCGTGTTGGAAGCATGTCCATAAAGCCACTCATTTGATGTAATAGCTTTTGGAATACTCATTATGTTAAACTCTTATTTGTTTAATGGAAGGGCAAAGCTTATTATTAATCACTATTTATTGTATCATGTGTTTAAGCAATAACCGAATCCAAGGAATGTCTACAACCTAAGAGAGAAGTGATCTAAGTAAGTTTGATCAATGAGACCTTTCTCTTATGTTCATTCCTAACCATAGGATTGCCAATTGGGCAATGACAATCCACTAAGGTTAGTATGTGTTATGTTGACTCAAGCGTGAGTATGACTAGTCTGAAGTCATTTAGAGTTGGACAGTAGGACAAACACATAAGTGCTCAAAAGGAGAACACTCTAAGATATGATTCGGGAGTCTTTGGCCAAAGCAAATGAATATGACTTAAGAAGAATGTTCCAAATCATATTCAGTAGAATCATATAGAGAAGTATCACATTGGATAGTAGAAATGAAACAATTAAATAATATGATCAAGAGTATTTAATTAGAGAAAGACCATATTGCATTGTAGTTATAACTGTAATGTAACGACCCGTCCCCTATTTTACGGTTTTTATAATTCTAATAAGTGAATGTATGAAAATACCCTTCACGGCAAATGCGTCAATTTTGTTTGACCACCTTATCATGTCACGTAGGAATCATCTCTTTGGTGTATTTGGGTAGTACTCGTCACTACGAACGCGTAGGCGCAAACGGAATGTAATTTGGAGTTGTAACGAAGATTCTACGAACCTTTAAACGTCGAGGGCATTTTGGTAATTTGCCATTTGAAACACATGTTGTATCTGGATTAGTGTGCCACGTGGGACCCACAGATTAGTCCCTAATCTTCTGAAACTCTCATTCTCTTCTTTCTTTCCCGTGACTTTCATCTCTCTCCTATAGCTCTCATTCTCTCACTCTCTCTCAGCTCCCTTTCTTCCCGTGGAAACCAAACCAGCACCAATCATTTTTCCAGCAAATTTGACCCTAGCATCCCTGGAATTGTGAATCCATTGTTGGTTTCGAGAATTTTTGTGGCCAAAGGCAAGTTAGAACTCACTTTTTAGAGCCGTGGGTTTCCCTTAAGTTTCAGATAATTTCCAGCCATATTTTGAACTCAAAACACGTATAGATCGATTCTTCTCATCGATTAGATAAATTTTTATGTGTGGATCGTGTGATTTGGTTGAAAAATGAGAAAGCTATAGCGATTTAAGGTTTGCTCAGTTTCCGGCTACCTCCACCACTTTCGAGGCGTTTTATGGCCAAACCACGACGAGATAGCCATCGTACAAGGTACCAATATCTTCCTCTCGTCGAAAACTATGATTTTTGTTTTTGAATCACTTGATTTTGTGGAGTATTGACAAAGTTAGGGACATTGAAAGGTTGCCCAGAAATTCTGGCGAGTTACCAGTTTTCCCGCGGATAGCCGTCTTTCAGGCCATTCTCTGGCCACCTCCGGCCACCATTTGGACTCCAAGTGGGTATAATTTTGTTCTAAACTTCTCTAACTTCGATTTGGTATATTACGGGTCAAATTTGGTTGAGAAACAAGTGAGATATGGTGTTCTAAAGATTGCCCAGGAAATCTGCAAAATCTGCAGAATCCGACGAAGTTCCATTAAGGTCCACCACTTAATTAGAATAGTAATAGTCGATCTGACCGTTGGATTGTCACCAAACTTTAATACATTATAGTACACAATAGTTGAGGATCATAGGAACTTACGGATCGGAAATCCGACATACGAATCTTCCTGAATTGGATTTGTAAGTTCATAAAATAAAACATTAACCGCCACTTGAAATTGAAATTGGCGGAGATCTAACCAGGGGATCGTAATGAAACTTTAGTATGTTGTTCTAGAAGCTTAATTTGGATCTTGGGAAGTTACGGATCGGAAATCCGAGGTTCGGATCTTTCGGATCGAGCTACGTAGGGTTGTGGACCCTACCGTTGATCTTTGACTGACGGTTGACTTTTGGTCAATAGGTCTCAAATTATTCTAGAGCATCCTTGGGGATGTGTTTTATGTAAGTTACGTGTGCTATTGAGAAGAATTCTGAGATGTGGTTTGATAATTGTTTTAGGCGCCGATCGTTCGTGACGCCTCAATGTTTGTTCTAGGGAGTTGTAGCGCGGACTCCAGGTGAGTGGGCATCTATTTTCTATATATATTTATATATTCATGTGTTACGGTTTCCAGAACATCTTTCTTAAATGATTTACACTTTGAATGTCATGTCGTAAATGAGATGCATTTTGAGTATTTCACTATTATACTTGTGAATTACATCTCAAGTAAGCTTCAGGTGAGTACATCATGATGATATTAGTTGGATTATGTGTGGTTATACATTGATGCATTTTCAGCTCATTATCCTGCACCCCGGTGTTAGTGCTCCTGCCTGTGGCCAGGGCACAGTCCTTCACGTGATGTTCACCTGTCGCACCACATGCTCACCTTGGATCCAAGTTTGGTGCATAGCCCTAGCGTACAGACCACGATAGGTGGTTCCGATTTGTGTGCAGGCATGCTTGATGAGCTATAGATTCAGCGATACAGGTCACATTAGGTGACTCCGGCTGACATACTATTTTACATTGAATAGTATCACCTGGCTTACACTTTTTGTTGTTGAACATCTTGACATGGCATACCTCTGTTTTCACTGCTTCTAAGCATTGTTTTTATGTACTTACGTGTTATTATTTTCTGGAAACTATACGAGTTTTACATTGAGGGGTTATTATGTTCAGAAAAGAAAAATGTGTTTTCAAACGTTTTGGTTTTGCCCACTCACCCTTCTGTTTTTCGCCCCTCCAGGTTTTAGCTGTTGAAGTTTGTATCAATGAGGATTCTTGGCGAATCGCAGTATAGGTGGCTACCTCTGAGGGTATAATCCTTACCCACACTACTGTACTTTACTTATGCTCTGACGTCGCGTGTGAAATGTGTTCGTTCCACTCACAGCGCACTCTTGTCTTTAGGAACTTCTAGGCTTAAATTTATTCACATTTTCCACATCTCTATACTTTATGGCTTCGTCACCTTCAGGTGTCGACCAGCACAACTCGATTCGGAGTCCTAGTAGACATTCCGGGTCGGGGTGTGTCAGTTTGGTATCAGAGCATAAGTTGGGCAGTATTGCGTTCATCACAGGTGTGATATAAGCGTTCATGGTTCTTGAACCTAAATGTCGAATCTTGGCACCTCGTCGAATACGAAAAGTGTTTTAGTTTTTCTAAGTTTTGAGTGACTTAGTCGATTTATCAACCTTTTAGAAAATTATTTTGGGGAACGCCTCTAAATTATAAGTGAAGAAATTCCCTGCCAAGGAAAGATGTAAATTTGAGGCAAGTTGATGGCCTTAAAGCAGAAATGTATCGATAACTGTGTATCATCGGAGACTTTACCAACTAATTCCATCACAATTCTCTAGCCAATAGTACTAAACCTTTCGACATTGAAAATCATAAATAGTTTTGATTCCTTGGCAGTATCCTTTAGAATACCACCTATTAGAATCCCTATGAAGTTTTAGTTTACGTCGAAATTTCCAGAATTGTCTTGAGTGACAGTGGGGTGCTAAAAGGGTAGCACTTGACATAAGAACATTAGGGGGACAATCACTTTTGGTCCCTGATAGCACTAATCTTTCGAAACGCACTAGTGATTATTCCGGATCTTCAGGGGGAAGATCGACTTCCGTCTAAGTCTGTCCTAAAGTAGATTATTAGAAATTTTTTTTTTCGGCCTTAGGACATTCCAGCCAACCCTAGTTCCTGAGTTTTGTTTTGGTGACATACTCGTCATTTCAACAAGTATTTTCTTTAGAATTAATGAAACCACCTCACCGGGCCAATTCTTTACGAATTGTCCAAAACCAATTATCCGAGTGGGCTCTAGCCTGTAATCAGCCTATGGTGGAGCTATTAATTGACGATACTGTCCAATATCCAGGAACTGTCAACCAGTATTCTGGTGGTATAACTTCTGATACTAGACACAGGTTAGTATTCGGGAGTGATACCCTTATGCCAAGACGTCGGTTTACAGTTTCAGGGTAGCGAACAATATCAAAATATCGTATATGCGTCAATTAGCGGCGCGACTGGTAGACTGATTAACAGTGACTACTTGAGCCGAAGAAACTAAATCGTGGAAACTTAGGAGTAGACCTTGTATTAAGACAGTAAACTTGCGGTTATATTAACCATATTACCTATTTAGGTAATCAAAACCTCTTCGACTAGCCACTTCTCGATCACTTTCACAGGTAGACAGTAGGATCAAAATACGAAATGACATCTCACTGGTAGAATGTTTGGAGTGTCGAGAAAGCTACCGTTTAGTTCGTGTCATAGAGTTGGTTAGTAGTTTAGCACGGTTCGAGAAGGTATACCTTTGGCATCATTTCTCAAATTTCTACTTGGGATGCCATCGAATGTGAGAAGTGGAATATACTAGTGATTCACCTTGTTAACACCACATTTATTCTCCTTATTTCTTATCGAACAACTCCTATACTAGTTCTCTTTGTGACTTTTCGAATAAGTCCTACTTCATTGAGAGAACTTAGTCACTAAAGCTTACCGATTAGGGAATTACCCAACCAAAAACTTTATCTAGGGAATTTTAAACCTATTTACGAAGGTGAAAGACTGAACCTTAGGTTTGTACTTAGACTTTAGCAACTTGATCGGGTGACCGTTATTCCCTACTTTGAGCCAATGGTCTAACCGACCAACCTTTGTAACCCGAGGTTGCCTCCATGGTTTGAGGAATTCATAGTGGTCTTATTGACTACCTTCTTATCTACCTTGGCAGTGAGACCAAATTCTCTATGCTCTGTTATTCAGCTTTCTACCAGATTCCTCGACTGTAAACTTTGATTAAATTGATACTTTTCTTAGGAGATGTGATCCCAGTGGACGAGGTTCTTTTCTTTTCCCAAAAGATTGTAGCGGAAGAAAACGAGAATTCTCACAAAGTACTATGAATTTCGAGATATCTTTAGTCTTGTCGATTTTATCGATAATTAGTTAGAGATTTTCGGCTATAGTGTTTTTCCTCACTCACAACCGAGGAAAGTTAATTTAGTTGTGATGTTAGTATGAATAAAGTTCTGACAACCGAATTGTTGTCTCAATCTACCTTTGTGTTACACCTTTCGATGACATTGATCATTTTGGAAAACCACGATGACGTGTTCTTTGGATGTTTTGACTCTGTAGATGACACACCCCGTCCCGAAGGAGGGCATGCTGGCCGTCACGTGAGAGTGACGTAACCATTTACACAGTTCGGAAGCTTTAAAGATACAAATACTAAGATATAACACCCGAAGGTGAATCCTACATTTGTGCATTCTGTCAGAACACCGTTGGATTCCTCGTGGCCACCAAAACTCTGCTCTATCTCGAACCTGGAGGGGCGAAAAACATAAAACTGAGTGGGTCAGCAACAATTCTTTTTCAAAACCTTTCATTTCAAAAGTAATAGCCCATCGCCGTAAAACCTGTATAATTTTCCCAGAAATAATGTATATACTCATATATATATCTTTCTCAAAAACCGCTGTAAAACAAGTATATATAAACGTATGCATATGCCATGCCAAAGTATCAACTGAATGCCAAAGCATCTATGTGAATGTGATTGAATCATCAAATATCATCTCAGCCCTCGGCTGTATATAGCTCATATCATACTCATCAATTCATATATCTCATCATCATCATAATCAAATCATATATATATCCTGCACACACATCAATACCACCTCTTGTGGTCTGCACAATATCACTGATAATAAACTAATATGCTCTAGTGCTACAATCACGTGAAGACTGAGCAATAAATCGCGGGTCACCTACGAGTCGAACCCACCTATAGTGGCCTATTCGACAGGACTGAGCACCTAACTTGGATCCAAGGCGAGCATGCGGTGCGGGAGGTGAACAACACGTGAAAGACTGAGCCCCTCTCTGGGCGTGAGCACTAATATCAGTGTGCAGGTCTATGAGCTCTAATCATATCACATCACATCACATTTCATCATTCGTTCTCAATAACTAGCATATAACTTACCTGCCACTTACCTGGGCGTCCTCAGCACCGACATTAATATAAACAATCAATAATGCAGAATTAAACAAATAGATACTGTGCATGGCATTTCATATCGCATTTCATAACACATTTCATTTAAACTGATTTTCTGGGCAAAATTCATTTATATAAGTATATACGGAAAATAACTGCCCACTCACCTGGAGTTCGCCCTACAACTCCCTAGCAAAACACATCAAGGCGTCATGACGATCGGCGCCTAGAACAATCATCAAATCATGCCTCAGAAATCATATCGATAGAATATAAACTTATATAAAACACGTCACTATGCAGTTCGATCCGGAAGATCTGCAACTCAGATTTCCAGTCCGTAACTTCCGGAGGTCCATAATAAATCTCTAGAACAACATCCTAAAATTTCATGACCATCCAACGGTCGGATCTCCGTCAATTGCCAAAACTAAGTGACGGTTAACATTATATTTTATGAACTTACAACTCCAATTCCGGGAGATCCGTAAATCGGATTCTCGATCTGTAAGTTCCTATAATCCTCAAATATTACGTATTACAACGTATCAAAGTTTGGTGACGATCCAACGGTCGGATCGTCAATTCGTCTTTTAGCCTAACCATGCATCGTATCGAAATTAAGTCCAAATGATCAACCAATGTTAAGCCACTATCAAAACTGAACTCAGGACATCCAATATAGCTTAAAAATAACATTGGCAGCCCATTGGCCACGCGCCGCCGCACGCGCCGCCGTGGGTGGCGGTCGGCCGCCCCGGCTCGCCGGAAAATTCAACTTTATCCAAAAATTACCAAAATTTGCAGAATTGAAGATCTCAAAGAGTAGAACAACTTTCATACCTGCGACCAAGGCCAATTCTCCCTGGAAAGGCTCCAATTTCAGCAAACCCGTACGAAACCCTTGAATTTGGTGTGCTCCAATTCGACCTCCAAACTTGTTCCAACGCTTCAACCACTGCCTGGGCTTTGTTCTAGGCCTCAAGAGGATGCCATGGGTGGTGGTAGTTGGAAGAAATTGCTTCGGGATTGGGTGATTCGAAGCCAAGACCGCCACACCCCTCTTTGCGGTTTCACCCATTTTCAAGGCCAAATCTCTCCAAATTTGAGATGGAATGGATAGAGGAAGGGTCCTAGAGTGTTTCCCATGAGGTTTCTTGAAGCAATTCACCGGAAAAACGGGTGGAAATCAACGAGAATAAACATGGGTGCCAACCGGGTCGAAAACGGGTCAAGGGAATCCGACCGATCCCCCGCGCCACACTCTCCCTCATTTCTTCCTTTCCCTGTTCCGATTGGCTGGGCTTCTTCCTCTCTCCTCTCCCCATTCGCCAGCTCTCTCTCCTTTCTCTCCCGAAGCTCTCTTCTTCTTCCTCTGGTTGGGCAGTTTTTGCCCAATCTTCTTCTTCTTCTTTTCTCTTCCGCCAGTCACACACACACGCACACATAAACTCATTTCTTCCAATCCCATCCATCCATTAATTTCTTCATTAAATCTGGGCCGTCCATTTTCATAAAAGAATTTCCATATTTTATTATTATAATTCCTAAAATGCCCAAACTTCAAACTTTAATATCTTTTTCGATATGACTCCAAATCACAAACCGCTTGCGCCCACGCATCCGTAGTGACGAGTACTACGAGGATATGTCAAAAAAACAAATCTTAGATGGCACAACACAACGATTAACCTCGAACAATGCGCGTACCTCAAAGGGCATTTTTGTAAAATCCTTTATTAAAACTTTAAAAATTCTTAAAATCAGGGACGGGCTGTTACAGTAGATGCAGCATGATGGAGTATCATTTATATTTCCCAATGGTTAAAACCGTTCGAAATGAATCATCTTATTTATGACTTAGAGTCAATTGTTGTTATCTTCATTTGAAATATTGGATGACACTTCTCAATGAGAAACGTGTCTAAAATCTTTACCAACCTTAGATTTCTCAAATACATCTTCATTTGAGATAAGATAAAATTTCTGATAGCGACGTTGGAAGGACAAAATCAACACCTACAATTACACTATTGTGTATTACCTCGGTGGTGCAAACGTAGTTACTGAGCACCTTTAGCTTGTCCTATCCCACCTCAGTTGGAATTCAAAAGTATTGTTTTGACGTTACTTGCGATATATCAATAAATTGTTTGGATGGTTATAATCATTTCCTGTATCTGTATAAGGATGGGAAATATCACCAGAAGCTTCCGATATAAGGTATCTTGTACATGTGGAGTTATGATGATGTTTTAGTGACCATCGACCGACGCGACAAATTAGTCACTTTCCATTGGTTCAGAGGGACTACGTTTTAGACCATTTGGTAAGATTCTCTATTCTTGAAATTATTTGAGTTCGTGGGCGTTTAGACTAGCGTCTATTCTGATAGGGATTCCATATTCACCTCTTTGTGCTGGAAGGTATTCTTGTCAATCTTGAGTCCGTGTCTACCCTACTACACTTTGTATTATTTTTTGAAACAAAGAAATTGTCTAAAGGAATTGCTCAGATATTGAAATGTAGTTGTGATAAGTAATTCTTCAATCACCTAAGAAATACTCTACCAAACGAATCTTTACCGCTGGTGATGGAATATTCCTGAAGCTATCGTTCTAGCAAGATATGATACATTAATTTCAGTTACCTTATATTCGAGACTTGTTGGACTTGTTTTTACTCTCAAACTCCTGAGTGTTCTTTTAGCCTCTCGACTTATTTTTTTTTTCCGCTAAATTCAAGAGGAATTTAATATGAAGATGCTCGCTAAGGCGTAATGGACTACATTGTATGACTACATGGTACGTTTGTCAATTTTGTATCTTATGATGCGTGGTTCATTTCCAAGCATTGAAAAGTCTTCTTGAAGGCTATGAGTACGAAGTTGTTATCCAGTACTACACTTTATTCTTAGACTAATGGTTAGTCTCAACAAACTACACAGACCTTCGTGTACATGTTGCGTTTTATTCATTTTGCATACTTGGTAAGTTTGTAGCGAACATTTATTTTATTAGGGTTGTGTGTAACTGTGGTTACACTTTTGATTTTTGGGTATGACACAGTTTAAGACATTGTATGGAGACTTTATGCACAATGCATAATTGGCAGGTGAGTATTGTGAACAGGTATCTGAATGTTTGAGATTGGGATATAGAAAATTTTATATTATCGACGATATTGCCCGAGAGGGTAGTTCGCAAGCACGATCAAGGCTTTGACCAGACGATTTATGCGTATTTCTCAATGGGGGGCATGATGGTAATATTGTACCCTCAGGATTTTGTTACTTACTTATCGGGATAACAGTGAGTTGTTGGTATTGCGAGCTGCAGACCGTAATATTGATAACTTATTTGTTAAACTCGTTGAGTAAGTGGACATTTAGATCCGTTTACGTTAGTATTTTAGTTGTTTATACGTTTAGTTACTTATTTATTATTTGGGCTCAATCCAAAGATACTACATACATACCTTCGGAGTACGATACACTACAAGTAGGGAAAAAAATTTCTATGCTCAGTTTTGATTTTAGTACAACTATTTCTATGGTATTACGTATACGTATTCGGACATTATGCCTTTATACGTCTATTTTTGACCCTATGTTTTTATAAAAGTTAGATTTTAGTATTGTGCTAATGGAGAAGGAAAGTATGAGCTTGGAGGCATGAAAGAGGAATAATTGCAATCTGATCGCGACGGAATGGCATCCTCTTTTATGCAGCCGCTCTACCTTGATTTCTTCCTTGTATATGTATTTATTACATGTTTTCTCTTTATTTTTGAGTATTTTACATTTAACAACTTATTTTAAATTTCGGGGAAAATTTTTTTCTTAAGGGGGTAGATTGTAACGACCCGTCCCCAATTTTACGATTTTTATAATTTTAATAAGTGAATGTACGAAAATGCCCTTTGAGGGAAATGCGTCGATTTTGTTTGACCGCCTTATCGTGTCACGTAAGAATCATTTTCTTGGTGTATCTGCGTAGTACTCGTCGATACGAACGCGTGGGCGCAAACAGAATGTAATTTGGAGTTGTAACGAAGATTCTACGAACCTTTAAACGTCGAGGGCATTTTGGTAATTTGCCATTTGAAACACATGTTGTAACTGGAGTACTGTGCCACGTGGGACCCACAGATTGGTCCCTAATCCTCTGGAACCCTCATTCTCTTCTTTCTTTCTCGTGACTCTCTTCTCTCTCACATAGCTCTCATTCTCTCACTCTCTCTCGGCTCCCTTTCTTCCCGTGGAAACAAAACCCACCAATCATTTTTTCCAGCAAATTAGATCCTGAAAACATCATAATCATGTCCCTAGCATCCCTGTAATTGTGAATCCGTTGTTGGTTTCGAGAATTTTTGTGGCCAAAGGCAAGTTAGAACTCACTTTTTAGAGCCCTGGGTTTCCCTTCAGTTTCAGATAATTTCTAGCCATATTTTCAATCTAAACACATATAGATCGATTCTTCTCATCGATTAGATAAATTTTCATGTTTGGATCGTGTGATTTGGTTGAAAAATGAGAAAGCTATAGCGATTTAAGGTTTGCCCAGTTTCCGGCGACCTCCGCCACTTTCGAGACGTTTTACGGCCAAACCACGGCGAGATAGCCATCGTGCAAGGTACCAATATCTTCCTCTCGTCGAAAACTATGATTTCCGTTTTTCAATCACCTGATTTTGTGGAGTATTGACAAAGTTAGGGACGTTGAAAGGTTGCCCAGAAATTCCAGCGAGTTACCAGTTTTCCCTCGAACAGCTGTCTTTCAAGCCATTTTCTGGCCACCTCCGGCCACCATTTGGACATCAAGTGGGTATAATTTTGTTCTAAACTTCTCTAACTTCGATTTGGTATATTATGTGTCGAATTTGGTTGAGAAACAAGTGAGATATGGAGTTCTAAAGATTGCCCAAGAAATCTGCAAAATCTGCAGAATCCGACGAAGTTCCATTAAGGTCCACCACTTGATTAGAATAGTAATAGTCAATCCGACTGTTGCATCGTCACCAAACTTTAATACATTATAGTACACAATATTTGAGGATCATAGGGACTTACAGATCGGGAATCCGACGTATGGATCTTCCTGAATTGGATTTGTAAGTTCATGAAATAGAACGTTAAACGCCACTTGAAATTGTAATTGGCGGAGATCTAACAGAGGGATCGTGATGAAACTTTAGTATGTTGTTCTAGAAGCTTAATTTGGATCTTGGGAAGTTACGGATTGGAAATCCGAGGTGCGGATCTTCCGGATCGAGTTGCGTAGGGTTGTGGACCCTACTGTTGATCTTTGACTGACGGTTGACTTTTGGTCAATGGGTCTCAAATTATTCTAGAGCGTCCTTGGGGATTGTTTTATGTAAGTTACGTGTTCTATTGAGAAGAATTCTGAGATGTGGTTTGATAATTGTTCTAGGCGCCGATCGTTCGTGACGCCTCAATGTTTGTGCTAGGGAGTTGTAGTGCGTACTTTAGGTGAGTGGGCATCTGCTTTATATATATATATATGTGTGTGTGTGTGTGTGTGTGTGTGTGTGTTACGGTTTCCAAAACGTCTTTCTTAAATGATTTACGCTTTGAATGCCATGTCGTAAATGAGTTGCATTTTGAGTATTTCACTATTATACTTGTGAATTATATTATTTGAGGCTGCGGAAGCTCAGGTAAGCTTCAGGTGAGTACATCATGATGGTATTAGTTGCGTTGTGTGTGGTTATACGTTGATGCATTTTGAGCTCATTATCCTGCACCCCGGTGTTAGTGCTCCCGCCCGTGGCGAGGGCACAGTCCTTCACGTGATGTTCACCTCCCACACCACACGCTCACCTTGGATCCAAGTTTGGTGCACAGCCCTGTCGTACAGACCACAATAAGTGGTTTCGACTCGTAGATGACCCACGATTATTCGCATAGTCTTCACGTGATCGTAGCACTTGAGCGTACTTATTTACACCCAGCCCTGTCGTACAAACCACAATAGGTGGTTCCAACTCTTGTGTAGGCATACTTGATAAGCTATAGATTCAGCTGTACAGGTCACATTAGGTGACTCCGGCTAACATACTATTTTACATTGAATAGTATCACCTGGCTTACACATTTTGTTGTTGAACATCTTGACATGGCATACCTCTGTTTTCACTGCTTCTAAGCATTGTTTTTATATACTTACATGTTATTATTTTCTAGAAACTGTACGGGTTTTACAGTGAAGGGATATTATGTTTAGAAAAGAGAAATGTGTTTTCAAACGTTTTGTTTTCGCCCACTCACCCTTTTGTTTTTCTCCCCTCAAGATTTTAGCTGCTGAAGTTGGTATGGACAAGGATTCTTGGCGAATTGCAGTATAGGTGGCTACCTCTGAGGGTATGATCCTTACCCACACTACTGTACTTTACTTATGCTCTGACGTCGTGTGTGAAATGGGTTCATTCCTGCTCACAGCGCACTCTTGTCTTTAGGCACTTTTAGGTTTAAATTTATTCGTATTTTCCACATCTCTATACTTTATGGCTTCGTCACCTTCCAGGTGTCGGCCAACACAGCTTGATTCGGAGTCCTAGTGGACATTCCGGGTCGGGGTGTGTTATGTAAAGGTTCTCCAGCCACTTTTACCTAACTTAGGTAGCCATGACATACTGCTAGATGTCACTCATTGTGTGTGGAAGCCCTAAAGATTAGCAACCACTAATCTTCATCAAAGGTAGAATTAAAATATGGTTTCAATTTATAATCTATCGTTAAGGGTAACAATCGTCCACTGCCTTGCTAATTGGAACCTATTGGATCGTACACCGAGTAAGGATGAATGTGAAGAAATATAATTGATATGGACAAGCAATTAAATGGTTTAAATGAGCATAGTCAAGAATTAATTAATTAGTTAATTAATCGTACGAAAGGTTTGCATGGGCCTTTTAAGTTAGTTTCGAGTTTCGAGACCTAAATGGGTTTGGGTCCTCAAGGCATATTTAGTTTGGTTGTATGACAGCTAAATTAAAATGAGCAATTAACCAAATAACAAAGGGGAGGCCGGCCATGCTAAGGGGAGTGGCTTATTTACAAGTTTGTCACTCAACTGAAGGGATGTATAAAAGTGACTTTATAGCATTTCCTCCGTTAGGGTTTTTAGAAAGAAAGTTTAGAGGCACAAACTCTCTGCTTTTCTCTCTATGACCAGCCACTTAGATAAGGTATAGTTAGCAATCGTTCTTCATCTGAGTCATTCCATCTTTTCTTCACACCTCATCCTTGGTTTGGAGACTTAGAGGCTTTCTATCTTGAAAACTTTTGGAGATTCCTTTCCTAAAGTCCTCAAGGATCGAAGGAGAAGTAAATGAGCAAACATTCAAGGAGACAAGATAAAAAAAACACGAGGAAAGACCCAAGGAGCAAAGAGGCCACTTGAGTGAATCTCTTATGCAAACAAGGATGAGCTTCAAGGGTAATGAAACTCAAACTCTCTCTTCGCTTGAAATTGTTAAAGAGTCTTGTGGTTCACCATTCACTAGGCTTTGAAAGTCATCAGTTATAGAATTGTTTTTAAATGCATGCCTACTTTAAGAGCTATTTGTATGCTTGTATGTTCAAATATTCTCATATGTTCTTAGTTAGGATAAATTTTTTTCTTCGGCCCGAGCTCGCGCACCCAAGTAAGCTCAAAATGTCTGGTGTGCTTGGCAAGTTTGCGTTGAAAGAAAGTTTTAAGAGGCATGTATGAGGTTTCATCATCCTTGTCATCCTCTTCCTTGGCCATCCTTTTTGGAGGTCAAAAATCGGCAGACATAGTAATCTTTGCGATAGTCATCGCCACTAATCTACCGCTGAGATTTATCTCCGCTTCTTGGCTTATTGCAGGATCTGATGTGACAGCAACAGGAAGATCTTTTGCTAGTCCTACACCGAAAGGCACAATTGCCTAATTTTCAGACGTCTGATTGGTAGATGTTTAATTTATAAATGTTTTTCCCATTGATGTCTTCTTCTTGACAGAGGGAGTTTCGATAAATATAGACTTTGTCGTTTTTAGCACTAGGTCCCACCGGGAGTGCCAAAATGTTGACTCCTAAAAATTACAAAGCTTACGTAGCTTGCGGGCTAAGTAACTATTGAGCTAACTACGACCTTCTTGTGAATGTGGGAGGGCTAACTCGTTACCGAGCTCGGTCGGGCAAGTAGAATAAATATGATGTTTAGGGTGGTGATGTGCTGCTGAGTTTTGCACCTGAACGACTACAGTCGAGGAGGGGCACCTCTTAGTACAGGGTTCTAGAACCTGAAGGTATGGTTGCTTAATTGACTATGAAGTTTGAGATATTCTGCACTAGGTTCGGCAATATGGATGCACATTTTCGCCTTCCTTTGATTGACAAAACTGCACCTGCAAAACAATCAACACCTTTGGTCAAAGACCAAAAGCCAAACGTGCCCACGATGCGTTTGGGGGGGGGGGGGGCGGGGGGTGGGGGGCGGTGGAGGGTCAAAGAACCTCCGATGCTTGAGTCAGAAGCTTTGAGAGAATAAGTGTTTGGCTTTTCTATATGGCGAAAGGCTTATTGAATTTTGGAGATAAAGTGGATATTTATAGGAGAGAATAAGAAAGAGGGCCAACTCTTTAAGGCTTATGAGTGGTTGGCCCTTTAGGGTTGGATTTAGGTGGTAATATTCCAAGATATTTGTGTAAATAATATCTTGGAATAATTAGGTAAATATCCTAAATAAATGAAATTAGGATTACTTACTTGAAATAAGTCTTCTCTGATTAAGAATGTATTTATGATAGGAATAAGGAATTATTCCATCATAAATACCTTTGACTTTGCTATGGGCAGGGGTGCCTTGAGCAATCGTTGTTATCTGCCTGCTCTACCTCAGCTGCATGTGATGAATGAGAATGCTCCATGCTCATTTAATAGGGGCAGTTTTGTCCTTCTTGGAAAATAATCCACGTGTCAGTTCCATGATTTTTGAGATTATTTTTTGTTCCACAGGCAACTTCAAATTTATTCGTGAGAATATAAGTTCACCGGATTGGCCACTTTGCACTATGATCTAGTGGTATTCCTCTTCACTTGTAAGTGAAAGGTCTTACTTTCGATTCTGGCCAAAAGCGAATTTGAACCACATTATTGCTAGCCCATTATGCGGCGTAACCCATTCCCTCACCTTCTTAGTGTAGATACTATCGTTTGTTCAAAACAAAAAAAGTACATCGAATTGGTATTAGGCCATATATCCAAAATACTCCAAAGAAATGAGTGTCTTTATGGTGAACGTGGTTCGACCGACTGAATGCCGAAATATGAAGTGCAACTGCGAGTAACCAATCATAGAACATCTCACGTTGTCGAGAAGCTAATGAAGCGACCTCTCTAGGCGAAACCATTGAAAACTCTTCGCCAACGAAGAATTGGATAGATAACCAACCAATCAGAAACAGTGATGCTAATCCAAATTGAAGATACTCCCAACTCACCTGATTCTACCGCTCTGGTGCTGTTAATCCAAACTGAAACTGGCACCGGTGGTCAACACAGTGATGTTGGACCGTGTGGGTCTTATAATAGAGATATTCAATGCTCATGCCTGCACAAAGGAGGGAAAGCTACAGGTATTATTGCTATCTTGGTTAAGGAGTTAGTATTTCAGTGAGGAACTTCGAAGGATCTTTCCGTGGCACTTTTTCTTTTTTTGTTTTTTTTTTTCAATTTTACAGGCTGAGTTAGCAGCGCTAATGTATGAGAAAACAAGACTTGTGTGACTGCGTGGCAAAGGTGGACGCTCTACTTTTGGAATGGATTGAGAAGCTGAAGTTGTTAGTGCATGAGGGTAATGTATTGTCTTAATTTAAAAAAATTAAGTAGATCAGAGAATTTACTTAGTTGTTCGGTACATCAGTACTTAGAGAAGATTTTTACTAGATGGGTCTTGATTGCAGTAGAGGAAGCGGGGGACGTGGCTTCATTAGTGGTGCTGGAGAAACTGAACTTCAGCTCCAATGACGAAGGTTGATTCCTCGACTCTAATATCTTCTGTTAATCTTTATTTCTGGATGCTCTTGTTTTGTGGGACTTCCACGGAAAGTGGCTATTTCATTAAGCTTATCACGAAAAAGCACTAGTTTTTCAAAACTGCATCGGTTTGACATGTTGCTCTTACTAAAATATTGTGTTATGTGATATTTCAGCCAATTCATTTCCAACTAATACAATTTTCTTCTTTTTACTTGTTCCTTTTTTTTCTTTTTCCGCTTGTTTCGTTTTATTACCTCTTTTCTTTTCGAGATTAAAGCTCAAAGTTTTATGGATACTCTTCTTTTCTTATATATATATATATATATATAAAGAAAAAAAAGAAGCTATTGAGCTAGGAGTGGAGTCTAGATGACTATTACTATAATCTCAGAATTTCAGAAAGGAGGAATAGTCTGTTATTGCAAAGTCAAGATGTTCATCGTACTCGAGCTGTGCAACGTGCTGGTCGCAAGAATCATGGAGGATCTTATGGTCAAGAGGTTTACCTATTGTTGTTGTTGTTGGGTATACGAATGCTGTATGTGGTCTAATCCATTCTATTTACTTTGATTTTGCACAAATTATCCAAATGTTTGATTCTCACTTTTTGTTATAGGGGAAATCCACATTAGCTAGTGCCATCTCAAACAGTGATCTGTATAGTGATTCTCGGTAATATATTCCACTCACACAACATGTTATTTCATGTATAACTTTATATGTATTATAAGCGGATGTTGGG
The DNA here is from genome assembly GCA_024362995.1 of Heteromeles arbutifolia. NCBI lineage: Eukaryota > Viridiplantae > Streptophyta > Magnoliopsida > Rosales > Rosaceae > Heteromeles > Heteromeles arbutifolia. The sequence continues at coordinate 26,802,155 of JANCRC010000011.1, read as the reverse complement.
TTTTAATAGCTTGACGAAGATTGGTGTGTTTGCAGATTGTTTGCTACAGTTGATCCTAAATTGAGAAGTGTTCTTCTTCCTTGAGGGTATATGACCAGCGATGATAACTATGTTTGTCGTTCTTGGTAGAATGTATTTTCAAACTGTGTTTGATCAATGGCGATTTCAGTTACCTGAGAATTTATCTCAGCAAGAACAATCACTAGATTTCCAGGAGAATGTTTAGAGAGAATTTCACACAGAAATGGAATGCTTAATTGGATTTGATTCTCTCACAAAGTGAGGAATATGTTACCATTAGAGAGGGGAGGTCACTCTCTCTCATACAACATTACAAACTCATCTCAGCCACTCATCCTTAACTAATTGCATAAGATGCTTACACTTGTCATGAGCTATGACTCACTACAATCTAATCTAAGATGTCATCTAGACTATGAGCTAATGGCTCAAATTAAACCATCACATAAATCAGCAAATACATTTATAATTCAACACTCCCCTCTAAATGTTTAGCTGATTTCACTCCAAGCTCCTTCCTGAGAGTTTCGAACAGTATATCAGATCAATGGTTCCTTCTATTAACGCATTCGAATAAGTTAAGGTTTCTTTTGCTAACCCACCACTTTTGATCCCCCCCCCCCCCAAAGAGAGGAAAGCCTTTAAAGCTTTATTTGTTAGCTGTCGAAGAATCCATTGGTTGCCTCCTTGCACAGGATAATGAGAGCTACAAAGAACATGCCCTTTTTTACCTCATCCGGAATCTAAATTTGGCCGAGATCAACTATACAGTCATAGAGAAACTTTGCTTAACTTTGTTTTTTCAGCTTCTAAGCTTCGCCATTACATGTTCCCTTCGGTGACCCAGGTTATCACACAAACCGATGTCAACCAGTACATGCTTACTCTGCCAGTGGTCAGTGGCTGTATCGGTAAATGGACAGTAGCATAATTCAAATTTACGATCCAATATGTACCCCAGAAAGCTGTTAAAGGACAGGCTTTGGTCAATTTCATGGCCTACCCTTATGGTTTGGGGGTGAAAACGTTGAAATCGGCATGATCCAGATGTAGGAAAACTACTGGACGATGTATTTCGACAGCTCTAGTACTACAACGTCGGCCGGCATCGGCATTGTTATTCAATCCCCAGAACGACAGCGTTGGTCATTTCCTACATCACGGTTTAATGAAGATTTTGATGGAAAAGCTAACAGAAGTATGAAAACATCACATGTAACATCCCACATCGCCCAGGAGAGTGATTCTTAAATGTATACTCCCATCCCTACCTAGCACGAGGCCTTTTGGGAGCTCACTGGCTTCGGGTTCCGTAGGAACTCCGAAGTTAAGCGAGAAGGGGGCTAGAGCAGTCCCAGGATGGGTGACCCACTAGGAAGTTGCTCGTGAGTTCCCAGAAACAAAACCGTGAGGGCGTGGTCGGGGCCCAAAGCGGACAATATCGTGCTACAGTGGTGGATTGAGCCCGTGAAGTGGTCCGCCCCGGGCCGGGATGTGACAATTGGTATCAGAGCCAATCCCTGGCTGAAAGTGTGCCGACGAGGACGTGGGGCCCCTAAGGGGGGTGGATTGTAACATCCCACATCGCCCAGGGGAGTGATCCTTAAATGTATACTCTCATCCCTACCTAGCACGAGGCCTTTTGGGAGCTCACTGGCTTCGGGTTCCGTAGGAACTCCGAAGTTAAGCGAGAAGGGGGCTAGAGCACTCCCAGGATGGGTGACCCACTGGGAAGTTGCTCGTGAGTTCCCAGAAACAAAACTGTGATGGCGTGGTCGGGGCCCAAAGTAGGCAATATCGTGCTACGGTGGTGGATTGAGCCCGGGAAGTGGTCCGCCCCGGGTCGGGATGTGACATCACACAATCCTCACTTTAAATATGAAACTAAGATGAAAAAAATTGATGTATTAAAGTTTGAAAATTACGATACTTAAAATAATAAAATGAGAATTACCTAAAATAAAGGAGTCAGCCGCCACTTAGTACTATAGTCTCGCTAAAGACAAGTTTAAACCATATTATTATTAGCTCATGGTAAAGTTAAGCTCAACCTCTCTCTTAATGTGGATAATATCGTTTGTTAAAAATTAAAAATAAAATATAAAAATAAAATCCCCAGCAAACCTGTGTAGAATCTATCGCAATCGAATTTTTTTGTGTTTGGTCAAAATATCGGAATGGAATTTCAGTTCACTCGTAAGCACTAAAAAAGCCGCACGATTTGGAGAAATTTTTCCAGGTTGACGGCTGGTGTTCTGCACGAATTAAACTTCGACACCTACCCTTTGTTCTTTTTAAATGACTTCACATGGCTTTTGATTTAACTATGGTTAATTGTAATTAATAAATGCTGAAGTAAATTTAAGTTGTTAAATTTGAACCATAAGATTGATCTAGTGGCTCCTATCATTCTTACTGTCATGTTGATCCAGTCGGCTCTTCACCGTCTTTTTCTTAGGCTGCCATGGAGAACCTCAATTTATTTGGAGAAAGGAAAGTCACCCAGCAGAATATGAGCTCACATATATAATAATCAAATTTCTACACAAAACAAATAATCCAAAGGGTTTGATTGTAGTATATATCGATCTTATCGGAAAATCATTCCCAATGTCTGAAGATCTGTTTTAGCCCACGGTGGCGTCTTGTCATCATAGTGAGCATGGTGCACCGATTGGACGATGACGTTTCTTTTCCTCGTCAAATCAATTCTTTTACGGGTTCATCTTATTGTTTATTAGCATTCAAAATCCAACAAACACCACATACAAATCAATTTTTCTGCAGGAGTGAATTTTATGTTTTTTTTTTTTTTTTTTCGTCTTTGGAAAAACTAAAACATGTAAGAATTCAATCCATAATTTTGAGACTTTTCCATCTGTGTCTTTCCGGCAAAATAAGTTGGATTTGAGTTCAGGGTTTTTTCATTTCGAATTCATCTGAGTGAGATAGGAGAAATGAGAAAGGAATGGGAAGATAACCATGAGTCATTAAATCAAGACAGAAAGTTAAATGCATTTATTAAATAACACATGTGTTATTTTTTTTATTTGAAATAACCAAATTTACAGGTGTCAATTACGTATTGGTTAGGAACCCATGTCAGCTTGAGTGCCGGTCACCTGGAAAAATTTGTCCACCATTTGGGCCCCCACTCCACCTCAAAACCGTGAAGAAACAATCTCTCTCTCTAACCAGTGACTCAGCACTCACCATTTTCTCACATCAACACACACTAATTTCCGTGCCAAACACACCCATGCTCTCGTCATGGGCGGCTGAGGCTTCCTCGGCAGATTGCTCGTCCTCCGGCTCTTAAACCTCGGCAAGTGGATCGTCCGCGTTGCCGATTCGACTTAGTCCCTCCATCTAGATCCCTCTGAGCGCGACTCGCTCCTTTCACAAGCTCTCTCATCCGGCCACGCTTCCTTGCATGGCGTTGATGTTCGCGATGCTAATTAGGGCTTATTTTGGGTTTAATTTTCTGAGATCATTCTTCTCACCAAGGAGGAAAATATATAATGTACAAGAGTGATTTACAAGGAAAGAAACATCAAATAATCTAGTTACAATCTGATTACAAGAACTCAAATAGGTAACTAAACTAATTACAAAAGGTCAACTCTCCAACACTCCTTCTCAAGTTGGTGCATAAATGTCGTTCATGCCCAACTTGACAAGAGAGTTGTAGAACACTTGACTTGCAACAACTTTAGTTAAGATATCCGCCAACTGATCCTCTGACTTTACGAACGGGAATTGAATAATATTCCCATCCAATTTCTTCTTAATGAAGTGTCTGTCAACTTCTACGTGTTTTGTGTGATCATGTTGAATTGGGTTGTGTGAGATATCGATAGCTGCTTTATTATCACAAAATAAATCCAAGGCTGAATTCGAAGGATACCTGAGCTCACCAAGTAAACTCCGAAGCCATAATAGTACCCCTGTATTTCGCCTCTGCACTTGATAAAGCAACTACTTTCTGTTTCTTACTTCGCCAAGTCACTAAGTTTTCTCCCACAAATGTAAAGTAACCAGATGTGGACCGACGATCAGTAACATTGTCTGCCAAATCTGCATCGGTGTAACCCTCTATTCGGCAATGGTCATTCTTGGAAAACATGATGCCTCTACCCGGTGAGGACTTCAGATATCGTAGGATGCGTTCAACCGCACCCATATGTGCCTCACTCAGAGAATGCATAAATTGACTAACAACATTTACTACGTATGCAATATTAGGCCTAGTGTGAGATAAATAAATTAACCTCCCAACTAACCTTTGATAACGATCTCTGTTAGTGGGAACTTGATCAGGGTGCAAGGCAAGATGGTGATTTTGGACTATGGGGGTGTCAGCCGATTTACAATCAAGCATTCCGGTTTCAGCTAATAAGTCTAGAACATATCTTCTTTGAGACAGAAATATACCCTGTTTAGATCGAGCTACTTCTATCCCCAAGAAATATTTCAAACCACCAAGATCTTTCATCTCGAACTCGGTTGCAAGATAATCTTTGAGCCTTGACATTTCCTCTTTGTCGTCACCTGTAACAATCATATCATCCACATAACTAATAAGTGCCGTCAATTTACCTATTCGACGTTTCAAAAAAATTGTGTGATCGGAATTGCTCTGCCGAAACCTACCAAACCATGCCCGAGGTGATTATTTCAATCCACACAACGCCTTATTCAACTTACACACCATTGAAATCGATGCATAACCAAGTGAAATATCCATATACACTTCTTTTTTAAGATTACTATGTAAGAAAGCATTTTTCACATCAAATTGTTTTAATGGCCAATCCAAGTTAGCTGTCAATGAAAGTAACACTCTTACTGTATTAATCTTTGCTACCAGAGCAAATGTTTCTGTATAATCAACACCATACGTCTGAGTGTATCCTTTGGCCACCAATCGTGCTTTGTATCATTCAATCGACCCATCAGCTTTGTACTTGATGGTGTACACCCATCAACATCCCACTCTCTTCTTTCCTCGGGGTAGCAGAACTAAATCCCATGTTTGATTTTTCTGAAGTGCATCCATTTCTTCCTTCATTGCCTTGTTCCATCGATCATCAGATAGTGCCTCCTTCAACGAACTTGGTGTGCTATCATTGGATATTTGTTGTACAAAAGTTTTGTCGGGTTCTGATAATTTATGTGATGACACATAGTTGGCAATGGGATATTTAGAGCCTTTCGTTGTTTCCCGTGAATATCGATTGGGTGGCTTTCCCCGATTGTGCCTGAAAGGTAATTGATAATTCGAAATATCGGATACATCAATAGGGATAATAGATCTTACCTCATGAATATTCTCTGGAGTATGGTCATCTGATGGTACTATATTTTGAGACAAGGGGGAGTAGTATCAGTAGAAGTCTCAAGATCGGCAAGTGGCAGCACTGTTGCCATGGGTGAGGACGGAACTACCGTGCCTGCCGCTCGTTCTGTAGACAGCAATGTTGCTTCTGTTGGCTAGGCTGGTAGCGCAGTCATTGCTGGCTCGGCTACTGGCTCGGCTAATAGTGGCAGCGGAAGATCAGTGGTAGCAGCCATGGTCCAAACCTACTCGTCATGCAGTGTCTCCCCTTGAAAAGAAGGGTTGGAAGAAGCTGGAGAGTAATACATCTCAGACTCGGAAAAAGTAACATCCATGGTAGTATACATCCGACGTGAAGGAGGGTGGTAGCAACGATACCCTTTCTGATGTAGTCCATACCCCATGAAAATGCAACGGAAAGCACATGGGTCAAGTTTTGTCTGTTGATTTTTATGTAGATGAACAAAGACAGCACATCCAAAAACTCGCGGTGGGAGCACCAAAACAGACGGTAGAGGCACAAATGCAGCAAGAACTTGCAAAGGTGTAAGAAAATTCAATACTTTGGATAGCATGCGGTTGATAAGGTAAATGGCAATCTGAAGAGCAACATCCCAAGAGTAGCGGGGAACATCAACCCCAATCAATAGCGATCGAGCCGTTTCTAATAGATGGTTATTTTTAGGCTCAGCCACCCCATTCTGTTGAGGAGTATGAGGACAAGTAGTCTTGTGGAGGATTCGATGATTAGTTAAATAATGTGTAAAATCATTATTAACATATTCACCACCATTATCAGAACGCATAATTCAGATTTTAGTAGAAAACTGTGTTTGAACCATGGTGTGGAATGTCTTAAACGCCAGAGACACATCATTTTTATGCTTAAGAAGGTATAACCATGTCATCCATGTGCAATCATCTATGAATGTTACAAACCACCTAATACCAAATGAAGTAGTAATCGGAGATGGTCCCCAAACATCCGAACGAACAAGACCAAAAGGTATAGAACTTTTATTAGAATTCAACAAATAAGAGACATGGTGACTCTTGGCAGGTACGCAAGTGTCACATTTAATTTCTGAAACCGAACAACCAACAAATAAATCCGGAAACATATGTTGTAAATAACTGAAAGACGGATGACCCAAACGGTGATGCCATAACCATATCTGATGTAGTTTGTGATCAGCAGCTCCTTGGGCAAGATTAACCCATCTTGTACTAACATCGTCCACAAAATAGAGATCCCCCCTCTTAGCACCACGACCAATTATCTCCTTCGTGAGAATATCCTGAATAAGAAAAAACTTCGGATATAATAGTACACAACGGTTCAATTGTTCAGTAGCTTGGCCAGGAGACATCAATTTATTCTTTAGTGATGGTACAAGTAGTGTATGCGGCAAAGAGAGGGTAGGCGTGAGGCGTACAGTGCCAGCGCTAGTTACCTGCGAGGTGACACCATTAGCATTAGTAATATTTCGTCGAAGTGGAACAGTATCACGAGCTAAATCAGTAGGGTCATAGGTCATATGGTTTGTGGCACCAGAGTCAATGATCCAACCGGACTGAGTATCACAATTATTCATATTAAAAGCATAACCACAATTACCTGAGGACTCCAGAGGCATGTCGGAAGAACTCGAAATAGAAAGAGGATTCATGGTAGGGTCAGTTAGGGTAGTAGTGTTTAGGGTTGTAGTGTTTAGTATAGGGGTAGGATCGGTTATGATGAAATTGTTTCCACCATGGAGTGGTGGTAAGTTTTCCATGGGAGGGCCGAGTTTGCTTGAGGGAATGGGCAAAGCAGAAATCCTAGGATCTCTGCTCTTATACCATGCTAATTAGGGCTTATTTTGGGGTTTAATTTTCTGATATCATTCTTCTCACCAAGGAGGAAAATTTATAATGTACAAGAGTGATTTACAAGGAAAGAAACATCAAATAACCTAATTCCAATCTGATTACAAGAACTCAAATAGGTAACTAAACTAATTACAAAATGTCAACTCTCCAACATGCGACACTTCTTAAATCATCATTGGTAAAATTAAATTCCGTATTCATTTTGTTTTCCGTTTCGTGTTCTTATTTGGATGCTGAGATAATTTTTGATGAAATCAAATGGTAGCTTAAGACTGAAGTGATGCACTTTCTTCATTGAGTTGAGTGGTTCTTGGCCTTAAGTTTTGATTCATTACTTGGTTTTTTAGTAATTCGTTACAAAGATTTTTTAGGAAATGCGAAATTAAATGAAGAAAAGTTGATCAGAGGTGGAAAATATAAGGGTTTTTTTCCAAGATTATAAGGTCAGGTTTGGGAGTGAGGTGATTAAAAAAAAAAGCTGGGGTGAAAAAAAAGCTGGTAGCAGTTTTGGTGTTTGGTAAACTTTGAAAAATAGCTTTATTTCAAAAAGCCCAAAACCTGAAGCTGACCTGAAGCTGCAAATAGCAGCTTCCAAAAACAGCTTATTTTGAAAGCATGGGTGAACAGTGGTACGTTTAATGAAATTTTCAATAACCCAAAATTGCCCTCATTTCCCTCTCGCCTCAGAGCTCTCGCATACCCGACCCTTGTAAACCACTCTCTCGTCCTCTCGTTCCCTCGTTCCAAAAACCAGCGATCTCTCTCGTTCTCCAGGTTCCTTTGGTAAGCTTCTCTTGTAAAAATTTGTTATTAATTTGTTTGGATTTTTCAATTTGGGGATGGGAGATTGAGAGGGAAAAGAGGGGTGGGAAGAGCAAGGGGATGAGGGTATGGGTGTCGGGAAAAACATTTGGGGATGGAGGGTGGGGAAAAATTAAATGGGGAAGGTGATATGGTTTGTGGAAAAAATTAATCGGGAAAAAATTAATTGGGGAAAAAATTAGGGTTTGTGGAGGAAACAAGAAAAATTGAGAGAGAAGTTTGATTACTTCTCTATTCATTTTTTTAGAAGGTCTGCTTCTGATTTGGGTTTAGGTAAGGGATAATTTCTTATAAAGCTTTGCTCTGCTTTTGATCTGTGAACTGTGCTTCTAATTTGGAAAGCTTTCGTTTTTGCTCCAGTTATTCATCATATCTTCTCTGTTTCAAGTTCTTGCCTTTGCAATTAAAAAGGTAAAACCATACTTTTACTTGTAGATATGCATATTGATTTTCTCCTGAAAGTTGGAAAATTAATCATGTTTTCTCTATGATGGTATATATTTGTACGTAGTCGTATATAATGTACCTGGGATCGTATATATATATTTGTACGTAGTCGTATTAGTAGTTGGGATCGCATACAAATACAACTGGCAAAAGTGTAATCCTCACTATAAAAAATGGAGAGTTTCTGAATTGTCCTGCAAACTTGGTTTGGTAGTTGTCTAACAGATCACCATTATAGTGAGGATTACAATTTTGCCAAATGTGTTTATTATGGTCTGTGTGTGTTGTTGGTTTACTGCGAACAAATGTGTCTATCTTAAATGGTGATGGCCAAGCTTAGATTGCATCTTTTTCCTCAACCCCAGCACCCAGTAAGTATATGTCACTGTTTCACTGTTGTAGCTACTACAGATACATCGATGTTGACGCATATAGTTGTGGTACAAACATAAATGTACATGGAAAATGGATGCACACCATAGTTTCTAGTGTAAAGTCATGTTAATGAGTTGTGTATTGTTTAGCTATCAAAATGTCTTCGGCAGTAGATGCAAGGAAAACTAAGATATACTTTAGAAGTAAACATAAGCTTAGATAGCGGTTTTATCTTAAATTAGTATGTCACATACAAATAGAATTTAGGGATTAATTTTTATTTAAATCTTTGAGTCATGGTTGTGTTTTCGTTTGTGGTTTTCATTCAGTTTCTTTTCAAACAATGCAATGCAATGTATGTATGCCTAAACAGAACCATATGTGGTGTACCATTTGCTTGCAGGGTTTTGCTACGATTGTAGAATAACTATGCATTTTTGAACATGGAACCGTTCTCATACTATGGAACCTTTCCTTAGTTGTATTTTGACTTCTTTAAATTATAAATATAAATAGTAGTTGTAACTTATCATTATTCAATGAAATGAAGTCATTTCTCAATAGCATTAACTAGTAATTTTCGATTTCATCATGTACCCTAGCATTTATCATCATCATCTCTTTGTTTGTTTAGTAGGAGAAAATGTGTTGTCTTTCCTTTAGCTTGATCCAGTTTCTTTTGAGTAAGGAGAAAATGTCCTTGCCCATTCTCATACAGACCTGCTATTTCTCACGAATTATGCTGCAAAATCTTGCTCTTTATGCTATATAGGTCTACTTGTTTTAAACTAATAATGACCTTTGGTTGGAAACTGATCTATTGTGGATAGTAGAATTCCGTCTTGAGACTGGCTAGGCCAAACTTTTTGAACCCAAACTGTGATGTAATCTTTTGTAGTTGTATGTGGATCGTTTATTGGTTATTTCTTGGTTATATTACAATATCATTTGTTCTTGTTTTAATATATATATATATATTACAATATCATTTGTTCTTGTTTTAATATATATATATATATATATATATATATGTATATATATATGTATATATACAAATCAGTAGTTGGCATCGATGACAAAGAAGAGGGCATCTTCATCAAATCCTGTAGCTACATGGAATGCCCACAATATATCTATATTTTGCGATGTTTGCATCAAGGAGGTTGAGGCCGGACATCGTCCGGGCACTCACTTTGACAAAGATGGATATGCAAATATTAGAGTTAACTTCAAGGCAGAGACAGGGCATGATTATGAAAGAAAGCAACTGAAAAATAAGTGGGATGCACTTAAAAATGAGTGGAAGTTGTGGAAAGAGCTAGTTGGTAAAGAAACTGGCCTAGGGTGGAATTCGAGCAAGGGTACCGTTGATGCCTCTGAGGAGTGGTGGAATAATAAAATTCAGGTTTGTGTATTTATCTTTTAATATGTATTATGATATCATGCAATATTAAGGTTGGTAAAGAAACTGGCCTAGGGTGGAATTCGAGCAAGGGTACCGTTGATGCCTCTGAGGAGTGGTGGAATAATAAAATTCAGGTTTGTGTATTTATCTTTTAATATGTATTATGATATCATGCAATATGTCTTAACCATATTCTTTCTTACTTGTAGATAAACAAAGAATATGGAAAATTGCGAAAAATGGCATTAGTCCTGAGATGGAGGACAAGTTAGATAGGATGTTCTCGAACACAGTTGCTACCGGTAAACATGCCTGCGCACCTTCCTCTGGAATACTACCACCAGATACAAGAGAGGAATCTATAGGACAAATTGATTCAGATGATGAGGATGAAATTGAGACCATGCAGGATATAAGGCAAGCTAGTAGAAAGGGAAAAAAAAGAGCGGCTAACCAAGGAGAATTGCAAAACAAGAAAGGGAAAAAAATTGGAGGTGCTGCAAAACTTTGTGGTCAAATTGACCGTCTTGTTGAAGTTTATGAAACTAGGAGTTCTGCAAACTCATTGATGTCCAAACTGCATATAGGAAATAGTATTTCGGAAGTGTTAGTGACTGTTGCACAATTGCCTAGTTGTAAGCCACCTAGCGAGTTATGGTTGTTTGCTACATGTTTATTTTGTAGCGCATAGAAGCGAGAGGTGTTTGCCACGATGAAAGATCCTGAAGTCCAGCTAACTTGGTTGAAATATATGTTCAACAAAGAACAATAGGGAGCTAAAAGCCTAAAACTATGAATTAGGACTATATGTGTGGTTTGTACTTTGCATTAAGATTATGTATTGAATGTTGCTCCATGTTTATTGAATGTTGGATTATATGTTGAATGTTGAATTATGATTTCTTGTTAAATGTTGGATTATGACTTGTTCTTAAATGTCGGATTATGACTTCTTAGTGATTGTTGGATTATGACTTGTGGAATGTTGAATTATATGTTAGGTTACAAGTGTATATTCAATATGAATACCTCTGATGATGATGTTCAGGATTTGGAGGATGGTGTATTATATGCGCTATAGCGAGAGCTGTTGAAACATATTATTTAAAATATGTCCACAAAGCTCCGTGTATGAATTCTTCCCAAACAGGTAATATTTGGTTGATGGAAGTACTACAAGGAAATCATGTGCGATGCTATAGAATGTTTAGAATGAACAAAGATGTCTTTTATAGATTATCCAATGACTTGCAAACTAATTATGGATTGAAAGGTTCAAGGAAAATGAATGCAATTGAAATATTAGGAATGTTCTTGCATATGTTGGGACATGGTGTGAAAAATAGATTAGCGCAAGAGAGATTTCAACATTCTGGTGAAACTGTTAGTAGATATTGTGGTGTTATGTTAGATATTGTAAGTAAGATGGCAATAGATATTATCAAACCGATGGATTCGGAGTTTCATGGCATTCCCCGATAAATAAGGAGAGATACAAGATACATGCCCCATTTTAAGGTCAAGTTTGACTCGTCTTCTAAATTATTTGTAAACTATAAGTGTTTGCAAACTATAAGTGTAGGTTCACGATTTTCTTCTATGTTACTATTTTTAGGATTGTATTGGTGTCATAGATGGAGTACATGTTGTGGCTTCAATACCACCTCTGGATCAAGCTCCATACATTGGTAAGAAAGGAATACCGACACAAAATGTTATGGCTGCATGTAATTTTGACATGCAATTCACATTTGCTTGTGCCGGATGGGAAGGCACTGCACATGATACAAGGGTTTTTTTATTCATGCTACGGAATCCAAATTTAAACTTTTCAAAGCCTCCAAATGGTAATCTTCATACTTATTTATAACAATTTACATACTTGCTTTGTATAATTATTACAATACAAAACAAAATTTTCAATTTTCAGGAAAATATTACTTGGTAGATGCGGGGTACCCACAAATGAGGTTATTTGGGACCATATAAAGGTGAAAGATATCATCTCCCGGAATTTCGTAGGGGTCCCGAACCAACGGGTCATAAAGAGGTATTCAACCACATACATTCTTCTCTTATGAGCATCATTGAACGAACTTTTGGGGTATAGAAGAAAAGATGGCAATTTTAAGGGATATGCCTAATTACCCGTTCAATAAGCAAGTGAAGATTGTCATTGCTACAATGGCTCTTCATAACTACATACGGAGGTATTATGAACGTGATCATCATTTTGATGACCCCAAGGACTATTGTGAAGAGAACGATAGTAATGATGATGATGATGAAGAATACCAAAATTATCAAGTTGAAGGATCCCATGAGATAGAAGCATTAAGAAATAGAATAACAGCAAGTTTTATGAATGCATCTAATTAGACTACTTTCAAGTACATTAACAATATTGTACTAATGAATCCTAGTTATTCAGTCTAAAATATTTCAATTGAAGTAGTTTGTCATACTAATTAATATTTAAGATAAAGTTTATAAATACTTTTCTTTTAAAAATAAAATATATTTAGTAATTCACTTTTATTTGTTAAGAAAATTAAATTAATAGCACATATAGTATTATACCCTTTTTAGTCATTTCACACAGTCACAGCTGTTTTATATAAAAGTTTACCAAACACTTTTTTTTTTCCAAAAGCACTTTTACAAAAAAGTTTACCAAACACTCTGCTCCTTTATTTTGCAGCCACTTATTCTCACAGCACAGCCGCTTATTCCCACAGTAGCTTTTTTTTAAAGCACAGCAATACCAAACCAGCCTTAAGTATTACTAATTGAATATTCTTGTAAACATTAAAAAAGTAAAAAATAAAACCTCTAGAGGATTCTTGAAACCAAACTGAAGGAATGGAGGAAGAGGCATAAACTTACGAATGTTTCATTGATCAAAACTTGTGATTCAAATTTGACTCTAATGTTTACTCAAGTAGTGTTTGGTTGCTAGAGAAAACATTAGAATGGCATTCATTAGCTACCCCGCCATGCCCATGGAGGAGGAGAGAAGCGAATTACAAGTGTTTCGCAATATTTTTTTTTTTTTGCTTCAATCTGTGAAATTAGGGTAAAATAGGTGTTATGAAATTCGATGGGTGTGATATCAGGCATTTGTGGACTTTTCTTATTATATCAAAGCTTGAGTTCAGAAATTAATTGCCATATTATGACCTATATCTCTTGCAGCAATTGAAGGTTCATATGTAGTGTTCTGTTTGGATGGGGTTGATTTACCCCAAGATGATTTATGTGGAGCCTAAAATAATCCTAAAAATTCTAGAGGCCACACGTGGACTTTTATTCAAGAAAGACAAGATTGCCCTCAATAAATGGGCAGGCTTCTCAGATGCTCTCACGCGCAGCTCACATCCCTGGAGGTCTCAGCAGCTGAACACAACTGCCCACTGCTCACCTGCCCTTGGCAAGGAATTAAAGATAAGGATTAATTACCCAAATCCTATCTTTAATACATTCCCAATTGAAGATTGACTCAAATCACGTAAGTAATCCTAATTTAAATAAATTAGGGAAAATTACTCCATTATCTCAAGATATTATTTCCTATTAAATATCTTGGGAATATTTAGAGAATATCTCTCAATTAAACACTATGGCCGGCCCTATCCCTATAAATACCCCATATTCTATCAAATTTTCAGAGCTTTTGCAACCCTAAAAAAGCCCTAAACACTTTACTCTCTCAGAGAAACTAACTTAGGCATCGGAGATCCGTTGATCTAAACCCCCCACCTCGTGGCGCGTGAGGCTTAGGTCTCTGATCAAAGGTTTTGATTGTTTTGCAGGTGCATTTTCGTCAAGATTGAAGACGGCAGAAATTTGAATCGACAAATTGGTGCTTTCATTAAGAGTTGATTCAAAATACTCGAAGAAGCCTCTCGCAGTTGTTTCATGAATTTTCTATTACGTTGAATTTCTCACACGTCGTATCAATTAATTTTTCGTAGGATTTCGATCGGAGAGTGAAGATGAGGACATAACCCCACAATGGAGGTCCTCAAGGCTGAACGCGACGGTAGGAGGAGCCCCATTGTTGCGGAGCCACACCACAACCGCCACCATCGTGACCCCGCAGCCACGACAAGGCCACAAGGCCACCGCGCCACTCCTATCGCCGCAGCCCTTGCTGCGCCGCACTCAACAAAACCCTAGGCAGGAGGCTCAGGTCCATTTCCAAGCCCATTGCTGCATAACAGGTGCAAACCCGAGCCCAGAACGCGGCAGCTGCTACTAGCTAGGCAGCTCAACCGGCCGAAGCCCAAGCCACCTAGCCAGCAGGCCATGATGTGGCAGCCCACCGGCCATGAGGGCCCAAAGCCATGCAAGCCCAAGGTGAGCAGGCGCTGGACCAATGCACCCTGCGACCCGCTCCGACGACCTGGCCGGTAGCCCAATCCGTTCCAAGGCTACCTTCAGCTATTCAGATTCCAACCACCAGTCCAGCGATCGATCCAGGCTTACTTACACCCTATTTTTTTTGTAGGAATGCCAGCTTTGGGCTTAAGTTTTGTACCTGTAGTCCACTATACTTCCACCATACATGGAGACACCCATTATCCAGACTCTTCAAATCCAAATAGGGAGCACCACTTGCCCCAGCAGGTTTCCAATTTGACCAATGCCCTCATGCAGTAGACCACCTTGGTGAACCAACTCCTCAAGCGCATCGACATGCAGCATGCCCCAGACGAGATGTCCCGAAATAGGACAAGGATGGAAGAACGTGACTCATTCCAGCGAAGTCCCCGCAAAGAGCCGCTTAGCCCACCACGAACCGTGTGTTCGGGTAGTGTGCACTCTTGTTTGGGCCCTCGGGGAAACGTCTTCTCCCGCCTAGGTGCACAGAGAAGGGTTCATTCCCGACTCAGCTCATGAGTCAGTGTGCATTCGAGGGTGGGTCCACACTTCAACGAGCACTCAGGACATTCCAAGAAAAGCGTCTACATGAGGCTAGGACCACAAGGAGATCCTCCTATGAGGCAACAGAGTAGGCAGCCGCATGATGCCTAGAGAAGAGCACGAGAGCAGTCTAGCTTAAGTTCCACTGGCAGACTTCGCCAAGAGCGACGACAAACAGCATAGGAGGAACCACGTGCACCGTGACAACAACATAGACGAGCAGGACATGCCGAAGAGCAACATGGACTGGCAGGTCAACACCGAGGCTAGCTGGAGGCTCTGCTACTCTACCTGGCGCAAATCCAGGAGGAAGTATAAAGGCTCGTAGCAGAGCAGCTGTGCGGATTCCAGCGTATTGACACCACCGACGATGCCCTACGTGGGGATATGGCCAACCTGAGCAGGTCACCATTTACATACGAGATCGAGCAGATGGAGCCCTTGCAGAAGTTCAACTCGTCACATTTCACCTCCTTCGGGGGAGATGAAGATCCGGACAGCTACTTGATGCACTGCTGAAGTGTCATGACCCTCTACACCAACAACGACGCTCTCATGTGCAAGATCTTTGCCACGACGCTCTAAGGCGAGGTGTAAGACTAGTTCCACACCCTACCGCCATGTTCAATCCGGAACTTCAGGGAACTTTCCTTGGTTTTCACTAAGGAATATTCGTCATTCCACTCTATCAAAAAGAAGTCTGACCACCTTTTCAACATGAAGAATGACCCGAATGAGTTAATCCGCATATACATCAAGAGGTTCAAGGCAGAGAAGGTGAAGATTGTTGGATGCGATGATAGCATCGCATGCTCAGCTTTCCGAAAGGGGTTCCCAGTAGACCATCCATTTTTTGGAGAATTAATTATGGGTGAAAACTTGTCCCTGGCAAACTCTTATGCTTTGGCAGAAAAGCACTCCCTCTGGGATGAAGAAAAATGCTCCCAGAAGTCGTGCAAAGAGGCAGAACCGACTCAGAAGAAGGCGAGCGATAAACTGCTCAATAACAAAAGCAAGCCAAGAGACAGACGCAAGGACCGATAAACTGCTCAATAACAGCAAAGGAAGGCACATCGCCCAAGACTTACACCAAGTTCTCAGCCCTTATCAGCCAGATCTTTTGCGATCTCAAGGACAAGCCATGGTTCAAGCCACCGCCATCCATAAAGGGCGACACCTCTAAGATGGACCAGACCAAGTACTGCGCATTCCATAGAGGTTATGGGCATACAATCAGTGACTGCACCGCATGGAGGAGGTACCTTGAGCAACTTGTGAAGGAAGGTAAGTGTGACCAGTATATCGACAGACCAACAGCCCGATCAAGGCAAAAAGCAGAAGCCGATGTCGAACTCCCAACCAAGATAATTCGAATCAACATAATATTTGTCGAATCCTAGCATCTGGTGGCCACCAATAACTCCAAGAAGAGGAAGATCCAGCAGGTGAGATCAGTCTATCAGGTTCAGGCCATAGATGTTGTACCTGGACCAATCGTCGAGTTCATCGAGCAGGACGCTGAGGGAGTAGACTTTCCCCACGACGACGCCTTGGTGATTTTTGTTCCACCAGCCCACGCAATCGTTGACAGAATTATGGTGGACAACAGCAGCTCAGTCAACATCCTACAACTGTCAGTCATCCAAAAGATGGGCCTGCAAAGCATTATCCAACGCAAAGCGAAGGTCTTGATCGGATTCAACGGACTCACCTCAACTGCTATTGGCATTATTATAATCGATGTAACCAGCCCACCGATTGTCTCATCGCAGACCTTCATGATCGTCAGCGACCTATCTCCCCATAACGGGATATTGGGCAGACCCTGGCTAGTGAAGATTGGAGATGTGACCTCGATCGAGTATCAGAAAATCTGATTTCGCATTCCTGGAGGAGTAGCCGGAGAGATCAAATGCGACCACGCCGTGTCTAGGTGATGCACTGTACAAGTTCTTAAGGAGTAAAAGAATAAGTCTTTCGCCCCAGCAGTAGCAGCTGAAATGCAGAAGGACGACTTTACCTCCGCCAAATAGCAATTATAGCAGGCAGGTCAAGAAGATGGCGTCAAGGTCAACAATGCCCTAGAAGATGAATCAGGATGGAAACCCGAATAGGACGTCGAAGACATCATGCTTGACCCCCACCAGCGGGAAAAGACGACCAGAATTGGCTTATGTCTGAGCCCAGCAGAGAATGAAGAACTCACAGCTTTCCTTAGGGAAAAATCACGATGTCTACACATGGTCACCCTTTGACATGCCCGGTATTGATCCAGCGATAGCTTGCCATAAGTTGCACGTCGATCCCGCTGCCAAACCTGTGATCCAAAAAAGGCGACATTTCGCACTCGAGCGAGTAGCGATTATTGAGGCGAAGATCAACAAGTTACTGGAGGCCGAATTCATTAAGGAATTGGCGCACTCAGCATGGCTGGCCAAAGTCGTGCTAGTAATGAACAAAGAGAAGGGCAAATGGAGAGTATGTGTGGATTACACCGACCTCAACAAGGCATGCATTAAAGACAACTACCTAATTCCCCAAATCGACTTGCTCGTTGACTCAACATCTAGGACCCAGTTGCTTAGCTTCTTGGATGTGTACTCAGGCTACAATCAAATTGCCATACATAAGCCTGACAAAGAAAAGTCTACATTCGTGATCGAGCGAGGCATATACTGCTACAAGGTCATGCTCTTTGGCCTCAAGAACACAAGAGCAACATACCAACGACTCGTAAACACGATGTTCAAGAAGCAGATTGGAGTCACCATGGAAGTCTACGTCGACGACGTCATGGTAAAAGGCAAGCAGCGGTCAGACCACATTCGCAACTTGGCAGAGAATTTTGACATCCTCCGAGAGTACAATATCAAGCTCAACCCAGCCAAGTGCACTTTTGGCGTCCCCTCAGGATCATTCTTAGGGTACCTTGTAACCCAATAAGGAATCAAGGCTCATCCAAGGCATATCAAAGCGATCCTGGACATGAAATCACCCACGACTCTGAAGGAGATCCAAAGTCTAGCCGGACGAGCAGCTGCACTCAATCGTTTCCTCTCACGATCCACTGACCGATGCAAGCCCTTCTTCAAGGCAATCAAAAAGACGCAGAAGGACAAATGGGACAATGAGTGTGAGAAAGCATTTCAGGACCTGAAGCAGTACCTGATATCACCTCTACTGATATCCAAGCCGGAAGCAGCAGAGAACCTGTACATCTATCTGGCAGTATCAGAAGTAGCAGTGAGCTCTGCCCTTATACGAAAAGATTTGAGGGGCCCAACTGCCTGTATTCTATACATCTAAAGCTCTCCTCGATGCGAAAACTAGATACTCGAAGATTGAAAAATTAATTTTGGCATTAGTTGTTACAGCTCGGAAGCTCAAACCTTACATTCAAGGGCATCCATCATCGTCATGACCCAATGCCCACTGCAATCAGTTTTGCAGTCCAGACGTTTCTTAACGAGTGATGAAGTGGGCGTTGAAACTTGGCCAATATAGCTTAGCATACCAACCCCGCACGGCGATAAAAGCACAGACGTTAGCGAACTTTATAGCAGAATACACCCCAAGCCTGAAGGATGCAGCAACACAGCCCAAAAATGCCCCGGAGGTAGCTGAGCACGCCATATCCGTACCAGCCCCACATGATGGAGATTTTTGGCATTTACAAGTTGACGGATCATCCAACTACCAAGGATCAAGGGCATGACTAGTTCTTACTACTTTGGACGATTCGATGCTCGCGGTGAAACAACGAAGTAGAGTATGAAGCCTTACTAGCAAGTCTCTAATTTGCAAAAGACCTAACGGTGAAAAAGCTCGAGATCTATTCTGATTCCTAGCTGATCACCAACCAAACCTTAGGGGAGTACGCAGCAAAGCATCCAAGGATGGCCCAATACCTCAAGAAGGTACGAGAACAGCTACTGACGTTCTAGGTGTACACACTCACTAGGTTCCACGAGCAGAGAATGCTCACGCAGATGTACTAACAAGTCTAGACTCCGCACTAGACCATCAGCTTAGGCGTTCCATCCCGGTCGAGTACTTGAAAAAGCCAAGCATAGATGAGGAACTAGCAGTCGAGGTGGCACAGATCAACATAACCCCTAGTTGGCAAAATCCCATCATCGACTACATAGTCAATGGAATGCTCCTCGCAGACAGACTAGAGTCCAATAAGCTCCAGATGAAGGCAGCACACTACTACATGTGGAACGGCATCCTCGTTCAAAGATGCTTTTCAGGACCACATCTCCACTGCCTATCGCCTCCCGACGACCTGAAGATTCTTAGCTTAATCCACGAAGGCGTCTATGGAAACCACTCTAAAAGTCGCTCCCTGGCGTAAAAAGCTCTAAAGGCTGGCTATTACTGGCCAACCATGCATCAAGATGCCAAAGAGTATGTACAAAGGTGCGACAGCTGCCAGCGCTTCAAGCACGTGCCCGCATTACCTGTCTAGGACCAATGTCACCTGCCACTTAGGGCAGAGGCATGATGATCGTAGCAACTAACTACTTCACAAAATGGGTCGAAGCCAAACACATGACTACAACTACCCAGACGGACATAGAGTGCTTCATATGGAAGAACATCATCTACCGCTTCGGCATCCCATACACCATTGTCACCAACAATGGTTTGCAGTTCGTGGGCAAAGACTTGGCAAAGTTCTTCGAAAAATATGGCATCAAGCAGCACATGTCCACGCCCTGATATTCGCAGGGCAACGGGTAGGAAAAGCAAGTGGCCAGATGAGCTCCCCGATGTTCTATGGGCATATTGCACCACCAAAAGATGAGAAACCGATGAAAGTCCATTCTCCTTGGCGTATGGTTCTGAGGTGATCATTCCTCCCAACGTCATGGTGCCAAGTATAAGCATTGTACTACCGAACTTCAAGCAGAACAAAAAGGACATGGCCGCCAACTTAGACTAGCAGAGGAAGAGCGCGAGAAGGTTATTACCCGCATTGCGGCCTATCAGCAGCAGCTCCTCTCCAGCTACAACAAGAGGGTAAAAATCCGGCAGTTCCAGCCAGGAGACTTAGTCCTCAGAAAAGCCTTCATCACCGCCCAACGGGAAGGCTCTAAAAAGATGGCTCCTATCTGGGAAGGTCCGTACAAAATCAGCCGAGTAGGCGGAAGGGGCAGCTACACCCTCACCATTATGAGAGACAAAAAAATCGACAAGCAGTGGAATGCCTACAACCTAAGAAAGTACTACACGTGACCTCCCACTATTCCTACGAGAAGTTTGAGTCCGGCCGATGGTTCTATAAGTTAAAAATCTCGCAACATGCCTCGAGAGGGCCAAGGCTCAAGAAGCCACTCGAAAGCCGGAATACAACCATAGTAGCTACGCGAACTCCTCTTCTTTCTACGCGAAGTACGGGTTCGACCGCTGGCCCTATAAGTTAAAAACTTCCTAATACGCCCTGGAGGGCTAAAGCTCACGAAGCTACCTAAAGCTGAGATTCACAGCTATAGCTGCTACACGAACTCGCCTGCTTCCTACGGAGGCAACGAGTTTGGTCCCCGGCTCTATAAGTTAGAAATCTTGCATTTTTCCTTTTGTAGGTAAAGCTCTATGAGCATCAAAGCCAAAACTAAACCCTAAAGTGACCACGTGAGTCAACTGCTCCATTGAAGTAGCCAACTCAATTGCTTGTCCTACGGCAAAGTTTTGCAAGTCACCTCCAGCATGCAAGGCTCCAAAAGCCTCGAAGACAAAACTAAAACCTAATTGGCGACGTGGGATCGGCTGCTTCATTGAGGTAGCTCACCTAGCCGACTGTCCTAGGATAAAGTTTTGCAAAAAACATGGCGAAACAGAAGGATTGAAGCAAAGTAAGGAAAGTTGTTTATTAAATTTCTGGCAAATTGATAAACCGGCTCGTAGGCCAACAAAGTTCAAATAAAGCAGAACAAAAAAGAACAGAAGAAAACTCCTAAATCTAAGCAAAAAGACTACTCCTTAGCAGCTTGCGTAACCACTGGTTCCTTGACTGCCACGCCTTCAACAGCCGTGCCATTCCCAGCAGGAAAAGCTTCCATCAGCTCATCCTCAGCCGCCCCTACCTGGACTGCCTGACCTTCAGCTACTCCACCAAAGGCAACCTTAAACGAGAAATCAAGTAGATCAACTAGAGAAATGAAAAAAGTCTTGAATTCCTTCTCGAAAAAATCATAATCCGACGGCCTGCCCTAAAGATGGTCTACATAGCCAAGCTTGTAGAAATCGGCCTGACAAGAAACAAGTGCCACTTCGTGACCAGCTTTCTCATTCTTCAACTGCAGATTCTCCTCAACAAGCCAAGTGTGAGCACCCTGCAACTCATCCAGTTCCTTTTTTAGGTTCTCGCTAACAGATAGCACACCATGCAGATCCACTTCCTTGGACTCAAGCTTACTGGCAACCTGCTTAAGACGAGACACTTCAGCATGCATGAAGATAAGCTCCTCATCCTTGGCAAAATAAGAAAATCGTAGCTCCGAATTGACAAGCTCAAGATCCCCGACCACTGGAGAAACACGAATGACTTCCTTTTCTGCAGCTTCCAACATCGCCTAAGTCGCACTAAGTCTAGTATTCAAATGGGCGACCTCCTGATGAGCGATCTCCACCTGCAAAGAAGTATGGGCAGAGACATCAAACTCCTTCAAAACGGCGAGTTCAGATTCGAGCTTCTCGATCTTTTCAGCAACCGAGCGAAGCTGAGCCTCCAATGCCACTTCGGCCTCTTTAGAACAGTTGATAGCATCCTAATTAACGCGTATAGACTCAGCTACCAGGATCAAAGTCTTATGCATTGTAGCAATCAAGGAGGACCTCCTCGAGTAGCAGGACGTTTTGCAAATGAGTTTGAGCGGATAATAACTTTCTCAACACTATCAACAAACTTGGCGCATGCATCGACGTCCTCAAGTAGGTTAGCCTTCAACAACACAAAAACCTCGGGAAACTTTCCAGCCTCAAACTCGGTGGATCTCTCACAACTGCCCGTGTGAGTAGATTTCCCTTTCTCTACAGACGAGTTTGTAACGGCAGAAGGAAGAGCAGGCCCAGGCGCCACCTTAGCAAAAAAATCCAATTTTTCGCTCTTCATAGCGACAAGCCTCTCAGAAGTGGAACCAGACTTAGCTCTCGATGGATGCTTTGTTACAAACCCGGACACTGAAGGCGTCACCGAACCCTTCCACTGGGCAAGTTTCTTAGCAATGGATGCGAACACCTTCAGAGCAGCAGGTTTCACAGGCTTATGTGTCAACGGTCTTCTTCGCCCCTTTGGGGGAAGTTAGATCAATGACAAGCTTCTTGGCAGTAGACGAGCTCCCACGAGCAGCAGAAGAAGTCTTTGGCTTCTTCTCGATCGAAGGCTCACAAGTAGGTGAGGAAAATCTTTTCTTTCCACCCTCATTGGCAACAGGCTCTGCAACAGCGATCGGGCGAGCCAATGCCTCGTCCTTTATTCGCTTTATCTCTTTCTTCAGAAGCAGGCCACCTTTCTCCCAACGAAGAGGGCTGAGCAGCCAGCGCCACTCACGGTACTTAGCAGGAATGCCCAAGGCGACATACACTTTCTTCTTATTTGCCGAAGTCCTTGGAGTTGAGCCAAACTCTAAATCTACACAAAGTAAGAAAGACGATCAATAAATTGTAGTCATGGAGCAGCTCAACAAAAAATTCAAGCAGGACAAGAATGAAGCAATTCACTTACTACTGATAATGGTAGTCAGGACACGCAACTCAGGAAAAGAGTCAGACTCCCACTCTACACTCACCTCCAAGGTGTCTCTCGCCCACTCATGATCACTTTTGCTAGAAGCATCTAACAGCCTATGGCGAGACCTCAGCTGCCCCACACCTTCCTTGTGGCTGATCTCAAAGAAGTACCAAAATTCATTTATGGTCGAGCCAAGATCAAAGAACCTGCTCAAGTTCGAGAACCATACCTTCGCATGAACTGCATTTGGGGAGCATTGAGCAGGCACACATTTCATGGAGCAGATCACCTCCTGGAAAAGACGCGGCATGGAAAAGCGAATTCCAACACAAAGTAGTATGGATGGAATTTGATGGCTCTCTTCCTAGCAGTGGCCCTCTCACCGCATGGTTCATGGCCGCTGTCATCTTTCACCCGCTTCACGTGAACCCCCGACGGAATCGCATGCTTGTACGCCTTAAGAAAATCCTGAAACAGCTCGTCGAAATTGATCTTGACATGGGCAACCTTGAAGTAACCCACCTTGACGGTACAAAAGTGGAGGATATTCATTACTTTTGCGGTTGGAGGAAGACATCTCAAAGTCTCTACAAAAAGTACAAGAAAAAAAAAATTTAGAACGCAGCTCGTGTAAAAAAAAAATTAATAATAACAAGAAGGACCACAAGCCCAACAACCCCAGGCCAGGCCTCACGGCCTTTATGCTCTTCCTCGCTCGCCAAGCAGCCCAACGAGGCCCAAGGCCCCATGACCCTCTCTCTTTTGCAAGTAGGCCGACCCAATGCGGGGCGAGGCCTACACCTCCTTTCCTTTTTTCACTCACGCGCTAGGCGCCCCAAGAGACAAGGCTGGAACACACGGTCCAGGCCACCAAAGCCTGAGAGCCGGCCTAAGCTAGGCTATCCTTTTCTCTTGCCTCTTTGTTGCACAGGCCCTACTCAGCAGCCCATAAGGTCCGGCCCGTGCCAACCTTTCAGCGCCGCCCATTCCTCTCGGCCCAAGCCGAGTAAAGCTTAGCGCCCTAACACATTAACTCTCTTGCTGCACCACCAAGCTGCACCATGGCCTCCCTGCCATGCGTTTCTCACCTCTTCGGCCCCCGCCGAGCCAATTTTTCAAGTCCCAAGACTCCCAAAAAATTCAAGAAGAAGAAAATTCAAATTTTTCTTACCTTGGTGCAGCACGGAGAAGAGGAACAACAACGAGATACAACTCTTTGCAAGGGCAAGACAAGGAGAACGCTAGGGGAAGGGGAATAAAAATTTCCTCTGGCTTTTCTTCCGTGTTGGAATAAAGATTACTTTCCAAATTTATTTAATCCCCTGCTTAAGGCAGAATTAAATAGGTATTGGGGGCAATTGGTTTCCTTTTCCTAGAAGAAGTCTATCTCCAAATCAAGAAAGAAGATCAAGTTCAAATTGCGAAACAATTCTACAAGCCTAAGCAGCTTGGGATTCCTACACCTACTGCCTTTTTCATGCGTGCAGCACAGTAGGTGTGGGGGCATTTGTGGAGCGTAAAATAATCCCAAAAATTATAGAGGTGACACATGGACTTTTATTCAAGAAGGACAAGATTGCCTCAATAAATGGGCAGGCTTCTTAGATGCTCCCATGGGCAGCTCACATCCCTGGAGGTCTCAACAGCTTAATACGACTGCCCACAGCTCACTTGCGCATGGTAAGGAATTAAAGATAAGGATTAATTACCCAAATCCTATCTTTAATACATTCCCAATTGAAGATTGACTCCAATCAAGTAAGTAATCCTAATTTAAATTTATTAGGGATAATTACACCATTATCTTAAGATATTATTTCCTATTTAATATCTTGGGAATATTTAGAGAATATCTCTCCATTAAACACTATGGCCGGCCCTATCCCTATAAATACCATATATTCTATCAAATTTTTAGAGCTTTTGCAACCCTAAAAAAGCCCTAAACACTTTACTCTCTCAGAGAAACTAACTTAGGCATCGGACGTCCGTTGACCTAAACCCCCCACCTCGTGGCGCGTGAGGCTTAGGTCTCTGATCAAAGATTTTGATTGTTTTGCAGGTGCATTTTTGTCAAGACTGAAGACGGCGAAAATTTGCATCGACAAAATCCATCTCATCTCACTTCCAATTCAAAAATCAAATCCCTTTAGGTATGAACTTAGGTTGAATTTTAATTTTAAAAAAAACAAAGAAGATGAATTTCATATTTTAAGGTTTGACGGCTGCGGGGAAACTTGGTTAGTTTTTAGGGTTATTTTTTAATTTTTTTAATTTTTTAATATCCACGTGGCGCCTAGTCATTGTCCACATGGGCGTGACGTCATCGATTAACGGGAGGCTTAATAGCCAGACTAACGGATGTATGAGACTGTCCAAAATTAACACTTTAGGTATAATTTTGGGACGAAAAAAACTTCATGTACTAAATGTTGAAAACCACAAGACTTGAGGGTAGTAAACTGAGATTTACCCAAGTTTTATTATGCTTGATACAGTTTGATGATATGTTGAGTGATCTCAAGGCTCAAGTAGAATCACTTGTCCTGTTGTCTAATGACATTGATGGTCTTTTAACATGTGCACTTCGTCCTAGGAATGCATTTGGCCCTGGAGAAAGGTTTTCTAACTATCTGTTCATTTGATCCTATGTACTGTTTCACCTTCACGTACACTTTGTTAACTTGGAGCCTTGTTTAATAATCATGCATAATTGATGTTTGTGTACCACCAATTACGATATCAACTCTTTCTCTCTCTCTCTGTGGTATCTTGGTCAGCATGTTGTTTGTTATCTTATCATTCCTTGTACAGATGTTATTTTCAGTATTTTTTTAAGCAACAGAGATTCTCATTTCGGTTTATTATAGGGACTGGTGAAAACATGTCGGATTTTACTTACGCCGAAAATGTTACTCTTGCTCATATCTGTGCAGAAGAAACCTTAGAATTTCGGATGGTCCCTGCTGCTGGAAAGGTACTTACAATTTTATGTCTCCTTGGTGCACATCACTTTATTTTTCTGTTTCTTCTGGGTCCATGGTTAAGGAGGTTACTTGTGATCAATCTGTAGGCCTTTTTCATCACAAATCTCGAGCCTGCGAATTTTTGGGCATTTGTATTACTAATCTTGGAATGCCTGGGATATCAAAGGTAAGCAAACATTCCTTTTTTTTTTTTCTGAGAGGGACTTTACATTCTTTCTTTGTTATGTTATTGCAAAGCAGGGACAATAGTAAGAGAAGGAAAGAGATGAGAGATCCATACTCACTCTGGCCTTTGGCATTGCCCCAAAGGTCTATCGGAATCACATCCAATGGGGAAATTAGAAAACGTTAGGGTTTAGTCTAGGAATCCAAGAGACTGAAATGAACTTACTATAAATGAGTAAATTGCATAATCTTACAAGAACAGCGAAAGGCACGGAAGGCTCTTAACCATGTGGTGCTTGGTACTTGGGTGTAGTTGTATTATAGTTTGAACTTTGACTCCTTTATTAGTATATTTGCTGCTTCCCTGACATTCTATATGTATAAGATATGCAAAGATTACCACCTTTATAAAAATTTATCCATGGTTCAAGTCATACTAAGTTGTCATCATGGCCAATTTTCTCTGTGTATTTGTTGCTAAATTTCAGCAATAGGCTGTAGGAACAGAGAAGTGTGGCCCCACCTTGGGAGTGGGAGAGAAAAGAATATGTAATTTCTTAGTAGAGTTAAGGAAATGATTGTATTCCACCTCATTGCTAGTTGAGGAAAAAAGAATTTTAACCACCCTAGCTGTCCCAGATATCGTAATTTCTGAATTGTTAATTAATTGTGTAGTGCAGTTTTTTATTTATCATGCATTATTCTGCTTGATTTGATGTTATAGTTGAGGTGTAAAAGAAGAAAATGCTTAATATCACCTGTGTACATGGGCGTACTCTTTTTGGAATTTCAATGAACACTTCATCTTACTTATTGTATGGAAGATTTATATAAATGAAATTATTGAAAAATAAGTTTCTTTTCAGACCCTAAATTGATTAGCATAGTTTTCATTTTGTCTTTACCTTTTTCTGATTCTGATATGTGATCTTCTGTATTGGCATCTTTTATGTGCTTTTACTCACGTACTTTGTCGTCCAAAGTGTTAAAAAAAACTATGGGTTTTCACTTTTTATTAGTTTTATGTTTCTTTAGGATCTTTTGAGGTTTCTTTGGAATCTTTTCATGTTGCGCCTCAGAAGTCATTTTTGTACATTTTTCTCATTGCAGACCATTACTGAAAGTTCCTGCTAAGATGGCTTGGTACATCCTATTGTTCTTCAAATGGATAGCCGAAAAGTATGGAATGATAAAATACAACGATTCTATGTCAGCGCAATACATTCGATTAGCTTCACGTACTAGAACGTTCGACTGCACTGCGGCTCAAAAGCAGATTGGGTATTCACCAGTTATCTCACTGGAAGTAAGTTTTTCATTCGTCTATTATTGTTAGTCCTTCATGTCATTTTAGTTGCAACTGTACTCTTGCCTTGCCCAATGTTTTTTTCCATGTTCAAATATATTTTGCAAAGTTGCATGCATTAGAATATCCATGGGGTTTTTACATCCTTCTATAGATATCCAATTGAAGCTTTTGACCTTTACAAACTGTCTGGCTAGTTTAGGCCCTCACGTGTTCATTGTCTGGCCACATCTTGTATGCTGGATCCTGAGCAGTATCTGATTGCTGTAGTACACAATACATAGCAGAAAATTAATGAAGACTACTCCTTGCTCCTTCCGTTTTGGAAAATAAATTCCCACTGTTTTTTGTTGCATATAAAGTGGTGTAGCTTGTCATATTCTCTTATGGCTTACTATAGAGCATATAATTCCAGGTTTAACATTCTTCTTTGTCTGTGTACAGGAAGGTGTCGCATTAACCATTGAGTCATTCTCTAATTTAGCCAGAAACTCATCCTTCCCAACTTTCAGAAACTTTAATGAGAATTCAAAAGTGGAGAAGCTGCTAGGCAGTGGAGAAGGTTGTTTTCCGTTGTAGCATTTTTTTTTTCTGCTGTATTTTGATATCAGTCACATTGTATTCCTGAAGTTTTTTTTTTTTTTTTTTTTAATTATACTGTTTTTTCTCTGCTCTCCTTTTTCGTTCATCTGGGATTAAGTTTTGCTTTCACTTATCCTTGAGCCTGCAAATCAGATGTTCCCGATTTTGTTCAAGTGTGTCTGACTCCTAGTAACAAAATTTATAACTGGGTAGGGCTGGGCTTGAATCAGACCTTTGTGCCTGATTTTGGTGCAAGTGTTGTTAACTTTTGTTTGTTTTATATTTTGGTTGATTGTTTTGGATTGGTTTCTTAGGGATAGTATGGCAGAGAATTGAGAGGATATTGGAGTGTTGTTTTCAACTTCAAGGCTGTGCAGAAAATGCAGCAGCCATACTTCATTAATTAGAGAAAGGGTAAGGGTATGGTACATTTTCATCACCCATACTTGTGTAAAAGAGTTGGTGATTTAGATAGTATTTAACCCTAAAACACCTTACTACTCCAGATTAAATCCTAGCCCTTCATTGGGATTTAAGTGATCTAATCTGGAGTGTACATTTGTCACTCATACATTTAAACAAAACTAGCCGTTGGAGGCCAACCCTTCATTTCTTCTTCTTCCTTCTTCGATGCAGACAGAACCCTTTTTGCTCAGGAGCTCCTTGCTGCCTTCGACCCCTCAACTCCAGGAGCTGGTTAGCTTCCAACACTCCCTTCTAAACTGCTTCTAGGAGTCATTCCGAGCAAACCCCTCAGGTAATTGAATCTTTCCTTCGGTAGTGCTTTTGTGAATATGTCTGCGATCTGATCTTCTATGCTGCCGTAGATTAGTTTGATTGTATTGTCCTGCAATGCTTCTCTGATGAAATGATATCTTCTTTTGATGTGCTTTGTTCTTTGATGGAAGACTGGGTTTTTAGTCATGGCAATTGTAGAGGTGTTGTCACACAAGAGTGGTGTGGCATCAACCTGTAATTCGCCAAAATCTTTGAGTATAAACCTTAGCCAAATAGCTTGAGCCGTTGCTTCTGATGCACTCACATACCCCGCCTCAGCTGTGGACAGTGCAACACTTTGTTGCTTCACAGAGGCCCACGAAAACACCCCTGAACCAAAGGTGAAAGCGTAGCCCGATGTGCTTCTGCTATCATCTTCACTGCCACCCCAGTCACTGTCACAAAATCCAATTAGGATAGTTGACTTCCCCATTTCATACTTGATCCCATAATCAAGTGTTCCTTGCACATATCTGAGAACTCTCTTTGCTGTCCCCATGTGTGTCTTGCTAGGATTCTGCATAAACCTAGAAAGTAGGCTTGCTGAGAACATTAGATCCGGCCTTGTTGCAATTAGGTACAATAAACTACCAACAATGCTTTTGTAGAGACTAGCATCTGCAGGTTCACTTCCATCATCCTTCTTGAGCTTCTCATTTGCAATTAAGGGTGTAGAGACCGGTTTGCATCCCTTCAATCCGAACTTTTCAAGCAAGGTTTCAGCATACTTCCTTTGATGAATAAAGATGCTATTTGCTTCTTGAATCACCCCAATGCCAAGAAAGTGATGCAAGAGGCCTAGGTCAGTCATCTCATACCTCTTCATCATTTCTTCCTTGAACTCTTCAATCATTGCAGCATCATTTCCAGTGTAAACTACATCATCCACATAGATTGAGACAATGAGTGTCTTGTTGTTGCTTTCTGTCTTGGTGTAGAGTGTAGCTTCACTAGGACTTTTCTGAAATCCTTTTTCAGTGAAATAAGAATCAATCTCACTATACCAAGCTCTTGGAGCTTGCTTTAGGCCATAGAGAGCCTTCCTTAGTTTGTACACCTTTTCTGGAAACTCTTGACTTGTAAACCCTTGAGGTTGTTCCACAAACACCTCATCCTCTAGTACTCCATTTAGAAATGCAGATTTGACATCCAATTGATGTAGCTTCCAGCCTTTCTTGGCTGTAAGGGCTATCAAGGTCCTTATGGTGTCTAACCTTGCTACTGGAGCAAAGGTTTCATTGAAATCTACACCTGGTTTCTGTAAGTAACCTTTGGCTACCAATCTGGCCTTGTTCTTCTGCACAGAACCATCTAAGTTGAGCTTCGTTTTGTACACCCATTTCACACCAATCACAGGCTTGTCACTTGGTCGATTTACAAATTCCCAAGTGTCATTCTTCTCTATCATTTCAAGCTCTTCCTTCATTGCTTTCTTCCAAGCTTTGTCTTTCTCAGCTTCTTCATATGTTTCTGGTTCCACTACACAGTAATTACATGTAGCATATATCTCATCCAAATTTCTCAATCTCACTGGAGTTGAACTTGGAGTTGTTATCTGTGATTGACTTGATTGTGGACTCATAGTAGCTTACTGTGGAGTCCCTTGTATGTCACCATTTTCTATGACTTCTTCTTGAACTCAGGTCCTATAGGCTCCCTTGTTTGCCTTTTGTTGAGGTCAAGTTGTAGAGAGACATTGTCCTTCTCTTCTACCCTTGTTTCCCAGTTCCATGTTGAGTCTTCATCAAAGATAACATCCCTTGATAGGATTATCTTCTGAGTTGATAGATTGTAAACTCTGTACCCTTTTTCACTAGTACCATAGCCTACAAAAACACCCTTGTTGCTTGATTTCTCCAACTTGTGCCTTAGTTGTAGAGGAATGTGAGTATAGCACACTGAGCCAAACAGTCTCAGATGCCTCACAGAAGGCTTCCTTCCACTGAACACTTCAAATGGAGTCTTCTTGTCCAATGCTTTAGTAGGGCACCTATTCAATAGGTACACTGAGGTGTTCACAGCTTCACCCCAAAATGTATAGGGCATGTTCTTCTCATGCATCATAGCCTTAGCCATTTCGACTATAGTCCTATTCTTCCTTTCTGCAATGCCATTCTGTTGTGGTGAATATGCCACAGTGAGTTGTTTCTCCAACCCCACATCTTCAAAGAATGCATTGAACTTAAGAGAGGTGTACTCTCCTCCTCTATCACTTCTCAGTCTTTTGATTTGGTGCTCACTTTGCAATTCCACCATTGCTTTGAACTTCTTGAATATTATGAACACTTCAGACTTGAACCTCATGAAATACACCCAACACATCCGTGAGTAGTCATCAATGAAGGTTAGGAAATACCTGTTTCCACTGATTGTTGTTGTTTGCATTGGTCCACACACATCTGTGTGAATCAATTCAAGTGGCTTTGTTGCCCTCCAAGCCTTGCCAACTTCAAATGGATCCCTGTGATGCTTCCCAAATGCACATCCTTCACAGGTTTCATTGCAGTGATCCATCTTAGGTATCCCTTGTACCATTTCATACTTCTGCAAATTTTCTAGGCTTGTCATGTTTAAGTGACCAAACCTCTTGTGCCATAGTTTCATAGAACCTGTCACACTTGCTTTTCTTGCCACTTCTTCTAAGTACTTCAACACAAGTGGAAAGCTTCTGTTTTTCACTTCCACTTTGGTCACCAAATTTGATAGGGATCTGTCATCATAGATCTCAACCACAGTTCCCCCAAAGAGTAGGAAATACCCATGCTCCATCATTTGACCCACATTAAGTAGGTTTTCATCCAGTCCTGGCACTAGCATCACCTCCCTTATGCATCTTCTTCCTTTCTTGGTGTTGATAACCAAAGTTCCTCTTCCAGTGGCCTTGACAATGTTTCCATCACCCATTTTCACTTTTCCAGTGAAGTTTGTGTCAATGTCAATGAGTAATGACTCATGTGCAGTCATGTGGTTGCTGCAGCCACTGTCAATGTACCACACTTCATTGTTTTTCTCCACTTTTGCACTAAAAGCATATAACACATTTGCTTCTTCTCCCACTTGGTTTGCATAGTTCACTTGCTGCATATTCTTTGATCTGTAGTCCTTCATAATGTGCCCAAACCTGTTGCATTTATGACACCTAGGCTTGTCCTTGAACCAGCACTCTCCAAGATGGAATTTGTCACAGTGCTTGCATTGCTGCTTAGTTCTTGGACCTTCATTTGAGTTGTTTCCTTGGTTAGGTCTAGGGTTTTGATACCCTTTTCCTTCCCATTTCTTGTTCTTGCCCTTCCACTGTGGTTTTTGTTTGCTTGAACTGGCTTGACTACTAGATCCAACAGATAGTGTTTGAAAAGCTTTCTCAGTGGCAAAATCAGCATGCCTCTCGAGTCTTTGATCAAAAACTCTCAAGGATACCACCACTTCTTGCACGCTAAGAGTCTCAGTGTCTTTGGTTTCCTCAATAACACTCACTATTGAATCATAAGGTTTAGTCAAACTAATCAACAGTTTCTGGACAATTCTTTCATTTGGCAGTTCCTCACCATATGTTTTCATCTTGTTTACAACATCAAATAGCCTAGTGAAGTAGTCTTTTAACATCTCATTTTCCTTCATTCTTGTATACTCAAAATCTCTTCTAAGGGTCTGAAGTTTTACCTTTCTGACTTTGGTGTCTCCTCTGTACTCTTGCTGTAAAACTTCCCGAGCTCCCTTTGCAGTCTCTTCATTTGCTATTCTCGGAAAAATGGTGTCTGAGACAGCACCTTGGATGATTCCAAGTGCTCTAGCATCCTTCATCCGATTCTGCTTTAGTGTTTTGAGTTGTGTTTCTATGAGATCCTCCTCTAGAGCATCGATCTCCATCTTAGGTAGTTCATACCCGTGTTGAACCATATCCCATAGATCATAGGATTTGAAAATGGTTGTTATTCTTATTCTCCAAAAATCATAATTCTCCACATCAAAGAGTGGAGCTTTTAGCTCACTGCTGCTGCTGAATCCCTTCATTTTCAGGATTGTTTGTTGCTGAGGACACTACGTTGGTGCTCCCAAAGATCTCAATTTGCACAGAATACGCCCAAAAAGTTGTAAGACCAGTAACAGGGCTCTGATACCATGTTAACTTTTGTTTGTTTTATATTTTGGCTGATTGTTTTGGATCGGTTTCTTAAGGATAGTATGGCAGAGAATTGAGAGGATATTGGACTGTTGTTTTCAACTTCAAGGCTGTGCAGAAAATGCAGCAGCCATACTTCATTAAGTAGAGAAAGGGTAAGGGTATGGTACATTTCCATCACCCATACTTGTGTAAAAGAGTTGGTGATTTAGATAGTATTTAACACTAAAACACCTTACTACTCCAGATTAAATCCTAGCCCTTCATTGGGATTTAAGTGATCTAATCTGGAGTGTACATTTGTCACTCACACATTTAAACAAAACTAGCCGTTGGAGGTCAACCCTTCATTTCTTCTTCTTCCTTCTTCGATGCAGACAGAACCTTTTTTGCTTAGGAGCTCCTTGCTGCCTTCGACCCCTCAACTCCAGGAGCTGGTTAGCTTCCAACAAGTGCTACATATTTTAATTTGATTTTGCATGGTCCCATGGTAATACGTAATTTGGTCCCCAGCTTTACTTCTACTGATTAAAATAAGTTAGAACACACCAAGCTGGCAACTTAGACAGGATCTGCGTTTCAGAATACATATCCGGATCAAACGTGATTGTTAACCAAAAAGTTATAGGCTGTAGAAATCAATGCCTTTTCGACATACCGACCCAAGATGTATACGGGATTCTACCACCCAAGATGTAAGTATTTTGTTTATAAAGCTTTTGCTGATTAAAGTCTAAGTGCTGGAAGAATTCTTTCGTGCTTTATTTTATTATATACCGACCATAATGTCTATTGAACAGGTTGGGTTTTACCCTTAAGACACTACCTTTATCTTGTTTTGACATTCCTGAAACGGTAGTGAAAGATAAGATAGCAAGCATAGCATATTTGTGGAACAGAGGGATTTGTTATTTGAGACGACCGGCCCGAGGACATGGGTGGGATATTTTCTTCAAGGTATGGACCATAATAATTCATTCCCTTCGGTGAAGTGCATGACTCCAGGAAATGTCCAATTTCATGTTTTCTGTAGCTTTTATCCGAAACCTTTTCTTCAGCACAGACTATTGCAGGTGTAGCTGTCGAAGTTTGAGTATATTAGGAAAATTTGGACCCAAATTTATTTACAAGTCATGGCCAGATTCTCAAGAATTATTATGATATTTAACTATTCAATTTTGACTCTTTGAATTATTTACATTGGATTTGACAGGCGGTATTTGAACGCTACTTACCAAAACTATTGTATCCCCTGCTTATTATATTTGGTGGAAATGTTTGCATATAATCATTTGTCTACAAAATATTTCCATATAGTCGTTTGTCTACAAAATGTTTCCATTAGTCAAATTGTCTACAAAATGTTTCCACCAACTTGATCCATGCGGAGTATGAACTTCAGCATCTTTTTTCTTTTTCTTTTCTAAAATAACCGTTTAAACCTCATTTATTTTATTAACAAGTATCTCTTTGTGATGCATAAATTTTGATATTTCTCATTACTACTTTTATATGAATGGGTGAGTTTTCATTGACAGCAATTATTCTCTCGTGGACATCTCCACAGTTTACAGCATCCCTCTTTTTCCTCAAGTTGATTTTGTCTCAAGCCTTGACTGTGTTGATAGGTGTAGGTACTGGAATGCCAGTTTCACCATGCCGGAGTCAATTAATCGCTTATTTGTATAAACTTTGTATTGATCTTGTTGGAAATGTTTTGCAGCGCTGGTGTTGGCTTTCACCCTATTTTTCATTTGTGAACAATATGAATCGGAAATAGATGGATTGGCAAAGCTCCTGTTCAACGGGTTCATATCAGTTTCTGGGTCATTTAGAATAAATCTACCTGCTTCTATGCAACTATATCTTAAAAAACATGGAATCTTGCATCGCGATAAAGGTAAAGCATCATAAATAGCTGCCACTGTCACCTCAATAGCCTTTTCGCAGAGGTTTTTCCAACTGTATAAATCCAATCCAATCCAATGGTCTGCTAGCTAGCTTAGATTTGTATGAAAATATAGATTTTGGAGCAAACCCAACAAAAGAAATAGCACAATACAGACTCTTCCTCTGTTCTTATTGTTAACCAAAAAGTTATAGGCTGTAGAAATCAATGCCTTTTCCACATATCTGTAAAACCGAGAAATATTAATCTCTTGTGAGCTTGATGTTCTTATTGTTACAAGTACGATGACGTAGTTCAAATCAAGTTTTGTTTTTCTTTCATTTTGGGTGAAGGAATCAAGTTTTGCATTGAGTGGGAAAGATTGGTAACATAGAGTAGTGCTTGAGGCCCCTCAAGTTTAACCTAATCACTTGAAGCGATCAATTTCCCAGCGTTGCTACTCAAACATCTCGTGCCTATCAACACCTGTCAACATGCAAAATCGCCTTCTACATCGTGGGAATGGTGCACCAGGCAAAGTCAAAACCCGGATAAGCTATGAAGCTTGTGTAAGTGATAGTAATAGAATGTATGTGATTAAAAGTCAATCGATCTTTGTTATAAACATTTCACAATACTTTGCGTAAGTAAAATAAATCTCACTCAAAAATCTCGATTGAGTCCACACAGACATTCAACCGACTTTTCTTTCACACAAATAATAAAATAATAGGGATGGTAGGCTAGCACAAATCACAATGATCTGCATTCCTAATGCACTCATAATCATAGAAGCAGGTAACATAAATATATAGAAATTGGATTTCAGACTTTCTCACGGCAAACCGATAACAGAAAAATGTAGATATTGTATTTCAGACTTTCTCACGGCAATTCGAATATAGTTCTGCCCCATACTTTCTCATGGTTGACAGAAAGAATTCTAGGCCCTGGCTTTCTCATAACAAACTTAGAATGAAGGTATTCACAGGGATTCAGATCTACTCGTGAAACAAGAAAGAAAGATAGATATCTAGGGTTACGAACACCTCATGAAACTAGAAAGAAAATATGCAACAACAACTGTTCTCTATTAACCCTCTTAGTTCGCAATCATTTCAAACATGCATACATATATTATTTCACAAAGTAGATCGATGACTGGATAAGAACACATTTGTAAATCCATACTAAACACACAAGGTATATAACAAGGGAATCTTTCATATGCCAAGTTATTTATCACAAAATATTAAAGTCAACTCATCTAGAGTCCAAGCTACAAACAACTGTAGCACGAAGGTCGAAGCACTCAATCACAATCAACTCCTATAAAACACATAAGTCTTATTATAGATACCTATAAATAAACAATATTACCTATAAATAAACAATACAACAGAATAATTCGGGTCACGTTGAACCGTCGTTCAAAGTCAAAGTTAAAGTGGGCCCCACTTGGGTCAACAACCTAAGATTCTCCAATTCGGAAGATCCGAACGTCAAACTTTCATTCCAAAAGTTCTCAAAGGTTCGAAAATCAATAAATAGCAAGCTGAATAAATTGCACGACAATACAATTATCGCAAAAGTCGAATAATCAAACCATCAAATCGAATTTCAACAAATGGACCTTGGATATGGTCTCAGGACATCGAGAACGTCTTGCTGTTCAATCCATGAAATATGATTTTCCCACGCGCCATTGCATGAGTTTTCTGGTGAATGGAAACTAAGCTTTTCGATCAACTCTAAATTTCACCAAATTTTACAAGCATGTAGAGCTCAATACAATGGACAACTTTTATAACTGCCACGAAGTCCAAAGTGGAAGTAAGACGACCAATTTCGTAGGTAAACAATGTGGGTGCCCAAGACTTCATGGTGTCGGTTTGCCGTCTATGCTGGTTTAACAACGTCGAGGTTGGTCAAGTTTTACTCCTTGGATGACGGGCTACAAGACCCAAGTGGTGGCATCAATCGCTACTTAGCTGATTTGTAGAAAGTCAAAAGGAGTCACTAAAATCCATTGGTTTTCATCGAATTTTGTGGCTTCAGATCGCCACGTACAGGTTAATCGAGGTATTTCTTAAGTGGGTTTTGTGGAGGGAAGTCTGAACTTCAAGGTGGTGGTGGTGGTGGGATGGTCTAATTCCTCTTGAGTTAGCCAGAATTCGCGTGAGAAGTTCGAAGGGAAAATGAGTTGGTGGAAGGGGTCACGTGTCAGGGGAATTGTTCTAAATTCTCTTTCCAAAAATGGAAAATTGCTATTTTTTGAGAATTCATGCTTAGGAAACTTACTATTTATACTAAGTCCAAATGATCAAAACGTCTCTCATTTTTTAGGCTCGTAACTTTTTTGTTTCAACTTCGACTCACGAACTGTATTCACATAAATGCTCGTGGGATAAAGCTCTATTATGAAAGTACTAGAGTTGGCCATTAAACCAATGGAAATTTTCGAAAAAGAAAGGTCAAATCACACCTTAAAGAGTCAAACTTGAAATTTTCAAATTCAATAAAAATAAAATAAAATCTTGAATTAGAAAATGCGTCACTAAACAGTGAATTCCGGGAACAGTATTTCACAAATAAAGGTGATTGTGTATGTGATGTGGTGGCAATGTGGTGGATGTATGGGTGGTGGAGATGTCCATGGAATTGTGGTGGTGCTGGCAGTGAGGTGGTGGCAATGACAATAGTGGTGGTGATGATGAAATTGAAGTTGGTGGTGGCAATGCAGGGGTGATGATGATGCCTATGAAAATGTGGTGATAATAGAGCTGTCGGTGGATAGTGATGGTAGTGAGGTGGTCGCAAAGGCAATGGGTGGTGGGGATGATGAAAGTGGGGGTGACGGTGGTGGTGATGTTGCAGTGGTGGTATTATCCATGGTAAGGTGGTGTTAGCAAAGGTAACGGTGACATTCGTGGTGGGGGTGATGGTGGCAGGAAATGGAGTGGTGGTGGTGATGGATATGGTAAGCTAGTAGTGGTGAAAATGGTACTAGGTGGATTACCCTACAATAAACTTAAAACCAACTGTACTGACTAGCCAAACGTACTAGTCAACTGAGTACAGAGTGAACTTCAGTTAACACTTAACAATGTGAACTTCAGTTAAGTTTTAGTCTTAGTACTTGAGTTAAGTTCACTTGATTAATTAAGTGTCAATACTAGCAAACCCTACAATGTTTAACTCCAACAAGGGTTATGAATAAAGCTTTGCAAAGTATTGAACACAAGGAAGTTTTTGGCCAGAAAAATCCACCTGTGGGTTAAAAACGGGGGACTCTCCACTGAGTGCAGTCCACTAGTGTAAACAAAGTTCATACAAAGACCACACAAGCTCAATTCCTAGATCTCTATCTGCGGAGCAACTTTACCTTTGTATAACCTTGTTTTACACGAGATGTACTCCTTCAGTTTTCACGAAGTGGCAGCTCTTCTTGAGCTCATCAACTTATGGCACGGACATCAACATGATCAATGATATGATGTTATGATATGTTTATGAATTCTGGATTCAAATGACCAATCAGATTCTCCAGTCAAACAGTTGAAGGAAGAATCTAAGTTGAATCCAAGCCCTTGTTCTGTGAAGGATGTGAAACTTAAATTTAGACCAAAGCTTAATGCAAAACCATTAAAACAATGCAACCCTAATATGCAGTGATTGGGTGTTTGTGCATGAGATGTTTATGCACTTTTTTTTTCTTCTGAAATGTAAAAATCCTAATCAATGAACAATTGAATCCTTGAGAGCCCTTTTAATGGGATAGATGAATGTTTCAGACAAGGGGATCAAGGAGACATATGTCACAAGCCAAAAAGACCTTTCTAAATCAAGGGTGAGAGATCTACACACGGGAAAAGGTGTCAGATGGCCCATGCGACTATTTTAATTTGCATGCCTAGACAGCTAGACAACAGATGAAATTTCTGACTAGACAACAACAATAAACAAAAGGAATATGGAAAAATAAGCTTGACATGCATATGCAAATGTATGATTCAAACCCTTTTTAGTGAAGATGGCATGTGCTTTGACAAGTTCAATCCCAATAGAAATTCCAAATCAGCATTGTACCCTAACTCTAAATTATGAGCATGTGTGGTAGCATTTACAAATTTTCAAAAGGGAAACCAAACAAAAACCTAGTACTTAACAATCTCCCCCTTTGGCTTTCCTTGATAAAATAACCTCAAACCTATTACTAATTCACACATCACCCACACTCAAGAGATCATGCAGTGACAAGAGAAAAGCAAGTAACAACTCTTGCAGCAACATACAATTCTCGGCAAGAGACAAGTGAGATTCATCATGGGTTATTATAACATAAACTCATTTAAAAAAAAAGACACCACACATTGCATGATCAACACAGGATATTCCAGTTACCACGTTTAAAGGAGTTTAAAATTTTTCTCCCCCATTTTGTCATGGTAAGACAAAGGAAGAAAGTAATAAGAAGCACAATACATAACAAGGAATAAGTACTGCATAACACGCAACAAAGAAGGGTCAATGCATCTTGGAGAACCAAAACAACCCACAATGGTGCAAAATTTTGGAACTAAAGTGATAATATATTTATATATATATATATATATAACAATTTTAAGCTAAAAAACCACAAGATTCAAGATAGAATCAAAAGAGTAGTAAGATTAATTACAACAGAAACCAAAAGAAATTGGAGTTTCAAATTTAACAATCATTGTTCAATAGTTAACAAAACATAACTCCCCCATAACACTTGCTCGCAATTAAACTAAAACCCCTACAAGAACTCCCCCATAAACTTAGAACTCCTCTGATTGTGATGAGCCATCTAAGCCAACAGGAGATCCAGCAGTAATGGCATCTTCAACAGGGGCATCTCCAAAGTGGGTGCCACTACCAAAACCTTCTTCATCTTTATCTTCATCAGAGGAATATGTGAACCTGATGTGCTTGCCCTTCAAGGTAAGAGTGGAAGAAGAATGTTGATGGACATTGATGGACACTCCCTTCCCTTTAGCAGCATAGATTGCTGCCATCTTGGCAGCAACAACCCTCGAATGACCAGACGAGGTAGCAGTGTGATAGGACAAGGAAGCTGGATCCAAGGGACATTAAGGGACAAGTTTTGGAAGACGCAGAGATGGGTCAGGGACAAAATACGAAGTATTCATAGAGGTTTGACTCTGAGACGGTGCGAAGACCGAGTGACTGATATGAGGAGAAGATGCTGATGGACTGACCAAAGTTTAAAATCAACTAATTGTTTCCTAAGAGAGTTGATCTTGAACTCAAGATGTGCTATTTTCCTTTCCTGGGAAACATTTGGTGGTGAGACTAGTCTAGGATCACCCTGAGCAATAGCACTCATGACATTGCTCAATCTCATCAAATTTTTGTCAAGATCTAGTGGTTCTAGGACAAATATCACCCAGACATTTTTGGACTCTAGCACGCTCACAAAGTTGAGTGATCAAACAAGGATTGACTGTAGAGCCTCTCTGGTGGGTTCCAGAGCATTTCGACTTAAAGAAATGGACTTAAAAATCAAAAACCCAAAAGGAACATCACAATTAGTCAATATTGCGAACAACACTTTGGTAGACTCTAGGGTAGGATTACCATTGTTGGAAGACCCTAAGACATTTCTACGCAGAAAATATGACCAACTCCTATAGAAGGGTTTGAGACGAGACTTGGACACTTAACCTTTAACCAACGGGATGGATGAGTCAACAAAAGCCTCACGATGATAGGCTTCCATGTCATACTGACAAGTAGCTAAATTATAGCTTGGTAAAACAGAGGTAAAGGAAGGATCAAGTTTTAGAATCGTGCAAATGACGGATGGGTCAAAGGGTACTAAAATACCACAGACATACACAGCCCCACCAAATTCACGAAAATTAGACGGAATATTAGAATAAAATTTTTGAACCATGGTTAGATTGAAATTAGGAGAATGAGAGTTTACCCTATAAAGCTTGGCCTTTTCGATGAGGTCATCAGATCAGATAGTATCAGTCATTGGGAGATCATCCCATATGATTCTTCGTTCAGGCACGACTTTGCGAGCAACCACCATTGTGAAAAAGTTATTGGCTTGAGTGGTAGAAAAGGCAGGAGCTTGATCCCCAAATGCAACACTACATGAGTTCCTTGCAGTTTGAGACCGAGTAGAACGACGAGAGGGTTGAGCATGGGAAGAACTTTGTTTCCAGCCATGGGTAATTAATCTTTCCAACGGAATGGTTCAAGATTTTGAAATGGAGGGAAGGTCAACCAAGGCAAATGGCACAAAATGAGGTAAGGTAAAAACCTAGATGGGTTGGAGAAGGTTAAACCTAGGACACTATGAAGTAGACTAAGCCGTACGATGAAAACCAACGGATGAGATACAATAGTTAAAATCAGACGGTGTAAAGACAAGAATACCCTTAATGAACCTCACCTTTTTTATTAGACAACGTGACTAGTCAGAATGTTGAAATTAACTACAACAAAACTAGTAAAGTGCAACAAGTTGTAACTATGAGAGAAGAAAACATAGAAACATAAGAAAGTAGGCTACAAATACAAACCTAGTACCATTTTAGCTACAGCCAACTGTGAATTTCAAGAGAAAATACCAAGAATAAACAGATTCAATAACCAAGCTTTCATGACAATTTTGATAATAAATATTTGACAAAGCAAATACATTTGAAAAGAAACATGCAATGCAATACTTCAAAAACAATTCTTTACGGACACAGAATGATAGCACAACAAGATTAACACTTGTTCATACCACAACCATGATGTGTCCAGGTAGGGGAAAGGGATTGGTGGTAGCCATTGAAAACTAAGTTTGACGCAACTAAGCAAAGATTTAATTCAAAAGCTAACTAAACTTTTAATAACCCATTGAGATTAAGACACAA
The DNA here is from genome assembly GCA_024362995.1 of Heteromeles arbutifolia. Classification (NCBI taxonomy): domain Eukaryota; kingdom Viridiplantae; phylum Streptophyta; class Magnoliopsida; order Rosales; family Rosaceae; genus Heteromeles; species Heteromeles arbutifolia. The sequence continues at coordinate 26,760,460 of JANCRC010000011.1, read as the reverse complement.
CCCTCACAACATAAATTGAGCCAATATCTAATCACAAAACTACTCACAATGAAGAACCAAGCCCAATAGAAACTTTTGAGAGGATTTGAGCACAATGAAGGACAAACTAGGTGGTGTTTTGCACTGAAAAAGACACTTAGCCCAATTTATAGAGAAGAATGGTCACTACACCTCAATCAAGACCGAAGTAAGCCTAACCCTCAAATCAACAAGTGCTTTTGTCAAATGAGACAAAGATTTTTCACAAGCTATTAGCCATAACAGGGAGAACCTTTGACATCATAGAGAAGGAATTAATCAAGGCCAATCAACAAAATGCCAACATGTGAGGCAATTAAGAAATGCACAAAGTGACACATAAACTTAACTAATGAGTTGATTGACAAGACAGACATAAGATCAAGAAAAAGAACATGCCGAAGAATAACAAAATGGAAGCAAGATTACTTAACCTATTTAGTCAAAGGCACATAAGTCAATAGACCATCGAAGATTTTTGCGTCTTCGATTTTCCAAAAGACTTATGAAATACACAACTTTCAATTCCTCACGTGGCACCAAATTTATAACAACATTCATCCAAACAACCAGTGCATAATCATGATCAAAAAGCACATCAGGAACCAAATCAAGGTCATCAACTTGAAGAACAAGCCACACTGCAAAGATGTAATCCATCAAGGCATATGAAGAATTTGCATTCATAAGTGAAAAAGAAGCATACCTTGGTGTTGTAATGCTTCCAGCAATCAATATGAGAGGCATCTCACCATGAATTAGCATTAAAGATTGAATGATTGAAATTTAATTCTCTGGATAATAGGCTTTGGCAAAGTCAGAGCAATACACCTTTGTGTGAGATATAATAGGCATCCCAAGATGCAAGGTTCACACAAGTAGAATTCAGAGACAAAAACTTGTAATTGTCCACATTGGACCATTTATTGAAAATGGTCAATGTTCAAACCTGAGCAATCATCACACTTAGAGGCAACAATTGAATATCAATTTTCATTTGATCTTGGAACCACCAACATGTTCTTCCCATGTTTATCAACAACTCTGCAACTTGTCTTGGAAAAACAAACTTCATTAGCAACTTCATCACAAAGTTGACCAATACTAAGAAGACTAGTTGACAACCCAGTCACATAGTAAACATCTTCAAGCATAGGAAGTCCAAGAATCTTGACCACTCATTTTCCAATAATCTCAGCCTTGTTTCCTTCACCAAACTCAATCAAACCACTTTTGAATGGTATAAGAGGTAGGAAAGCATCTTTGTCACAAGTCATATGGTGAGAGCAGCCATTATCAAGATGCTAGGTGTCTGATTTGCAGAATGATGTTGACCTTTGAGCAATCAAGCACCTATCAAAATCACGTTGAAAGCCACTTGAACTTGACTTGACATTTCTTGAGCTTGATGAAATAACAATATTGGACATTCTGCTGACCTCTATAGTTAGACGATCTACCTGTTCCTTTAGATCATTTTTCCTTTCTAAATGTAGTTTTCTACGGATAAGTCTAATGTGGCCAAGATCACCACAATGATGACATTTGGGAATAAATCTAGTCCCAAAAGGAGAGTTAACCAAATGGGATACAAAAAGAAGTTCCTCCAAAGCATGTGAGTTGACACCCATGGAACTTGAACTGCTTTCATCACAAGTAAGCACATATGTACGTTCAAACTGATTTCCAACACCTATAGATAGACAGTTTAATTTGTATGTAGCCTCATTCAATTTAGAAAACAGCTTCAAATTAGCTTCCTGATACAATTCATTGTTTTCCCACAACAAAGGAATTTGTTGTAGCAAACTTTCATGCGATATCATTAAACTCTGAACATGATCTTCAAGAAAGGCGATTAAGTCATCCCTTTCATCATCATCACCATAAAAAGAGCCTCTTTCATTCAACATGCAAAGTTTGACCTCTAACCGTATGATTTTGTCACTCAATTATGTTCTGACTAGTGGGAGAGACTCAACCTCTTCTTATAACATAGACACCTTTTTGGTAAGCTCAGTATTGTCTAGAGCTGCGACATATATCACATCAAACAGGGATTCATGCAAGCTTGACAACTCCTGAGATGATGACACATTAGTATCATCTAACGCTTCATTCTTTCCACTGGAAGATGTTCCATCAACAGATGCAACAAACCCAACAATCTCTTCGTCATCATCTGATGACTTGTCTGATGAAACAGAATCTTGTTCATCATTGTCACTCTAAGTAACCATCATAGCCTTTCCACATTTCTGACCAAGAAGTCTAGTGTTGGCACATTCAGCGGCACGGTGCCCACTTCCACCACATGCAAAGCAGGGACCATTAACTTTTGATAGATTTTTGTCTTTCTTTCCTGAGGAATCACTAGATTTTTCACCAGAGAAAAGTTTCCCATGATTGTTCAAAGACCCCTCAGACCACTTGACATCCCTTCCTTTGTTTTTTAAACCTCTTCTGAATTACTTGACAAATAAGGCAAGATCATCATATGAAAACTGTTCACATGTGTCACTTGTAACTTTGTTGTTCTCAACACTTTGAAGAGCGACATATTTTCCCTTCTTGGAGACACCTTCATCCATGTCAAACTCCATTTCATAGGTAATGAGTTTTCCAACTAACTTTCCGAGCTTGATCTCACTTAAATCATGGAATTCTTGGATGGCAACCTTCTTTGCTTGGAATCTTTTGGGTAAGGATCTCAAGATCTTTTGAACAATCATTGTTTCACTGATAGGTTTCCCCAATCCCAAAGCTTCATTTGTCAACATTTCAACTTTCTCATAGAAGGTTGAGAAGGTTTCAGACTTAAGCATTCTTAAATCCTTAAACTTTGAGAGGGTCATTTGGAGCTTTAAATCCCTCACTTATTTGTCACCTTCATGAAGAATTCTGAGTTTATCCCAAGCTTGCTTGGCAGTTGTGCAGTAATGGATATAAGCAAACCGAATTGGTGATATGGCAGATACAATGGCATTTCTTGTCTTCCTGTTTGCCATGGCAGATGTCACTTCACTAGAAGTCCATTCACTTTTAGGTTTGATCACCACTTCCCCATCAATAGCTCTAGATAGAGCCCTCCACTTAAGGGTAAGGTAATCAACAACAAGAAAGTCCTGTGCCTCAAGAAATATTTGAAACCTTTCACTCCAAGCCACATAGTTCACGCCATCAAAGTATGGAGGAGAGTTACACGATCCAGCAACACGATCACGATCCATGATGATAGTCCACCTAATACCAACAAAATCCCAGAGATTACTCTATGTATGTCTAGAGCAAGGCTCTAATACCAATTAAAATTGGTACCAAGTGCATTACTCTACAATAAAACTTAAAACCAATTGTACCGACTAGCCAAACGTACTAGTCAACTGAGTACATATTGTTAGACCCCCACGCATATAAGCCAAACAAACTTAAAAGGCTAACACTTAACAATGTGAGCTTCAGTTAAGTTTTAGTCTTAGTACTTGAGTTAAGTTCACTTGATTAACCAAGTGTCAATACTAGCAAACCCTACAATGTTGAACACAATGAAGTTTTTGGCCGGAAAAATCCACCTCTGGTGTGGAGCCAAAAATAATCGAGAAAAATATGGAGGCGACGTGTGGATTCTTGGGTTAAAAAGACAAAATTACCCTCGAGAGACACCGGAACTCCTACGCGCAAGCAACGGACAATCACGACTCAATCAAGGTCAAAAGTGATCAAAATAAGTATTTATTCAAAACCTATTTCATCCATCCTCATCAAATCCTCCCCACAAGGTGACCTTCAATTATTCATTCAAAATAGGATTAATTACCTACATTAATTAATTAATTAATTTTCTAATTAATTTCCTAATTGATTGCATGATATTATTTTGACATAATATCTTGCAATTACATCCAAAAACCACCACAAGTGGCCGGACCCTTTTTCTCCAAATAGGGGCCAGCCACACCTCTACAAATAGCTCCCATTTCTCCCAAAAACCTAAGTCCCATCCTCTTCCAAATTTCTCTAAACACTTTTCCCTTAAATTATAACTTTGGCATTGGAGGTTCTTCGGCCAAAGCCCCCTTCCCATCTATCGTGGGTGCTTGATGCTCTTGGCCTTGACCTAAGGTGTTAATGGTTTTGCAGGTGCATTTTCGTCTAAGAAGAAGGTGGAAATTTGCATCCTCAAATTGGTGCTTTCATGGAGAGTTTGAGTCACACACTCGTAGAAGACACTCGCATTCAAGATTTTTCGTTTTCTTGTTCATTTGTAGATTTTTCATACGTTCTTATTCTTGAAATTTTATTTATAAAAATTCTTAGATAAAACGTAAAAGAGAAGTACAATGACAAAAGATTCGGAAACCTCGACGAACGGAAATTCCAACATTCAAGAAATAGGACCATGGGGATCCACAAGACTCAACACAACAATGAGTGAAGCGGCACCACCCCCACAAGGCATCACGGCAGCCACCCTCGGCAAGGTCCACGGCACCACAATCACGGCCCATGCCATTCAAGCCCACACGGGGCCAAGCCCAAGGCGAGCCAACCTGAAACACTCAAGCCCAACGTGAACCCAACACACTGTCGAGCCGAGCCCTAGTCTTGCACCCCCGTGTGCCGTGTGCCAAGCAGCCCAAATTGGTCCAAGACTAGTTCAACCATCCCGGCTCTAAATTTATGGATTGACGATTGAACCAAGGGCATTTTCACCTCATTTCTTCGCGGATTTGACATTTCCCAACTCAAATCTCGAGCCCGGAGTCTACCACACTTCCATTGCTCAAGGAGATGCATTCCTTCCAAGCTCTTCCAACCCAAATAGAGAACAACACTTGTCTCGACAAGTTATAGAGTTGATGAGCGCCCTCGTACAGCACACGACCTTGGTGAATCAGCTCTTGTAGTGCACCGAGATGCAACATGCCCCAGACGAGGTGTCCCAAAGTAGGACAAGGGCAAACGAAGAACCACTCCAGCACAATCCCGGTAAGTAGCCACTGAACCAGCCACGAACCGAGCGTTTGGGTAGTGTACACTCCCGACTGGGCCCCCGAGATAGCGTATACTCCCGTCTTAGCGCGCGAAGGTGATGTGATATATTCTAACACACAAATTAAAACCCTATAATTGTAGTATATGAAAGTAGGGATCGTTCTAGGCCGAGGATTAAAAGGGATGCTAATCTACCCAAATTAGACTCTAAAACACTAACTAGACTCAAAAAACAGAAAACTAGACTTAAACAACTCAAAACAAGCTGATTTGACTCAAAACACACAAACTAAGTGATTATGACTCAAAACTATACCTAAAGGGTGATTTGGACGAAAATTAAATTAAAAAGACTCAAAAAACTTAAGGGGGATTGGTTTTGACGAATTTAAAAACTTAACGAACTGATTTGTAAAAACAACTTAAAAAAACACAAAATTGGGTTTTTTGAATGGGTGAATGGCTAGCTAGAGGGTCCTTCTCCAAACATGACACATATGCAACACAAATCGATTTCCAGTTACTCTTTCAATAAACCATGATCCTCAACACCCCATATTAACTGTGAACAGCACCAATTAACCCTCCGATGTTCCTAAATTCATTGAATTGGACGGACAACGCATCGGCAACCAAATTATTCTTCGATAGTTCCCTACATGAACAGCATAATAGAAATACAATCAAAGATCATTAAGCTTTGTGAAAATCACAAGCATTGACGAGGCATTTGTAACTATGAACAGCATGATACTCCTGCCAAGAATTTACTTAACGCGTCGTGACTAGCAACCTCCATTACTTGTAAATATAAGTTTATAACTATTAGGTGAAACTCCCTTATATTTTAGCATCAAATTCATGCATGCAAACTAAGTGTGCACCCTCAATCAACATACAAGAATAAGTTTTCAATCAAACAGTTAAGCAAATTGCATTCACGATTTATGAAACAATAACTAGATGTAATCAATTCATATCACATATATGATCATGGCTTTGAATTCTCCCCTAGCTAAAACGAGTTTAGTTCCTCATGTTCGCAATTAAACAAAGACAACTAAATTTAAACATTAAAAACAAAGATAGAATACACCTGGAAACGCTCCAACAATCCAATGGTCTTGAATGGCAAGCACGGCTCCAAGTTCTTCTCCTTTCTTCCTTGCAAAGCTGCGGCACAACGGGGATTTTCTGAGTTTAAAGCTCTTGTGTGTGGTACAACCTCCTTGAAAATTCGCCAGAATTGTGTATATATAGGGTAGGGTTTGGCAGAACCAAGGAAAGGAAGGATTAGGTTGTTTGGATGGATTAAGACTCCTAGAATAAGATGGGAAGTATTTAGAATAGGATAAGGACTCCTTTTGCAGCTGGAAATAAGTTTAGATAATGTTGGATAAATAGGATAATGTTTGAATAATGTTGGTTAGGATAAGATAAGGCAGTTTGGATAAGATAAGGTAGTTTGGGTAATGTTCCCTTCTTTTTAGCTGATTCCTTATCTTTAATGTCTTGAATTAATTTCTTCAACTCTTTAGCACATTCCTAGCCTCTCTTGAACTTCAAAAACGTCCATCCATCTTGCTCCATGCATATACTATCCATTCCAAGTCCAAAACTGCTCCAAATTGCACTTTCTTGCCAACTTTGTCATTTAGACCTACAAACACACGAAAATAGCTTAAAACACTCTTATAAGCAATAACTAACTAAATAAATGCAAGAAAACATGCTAACTAGGTCGCATAAATATGCTCCTACCAAATTCCCCCACACTTATCTTTTGCTAGTCCTCGAGCAAAACAAAGAAAATGAAATACAACCTAAACCTTCCAACGTTCGCCTCAGGGATTTCCAATGAAACATGACACATTAAAAATCCCTACTTTCATAGATTTTAGTCATCCCTACCCTCTAACTCATACTTAATCGCAGTAGCCATTCACTAGCGCTCATTTACTCAAATAAAACAACATTTTGAATGTAGTAACATGCCTTAGAGAATCCACTCAATTCCTCACCGAATATACTCTCTATTTCCACACAAATTTTGTAACTACACTCCCTACACTAGGTATATGTGAGAAGATTGATGTAAACATGTAGACTAAACACTCACATATGTTATAACAAGAAGGCACTTTCTGGAATTATTAATGCACATATGAATATAATCTCCTGAACGGAATGCTACTACTTAGAAACGAGAACCAGGGATTCCATATGCTCATACCAATTCCACACTCCACATATTGAAACACATAACAATCAACATTGTAACGGGCCTAAGGCATTGGCTAACAAAGAAAGGTAAAAGATAAACAAAGGTTCTTAAAGAAATAGTAAGAAAAGCAATGAAATCAACACTTAGAATTTCACTTTTGAATGCAGCAACCAACTTTGAACACAAAGGGGAGATTCACACAAGTTTTAGGGCCATATTCAAACTTTTATACCCTTTCTTCAACAACCAACACTTGTGAGATTATTCTCACTTTTTTTCAAACTTTTTTTTCTTTCACGTCTTTTTCTTTTCTTCTTCTTTTTCCACGTTTTTTTTTTCTTTTTTTCTTTGGCACACAAACGTACTACCATACAAATTCTAACGAAAAACCTTCCCCCACACTTGTTTTTCTGCAATATGTTGATCAAAAGGAATTCTCTCTAAGTCATGCTTCACTATCCTTTAAGAATAAGGGTACGAATAATCCGATTCTAGGCTAGGTAAGGATAATGTGGGCTAACAAAGAAAATAGGCTAACTAAGGTTCAACAGGTTAAACCTACAATACATATGGAAAAGGATAAGGCTTTTTTGGCTCTGGTTTTAACTAACAACTTCATCTTGCTATTTGTTAGGCAATTAATTTTACGCTTTGAATGAAACGGGCATGAGTTCTAGTATTTGGAACTAAAATGATGAAAATGCATTCTAAGTAGCAACCAAGCAAAGAAGTAATGAGATCATGCAACGACTTTAGAAAACAAGAATATGAAGATTAATAACTCTCCAAATAACGTAAAGGCTCAAGTCTCTCAAGGTTGTAGCGTTACTTTGAGTTTCTTCCTTCAAGCATGTTACAAAAACTGATTTTTTTTTCCTTTGGTGATTACATGTGAATTCGTAAACGACAACTACAACTAAGCATAAACCAAAGAGCATATCAAACTTTCATCCATGTTTGTAACTTTCTTTAACAGTCATGCAATTAAAAACCAAATCCTCATCATTGTGTTGGAAGGTACCCTAAGACACAACACACAACAAAAACGACTCTTAAAACAACTCTTTTTGGTAATTTTCAAAACTTTTTCAAATTTCATTTTCAAATTTTCGTATTTTTCTTTCAAGACACATAAAAACACTTAAAAACAGTGAGAAACAGCTCTAGAAGTGACAGGTGACAAAATCTAATGAATTTTTCATGAAAACACTTTGTTTACACCCCCCCTTAAACCAAACATTGTCCTCAATGTTTCAAACATAGACTCACACACAAGCAAGCAAACAACACATCTAACAAACATGACAAGTATGGCAAAGTAAAAGCAATAAAGAGTAGGGATAAGAAACGTAAATCTGGTTGTGGAGTCGGAGATTCCTAGGTCTTCTTTATTCGAACACATGGGTTGCCTCCTAAGAAGCGCTTGCTTTAACGTCTTCCAGCCGGACAATACCTCCATTTAAGCTTGGATAGGGCCCACGACATGGAGTGGTATTTCCTCCACGACATGCTCCTCGAAATTCCCATGAATTGGCTCTATGAATGGAAGGGGATAGTGATCCTTCCTAATTTTGGTGTTATGTTTCCAAAAATCAACGTAAATTGGCCCACCACCTTGGATTCGATTGGGAACCTACACCAAAGAAAGTAACAACCTATTAATTGAAATGGGAATTGGAATTGGAAATATGGCTTACCAATGTTCTGCGATGAAGGCTCAAAAGGAGCAACACTATCAACAAATTCACTATAGGTGCTCTCGGCCAGATTGGGTCTTTTGATGGCAGGGGCGTGTCCCTTATGCTTTACTCCAATTCCCTCACCTTTGGTGGTTTGAAATACATCATTCTTAATTGGTGCTGAACGTTCCTACCCTATATTTTGAATTACATCAATGGAAAAACAAGAACGAACATCAGTAGGATTCTCAATAGATTCAGAAACTTTAAAGTTAATCATATCGCCACCAAACTCCATAGTTAATGCTCCCTTTGCCACGTCAATCTTGATGTAGGCTGTTTTCATGAAAGGTCGTCCAAGCAAGAGTGGCGATAGTGGAGAGTGGGATGAGTCCTCCATGTCAAGCACATAAAAATCTGCAGGAAAAATTAAGTGGCCTACCTGCACCAAAACATCTTCCAAAACTTCTTTCGGATATGCATTAGATCGATCGGCTAATTGAATAATAACACCATCATTTTTAAGCTCTCCTAGATCCATAGATACATAAACAGAATATGGCATGACATTAATGGAAGCACCTAAATCTAGCATAGCATGTTCAAACCTTGTATTACCAATTACACAAGGGATAGTGAAACTACCTGGATCTTTGCATTTAGGTGGCAGCTTTCTTTGCAACATTGCAGAGACATTTTCACTTACTTGTACCACCTCTTTCTCCCAAATCTGTTTCCTTGTTGTGCAAAGCTTCTTCAAAAGCTTAGCATACTTCAGAATTTGCTTTATTGCATCAAAGAGCGGGATATTGACTTGCACCTTCCTAAAGGTCTCTAGAACATCCTTTTCATTCTCTTCATTCCTTGCTTGCAAGAACCTACGAGGGAAAGGCACATTTGGTGGAATAACGTTAGAAGGAACCCAATTTCGACCTACCTTAGTTAAAGTGGATGGCATAGGGTGCTTAGGGGGCTTAGGAAGCTGCGACAAGGGTTGTTCTTCCCTTGCCGTGGTTTTGTCCACTTCCTCCTCCTCGGGCAGCAACTTCTCGTCCTCCTTTTGGCTTGATTTGGATGGTTGTGGGTCGGCTCCAACTTCCTTGCCACTCCTTAACGTGATTGCATTAACGCTTTCAAAACCTCCTTTTGGATTTACAATGGTTGAACTAGGGAGTTTGCCTTGTTCTCTAAACTGCCCAATGAACTCCGTTATCTGCCCAATTTGCTTTTCCAAATTGTCCACCCTTTTGTCTTGATTTTGTAATCCCTGTGACAATGTAGTTAGTAATTTGAACATGTTATCATCATCCATTAACGTACCTGACTTTGTTTGGGCAGATTGTGGTTGAGGTTGAGTTGGTGTTATTGGCCTTAGATAAAAGCCCGAGGGTTGCTGTCTAAATCCACCTTGTTGTTGAGGTTGTTAAGGCTCCCTCCACTTGAAGTTTGGGTGATCTCTCCAGCCCGGATTGTAAGTGTTGGAATATGGATCATTCCTTGGCTGATTTTGGCCTTGAAAACTAATGACGTTGGCACTTTCCCATCTGCCATCCTTTACTAATTGAGGGCATTGATCATTGAGATGTCCTTGCATAGAGCACACACCACAAACAGCCACACCTTGCACTTTCATCCCTTCGGCCATCTGTGACACAATAACAGTGAGATTAGCTAATTGAGATTGAATTTCGGACATGGAACTTACCTCATTGACTTGTTGCCGTGGGGTATCTCTTTGTCCAACTCCCTCGTATTGTTGTGCATTCAAGGCTCGATTTGAAATTAAGATCTTGGCAGCAACTAGGGTTTTGTCAACCAAAGCACCTCCCGCTGAAGCATCAAGCATTTGTCTCTCAATTGGAAGCAATCCTTTGTAGAAATATTGAATTAGAAGTTCTTCCTTCATTTGATGTTGAGGGCACGATGCAACTAAAGCCTTGAAATGTTCATAGTATGCTGGAAAAGATTCTCCTTGGCTTTGTTCAATGCCACTAATTCTCTTCCTTAAAAGAATAACTCTCAAAGTTGGGAAGAATTTCTCTAAAAATGCTTTTTTCATGCTTTCCCAAGAAGTGACCATTCTAGGTGCCAATTCGAATAACCAATCCTTAGCCTTTTCAAATAGAGAGAATGGAAAGGCTTTCATCTTCAAAATATTTCCATCTACCTTGATTGGTGTCATGCTCGAGCACACCACTTCAAATTCCTTCAAATGCTTGTTTGGATCTTCCATAGACAGCCCATGGTATTTGGGAATGTGGTGCAGCAAACTAGACTTTAATTCGAGCTCATCGGTCTTGCCTTAAGCCACCCTAGGATATTGAATGCATACGGGCACACGGCATTGTCCAATCCCGAGGTTGAAAGTTCTTTGATTGTACGATTATCCACAGCCATAGCTTGTTCTTCCTCTTCTTCTTCTTCAATTTCGGATTCAGAACTAGAACTAGGATGATTGGGTTCTGGCCGCTTCCTCTTTCTTCTCAAACTTCATTCAAAATCGTTGTCAAACTCCAAGATATGTGTGTGAACAGGTTGAGAACTTCGAGTCATAAACTAGTACCTAAAACAAAGCAAAACAAAATCAGAACACAAGAAAACAAAAACAAAGTAAAACATACGGCAATACCAAGGGAAGATTAGCAATTCTGCTAATCCCCGGCAACGGCGCCAAAATTTGATGTGATATATTCTAACACACAAATTAAAACCCTATAATTGTAGTATATGAAAGTAGGGATCGTTCTAGGCCGAGGATTAAAAGGGATGCTAATCTACCCAACTTAGACTCTAAAACACTAACTAGACTTAAAAAACAGAAAACTAGACTTAAACAACTCAAAACAAGCTGATTTGACTCAAAACACACAAACTACGTGATTATGACTCAAAACTAGACCTAAAGGGTGATTTGGACAAAAATTAAACTAAAAAAACTCAAAGAACTTAAGGGGAATTGGTTTTGACTAATTTAAAAACTTAACGAGCAAATTTGTAAAACCAACTTAAAAAGACACGAAATTGGGTGATTTGAATGGGTGAATAGCTAGCTAGAGGGTCATTCTCCACACATGACACATATGCAACACAAATCGATTTCCAGTTACTTTTTCAATAAACCATGATCCTCAACACCCCAGATTAACCGTGAACAGCACTAATTAACCCTCAGATTTTCCTAAATTCACTGAATTGGACGGACAACGCATCGACAACCAAATTATTCTTTGATAGTTCCCTACATGAATAGCATAATAGAAATACAATCAAAGATCATTAAGCTTTGTGAAAATCATAAGCATTAACAAGGCTTTCGTAACTATGAATAGCATGATACTCCTGCCAGGAATTTACTTAACGCGATCGTGACTAGCAACCTCCACTACTTGTAAATATAAGTTTATAACTATTAGGTGAAACTCCCTTATATTTTAGCATCAAATTCATGCATGCAAACTAAGTGTGCACCCTCAATCAACATACAAGAATAAGTTTTCAATCAAACAGTTAAGCAAATTGCATTCACGATTTATGAAACAATAACTGGATGTAATCAATTCATATCACATATATGATCATGGCTTTGAATTCTCCCCTAGCTAAAACGAGTTTAGCTCCTCATGTTCGCAATTAAACAAAGACAATTAAATTTAAACATTAAAAACAAAGATAGAATACACCTAGAAACGCTCCATCAATCCAATGGTCTTGAATGGCAAGCACGGCTCCAAGTTCTTCTCCTTCCTTCCTTGCAAAGCTGCGGCACAATTGGGATTTTCTGAGTTTAAAGCTCTTGTGTGTGGTACAACCTCCTTGAAAATTCGCCAGAATTGTGTATATATAGGGTAGGGTTTGGCAGAAACCAAGGAGGGGAAGGATTAGGTTGTTTGGATGGATTAGGACTCCTAGAATAAGATGGGAAGTATTTAGAATAGGATAAAGACTCCTTTTGCAGCTGGAAATAAGTTTAGGTAATGTTGGATAAATAGGATAATGTTTGAATAATGTTGGTTAGGATAAGATAAGGTAGTTTGGATAATGTTCCCTTCTTTGTAGCTGATTCCTTATCTTCAATGTCTTGAATTAATTTCTTCAACTCTTTAGCACATTCCTAGCCTCTCTTGAACTTCAAAAACGTCCATCCATCTTGCTCCATGCATATGATATCCATTCCAAGTCCAAAACGCTCCAAATTGCACTTTCTTGCCAACTTTGTCATTTGGACCTACAAACACACGAAAATAGCTTAAAACACTCTTATAAGCAATAACTAACTAAATAAATGCAAGAAAACATGCTAACTATGTCGCATAAATATGCTCCTATCAGAAGGAGCATGCATTCTCGACTAAGCCCACGGATGAGCATACATTCATGGTTGGGGCCACACTCCGATAGTCAACATTAGCAACCTTTTAGGCGAAGTATTCATTCGCGGCTAAGCCTACAAGGAGCATCTTCCACCTTACATCGGAGTGGGCATCACGAAGGACGGAAAGAAGCAGTCACTCAGTCCGGCTCAAGTTCAACCCACAGCCTACAAAGAATTCCCTCGCCTGCTAAGAACAAACCACATGCACCTCCACCGCGGCATAGACGAGCCGAGCACGTAGAAGAGCAACCTAGACCAACAGGTCAAGATCAGGGGCAGTCGAAAGCTCCGCTACCCCAACAAAGCTAGATTCAAGAAGAGGTAAAGAGGCTCTTAAACGAGCGATTACGTTATTTCTAACTCAACGAAGTAGCCGACGAAGCGCTACAACGGGACATGACCAATATGAGCAGGTCACCCTTCACGGACGAGATCGAGCAGGCAGAGCCTCCACACAAGTTCAGCATGCCATATTTCACATCTTTCAAAGGAGATGGAGATCCAGAAAGACTACCAAAGCATAATGGTCTTTTATCGAAACAACAATGCTTTTATGTGCAAGATATTCACCACCACTTTACAAGACAAGGTGCAAGATTGGTTCCACACCCTACCACCATAATCCATTTGGAGTTTTGATGATCTTTCCTTTGTTTTCACCAAAGAATACTCATTCTACCGCTCGATCAAGAAAAAGTCTGATCACTTGTTCAACGTGAAAAAGAACCCAAAGGAGTCGCTCCGTGACTATATGAAGAGGTTCAAAGCAGAAAAGGCGAAGATAGTATGATACGACGACTTAATAGCAAACACAACCTTCCCTAAAGGACTCCTAGTAGACCACCCACTATTTGGAGAATTGATCATTAAAGAAGATCTAACCCTGGCAGACTCTTTTGCTCTGGTAGAGAAGCACGCACTTTGGGACGAGGCTCGACAAGCAGACAAGGAAGCAGTACAACAATAGTAGGCAGAAGGCTAAGCGTAGAGACCAACATATGACCAAAGAAGGCCTGACAATCAAGAACTATTCTAAGTTCTCAATCCCAATCCACCAAATACTTTGCGACATCAAGAACAAGCCATGGTTCAAGCTGCCAAAATAATCAAAATGAGATACTTCCAGTTAGACCACACCAAGTACTGCGCATTCCACCAAGGTCCCAGTCAAACAACCGACGATTGCTACACTTGGAAGAACTACCTAAAGAAGCTCGTGAAAGAAGGCAAAGACTACAGAAACTTGGACAAGCCGGCTGCGCAGCCTAAAAGGAACACAGATGCCGACGAAGAACCGCCCAACAAGATGATTTGGATCAATGGTATTTTCACCGAATTTGAGCACTTGGGGGCCACCAACAACTCCAAGAAAAGGTAGATCCAATAGCCTCTACTAGTCTCATAGGTCCAGGCAGTCAACACCCAACCTTCACCCATCGTTAGCTTCACCGAGCAGGATACAAAAGGCGTCGACTTCCAACAAGATGAGGCACTAGTGGTATCTATCCAACTAGCCCATGTTATAGTCAACAAAATAATGGTTGACAACGGAAGTGCAGTTAACAAACTTCAGCTCTCAATAATTCAGAAGATGGGCCTGGAAAGCATAATCATACGCTGAGCGGAGGTACTCACCGGATTTAATGGGCACACCTCGACTGCCATCGGTAATATTACACTTAATGTGAGCACACCGCCAGTTGTCTCAAAATAGACGTTCACGATCGTAAGCGACCCGTCTCCCTACAATGGGATTCTTGGGAGACCTTGGCTGATCAAGCTGTACGATGTAACCTCCGTCAAGTATCAAAAAATCTGACTTCGCATCTTGGGATGAAGAGTCGGAGAAATCAAGTCTGACCAGGCCACATCTCGACGATGCACTGTGCAAGTACTGAAGGAATCAAGAAAGAAGACCTTTACCCCCGTAGAGGTTATCGAGGTCCAAAGGGACGAGGAAGCTACCAAATAGCAAATACAGCAGTTGGATCAAGAAGATGGTGTCGAAGTCAACACGCCAGCATACGAAATGGGATGGAAACCCGAAGAAGACGTCAAGCACATCATTCTTGATGCCTAGCAGCCAGAGAAGACTGTAGTATCGGCTCACGTCTAAGCCCAAAGGAAAAGGAAGAACTCACAACTTTCCTTAGGGAAATTCGTGACATCGTCGCATGGTCAACTTCCAACATGCCTGACATCGACCCCAAGATATGATGCCACATGCTGCATGTTGACCCCGCTGCTAAACCGGTGATCCAAAAAAGAAGGCATTTTGCACCCGAACAAGTGACGATCATCGAAGTGAAAATTGACAAGCTACTGGAGGCCGGATTCATAGAAGAGGTAACACATTTAGCATGGCTTGTCAACATCGTACTGGTAAAGAAGAAATGGAAAGGCGAATGGAGGGTTTGCGTAGACTACACCGACCTCAACAAAGCATGCCCAAACGATCCTTATCCACTTTCCCAAATCGATCTATTAGTAGATTTAACTTTTGGGAACCAGCTGCTCAATTTCTTAGAGGCATACTCCGGCCACAACCAAATAGCCATGCTTGAGTCCGACAAGGAGAAAAATGCGTTTGTGCTCAAGCGAGGCACCTACTGCTACAAGGTCATGCCTTTTGGCCTCAAGAACGCGAGAGCCACCTACCAAAGGTTAGTAAACATGATGTTCAAAAAGCAAACTGGAGTAACCATGAAGGTCTATGTTGAAGACATCATGGTGAAGGGCATGCAACGATTAGACCACATCAACAACTTGGCAAAAACTTTTAACATCCTTAAAAAGTACAAGATGAAGCTTAATCCAGCCAAATGCACATTTGGAGTATCTTCAGGCAAATTCTTAAGGTACCTAGTAACCTAATGAGGAATTGAAGCACATCCTAAGACAATCTGAGCAATCCTAGAGATGAAATCTCCAATTACCTTGAAGGACATCCAAAGCTTGACCAGACAAGCGGCCGCTCTCAACTGTTTTCTCTTGCGGTCTATCGATAGATGCAAGCCCTTTTTCAAGGCCATCAAGAGGGCACAACGAGACAAATGGGATGATAAGTGCAAAAGAGCTTTCCAAGACCAGAAGAAGTATCTCACATCACATCCCTTACTATCCAAGCTGAAAGCAGCAGAGGACTTATACATCTACTTGGCAGTCTCAGAAGTAGCAGTGAGCTCTACCCTCATACGAGAAGAGTTGGGGGCCCAACTGTCAGTATTCTACACTTCTAAAGCTCTTCTCGATGCGAAAACTTGATATCCAAAGATCGAGAAATTAATTTTGGCGCTAGTTGTTGCGGCTTGGAAGCTCAGACCATACTTTCAAGCCCATACAGTCATCGTCATAACTCAATATCCTCTGCGATCAATCCTACATGGTCCAAACACTTCTCAACAAGTGATCAAATGGGTGTTGGAACTTGGCCAATACGGTTTAGTTTTCCAACCCCGCACGAAGATAAAGGCCCAAGCCTTGGTGAACTTCATAGCAGAGTTCACGCCTAGCCTAGGCAACACAACAGAGCTGTCCAACGACACCCCGAAGGTAACCGAGCATACCTTAGCCACTCCTGCTTCACCCGATGGAAACTTCTAGCACTTGTATGTCGACGGTGCATCCAACTACAAAGGCTCGGGAGCAGGTATGGTCCTTGTCACCCAGGACGGTTCGGTGCTCGAGCAGGCGATCACTCTAGCCTTCAAAGCATCCAACAACGAAGCAGAGTATGAAGCCCTACTGGCAGACCTCCAAATGGCAAAAGACTTGGCAGTGAAAAAACTCATAATTCATTCCGATTCCCAGCTAATCACCAACCAGACTACTGAGGAGTACACGGTAAAACATCCAAGGATGGCATAATACCTAGAGAAGGCACGCAAGCAACTTAAGGCATTTCAGACTTACACTCTCACTCAAGTTCCGCGGGCAGACAACGCCCACGCAAACGTGCTAGCTGGCCTAGGCTCTACCCTTGACCACTAACTTTAACGCTATATCCCAGTGGAGTATCTAGAAAAGCCAAGCATAGAGGTGGAGCCGGCAACCAAAGTGTCACAGGTTAGTACAACTCCCAACTGGCAAAGTTCTATTATAGACTACTTGGTCAATGGCACACTCTTCATGGAAAAATTGGAGTCTAGAAAACTCTAAATAAAGATGGCTCGCTACTACATGTGAAATGGCATTCTCGTCTGAAGATCCTACACCAGACCTAAAGGTTCTAAACTCAATCCACGAATGCGTTTGTGGAAATCACTCTGGAGGCCGATCCTTAGCGCAGAAGACTCTTAACGCAGGCTACTATTAGCCCACCAACACTGTCTACCAGTGAGCTACACCCGTAGATGAGTCCTTAGCTGTTCATGCAGTAGGTAATCGACTTGGTAAGGACAATGCCACCCGTTACTGGGGACAGAGGCATGATGATTGTGGCAACTGATTACTTCACCAAATGGGTAGAAGCATAGCCCATGACGACCACGACTCAAGCGGACATCGAGCACTTCATATGGAAGAACATCATTTGCTGATTTGGCATCCCTCAATCCATCGTCACCGACAACAGCCCGTAATTCAAGGGCAAAGATTTGGCGAAGTTCTTCCAAAAGTATGATATCAAGTAGCACATGTCCACACCGAGATATCCTTAAGGCAATGGGCAAGTCGAAGCATCTAACAAGACGATTCTCAACTGCCTCAAGAAGTCCCTCTTCGATAAGAAGGGAAAATGGCCAAACAAACTCCATAGATGTCTGTGGGCATATCGTACCACCAAACGACAAGCCACCTGCGAGACTCTTTTCTCTTTGGCATTTGGTTCAGAAGCAATCATTCATCCCAATGTCATTGTGCCAAGTATCAACACTCTACTGCCAAGCATTGAGCAGAACAGTAAGGAGATGGCCACAAGCTTAGATCTAGCAGAGGAGAAGCGAGAACAGACCATCACCCGCATCACAGCCTACCAGCAGCAGCTCCTCTCCAGCTACAACAAAAAGGCCAAGATCTAGCAGTTACAACTTGGAGATCTAGTCCTAAGAAAAACCTTTATCACTGCCCGCAGAGAAGGCTCCAAAAAGATGGATCCCATATGGGAAGGTCGGTACAAGATCAGCAAAGTAGGTGGTAAGGGTAATTACACCCTCGCCACCATGAACGACAAAGAGATCGAAAAGCAGTTAAACGCCTACAATCTGAGGAAGTACCATATGTGACCTCCTACTACATCAAAGCCCAAAGAACTCAAGCAGCTCAACGAGCACCACCTCGCAAGCCGAGGATTATCCAGTTGTTATGCAATCTCTACTTTATAGCTAAGTTTTTGTTCGTTTCACTCGGTTTTCAATGAGAAATTCAGAAGTAATTGACAATTTGGCTCAACTACATGTCTACAGCAACTTATCACTCATGCACTTCAGAAGAAGACCGCGCCCTTCTTAGGGAATTATCGTAGGAATTGCACCCTCCCGAGGGACCAACCATGCTCTTCAGTGCGAGAGGATAAACCAATTCCCCGACACCCATATGGGTCTGCTCTCCAAAGCGGGAGGATAAACAAAACACTCTAAATATCCACACATGGATTAGCCGGGCTACCCTAGTATAACTAGATGCATAATGGTTTGCGCTAGGATTCCTAAAAGTAGCCACAATGGTCTTTTTCAAGGCTTAGCTAACTGAAGGATTTTAGGTCTTTTGGCCTAATCCGCAGGGAACCAAGCCCTAGAGACGGAAGAGGCACATTACGTAGTTTGCCCTATAGACGGCTTCCCTGGAACCCTAAAGCTGCTACCGAGTGCACTAAGGTAGCCTACTGTTTCTGGAAGAATGCCTATGGCTTGCCCTTCGAGCAGTAAACCGCGCTAAACTTATACAACCACACGCTTTTGTGAGAGGTTAAACAAGTTAGCGTGCATATACGAAGCTTCATCCACTGCCAACATGCTACACAGTCGATGGGCTTCATTTCTAACAAAGCGCAGAACGACCTACACCAAGTCCTAAAGTGTTGTGATAATTGCTACACAAGCTACGGAATTGGAGAAAGCCAAAGTTAACAGCGTAGTGGTCACGCGGACTAGTCTGCTTCTGTTTGTAAAGCGTTTGGTTGCCGACCCTATGGCTAACAACTTTGCAAAGTTCTACGCCAACATCTACGGCTGCATAGGCTACGCAGGCCTATTTGCTTATAGAAAAGTAGCACGCCTGCCACTGGCCTATAAAGTCTAAAAGTTAGGCATGAACAAAAGAAGTGAAGATGGAGAAAAACGAAGGAAGCAAGTTTATTAAATTTTCTAGCAACATTGATAAACAACTAGTAAAAGCCGAATGAGTTCAAGCAAAGCAAAAGGCAACAAGGAAAGCAAAGGAAATCCTAAAGACTACTTAAAAGACTACTCTTTAGCAGCTTAAACATCATATGACTACTCGATCACCACACCTTCAGTAGCCGCGGCATCCTCAGTAGCAACACCATCCGGCTCTTCACCCCCCGTTGCTCCAACTGGGCACCAACCTCTCCGACTACTTCACCAATGGAAGCCTCGAAAGTAAAGGCAAGCAAGTCTTCCAGAGAAAGGGAAAAGGTCTTGAAGTCTTTACCAACAAACTCAAAGTCAGATGGTCGCCCAAAGAGATGGTCTAAATAACCCAGCTTGTAGAAATCGGCTTAACTCTGAGTAAGCTAAGCATCAAACCCAGCCTTATCACCCTTCAACTACTCATTCTCCTCAAGCAGACCAGCACACCCGCTGCAGCTCCTCCATTTCCTTCTTCAGACTGTTCTTGATCTTCAAAGCACCTTGGAGTTCCAACACTTGAGGTTCAAGCATGTCAACGACCTTCTTGAAGTGGATCACTTGGTTGTAAACAGCGATCAGTTCTTCATCCTTTGCTTAAGTAGCAGAGCGGAACTCAGAGATGGCATGCTCAAGATCTTGAATCTGAGGTAAGTAACACCCGATCTCCTTTTCTGGACTTTCATACTTTACTTGGATCGCATCAAGCCTAGTCGTTAAATCCATGATCTCTTGGCGAGCGGTCTCATTCTGTCGAGAAGTAGGGGCAAAGATATAAAACCCTTTAAAGAAACAAGCTTAAATTCCAACCTCTTCACTTTCTCGGCCGAGGAGTAAGCTTCGGCTGCCACAGTTCTTGCCACCTCCTTGGCAGCCTTGGTATCCTTTTGATTAAGGAACATAGACTCGGTTGCTAGAATCACCATTTTCTGCATCACAGCCAGCTGAGCAGTCCTCCAATACTTGATCATATGTGTCGCAAAGAAACTTGGGCCAACGGCCCTTTTAACGCCATCAACAAACTTGGCGCACACATCTATGTCATCGAGCAGATCTGGTCTCAAGAGCGCACAAATCTCAGCAGCTTCCCCAAGAACAGACTTGGTGGATTTCTCACAACTGCTCGCATAAGCAGTCTCTTTCTTCTCAGCAGGTGAATCAATCCCGACAGCAAAGAGACAGGGTTTTGGCACCACTTTGGTAGCAGAATCCACCTTATCATTCTTCATGGTAACAAGTCTTTCTGATGGTGAACCAGACTTAGCCCCCGATAGACATTTGGGCATAAATTTCAGTATTAGGGGCATGGCAAAACTTCTATGTTGAGCAATCCTGTCAGCAATTGAACTAGTCACCTTCAGAATGGCAAGCGTCACTGGCACAGATCTAGTAGTCTCCTCTTTCTCGCCCTTGGAAGAAGTTAAGTCAATTATGAACTTAAGGGCAACCTGTGATTTGGGGGCAATCGACGAACTTTCGCAAGCAGCGGAAAAAGTACTAGGCTTTTTCTCAGCCGACATCTCTTAAGCTGGCGATGAAGATCTCTTTTTCCCACCTTCATTTGTAGCAGGCTCCACAATGATGATCGGGCAAGCCAACGCTTCAACCTTGATTCTCTTTACCTTCTCTCACAGGGGCAGCCCACCTTTCTCCCGATGAAGTTGACTGAGTAGCCAATGCCACTCCTGGTACTCGGAGAGAATACCTAATGCAATATGCACCTTCTTCATGTTTGGAGAAGTTTTTGGAGTTGAGCCAAATTCTGAATCTACAAGAACAGAAGAAGACAATTAATAAATTATAGAGCAACTTAGCAAAAGTACAAAGCAGCCAAGAGACTGAGCAGTCTACTTACCGGAGATGAAAACCGTCAGAACATGTAGCTCGGGGGAAGAATCAGACTCTCATTCTCCACTTATCTCCAAAGTTTCCTTGGCCCAGTCATGATCTCCCTTGCTCGAATTGTCAAAGAGCCTATGGCGGGATCGCAGCTGCACAACTCCCTCGATATAGCCTATGTCAAAGAAGTACTAGAATTCGTTGACGGTCATGTCTAAGTAAAAAAATTGGCTTAGATTGAAGAACCCCACCATCACACGGATTGCGTTCAGAGAACATTGAGCGGGGTCACACTTCATGCAACATAGCATTTCTTGGAAGAAACGCAGCATAGGAAAAATGAACCCCCCAACACAAAGTAGTAGGGGTGAAACTTGATGGCTCTCCAAGCCCTACTACAAGGCTCATAGCTGCTACTATCCTTGACACGTTTCACACGCATGTCTCAAGGAAACCTCTAAACAAGTCATCAAAGCTAATTTTGAAGTGAGCAGCCTTGAAGTAGCCAACCTTGCTCAAACACCAGCCTTGACGATACAATGGTGGCACACCATCAGCATTCTTATGGCTCGAGGAAGACATGCTTGAAGAAATTCTACAAAGACGCAAGGAAAATTCATTAGACGGTGCCGCACAAAAAAAAAAAAAAAAAAAAAGGAAGGGAAGACACGGCACAATAAGCCCCACGGCACAACAAGGCTCTCGGCCTCTCTCTCTTTTCCCTTAGGCACCGGCCCGAGCCCAGCCTTAAAAAAATGATGAAGTAGTCTTCGGTCCAATCAAGCAGGCCAAGCCCAGCAGCTCGCTACTCTCCCTCTCTCCTTTCATGCACAGGCCCGAAGCCAACATTCAAAAAAAAAAACAAAAAAACAAAAAAAACAAAAAAAAAAGCCTACTCATAGCCCAAGCTACAGAAGCCCAGCAACCATACCAGGCCCCACGGCCTGGCCAGATACTTCCTCAGCCCGCAAGCTTCACAGCCCAAATAGAAGGAAAATGGGACAGCGCCCCGCTCTTCAACTCTTTCCTGCGAGCCGAAGCCCATTCATCTAGGCCAGCTTCCTGGCCCGTGCCAGCCACGTCAACCCTCGGCCCGAGCCGAGCTGAGCTGCCACCACGTCGCATTTTGCCACCCATGGTAACAATGTTGTGAACTTCTCCAAGCTTTTTTCTCACATCCTCGACCCCCGTGGAGCCAAATTTCAAGCCCCGAGGCTCCCAAAAATTGAGAAGACAAGGAAAATTAATTTTTTTTTCTTACCTTGGAGCAGCGTGAAGACAAAGAAAGCAACGAAATATGGTCCTTTGCATAGGCAAGCGTAAAAGATTGCTAGGGGAGGGGGAACAAATATCATCTAGCTTTCTCTCTTATAGGGTAGAATAAATTGCTCTCCAAAGTTGATTTAATAATCTACTTAAGGTATTTATTTCCCTTTCCTAGAAGGATCTAATTTCCAATTAAAGATGGAATCTACATCAAAATAGGAAACAGTCCTATGTTTTCTAAAGCAAGAAGATCTCTACACCTATTGCCCTTTCCTATGAGCAGCCCAACAGGTGTGGGGGCATTTGTGGAGCCAAAAATAATAGAAAAAAAATATGGAGGCAACACGTGGATTCATGGGTAAAAAGACAAAATTACCCTCGAGACACACCAGAACTCTTACGCGTAAATAGCGGACAATCACAACTCAATCAAGGTCAAAAGTGATCAAAATAGGTATTTATTCAAAACCTATTTCATCCATCGTCATCAAATCATCCCCACAAGGTAACCTTCAATTATTCATTCAAAATAGGATTAATTACCTAAATTAATTGATTACTTTCCTAATTAATTAATTAATTTCCTAATTGATTGCAAGATATTATTTTGACATAATATCTTGCAATTACACCCAAAAACCACCATAATTGGCCGGACCCCTTTTCTCCAAATAAGGGCTAGCCACACCCCTATAAATAGCTCCCATTTCTCCCAAAAACCTAAGTCCCATCCTCTTGCAAAATTCTCCAAATTTCTCTAAACAATTTTCCCTCAAATTGTAACTTTGGCATCGGAGGTTCTTCGGCCAAAGCACCCCCCCCCATTCATCGTGGGCACATGAAGCTCTTGGCCTTGACCTAAGGTGTTAATTGTTTTGCAGGTGCATTTTTGTCTAAGAAGAAGAAGGTGAAAATTTGCATCCACATCTGGGTTAAAAAATCAGGGACTCTCCACTAAGTCCAATCTACTAGTGTAAACAAAGTTCATATAAGGACCACACAAGCTCAATTCCTAGATCTTTATCTACGGAGCAACTTTACCTTTGTATAACCTTGTCTTACACAAGATGAACTCCTTCGGTTTTAACAAACTGGCAACTCCTCTTGAGCTCTTCACCTTGTGGCACCAAGATCAACACAATCAATGATATGATGTTATGATATGTTTATTGACACACGCCGACCTGGAATGCCCACTTGGACTCCAAATCGAGCTGTGCTGACCGACACCTAGAAGGTGACGAAGCCATAAAGTGTTGTGTAGTGGAAAATGTGAATAAATTTAAACCTAAAAGTGCCTAACTATAAGAGTGTGCTATGAGTGAGAATGAACCCATTTCACACGTGATGTCAGAGCATCAGTAAAGTACAATAGAGTGGATTGAGAATCATAACATCGAAGGTAATCTCCAATACCAAGATTTGCCACGAATCCTCGTCGATAAGAAAGCTCAGCTATTAAAACCTAGAGGGTTAGAGTTGCATGTAACTACGGTTACACTTTCGGTTTTGGGTATGGTACCATTTGAGGCATTGTATAGAGATTTTATGTCTAACACATGATTGACTGAGATTTCATGGGAAACGGATGTTGTTGTACTATTTTTACAACAAGGACCAAACTGCAAAAAAAAAAATTGTTAAAGCTTTTGGGCTGTTTGGTAATTCCAGGAAGTTGGGGGCAATTTTGTAAAATGGGAATTTTGGACAGATTAACTATAATCTGCCCATTTTGTGTATGATTTGTGTTTAAGAATTTTGCTACGTCAATGTGACTTGGTATAGGTACAAGCTTATTCGGATTTACGAATGACAAGGCTTATCGAAAGCGAGCGAGCTATGGTTATGTGAGGGAGTCTTTTCTTTGATATATATATATATATATATATATATATATATATTTGCTATATGAATGCAATGATTAAATAACGTTATAAGAAATGTTGTACTGTTGTGAAACGCTAAAATAATCCTACAGGATGCGCAGGTAAGTTTACTATGTTGACTAGAATTATTGAATCGTTATGGCATGATTATATTTATATAGTCTGCTCATCATTGATGCACCCGGTGTTAGTGCTCGCCTAGGGCCAGGGCCAGCTTTTCACATGTATGTTCACATCCACACTGCACGCTCGCCTTGGATCCAAGTAGGTGCCAGTCCTGTCGTACAGGTTGCAATAAGCAACTCCGACTCCTATGTGACCAGGAATAGCCCCAGTCTTCACGTGATTGTAGCACTAGAGCGTATATGTATTACACCTAGTCTTGTTCATGTCATAATATCTCTTAATGAACTCGTGTGCAGGCATAGATTGATAGAGAATCTGATGAGCATTAGATTCTATTGATGAGTATTTGATATTGTCGATAAGTACTTGAATTATTGCAGGCTACGGTAAGTACATCCATAATATACGTAGTATGTGTATTTTGGAAACTATATTGGTTTTACAGAGAGAGGTTACAATGTTTTCAAAAAGGTTTTATAAAACTTTGTTTTCAGGCCCACTCACCCTTGTTTTTCGCCCCTCTAGGATTTTAATGGCAAAGTGTTTGTGGCGACGAGGATAGTGGCAAAAGCTATTATGAATGAGACTTCTCCTTTTGGTATAAATTTCTCACTCCTTTTTATTGCAATTTATCTATGCTCTAACATCACTTGTGTGATATGGGTTCAATCCCGCTCACATGTGCACTCTAAATTACTCACGTTTAGGTTTTAATTTATTCATATTTTTCACAACACTACACCTTATGGCTTCGTCACCTTCCAGGTGTTGGCCAGCACATCACGATTGGGGTGTCTAGGTGGACATTCCGGGTTGAGATGTGTCATTTATGAAATCTGGATTCAAATGACCAGTCAGACTCTTCAATCAAACAGTTGAAGGAAGAATCTAACTTCAATCCAAACGCTTGGTCTATGAAGGATATGAAACTTAAATTTAGACCAAAGCTTAATGCAAAACCATTAAAACAATGCAACCCTAATATGCAGTAATTGGGTGTTTGTGCATGAGATGGTTTTTATCGCTAGGGTTTCATTTTGGAAGCTTAAGAGGTAGCTCTAGGTTAAGTGCATTCCTTTTCTGAAATGTAAAAATCATAAACAAGGAACAATTGAATCCTTGAGAACCTTTTTAATGGGAGAGATGACACATGTCACAACCCAAAGAGACTTTTCCAGATCAAGGGTGAAAGATCCATGCACGAAAAAATGTGTCTTATGGCCCATATGGGCTGTCTTAATTTGCATGCCTAGACAGCTAGACAACAGACGAAATTTTGAACTTGACAACAACACTAAACAAAAGGAATCTGGAAAAATAAGCTTGACATGCATATGCAAATGTATGATTCAAACCTTTTGTAGTGAAGATGGCAGGTGCTTTGACAAGTTCAATCCCAATAGAAATTCCAGATCAGCATTGTACCCTAACTCTAAATTGTGAGCATGTGTGGTAGCATTTACAAATTTTGACAAGGGAAGCCAAACAAAAACCTAGTACTTAACAAGTGGTGACAATGGTATTCATGGTGGTGTTTAATTTTTCCACTAAATTTTCCAGGTTGAAATTTTAGAATGAAGATTTTGGCCTGAGTAAATGAGCCAGCCATAATAAAAGGCTTATTTGAGATTACTTTTGTAAGAAGCACTTCTAATCGTAAGTGCCTTATAAAAATACATTGAACATCAAATTGTTTTTTGCCACATAGTTGGTGCTTCTTGTAAAGACACTTCTACGATAAAAAAAAAGGCTTCTAAGTTTTGTTGCCCAAAACATAGTGATTTTGTTTGTTAAAACACTCTTTCTATCATTTTACAAGAGCATCTTTAATAGACTCCCTAATTGAGCTCCTGGCTAAATTTTAGAAAGAATTTGAAAAAAAATTCATCTCTAATCACACTCTCTGAGATAAGGATTTTCTAGGAGTTCCTAAATCTAGGAAGTGAGAAAGGAGCTGCTAGCATTAATACTAATATTTTAAATCCAAACTCTATTCTTATTGGTCGATAATCATTATGATTCCTTAAAGCAGATAGTATGATTGGAGTAGAATTTTTTTAGGGAGCTCCTAAACTAAATTTCTAGTCTTTATAACTAAAAATTAACTAAAAAGACAAAATTGAATCACATTATTACTAGCCCATTGGGAGGCTTAGCCATTCCCCCATCCTTTAGTGTAGATAATATCGTTTATTAAAAAGAAAACTAAAATATAAAGTGCATAATTAAAGATGTTTAAGTAATTTCAAACATATCGTATTAAAATCATATCCAAATTCGCTAGATCTTATATTATTGATTTACAAGTGGAGAAAGAAGTCTCATATACTAATGCTATAGTGAATGAAAGTGGTTTGACTTATTTTAAATCATAGGGGTATATTTGACACTTCACAATGTGTACGGATGAGGGAGAAGCAAGTCACTAGCAAAGGACTTTGGATTTCTATTCTTCCGACGTTGGATCCCCTGCCTGATTCCATAACTTCCTCTTTTGCCGACACTTGGATCCCACTTTACCTTTGTCAAACATCTATCATATCAAAAAAGCTTTGTTCCCTCTCCCCCATGAAAGTCTCTGTCTCCTCTACAATAAATTCTCTCTTCTCAGTGAAAGCAAATTGGCCCTCCTGCTAATCGAAGGAAAATCCTTCTCTCAATCCTTGTTGCTGCTACCTTAGTTGTTGATACAAATGGTGTTGGAAATATGCCCTAAAACTAATCATATGATGATACTTTACGGACATTTCACATGTTAAACTAATATAGTTTAATAGAAAAGGCAAAGATTATTGTTTTAAGTCGTCTCATATAAATGTTATATGCTTAAACGATAAGTCCAAGGAATATGTAATAGGGAGAATGCGATCTAAAGAAGTTAGATTCATGAGACCATTCTCTTCTGTATACATATCCTAAATGTTCCTGATCATAGGATTGCCAATTGGGCATTGACAGTCTGTCAAGATCAGTACGTGCTATGTCTTTTCTTAGGGAGAGTGACTGGTCTCGAGTCATTGGTGTGACTGACACCAAGACAAGCATGTAGGTGCTCAATAGAGAATGAGTCCACTGAACGCGATCAACGAGCAGTTCTCATACTCATGTCATATGAGAACTCATGGTTAGGATAATGCAAAGTAGTCCTTTGACCTGAGGCATCATAGTTGTCTTGTGGTTAGGTCCTTGATCTTTGACTATGTCAAAGATACTCCGTCAGAGGGTGTCCATGGCATAGTTGGGGTTAAGCCACTTAGCCATAGAGGCAAGTGAATGCGCAACAAGGGATCTCTAACCTTCAAACCATTTGTGGGAGAATACTCTATGATATGATTAAGAATCTCTGGCCAGAGTATAAATGAGATTTAGGAAGTCGTTCCAAATCACATTCAAGGTAATCATATAAGTAAGAGAATCACATTGGATAGTAGACATGAATAAACTATCAAACCAAACAATGTGGTCAAGAGTATTGTATTAGAGAAAGACCGTATTGCATTGTAATCCCAAACTGAATAGGTTCTCCAACCTCTTCTGATTAGCTTGGGTAGCCATGACATACTGCTAGGTGTCACTCATGGCTTGTGGAAGCCCTGAAGATGTATAATCACTAAAGGGAGAATTGAAAGTAAGTTTCAATTCACAATTGATTAGTAAGAGTTCTAATCGCCCACTGCCTCGCTAAAAGGAACCTAATGGATGGCACACCGTGTAAGGTAATGATTGAAGGATATAACGAAGATGAGTAAGGACAATTAAATAGTTTAATTGTTTATGGCAAGGATTAATTAATATGTTAATTAATCAAACGAATAAGTTCGTTTTAAACCTTGAGTTAGATTTGGGCCTTAAAGCCCAAATTGGGCTTCGAATCGTCAAGCCCATTAGCTTAAGTTGTATGACAACTTAACAACCAAAATTCAAGAAGCCCAAAACAGCCCAAAGGCATGGGAAAAACCGGCCATATAGAGAGGGGGGACCTTTTGGTCCAAGATGAACAAAAAGTTGAAAGCATAGAAGGGGTATCTTTGCTCCATCCTCATTAGGGTTTTCTAAGGATGAAAAGTGAGAGATAACTCTCTCTTTTTCTCTCTAGGAGGCCGGCCCCCTTGGAGGGGATTAGCTAGCAATCCTTCCTCCTCCAAGGTCACTCATCTTGTTCCTTCATCATCCTTGGTGTCGAAAATTAGAGGTCTCCTACCTTGGGGACTTTTGGAGAATCCATTCTTCCATCCATATCCATGGAGCCAAGGAGCAAGGAGACAAAGGAAAGAAGGCCCTCACATGGGTGATTAACCTTTGCTAAGCAAAGAGGTGCTTCAAAGGTATAAAAGTTTCCCAACTCCTTTCTTTAAGATTTGAGTTGAGTCATGGTTCACCATAACTACTAGGCTTTGAATTTCATGGGTAATGTTTTGTTTTGAGTGCATACAAGCATGATTCCGCCTTTAATTGTTAATTGCATGCCTTAGATGTTGCTCAAATGAACATGTTTTTCACAAATTTTCCTTCAAATGGTTGCGGCCTTGTAACCCATCTGAGTTAATTTGGTAATTCGTCCCAAATTTCTGTAATTTTCCACAATTTTGTTAATCTGTACCTGCCAAATTCTAGGATTTTCTGTGTTCTTAATTTTCTGGGTATCTTGGCCTTGTAACCCATCTGAGTTAATTTGGTAATCCGTGACAAATTTCTATAATTTTCCACAATTTTGTTAATATGTACCTGCGAAATTCTAGGGTTGTTGTGTTCTTGATTTTCTGGGTATCTTGGCCTTTGATATGTCGGGTGATAGTGTCAAATTTTTATCATGGGTATGTGTTTTGTTAACATTTTTAGAGGTGGGGTTCTTGGTATTAGATGATGTTGGCTCTTTGCCTTCTCAATCCATGTTACTTTTAAGTATGAATATAGTTGTGTGGAATTCTAGAGGATCGGGTTGCACCAAATTTCAGAAGAATGTTAAGGGTTGCACCAAATTTCATAATAATGTTATTAATTTAAAGCATAACCACAAAATGGAGATTCTTGCAATTGGCGAGCCTAGAATTAGTGGTACGAGAGCCTTTTCTATGGTCAAATCACTGGGCTTTCCTTCATTTGAAATAGTGGATGCTAATGGGTTCTCTGGAGAGCTGTGGCTTCTTTGAGATAACAGCAAGGTTCAGATTGATGTCATTAGCACCACTGATCAATCCATCTCGGCTTGTGTGAGGGGAGCTGGTTTTAACCCCTGGTTGTTTACGTTCATTTATGCTAGCCCTTGTATTACGAAGAAAAGAAAATTGTGGGATTACCTTAATGGTGTAGCTGACTGCCACCAAATGTCATGGATGCTAGCAGGGGATTTTAATGAAATGTTAGAGGTGGGTGATAAACTATAAACTAGGTGGTGCTCCTCTTTGTAGAATCAAGGACTTTAAATCTTAGGTGGATACAAATAGTCTATTGGATTTGGGATATGTTGGTCTTAAATTCACTTGGACTAACAAGAGGACTCTAGAAAGAATTGATAGAGGCTTATGTAATATGGCTTAGAGAAACTTATTCCCATAAGCTTGTGTTTTCCACTTACCACGTACTAAATCTAATCATTGTCTTTTCAAAATCAGTCTTCAATCTACTCATGTCCCCAATCCTCTTCAAAGACCTTTTAGATTTGAGGCTATGTGGCTTAGGCATGACGCATTTGATAAGCTTATTACAGAAAATTGGGGTAATTCTCATGGTTCTTCCATGGACAAAACTTATGCTCTAGTTGAGCCCCTGAAAAGATGGAATATTCATGTCTTTGGGCACTTAAAGCAGAAGAAGAAGAAGAAGCTCTTTAGACGCATTGCTGGTATCCAGAAAGCACTGTGTAGAGGCCCAAACAATTTTCTTCTCAACTTGGAGAGGGAATTAATTTCAGAGCTCAATGAAATTTTAAATCAAGAAGCTATCTTCTGGCATCAAAAGTCTAGATTGAAATGGTTACAAAACGACGATCGTAATACCAAATTGTTTCATCTTACCGTGATTGTGAGAAGAAGAAGAAATAGAATTAAGGGACTGAAGAATGACCAAGGTGAATAGATTGTAGACCCTGATGACCTGAAGAGTCTTGTTATGGAGTACTTTCAAACACTCTTCTCTTATGGGCAATGGTCTCGCCAGGTTACTTCTCTACCTAAACTTTTTCCTTCTATTCATTTGGATGATATTGGATCACTTAATAGAGAGATTGACCCTGCTGAAGTTAAGGATAGCCTTTTCAGTATTGGAGGTACTGCTTTTATCAAGCTCAACGAGGCAGATGTGCAAGTGATATTGTTGATATGGTTAAAACAGCATTTCAAACTCATAGATTACTTAATGGTTTGAACAGTACGTTAATTGCTCTTGTGCCTAAAATTGAGAACCCTCAAACGATCCTGAAGTTTAGACCAATCAATCTACGTTGCACTTTATATAAGGTCATAACTAAGATTATTGTAGCTAGGCTCAGGCCACTCCTCCCCAAATTGATAAGCCCAAATCAAGCTAGTTTTGTGCTTGACAGACATATAACTGATGATATTCTCATTGTACAAGAGATTGTTTATAAGATTAGAAAGTCCAAGGGTAAAAAAGGTTTTTTGGCTTGGAAAATTGATTTTTTTCCAAGGCATATAATCGTTTAAACTGGAGCTTTATCAGTGGTCTGCTCTATGAGATTGGCCTGCCTAAAAGTTTGATCCATCTTATTATGGACTGCATATCCTCCGTTAAATACCAGGTCTGTATTAATGGTGAATTAATTGAGAGCTTTACGCCTAGTAATGGTATCAGGCAAGGGGATCATTTGTCCCCTTATACTTTTGTACTTTGTATGGAGAAGTTGTCTCACATTATTACTAATGAAGTCAATTCTGGCCAGTGGAAACATGTTAAAGCTTCTCAATATGGTCTTGGCATCTCTCATCTTTTTTCCGCAGATGATCTTATGCTCTTTGCAGATGCAACACCAAAACAAGCTAGGGTGATGAAGAGATGTATTGACAAATTCTGCTTAGCATCTGGCCAAGTAGTGAACTTTAAGAATTCTATGTTGTATTGTTCTCCTAATACTTGTGCAAATGAGGCTAGAAAAATTAGTGCTATTTGTGGATCTCCATTATCTGATAATCTTGGAAATTATTTCGGGATGCGATTGATCCAATGTAAAATCTCTAAGTCAACTTACAAGGGTGTGATTAATAAAGTTCAGAGTAGACTTTCTTCTTGGAAAAGTAGTGTCCTTTCAATGGTTGGAAAAGCCACCTTAATCCAAGCAGTCACCTCTGCAATATTGGTGTATGCTATGCAAACTACTAAGCTTTCGGTTAGTGTTTGCGAGCATTTGGATAAGTTGAACATAAACTTCTTTTGGGGGGACTCTCAGCAGAAAAAGAAAATCCATTTATGTCAATGGAACCTTGTTTGCAGACCTAAATGCGTTGGAGGTGTGGGATTAAAGAAAACGGCAAAGATGAATCAAGCTTTGTTGGGTAAAATTGGATGGAGAATTCATGCTAAGGATACAGGTCTCTAGGCAAAAATCTATGAGGCAAAATACTTGCAAGAGAGCTCTATTTTGGATACTAAATTACATGAGAAATCTGACTGCTCCTACACTTGGAAATGAATTCTTTATGGAACTAACTTATTGTGCAAAGGAATGAAATGGAGAATTGGGAAAGGTGATGGTGTCAAGTTTTGGAAAGAACCTTGGGTGTTGAATGATCCTTTAATTAATTATGTTGATGCTAATAACTTTCCTAAGGAGGACTTTCCAATCTCTTATTTCCTTCGGGATGGTTGGTGGGACGTCAGTAAGCTAAGATCTGCTATTCCAGAAAACATGGTCCAGAAAATAATCAGTTGGCTTGCTGGGACTATTGGTGTTGGAGAAGACAAACTTATATGGGGGTGCACTTCAAATGGAACTTTCACCCTAAAGATGGCCTATAATGTGTTATATGATTGTGAAAGAATGCCTGTTTTTTATTGGTTTGGGATTTGGACTCTCAAAATCCCTTTCCAACCCCTCCCCCCCGCCGCCCCAAACTTAAATTCTTCCTCTGGCTCATTGGTCAAGGTAAGTTACTAACTAATGAGCAAAGAGCCAAAAGAAACTTAACTGTGGATTCCTCTTGCAAACTTTGTTCTTGGCCTTTAGAGACCATCACGCATATTCTAAGGGAATGTGGCAGAGCTGGATGCATTTGGGATATTCTATGGATTCCTTCTCAATTGCGCAATAATTTTAATTTGGACTTCAAAACCTAGTTGATGGCTAATGTGACATCCAATGTAATGTGGTCTGACATGGAATTGTTTGTTTGTCTTTGCTTGCTGGTATATCTAGAAATGGAGGAACCACTAGATTTTTGATGTGGATTTCTCCCTCCCTAGTGATCTTAAAAAGGTTATTGTTGGAGATGCATCTGAATGGATGGTTTCCCTTCTAAAAATTAATAAACCACATTCTCATATGCATGTTATGTTGAAGTGAGAGCCTCTTATTTTTAGTTGGCACAAGTTGAATGTGGATGGATCTAGAAAAATGGTTTTGAGCAACATCACTGCTGGAGGAATTCTCCATGACCACAATGGTGATTGTTTTGGAGGTTTCTCTATTAACCTAAGGCAAGGGCAGATTATAGATGCTGAAGTTTGGGGTTTTCATTTCGGACTTCAGCTTGGTATTGAAAAAAGCATATCTAAGTTAATCATTGAGATGGACTCTTCCTCTGCTGCATTGTTATTGAACCAGTCTATGCCAGATTCTTTTCACCCCCTTACTACCCTTTTGAAGAGTTGTAGGGATTTGATGAGACGAATTAAGCATTGTGAGCTAAAGCATATTTTCAAGGAAGTGAACAATGTTGCAGATTAGCTAGCCAAATGGAGCTACAATTTGGACATTGGGTTGTATTCCTTTCAGTTTCCTCCCCAATGGCTTATGCAACATCTAATGGATGATCTTGTAGCACCCCTATGGGCCACTCTATTGTTCTTAATGCTATGTATTAGTTCGTCTAGCGTATCTTCACCCCCTTTATTCACCAAAAAAAAGGAGCATGTCACGCCTCGAACTTGAGGTCGGTGGAAAAATAAACCCCCGTGCTTGGCTCGTGAGTAAAAATAAAAATAAATACGAAAACTAAGCTTCTCTTATAAAAAAAAATCAAAAATTTCTACAGGGTGTACACAAAAATAAAGAAAACTCTTAAATCCCTCATCTAACACAAACTCAGACGTCTATCACCTGTCTTGCTAAAAAACTCATATGTAAAATAAAGGTGACGGGTGAGCAACAACCGTCGTCGCTCAGTGAGTAGAATAAGTAATATGTCAGTCAAGCGATGCTATTTTACCCACTATAAAATATGATAATTATATCAAATCATTATACACAGTGCCATATCACATCGTCCCTTCACGTGTTCATTATATCCTTCATCAAATGTAACTCACCACGCGACCCCTAATGGCCATTATGCCCTAATGTCCCCGTGTGCAGTTTACATTCATCCCTCGAATTAATGCAACACCAAAGTTCTCATGCTCCATGAAGAATCTCAAGTAATTCCACATATAACGTATATATATCCCATCATAAACATTTCAACAAATCCAACATGCTTGACTTAAAATAGATGAATATTTATAAATAGATCAAAACCCATGATAACTCGTGCTTTTCATTTATCAAAAAATAGGAATATTTTAAACACATTACATAAATCACTCACCTCGATCGATAGCTAGAACCCTGGCAAGACAAGCTCATTAACAATCTCCACATAACCAACTCACTAACCCTAAACTCTATTTCTTTTTTCTGTGTGTGTGTGTGTGTCTGTGTGTGTGTAGTTGTTGTTCCTGATTTCTAATTGTTATAGACTCAAACCTTCTGCATTTTATGTTTTTGATTAAAGTCCTTATCCTGTCACATAAATGACATAATAATAAAAGAGATGCAATAATACCAATAAAGACTCAACCATTTTTTTTGCTTTCATTTACACTACCAATTCAATTATTCAAAATTGCTTATGGGTTTTGATATAAAATAAAATAAAATAATTGCTTATGGGTGCATTCTAGATTATAAAAAAAAAAAAGGATTTTATTTTATTTTCATCAAATATGAGTACATTTATATAATAAAATATGACTACATTTTACATATAAAAAATTGGTACATTTATATAAAAATGTGGGTACATTTTAAATACAAAAAATTGATACATTTTAAACAAAAAAATAGGCACTTTTTATATACCAAAAATGAGTACATTTTATATAAAAAAACTGTCACATCCTGGCCCGGGGCGGACCACTTTCCGGGCTCGCTCCACCACCGTAGCACGATATTGTCATCTTTGGGCCTTGACTACGCCCTCACGGTTTTGTTTCTGGGAACTCACGAGCAACTTCACAGTGGGTCACCCATCATGGGAGTGCTCTAGCCCCCTTCTCGCTTAACTTCGGAGTTCCTACGGAACCCGAAGTCAGTGAGCTCCCACAAAGCCTCGTGCTAGGTAGGGATGAGAATATACATTAAATGATCACTCCCCTGGGCGATGTGGGATGTTACAAAAACAATGGATACATTTTATATATATAAAAAAAAGGGTACATTTTAGATTAAAAAAATAAATTTTACATTAAAAAAATGGGTACATTTTACATAAAAAATGGTGCTTACACAAAAAAAGGGTACATTTTGTATATAATAAAGTGGTACATTTGTAAAGAAAAATGGGTACCGTATAAATAAATTATGGGTACAAATAAAATGTTAAAAAAATTATGAGTACAAATAAAAGTTTAAAAAATAATGGACAAAAAGAAATTAATATATGGGTACAAATTAAAATTTAAAAGAAAAGGTGGTACAATTTAAAAAGAGTAAATTGTAGCAATGGTCCCTCAACTTTAACCAAATTGGAGCAATGGTCCCTCAACTAAAAATCCATTACCATTGGTCCCTCAACTCATCAAAATGTGTAACTATTATCATTTTCATCAACTTCGTCAAAATTTTAGCAAAATGAGTTATGTGGGAATGACCATTGCTACAATTGGGGTCCCTCAACTCGTTAAAACTTGTAGCTATGATCTTTTTCGTCAACTTCGTCAGAATTTTGTCAAAATGAGTTATGTTGAAATGATCATTTCTACAATTAGGTTAAATGTCACATCACGGCCCGGGGTAGATCACTTTCCGGGTCCACTCCACCACCGTGGCACGATATTGTCCGCTTTGGGCTTACCATTCCCTCACGGTTTTGTTTCTGGGAACTCACGAGCAACTTCCCAGTGGGTCACCCATCATGGGAGTGCTCTAGCCCCATTCTCGCTTAACTTCGAAGTTCCTATTGAACCCAAAGCCAGTGAGCTCCCAAAAGGCCTCGTGCTAGGTATGGATGAGAATATACATTTAAGGATCACTCCCCTAGGCGATGTGGGATGTTACAATCCACCCCCCTTAAGGGCCCAACATCCTTGTCAGCACACTTCCGCCAGGGATTGGCTCTGATACTAATTGTCACAAACCGGCCCGGGACGGATCACTTCCCGGGCCAACTCCACCACCGTAGCACGATATTGTCTGCTTTGGGCCCCGACCACGCCCTCACAGTTTTGTTTCTGGGAACTCACACAAGAACTTCCCAGTGGGTCACCCATCATGGGAGTGCTCTGGCTCCCTTCTCACTTAACTTCGGAGTTCCTACGGAACTCGAAGCCAGTGAGCTCCCAAAAGGCCTCGTGCTAGGTAGGGATGAGAATATACATTTAAGGATCACTCCCCTGGGCGATGTATATTCTCATCCCTACCTAGCACGAGGCCTTTTGGGAGCTCACTGGCTTCAGGTTCCCTAGGAACTTCGAAGTTAAGCGAGAAGGGGGCCAGAGCACTCCCATGATGGGTGACCCACTGGGAAGTTGCTCGTGAGTTCCCAGAAACAAAACCGTGAAGGAATGGTAAGCCCAAAGCGGACAATATTGTTCTACGGTGGTGGAGCGGGCCTGGGAAGTGATCCACCCTGGGCCGAGATGTGACAATTGGTATCAGAGCCAATTCGTAGCCGGAAGTGTGCCAATGAGGACGTCAGACCCCTAAGGGGGGTGGATTGTAACATCCCACATCGCCCAGGGGAGTGATCCTTAAATGTATATTCTCATCCATACCTAGCACGAGGCCTTTTGGGAGCTCACTGGCTTCGGGTTCCATAGGAACTCCGAAGTTAAGCAAAAAGGGAGCTAGAGCACTCCCATGATGGGTGACCCACTAGGAAGTTGCTCGTGAGTTCCCAGAATTAAAACCATGAGGGAATGGTAAGCCCAAAGCGGACAATATCGTGCTACGGTGGTGGAGCGGGTCGGGGAAGTGATCCACCCAGGGCCGGGATGTGACAATTGGTATCAGAGCCAATCCCTGGCCGGAAGTGTGCCGACGAGGACGTCGGGCCCCTAAAGGGGGTGGATTGTAACATCCCACATCTCCCAGGGGAGTGATCCTTAAATATATATTCTCATCCATACCTAGCACAAGGCCTTGTGGGAGCTCACTAGCTTCAGGTTCTATAGGAACTTCGAAGTTAAGCGAGATTGGGGCTAGAGCACTCCCATGATGGGTGACCTACTGGAAAGTTGCTCGTGAGTTCCCAGAAACAAAACCGTGAGGGAATGGTAAGCCCAAAGTGGACAATATCGTGCTACGGTGGTGGAGCGGGCCCGGGAAGTGATCCACCCCGGGCCAGGATGTGACATTAAAGTTGAAGGACCATTTCTCCAGTTGGATTAAAGTTAATGGACCAATGGTAATGGATTTTTAGTTGATGGACTATAGTTGCACGTTTTGATGAGTTGAGGGACCAATGATAATGAATTTTTAGTTGAGGGACTGTTGCTCGAATTGAGTTAAAGTTAAGGGACCATTACTACAATTTACTCATTTAAAATCAAACACTAAATGAATATATTTAGAAATAAATTTTAATCATCTTGACATGTAAATAGTTTATTTTTGTAATTAATGACGTTTATTAAAACTTAAGGACCTTGATCAAAAATTGAAAAGAAATAAGGTTTTAATCGATGGAATAGAAACAATAGAGATATATATGAACCTAATTTCTCCATATGTATGTGTGTGTGTGTCTATATATATATATATATATATATATATATATATTTATTATATATATAGTAACATTATGCATGCAAGACGACTACTATATAATATGCATGCAATGCAACGTAACTAAAGAAAGGTGAAGAGATGATATGAATACAATTTGAGAAGCAGTGATGCTATTTATATGATACATAGGTCGGCCATGTTGGTGAATAAGCACTGGATGTGTCGAATGGCCTCTTAGGAAGGGAGGTAGTGCTGGACATAATTTGTAGGCAGGAGGTGTCTAAATGCATTCAAATAAGATGAGGGAACAATAGACACGCACTTAAATGGATTATTACATACTAAATTACTAATAGTGAGACCAAATTAAGTTATATAGGTGTCATACAAAGGCTAAGTGTGACTAATACAAGTTTGTAAAATATCACAAAACTTCTCGTAAGTAAATAAATATAATTTAAAATACGGGGTCTTACAATCTACCCTCCTTTAAGAAATTTCAAATTTTCGAAATTCACTAAACCTTATTCATAGACTCTTAAAATTCTATTCACTAGCTTAATTCAATTCAACCTAACTGGCTCCACAGTTTCCCAAAAGTGTCGAATATCTGGGCCCTGATACCATTCAATCACACCCCAGACCCGAGGTCGGTAGAAAAATAAATCATGTGCCTAGCACGTGAGTAAAAATAAAAATAAATACGAAAACCGAGCTCTCTTATAAAAAAAAATCAAATATTTTTACAGGGTGTACACAAAAATAAAGAAAACTCTTAAATCCCCCATCTAACACAAACTCAACCATTCATCACCTGTCTTGCCAAAAAACTCATCTGTAAAATAAAAGGTGAGGGTTAAGCAACAATCACCATCGCTCAGTGAGTAGAATATGTAATATGCCAGTCAAGCGATGTTGTTTTACCCACACTATAAAATATGATAATTATATCAAATCATTATACACATAATGCCATATCACATCGTCCCTTCACGTGTTCATTATAGAGTCTTCTTAAACCGAGCAAAGTAAGTGGCCTAGATGTGGGGCTAGGCCATGTTGCCGACATTTTGCGCGGTCACTTTTTTCCAAGTCGCGTCTGTTAGAGCATCCCCAATGAGGGCTGTGGAGCCAAAAATAATCACAAGGCGACACTTGGATTTTTGGATGAAGAAGACAAAAATACCCTTGAGGTGTATCAGGATTCCTACGCGCGAGTAGCGGGTAATCATCCTCAACCAAGTCAGAAATGCCCAAAATAGGTAACAATTCCAAACCTATTTCATTCGATATATTTCTTACCTCTTTTTGCCTCTTTTAGCTAATCAATTAGCTAATATTACATAACCTTCAAAATATTCATTCCAAAAATATGTTAATTGGCTAATTAATGGATTAATTACCTAATTAATCCATTAAATATCAATTAAGTCACCCAATTAACCACAAAATATACCCAAAAAATCCCAAAGGGCTGGCCACTCTTGTTGATCTTATCATATTTACCTATTTTATCATATTAATTGGCTAGTTAATTTGGCAATAATTCTATTTGCTAAAATTAACTAGCCAATTATTCCCATAACTCCTAAATTCAACCTAAATTCTCCTATAAAAAGCCTCATATTTTCTCCAAAACACACTTCTCATACTCTTGCAAAACTCCCAAAAACTCTCCAAACACTTTTCTCTCTAAATTCTAACTTTGGCATTGGAGGTTCTTCGGCCAAAAGCCCCCCCCCCCAAAATTCATCGTGGGCATGTGAGGCTCTTGGCCTTGATCAAAGGTGTTGATTGTTTTGTAGGTGCAATTTTGTCAAAGAAGGAGAAGGCGAAAATTTGCATCCACAAATTGGTGCTTTCATTGAGAGTTGAAATCCACACTCATAGAAGACTCTCGCATAAAAAAGGTTTTTCTCTATTTTCTAGTCCACTTGTATTTTTTTCGTACGTTCTTATTATTAGAATTTTTTATTTGCAAACATTCTTTGATAAAACGAAAAAGAGAAATACAATGGCTAGAAACTTAGAAAATTCCACGAGTGAAAAAGAGAAATGGGACCGTGGCGATCCATGAGACTAAATGTGATCCTAGGGGGAGCGGCACCACCACCACGAGGTTCCACCACAGGAACCACCACGATGGCCACTATGGTGGCCACCCGCGGAGAGGTCCATGGCACCATTACCACGGCCCGAGCCGTGCCACCAAAGCAAGCCCAAACCTCGCACCCACGTGCGCCATACGCCGAGCAACCCACTCCCGCCATGCAGCCTGCTTCCATGGCCCTGCCTGCTCTCGCCGAACAGCCTGCTCTTGCAGCCCTGCCTGCTCCTGCGACCCAACATGCTCTTGTGGCCCAACCTGCTCCCGCAGCCCAGCCTGCTTCCGTAGCATTCCAAGCAGCTCAAATCGGCCCAAAACTATCTCAACCATCCGGACCAACCATCAAGCCAAGGGTATTTTCACCACGCTTCACCGCGGATTTGACATTTCCGAATTCAAATCATTTGTCCGGAGCTTACCGCACTTCCATTGCTCAATGAGGCACATTCCTTCCAAGCTCTTCCAATCCAAAGGGCAAACAACATTTGTCTCGACAAGTCATAGAGTTTACGAGCTCCCTTGCACAACAGACAACCTCGGTGAATTAACTCTTGCAACGCACTGAGATCCAACATGCCCCAGACAAGGTGTCCCGAAGTAGGACAAAGGCAGAAGAACCTCTCCACCAGCATCCCGGCAAGCAGCCCATCAACCAACCACGATCCTAGCATTCTGGCAGTTTACATTCCCGCCCAAGTCCTTGGGATAACATATACTCTCGTCTTAGCGCACGGAGGAGCATGCATTCCCAATCAAGCCCATGGACGAGCATACATTCACGGTTGAGGTTACACTCCGATTATCAACATGGACAACCTTCCAGGTGAAGTGTTCATCTAGGTTCGCAAGGAGTATTCTCCACCTCACATCAGAGTAAGCAGCACGGCAAACAGAGAGAAGCAGTTACTCAATCTAACTTAAGTTCAACTGGCAGCTTACGAACAGCCCGTTGCCTGCCAGGTACATCCCAGATATACCGCAGCTGCAACATAGACGAGTCGAGCATAGGGAAGAGCGGCCTAGACCTATAGGTCACTACTGAAGGCAGCTGAAAGTTCCACTGCCCCAGCAGAAGCAAATTCAAGAAGAAGTTGAGAGGCTTCTAACCGAACGATTGCACAATTTCCAACGTAACGAGGCTGCTGACGATGTGCTTCGACGAAACATGACCAACATAAGCATGTCACCATTCACGATTGAGATCAAGCGGACAGATCCACTGCGCGGGTTCATTATGCCTCACTTCACTCCGTACAAGGGGGACGAAGATCCAGATCGACATCTCAAGCACTACTGCAGTGCCATGATCCTCTACAGGAACAACGATGCACTTATGTGCAAAAATTTTGCCACAACTTTGCAAGGTGAGGCGCAAGACTGGTTTCACACTCTACTACCGCAGTCGTTCTGGAGTTTCAAAGAACTCTCCTTTGTTTTCACTAAGGAGTACTCGTCTAACCGCTCTATCAAAAGGACATCCGATCATCTCTTCAGCATCATAAAAGACCCTTGGGAGACAATTCGCGACTATGTCAAGAGGTTCAAGGCGGAGAATGCCAAGATTGTTGGCTGTAACGAAGACATAGCAATGGCAACATTTAGAAATCGGCTTCCCACCGAACATTCTTTATTCAGAAAATTAATCATGGTAGAAGAACTGACCCTAGCAGCTTCGTACGCTTTGGCAGAAAAACATGCACTATGGGACGAGGCCAAGCAGTCTAACAAAAATGAGGCCGAAAAAAAGCAGATGGAACGTTCCCCGACCAAAGAAGACTCAGCGCCTGAAACATTCACCAAGTTCACAGTTCCAATAGGCCAAATTCTCTGCAAGCTCAAGAACGAACCTTGGTTCAAACTGCTGCCACCCATGAAAGACAATCTTACCAGGCTGGATTATACAAAGTATTGCCAAGGACCAGGCCACACTACCAACGGCTAACTGAAGTGGAAGTAATACCTTGAGAAGCTGGTAAATAAGGGCCGATGCGATGAGTATCTTGACAAGTCAACAAAACGGTTTACACAAGCAGAGAAAGCCTCCATCACTCCCTAAACCTCATTGGTTTTTTCCAAATAAGTTCGAAGTCTCAAGCAGCTCGACAAACAAGGCTTCACAAGCCGAAGATTATCCAGTTTATTATGCAGTTTCTACCTTCCAGCACAGTTGATTTATTTCTTTATTCTCAATGAAGATTCAAGAAGTTATTCATAAAGCCTAGCTCAACTGTTGTCCATAACAACTGCTCAAAACTCTTTCTGGGTCTGCTCTCCAATGCGATAGGGTAAACCAATCCCCCGACACCCATATGGGTAAGCTCTCCAGCGCAAGAGGATAAACTAATAGCTCTCCAGTGCGAGAGGGTAAACCAATTCCCCGACACCTAAAAGGGTCTGCTCTCCAGCGCGAGAGGATAAACTAATAGTTCTCCAGTACGAGAGGGTAAACCAATTTCCCGACACCCAAAAGGGTCTGCTCTCCAGCGCGAAAGGATAAACTAATTGCTCTCTAATGCGAGAGGGTAAACCAATCCCCCGACACCCATATGGGTAAGCTCTCCAGCGCGAGAGGATAATCTAATTGCTCTCCAATGCGAGAAGGTAAACCAATCCCCGACACCCATATGGGTAAGCTCTCTAGTGCGAGAGGGTAAACTAATTGCTCTCTAGTGTGAGAGGGTAAACCAATTCCCCGACACCCAAAAGGGTTTGCTCTCCAGTACGAGAGGTTAAACTAATTGCTCTCCAGTGCGAGAGGGTAAACCAATTCCCCGACACCCAAAATGGTCTACTATCCAGTGTGAAAGGTTAAACTAATTGCTCTTCAGTGCAAGAGGGTAAACCAATTCCCCGACACCCAAAAGGGTCTGCTCTCCAGTGCGAGAGGTTAAACGAATTGCTTTCCAGTGCGAGACGGTAAACCAATTGCTCTCCAGTGCGAGAGGGTAAACTAAATTCCTGACACCCATCTGGGTAAGCTCTCCAATGTGAGAAGGCCACATAGTTCAAAAGATCGAATGCTTGAAGATCAACTAAGCAACAAATGGTTAGAGGCAGCATCCACTTTTACACGTAACAGTTCGCTCATCCGACACTTCATCTTTAGCAACTCCAATCTTGGCAGCTTCATCCTTGATTGCTCCATCTATGGTAGTTGAAAAATCAAACAATTGCCCATTCCGTGCCACTTACTCGGCCCATGCCGAACCAATCCTTGGCTTCAATCAAGCCGAGCTGCTCAAGAAATGGCCCTTGCCACATCACCTTCTTAGCCCGTGCCAAGCCGACTCCTGACCCCTGCCAGCCGAATTGCCGCACCACCCCGACGGTTGCCCTGTGGCAGCACCACCCAAGAAGAAGACAAGAAGAAATTAAGTTTTTATTACATTGGTGAGGCATGGAGAAGACGAAGAAAGCAACGGAAGACGGTCCTTTGCACGGACAAGATGTAGAAGATTGCTTGAGGAAGAGGAACAAATATCCTTTAAGCTTTCTCTCTCTTGTAGGGTAGAATAAATCGCTCTCCAAAGTTGATTTAACAACCCACTTAAGGTGGACTTAAATAAACTTTGAGAGGAATTTATTTCGCTTTCCTAGAATGATCTAATTTCATATTAAAGAGGGAATCTACATCAAAATAAGAAGCAGTCCTAAGTTTCCTAGAGCAAGGTCTCTACACCTGTTGCCCTTTCCTGCGAGCAGCCCAATAGGTGTGGGGGTGTGGGGGCATTTGTGGAGCCAAAAATAATCACAAGGCGACACGTGGATTTTTGGATGAAGAAGACAAAAATACCCTTGAGGTGTATCAGGATTCCTACACGCGAGTAGCGGGTAATCATCCTCTACCAAGTCAGAAATGCCCAAAATAGGTAACAATTCCAAACCTATTCCATTCCATATATTTCTTACCTCTTTTTCCCTCTTTTAGCTAATCAGTTAGCTAACATTACATAACCTTCAAAATATTCATTCCAAAAATATGTTAATTGGCTAATTAATCCATTAAATATCAATTAAGTCACCCAATTAACCACAAAATATACCCAAAAATCCCAAAGGGCCGGCCACTCTTGTTGATCTTATCATATTTACCTATTTTATCATATTAATTAGCTAGTTAATTTGGCAATAATTCTATTTGATAAAATTAACTAGCCAATTATTCCCATAACTCCTAAATTCAACCTAAATCAAGAACCTAGCCCACAAAAGGAGCTAGGTGGCCAGTCCTGTCTCACCCAAAGAGGTCGGCCATTCTCCTATAAAAAGCCTCATATTTTCTCCAAAACACACTTCTCATACTCTTGCAAAACTCCCAAAAACTCTCCAAACACTTTTCTCTCTAAATTTTAACTTTGGCATCGAGGTTCTTCCGCCAAAAGCCCCCCCCCCCCCCAAATTCATCATGGGCGTGTGAGGCTCTTGGCCTTGATCAAAGGTGTTGATTGTTCTGTAGGTGCAATTTTGTCAAAGAAGGAGAAGGCGAAGATTTGCATCCACAAGGGCTTTACATGAGGCTAGAAAATTGGTGGATATAGCCAATTTTAGAGCTCCGAGGTATCTTTGGGGCTCTATAAATGAATCTCCCCCAATGAGAGGCTATTTACTTTCGGGCTCTATATATGAGGCTATGTATATTTATTTATGTAGTAATTTGATTACATGACAATTTTTTTTTTTTTTTGTATTAATCTTTCTTA
Source organism: Heteromeles arbutifolia (assembly GCA_024362995.1). Classification (NCBI taxonomy): domain Eukaryota; kingdom Viridiplantae; phylum Streptophyta; class Magnoliopsida; order Rosales; family Rosaceae; genus Heteromeles; species Heteromeles arbutifolia. Next base: position 26,715,784 of record JANCRC010000011.1, on the reverse strand, counting down.
AGTGGATTTTTGGACGTGTTATCTCAAAAAGAATTTGGGAACATTTCAACTTTAAAAAGGCCAAATTCTGGCAAAGTTAGATTTCATCACTTATGAACCGTTAGATTAATTTTTCATATCTCAATCTTATTTGTTAGTTTGTTTCTCTAAAATCAGACAAGATAAGATTTCATCTAATGACTAAATTGTAATGCCTCTCAATATAGGTATGTTGTTTGTTCATGTTTTCGATTTAGGTCTCTAAACTTCCAATGTCATTTTAATATGCAGTGCGTTTTTATTTGGAAATTAAAAGTAAGCCCTTTTAGACGTAGAACATCTTATATCATTTTATATCTCAAGCATTAAACATACAAATAAAATGGAGGAGGACCTTTGGAACAAAAGAGAGTATGAGTATATTTGCAAGGGGGGAGAATGGAAAATTTTGGCTCACATGGGTAGCTACTTTTCTCGTGGGACCCACTGCTTTTTGGTGCTGGATGTAGCCTAATTTTTTGCTACCCAGGGAAGGAAGTTGCTAGCCCAAGTGGTGGACCTAGCTCCATTTTTCGACTCATTGGGATAAAATTTCTTATTAGGGCTTCAAATGTAGTAGCTTCATGGAGGATAAAACCCCCATGTGGATGCTCTTAGGCTTGCGCCGTCACTTATATGCAACGCCTAGTTGCCACTTAGTATTATGGCCTAGTGATATTTTTCTTTACTTATAAATGAGAATTCTTAGGTTCGATTCTTGCCAAATGAGAATTTGAACATCATTACTAACTCATTGTGAGGCTTAACTTACCTCTTTCTCTTAGACCATCTCCAACCCATGAGGATAAAGCTTAAAAATTTAAGCCAAAAAATTCTAACTCAAAACCTAAAAATTGTTTTTTTATCTAATGGTTATGGCTTAAAATTTTAGCCCGAGATTATAAAATAATGATTTTAGCCTAACTTTTTGGGTAGCTTTTTTGAAATTAAAATTTATGTAGATTTCTTAATTTATTTTTATGAATATTTGAATTTAAAAATATTTTAAATTCTGATAAGTAATTAAAAATCATACAAATACATAGGTAATTAAAGTTTTAAGTGAAATTTGATTTAAATAATTTTTTTTTAAAATTAGTTTAGACATTAGATGTGAGATCCCACATCACCCAGGGGAGTGGATCCTGTGAGCCTTATATGTATATTCCCATATCTACCTAGCGCAAAGCCTTTTGGGAGCTCACTGGCTTCGGGTTCCATTGGAACTCCGAAGTTAATCGAGATCGCGCGAGAGCAATCCCAGGATGGGTGACCCACTGGGGAATTTTCGTGTGAGTTCCCAAAAACAATACTGTGTGGACGTGGTAGGGGGCCCAAAGCGGACAATATCGTGCTACGGTAGAGGCGTGCTTGGGATGTGGTGGGGGTCCGGGCCGAGATGTGACAATTTGGTATCAGAGCTTAACCCTGGTCGCGTGTGTGCCGACGAGGACGTCGGGTCCCTAAGGGGGGTGGATTGTGAAATCCCACATCGCCCAGGGGAGTGGATCATGTGAGCCTTATATATATATTCCCATCTCTACCTAGCGTGAGGCATTTTGGGAGCTCACTGGCTTTGGGTTCCATTGGAACTACGAAGTTAAGCGAGATCGCGCAGGAGCAATCCCAGGATGGGTGACCCACTAGGAAATTTTCGTGTGAGTTCCCAAAAACAAAACCGTGAGGACGTAGTCGGGTCCCAAAGCGGACAATATCGTGCTAAGGTGGAGGCGTGCCCGGGATGTGGTGGGGGCCCGTGCTGGGATGTGACATTAGATTTAATTTTGGACTATCAATCTTTTTTTGTTATTAAATTTAATCTCATTTGATCACAACCGTTGAATTATAAGTAAAAAACGAAAAAAAAAAAGTTTTGAAATATGACAGTTTGATGGGTCCAAAATTATTTAAGCCAGACTTAATTTATAAGGGGAGTTTGGCCCAAAGATATATTTTTCCCTATATCTTATTTTAGCCCAATAGTTAGAGATACTTTGAAGGAGTTTTAAAACTTATATTTAAGTTTTATTTCATGAGTTGGAGATTAGGATAGATAACACTGTTCCTTAAAAAAATGGTTTATTGCACCAGATAATTTATGTCTGACGGTGTGGGCCCCAGTCAGAAATAACTAGACAAAATGCCATTTTCGAATTTGAAAACGTACGGACGATAAATTGATGTTTTAGATGGGTCTGGATTCTGGAAGAAGCCTATTAGATCTTAACTGGCTTTCCCGGTATATCTTCACTTGCTTGAGTTGAGTTCCTTCGTCCTTAGTATTAAAACACACAATTCTAGCCTTCTTCACTATCAATCAAATCTCCCAAACCCTAACCCTAACCCTAAAAACATATCCACAAAATTAATTACTTTCGCCATCTTCAATCTGAACACTGCTAGGGTTTCAATTCTATTCAATTCAATCGCAATGGCGCCTCCGACCAAACCCAACAAGCTAGCCACAGACGATTCGGAGACGCCGTCCAACAATCTCTGGGTTGGGAATTTGGCAAGCGACGTCACCGACGCCGATCTCATGGACCTTTTCGCCCAATTCGGTGCTTTGGATAGCGTCACCACCTACTCCTCCCGGAGCTACGCCTTCGTCTTCTTCAAGCGGGTCGAGGACTCCACCGCTGCCAAGGAGGCATTGCAAGGTGCACTTCTGCGCGGAAACCCTGTTAAGATTGAGTTTGCCCGACCGGTTCGTATTGATCTTTGTGCTTCGTTAGGTTTATTTGGTTGTTTTTGTATGATATTTATCGATTTCTTTGTTTTTCAAACACGAAATTTGGGTTTAATTGATTTCAATCAAATTGTGCCTCCCGATTTTCGCAAAGTTGAGTATGAGTGATGCGCTTATTAGATTATAAACTCAAGAAATTGGGAAAGTTTCGCTTACGAATCTAAAAGGTTAGGCATGAAGAAACATAATTTATAATGGGAAACTGAGAAGTATATGGACGCTGATAATTTTCATTCCAGCGTATGTTTTTAGTGGGAAATTAAGTAGCCCTTGTTTTGCGCCACCGTATGTTCTTAGGTATCCCATTCTAGAGTGCTTAGAATCAATAATTTTCATTCCAGCGTTTCTAAATGCTGCAAAAGCCAATAATTTTCAGGATATGAAGGATATTTATAATGCATCATGCATCCATTGCTAGGATTTTTCCAACCATTTCATGAAATCCAATTCTTTGTAAAAGTAACAATTAACAAGATGCGTGCTAGTGTGACCAATTGAATCCATAACCAATTTAAGTCTCAAAACTGCGAAACAAAATTTACATCAGCAGTTAGGTCTCTGACTCTCTCCATATCAAACTTTTCTAATATAATAAGAATTTACTGCGAAACAGAATTTACATCAGCGGTAGGTCTCTGACTCTCTCCATATCAAACTTTTCTAATATAATAAGAATTTGGTAGTAGCTTACCTGTTATTTGAAATATTCTTCTTCTTTTTTCCCCACGGGGAGGAGTGATTTCAAATATTATTGTGACCTGCATATCAGATGTTACAAAACATTTATACAGATGCTCAACTCAAAATTGTGAATCGATCTCAGTTAGTACAAAGGGGGATTTCAGTCGAAACTGAAGCACCAAAATCAATATGTGTGCACACACCAATCTCAAGGCTCAGTTATGAGTTATGAACATTTTGAAGTCCAAAAACCATTGAAACGAATCCCTTAAACATCCCCATGCTCCAAAACAGCAAAACGAACGCACAACTTCAGCGTTTGTTGGTCTCTGCGAATCACTAAAAACAACTCCCAGTAACATGATAGACGATTGATTTGAAATCCCTTTGTACAGATAGGTGATTGATTTCAACTTAAAGGCACAACACAAAATTATGAACTGACATAAAAAAGTTGTGTTTCAGTTTCATATTAATTTAGCACCAAAATAGGTGTGTTTCAATTTTAACTTGAGCACAAAAATTGATATATGTGCACTCACCAATCTTAGTTGTGCTTTAGTTTCAATGTTTTAGGTGCAGACACAACAGAAAGGATTATATAACCATTTCCAAGCTCCCAAACTGCAAAACAAACACTATCTCCTGTGAATCAAAACTGTGAAACAAACACTACCAACTGCGAAAGATCAGCTGCGATTCCTATATTAAATGATTTGAAATCTTATTTTACTCGCATTGACTGTACACAATACTTCTTACCTAGACAAATAACTAAAACGCTTACCAATGCCAGTAAGTGCACAAAGGCGTGTTTCTGTTTCAAGCTAACACCGAAGTGTGAGTGTTTGTGTAAGCAAGAATCTCAAACGATAGTTAATCAACTGTTGAGGTGACCAGATCTGACAAATTCTAGTTTGATGGCCTGAATTAACTACGTACTAAGCTTCACTGTCTTCTTTTACCACCCATATAGTGTATATTTGAAATCCTTGGATTTTTATAAGTTCAGCATAACTGTGTTCCAAGAAACGAATTAATAGGAGAACAAGTGTTGTGGAACGAAAGTTACAAAATGATTGTATAATTCATATTAATTGGATCAGATGATGGCACTGTGCATCTCTCTATTTTTTTTTTGTCTTGCAACAAAAAGGTAGGCCCATTACAAAATTCACAAAGAAAAATTAAACAATGGTAGGGATACAACATTGTGAAACAGAGGTAGATATCTCTCTTATGTACTTGTATTGCGCTCTAGTCTTGGTCACACTACCACTCACGTATCAGTAACCTTTGAATCTCCATCCAGCCAACTATTTTATAGATGACAAAAGGTTACATTTGTTGCTTCTCATTTAAAAATTTGCTGCAACAATACTTAAAATGAAAGATGGGGATGGAGGAAGAGTGAAACCTAAGGTCATTAGATATTTGCGAATATGAAGTTATAGAAAGACAATCATATAATATCGTGTTCAGGGCGAGGCAAGGGGCATAAATTCATTGCCAAAAGAGAGATGTGATGTTGTAGTGTAAAGACTCCATTTGATTCTTCGCAAAATAGGAACAGAAGCAAGTGTCCTAGTTGCTTCTATTGCCTTATCAAAAGGGGGAATAGAGATGCAATATGTTAATCATGTTTATTTATTTTTTCCCCATTTTTTTTGTTGACAGTGTGTCTTTAGCTTTTCGTAGCATGAAATCAAGCTTATGGTCTTAACTATGAATGCATTAGCTCACTGAATATGCTGGCGCAGGCATTCCACTGATGTGTTTTTAACTATGCATGCATTAGCCCCCATGTCCGGATGTGGCTTACTTCAAATTTTTGATGCATTCGTCTTGCCTTTGTTTTTTTTTTTTCTAATACTTCACAGTTTAGTAATACATGTGATTTTCTTCCTCTGCTTAACAACTGCTATACAAAGTGTTTTTACTCTGAGATCACTGTGTTTCACTTATTGTTTATTTTTTTCCTTGCCTTGAGATAAATTTTTGCAGCTTTTTACATTTTTGGGGAACTGAAATTTGTCGTTCTTACGCACTATTTACAGGCAAAACCTTGCAAGAATCTATGGGTAGGTGGAATTAGCCCATCTGTCTCAAAGGAAGAATTAGAAGAAGAGTTTTGTAAGTTTGGAAAAATGGAGGATTTCAAGTTCCTTAGAGACCGTAATACTGCATTTGTTGAATATTTTAAATTGGAGGATGCTTCCCAAGCAATGAGAAACATGAACGGGAAGAGATTGGGTGGTGACCAGATACGCGTTGATTATCTTCGATCACAACCCTCGAGAAGAGTAAGTTTATTATTCATAACTTCAATGGTATTTCCATGGGTATATTACTGCGGTTCCAGGACTTTGTAGGTTAGCAGAAATATTGCGAGTGAAAATTTGCTAGAGAGCAGTAATAGGCGCACTGTGTGGCAAACTCAATGTTGTCTGGTGCTGATACTTTGTTTTGAAGGATTCTTTCTAGGGCTATGTGGGTGTCTAAGGACATGACACTCCCACCTGAGTAACAATGCCAAATATATTACACTTATTAAATGGATAGAAGGAAAGGAGTTCACTGTTTTAGAAGGGTTATGCATTTTTGTGGAGATACCTATCGTGTCTAATATTTCAATCATTTTAGTAAATATGATAATTTTCCATGATATCTAATGGGAAACGTTGTCTTTCTATATGCATATTTTTGAATTTCATAAACTGATAATCATTATTTTGTTGTTTACATGGAAAAGAAAAGACCAAAGAAAAACTAAGAAACAATTAACCTAGGCCGGGAAACACCAGCCATATTATCAGCAAGAATTTGAATCAAACAATCAGAGGAGCATCTATTAACAATTGTTAATTGATCAGTGTTCTGTGATTAATGCATGATTTGCTTGTTCGCTGTAACATGTCTGTCTTCGGTTACTTATTAAAACGCTTTCTGGTTTCCTTTGCTCTTTTGAACAGGAACAGTGGCCTGACTACAGAGACGGACAGTTTCCAGCCAGAAACACGGGGCCTGATTCTCACAAAAGACAACAGGTGAGTAAGACAGTGTTCTACTAGAGATTGTGAACTTTTAGAATGTTGATTGTGTATATGTTTGTTGCTTCATAAGAATGATTTGTTTGCTGGTTATGTCACACAAGGTGCATCTTACCTCCAATATATAACTTGAGTTGTAGACTTACCTTTGGTCCTAGGATCTGATTTATGGATTTGTGGGTTAGACAGAAGATGGAAATCTGTATGTGAATTCCAAATGGGAGTAAACTTCTCAGTTGTGATTATTTTCTCAAAGTTTTGTGTCATGTTGCAGTATTCTCAATCTTCCGGGGGACGAAAAGGTGACAGCCAACCCAGTAACATTCTGTGGGTTGGTTATCCTCCTTCTGTTCAGATTGATGAACAAATGCTCCACAATGCCATGATTTTGTTTGGTGAGATTGAGAGAATTAAAAGTTTTCCTTCAAGGCACTACTCCTTTGTTGAATTCAGGAGTGTAGATGAAGCTCGGCGGGCCAAGGAGGGCTTGCAAGGCAGGCTTTTCAATGATCCTCGGATTACAATTATGTTCTCAAGCAGTGGGCTGGCACCTGGGAAAGATTACCCTGGCCCTTATCCTGGAGTCAAAGGACCTAGATCAGATATGTTATTCAATGAACATCCGTTTCGGCCTTTACAGATGGACATGTTTGGTCATAACCGTCCAATGATGTCTAATAATTATCCTGGAGCTCTACCACAAAATGGCATTCTTGGACCAAATGCTCCAATGAGGCCTTTAGGTCCTCAAGGTAGGTTTGACCCTCTGCTTTCAGGCCCCGAACTTAATGATTTGGCGTCACTTAATAATTATCAAGATGGAAATTCCAAGAACCTGATGAGTCCCAACTGGAGGCAGCTGTCTCCTCCCACACCTGGGGTTGTGTCTTCTCCTCCGCCTGGTATTAGGTCACACACGAGACCTGCATCTAGTGCATGGGACGTTTTGGATGTTAACCAATTTCAAAGGGATGCTAAACGGTCAAAGATAGATAGTCCTTTGTCCATAGACGACCCTCCATATCTGTTGAGAAAGATTGATGACCATGGATTAGGGTTCGACTCGTCTTACGGACTTGGTCCGGTAATTGATGGAGGTGCTTCTGGACCATCTATGAATGTCCAAGGGAAGAATCACCTTAGTCCAGCTGGTGTAAGGGTCTCAGTTGGAGGGCCTCCTGATAATGATTTTATATGGCGTGGAACTATTGCCAAGGGTGGAACGCCTGTTTGCCATGCTCGCTGTGTCCCTATAGGAAAAGGAATAGGAAATGAGCTGTGAGTACAATTTTCCTTTCATCTTTTTTTTTTTTTCCATTTTCTTTGGGCACTCGAATAGCATATTTTATTTGTTTTACTAAGAACATGTACATGGATTCCACTGTGCTATCTGCCATGGTATTTGGGTGAAAGTTTATTGTCAAGTTACCAAGAAACCATAGTATTTCACAATTGTTCATATTTATCCATGCAATATCAGCTTTCTCATGATTACATTGGCAACCGTTTCTTATTCATCCTGTTATACATTCTCAGTATTTTGGAAACTAAATTATGGTTTCGACTGATGTTCCAAATGGTGTATCTTGAAAGAGGGTCTAAGTGAAGTTGATCAGACGCCTTACTGCACACTTAATAAAACAAAATCGTTTAGCGTGTAGGCTTTTTTTGTCTAATGCATGTTCTATGACACCCTTTTTTATTTATTTAATGTATTTTATGTATGGATAGATGAAGCCGTTACTATTAGCAGTTTGTCTACTTTATGCTAGAATCCCCTGAAGCATTTCTCCCTTTTGAACTTAATAAGACTATTAGCATAGAAGGGTACAATAGTCATCTAATTATTTATGTGAAAAATTCACATAATTATTTATTTTTTATTATGATCTTCCTTTCAGAGCTACCTATCCGGCTATCCCAATGCTTTAAACTTTTCTTCTCTATGGTTTTGCAAGTTTATAGTCTCAGACTAATACTTCTTACCCTATCCTTCACCCTAAAGAAATAATATTTGAGTTAACTTGCAATCATACATTCCATATGTATTTCAGTACGTAGGTGGATAGTTCTAGAAATGTATAAATCAAACAACTTGGTTATAATGTAGTTAAATCCTTATTATGATTACTAAAAGCACAAAAGTGAGTTCAGACTTGCTAATATCCCTCTTTATTTTCAAACTGTATCCAGACTCTATGATTTTGGACTTCCAAAATATTTATTATGTTTCGTTTGTTATATTTCTGGATAATCTTTGAAATTAAACTTAGTTGCCCTGTATCTTATATCAGCATGGGTTGTGTTTGGTGTGTGACTAGAGAATTCTCTTGTTTGTGTTTAATGTATTTGTATTCTGTTTGGCAGTCCTGGAGTTGTTAATTGTTCGGCTAGAACTGGACTGGATATGCTCACAAAACATTATGCTGAGGCCATTGGATTTGATATAGTATTCTTCTTGCCAGATAGTGAAGATGATTTTGCTTCCTACACTGAGTTCCTTCGTTATCTAGGTGCAAAAAACCGTGCTGGTGTTGCAAAATTTGATGATGGGATGACCTTATTTTTGGTACCTCCTTCAGATTTCTTGAAGAATGTTTTGAAAGTTGCAGGCCCTGAACGTCTGTATGGTGTGGTTCTCAAGTTTCCACAACAAGGTCCTAGTACTGCTTCCATGCACGAACAGATGCAGCCACCTTTACAGTTTATAGACAGACAGCAGATTCCTTCTTCACAAGTTGAGTATAGTGTAATCCCACCGAATAATGATCATATTGTACCTATGGATTATAACAGGGTTTTGCATGAGGGCTCAAAGCTTTCTGCAAAACCACTGTTTCCACCTACTAGTGAGTCCTCTAGAGTGCAACCGCAAGACTATGCTTCTAGTAATAGTGCTGCAATATCACAAGCTGGAGTTTCATTAACTCCTGAGCTTATTGCCACTCTGGCCACTTTACTGCCTGGAAATGCACAGCCATCTGGTCCAGAAGGTGCTAGGGTGCCAGTATCCTCAGCAGCTAGGCATTCATTTCCTGCTTTTGCACCTAGTAAAGTATCCTCTCCTGGATGGAAACAAGATCAACAAATTTCTGATCATACTGGTCATGCATTACAACAGTTTGGTAGTCAGTTTAATCCACACGAACAGAATCTTTTGCAGTACCAGCCTTATCCATCTGTTCCAAACTCATCCAACCATTCTGCCCCACTGGCCCTTGGTATCAACCAAATCCCAGACTCTTCTACCAGTCAGCCCTTGCAGTCTGCAAATCCTTCTAGGCCTTTGAATAATTTTACGATCCCTTCTCAAGGTGGTGGACAAGTTACTGGATCCTCTCATCTCAGCCAGCACTATCTGGCTGAAGCTCCTCTTGGTACTCAGAAAGGCTTTTCAGCACATGGAACAGATACGTCTGGGTTGTACAATCCAGCTGTTTCTCGGCAACATAATAATTCCATGGCCTTTTCTGGTCAGACTTATGGTGCTAATTCGCAGTCTCAGACCTTTCTGCCATTAGCGGCTGAAAAGGTAAACCCAGAATACCCAAATCAAGTGCAGCAACTTCAGTCTGCACTTACTGGGGCTGGTCAGAGCGCCCCAGATGTTGAGGCTGACAAAAATCATCGGTATCAGTCGACGCTCCAATTTGCGGCTAACCTCCTCCTCCAATTACAGCAGCAACAACAGCAGCAGCAAATGGGTAGTCAAGCGGGGCAGGGGTCTGGAAGTCAACAGTGATAATTATTATCCCATATAGGTATTTTCCCGTCTCTGGCTTATGGCTATTTTTTTTTTTCTTTGCATATGATCAAATTTATGTGCTAATATAATAGTATTTGTTTTATATTAATTAATGCCATAGGTTTAGCACATATTTCCTTGGGCGATTGAACAATATGTGATGTGCGCTTTCTAGAGAAAAACACATCTTTTGGAAGTATTAGTCGGCCAACTCATGTGTTTGTTTCTGCTTTTTGCATATGGTGAAACTTATGTGCTAGTATTCGTTTTCTATTACTTCAAGGATAAGTTTAGTGAATCATTCTTCTTTTGATCGAACTATATATAGTCTACATTCCTGGTTGCATAGACTTCCACGTTCAGTTATTTGTTTGTGTCAGTGACTTTGTACTTTGGTATGAATGTTTGTTCTAGTGAAACATGCATCTTTGAAAGTTTTGTTAGTTGGCTAATCTATTTGCTTGTTTTCTTTTCTTTTCATATGGTGCAACTTATGTGGTTGTAATTTTTGTGTAATTAAGTCCTTAGGTTTTATAACATCTTTCCTAGGAAGTAGAATTGTATAGCTATATATGATGTGACATGTCTGGTTGGATGGGGTTGCTGATGCAGAATAATATCTAGGATATTATTATTTAGTTTCCTATATTATTTTATATTCCTATTTATTATGGAATTAAGATTACTTTCCTATTTCTAGTAGATTGAGGATGGCTTTTTAGTCAAAATGGTCCTGAGATTGGCATAACTCCTCAATTTGATCCCTGAAATTTGAAATAGATAGAAGTGGTCCCTAAGTTTGTCCACTAATTATTTTGGTTCTTCCATGAAAAATCTCCATTAAATAAGAATAAAGTGAAAAAAATACCCTCAATTTTTGTCAAATCATTTTTGCTCATTGGTTATTAAACTGAGGGTATTTTTGTCATTTTGGTCCTTATTTAACAGAATTTTTCACGGAATGACCAAAATGATTGATGGTGGACAAACTCAGGGATCACTTCTATCGATTTCAAATCTCAGAAACCCAAGTGAGGAGTTATGGCAATCTCATGGACCATTTTGGCTAAAAAGCCATTTAGGATTCTTTCATATTTTTTGTAGGATTAGGTTACTTATTAAAAATATGTGCTTTGTAATTGTATTCGGGCAGTTGAATGATTGATTAAATGGATTTTTTCTGAGTCTTTATTCTATCTCGATTGTCTTCTCTAAAGTTCTATTCTAATCCTCTGTCTGATTCTTCGAAATTCTCCTCAACCTCCCTATTTCCCTATCTACTATCTCTCTGATCTAAAGTTACATACTGGTACTACATCACTTGCTGCAAGCATATTTGTATTCCGTGATTTGTTTGTAGAATGTGGTTCTGGTTTCATCAACATTTTCAATATTGTAGAGTAGTTGGCTCGTGAGTGTTCATGCATGTCTAGATACCAAAATCACCAAAATATCTTCATAATAAAGAAAAATGTTGTACCAGTATTAAATTATAATTTCTATAAATGTACTTTTCTGTTTTTACAAGCAAATATGTAACAGGAGTATATCACATACCCATACCAGTATCCTGGCTATCCGGGTATGTACCCAATTAGTCTATGATTTTTGCATCTCGTCTATATGATGTAAGCCCATCAGTTGCAATTCAGAAAATGTTGAGAAATAATCTAGAGCGCATTCATTTGAATCATATTGGTTCGATTTGAATGTAGAATTGAAGGTAGTTGTCACATTATGTTTTAGTTACTTTTTCCCCGGGGGAGAAATGGGCTTTTCACAGCCATGATCTTTAGAGAAGGATAGAACGTTTGGTATCTATCTTCCTATCAATAGTTGACAAATAACTTGATATTATTGTTTGAAGATTATTTGAAGGAAGGAATTGGGGTTTGGTTTTGGGAAGATGTTTATCAGTGGTGACTATTACTAGGGTTATTTTGATAGAAAGGAATGTGCAGAAATTTGAGGATGTGAGGGGTAAAGATCTATGTGGGGAGGGAGAGGGTTCGTTGTTTGGGTTTGTCTTTGGGTATTGGTGTCAGCAAAGTGTAGGAAGAGGTTTGCTGTTGTAAATTGCGGTCATGAGCAAATAATGGTTTTTGTAAACTGGATTGCTTGATCGCAAGCATGCAAAAAGAATAGACATGTTCATCCTTTCTCGTTGGATGTGTGGGCACACGAGAAACGATAAGATTAGAAATGAGGATATCCAAGGTAAAGTAGGAGTAACCAAAATTGAAGGAAAGATGAGAGAAAATCAGTTATGGTGGTTTGGACATGTGAAATGAAAGTCTACTGACGCTCCAGTTAGAAGATGCGATTACGGGACAGAGATTCAGGGCCGAAGGGGTAGAGGAAGACATAGACGGACTTTGGAAGAGACTCTAAGACTTAAGAGTACTCGGATCTAACGGAAGACGTGACACAGAAACCGAGCGCAATGGCGTTCTAGGATTCATATAGCCGACCCCACTTAGTGGGAAAAGGCTTTGTTGTTCTTGTTCATTAGATCAGGTGGCATGTTTTTCAGTTTATGAAAAAAGAAGACCGTTGAAGGGTTTTATCTTCTTTTTTTTCCCATCAGTATGCTTCTCCCATGTAGTACGCGTTAATTTTATTATCTGTAGGTTAAACTCATTCCATATGGCTTATTTTCTTCTGTCTTTTTGAGACTGACTTTAGGGCCTTGTCAAATTGTAACTATCATATGTAATTATGTTCTGTAAAAATTCAGTTGTTTCTTCGAACTCTGAATCCTTTTGGTTTCTCTGGGAATAATGTGACGACTTGTTTAGTCGAGGTAAGTCCAGGGAAAAACATGTTCTTGGAAGAATGCTACTGACGAATCTCATGCGGTTATTAGGCCAAGCTTTCAGCTCTCAACCATCCGATTCGATTCTATGCAATGTCTTGCTAATTTCGGCATCTATAGGAACATATGAAACAACTTACTCTCCTATGGTATTCTCTATGAAACAAAACAAGTAAATGTTTTAACACTACCAGAAAACGCGTTATAAAAAACTTGTACTTCATTTTTCCTAGGATCTCAGAGGTTATACACCACCCTTGTTTGTTTTGCTTTTGGTTTGAGTGAAAATTATAGATGACAGCATACTGAGAATGTTGAACATCACATTGTTATCCGTCTATGATAGAAACCATCTACAGTTCCTGCTTCAACCTTACAATTGCAGCTATGGCAGAAATGGATGAAGGAAGGAGACGGAGTTGAGGTCCCGTGAAATGCTATTTTTTAGTTAATAAAAGTTCATAACTGTTACGAGAGAGAGAGAGAGAGAGAGAGAGCCATTGCTCCATTTAAAGCTTCAGCCCCACCAAAGGTGCTAGCTGGACATTCCACTAACAAACTATCTTTACAAAAGACAGAGAGAGCACCATTGCTCCATTTAAAGCTTCAGCCCCACCAAAGGTGCCAACTGGACATTCCATTAACAAACTATCTCTACTAAAGACAAATCAACATAACAGAAATTTTAATTATTAATATTAGTGAATAAGGAAATCACTAATCCTATCATCACTCTTCCCTTGAAGAACAACCTTGTCCTCAAGGTTTTAAAGTTGAAAATCTGGAAATCCGGAATGGAACTCTTCATAGTCTTCCCAAGTAGCATCAATCTCTTCTTGACCTGCCCAATGTACCAGTAGCTGTACTTGTGCAACATCTTTCTTGTACGTTCTTGTGGCAAAGATTGCCAAAGGAGAATCTTGCATTTTCCCATTATCAGTTACTTTAGGCAATGCAGTACTAGGTTGTACCAGACTTCCAAGGTCTTTCTTAAGGGAACTGACATGAACCATAAGGTGTATCTTGGAACTGGGAGGTAGCTTCAACTTATATGCAACTGGACCAATCCTTTCAGTGAGCTCATAAGGACCATAAAATCTGGGATGTAATTTGTGATAGGCATGAGAGGCTAGAGACCGCAGTTGGTATGGAACCAACCTGAGATACACAGTCACCCACCACAAACTCTCTCACAGTCCTATGTTTATTGGCCTGAACTCTCACTCTATTCTATGCCTGTGCAACTTCCACATCGAAATCAGCTTGTCTTTGTCTAACAAACCTTGTTCCATTGTGCAACTTCCAAGTTAGCTGTTCCCTTCTGATAGGCAGTCACATGAGGTGGTGGATACCCATACAGTAACTCAAATGGCGTAAACTTTGAAGAAGTGTGATAGAAAGTGTTGTAATTCCACTCAGCTCAAGGTAACCAATGAACCCATTTCTTAGGCTAATTTCCTGCAAAAGACTTCAGGTAGGTTTCAAGACATCTATTTACCACCTCAATTTGCCCATCACTTTGTGGATGGTAACCAGGACTCATGCATAGCTTTGACCCTTGTAACTTAAAGAAATCCTTCCAAAAAGCACAAAGGAATATTGGATCTCTGTCACTAACAATGGTAGAGGGCTTCCCATGTAGTTTAATCACATTGTCAACAAATAACTGAGCTACTGAGGTGACAAAAAGTGAGCATATTCCGTGAACCTATCAACCACAACCATTATAACCGATTTACCCTGACATAGTGGCAGCCCAACAATGAAATCCATACTGACATCAGTCCAAATTTACTATGGAATAGGAAATGGTTGAATCAAACTTGGACGAGAAAGAGTTTCATACTTATTGTGTTGCATTCAGAAATGAAGGCTTTGATGTCTTTCTTCAATCCAGGCCAGTAAAAGCCCTTTGTGATCCTGTGATAAGTCTTCAGTACACCTTGATGGGCAGCAATTGGGGTGGAAGGGTGTTCTTCCAATATGTTCAACTTCCAAAGAGAGTTAGGACTAATAACAATCCTGTTTTTATATTTCAAGAAGCCATTGTCCATTTGGTAATGAGACTGAGTAGGTTCCCCAGAAGGATAGAGTTTTCTTCTTCACAATCTTGAGTTTTTGCTTAATCCACACATCCTTTTCATTTTCTCTTCTCAATTCATCTAACCACCCAAAATAGGGTTAAGAAATGGAATAACAATTGATTTCTGTCAATTCTGAGATATCACTGGAGTTAGAACCATGAACCCTTGAAAGTGCAACTGCCACCATAGTCACACCCTTTCTTATACCAGATCTCATAATCAAATCCTAGTAATTTAATTTGGTTACCCACTTGTTTTGAAAAGGAGTATTTGTCCTTTGATTGAGAAAGTACTTCAAACTGCAGCGATCAGTTTTTATAATGAAGTGTCTTCCTTGAAGATAGCTTTGCCATTTTTTCACAGCATGCACTATAGCAACAAGCTCCCTTTCATAAGTTCATAAGTTGACAGTTTTTGGTTCTTAGGTCCTAGAGCCTGATTAGTAAAGGCCATAGGCTTCCCTTGTTGTAAAACTGCCCCTATGCCATTACCTAAAGCATCACACTCGAGTTCAAAGGGCAATGCAACAAAACAGAAATTTAAACTATTAATATTAGTGAATAAGGAAATCACTAATCCTATCAGTCTATGCAAGCATTTGATTGCCAGCTCAACTTTTGTTGACTCCGCGCCTTCTAGTAGTTTTGTCGCTTAGATTTGCAAGAACTAAAGGTTTTCTATTTTCAGTTATCTTCCGACCAACCTGCAAGTGAGGCAGGGAATCAAGGACTCAACGATCACTAAAGAAACAAATGCAGGTGTTCTTTCTGGATATCACTGCCAGTTTATATCTCCGTTGCTATGTGAAGTTTACCTAGCACGAATCTTCGATAACCATATTGTTTTTGGCGTTTTTGAGTTCATATTTTCCCTCCCACTGATGTTGAAATTCCTCTTTGGTTTGCCGAGGGATGTGCAATCTGCGTATTCAACCTTTGTGTTATACGTCGTGTAATTCTTTGTTTTCGTATGCCCCAACTTACGTTTTCCTGCACTAGTTTCCATTCAAAACACTTCCACCCATCGGCAAAGCTATCCAGTCGTTTCTTTTCTTTTTGTCTTGTGAGCAAAGCATCATTTTCTTTTGTTTGGTTCGATAATCTGTTAAATAATGTCTCGTTATTAAGCTAATCGAGCTGTGTAGACCACTGATCATGCCAACTAAAGCAAAATTAACAAGCGTTTATCTTTTGTTTTTTATTTTTGGGGTTGTAACGAACGTTTCTGTGTGTAATTGGACTTGTAGGTGTTCGGGGTAAATTTGGAGTTTCACGTAATCGACGACCGTTTTGCAATCACCAAAAGAAACGGTCCTTCGGAGAAGCTCAAAATCCAGGAGAGATTTTGTGTAAGCTTAAAAGTTAAAAAGCACGTTTGGCTTGTTTCAAAAGGTCAACATGCCTAAATTATTATTTTTTTTTTTGTTTCAGTTTTTGCAGCACATACAAATGCAGTGATGTTGCCCCTTGGTTTTTTTGTTTTTTGTTTTTCGTTTCCTAGATTGTTAGTTTCAACCTGCTCTTTAATTGAGCATTTGCGCGCGCGCTCTCTCTCTCTCTCTCTCTCTCTCTCTCTCTCTCTCTCTCTCTCTCTCTTTTCCAAGGAGACGTGGGCAAAGCTACATTGACTATAATAGATATGCTACTCCTACGCATCCGACCTTGAATCCGTTTTGAGTAACTAAATAGTCCAGAATCCCGAAAATAGAAAGAATTTACTGTTCTTAAATAATAATTGGAACAAAATCCCGTTTTCACAAAAGCAGAAAAAACATTTGCAAAAGTCATCCGTTCCTAGTTTCAAAGTAGGCATATGAGTTGAACACAAGACTGTCGTTTATTAGTGAAGATGAGTACCATTAACAATACTACTAGTTAGTGTAGTCCCAAGAGGTTTAAAATTGGAAAAAAGAAGAAGAGCATACCAGATGGCATTGTGTCTGCTCAGAATTCCTACTCCGTGACTGAGAAATTAGAGGCCCTGCGCTCGGAAACTGTAATATTTAGGCACTCTCTCTTCCACGCTCATGCTTAGAGCGTCCAAGTAAACTAGCTGCTAAAGCTCAATTCAACAAGATTAACCAATATTTGACCAAAAAAAATAAGAAGATTAACCAATACTGTTTTGTTCTTATTGACGGTGTGTTGAAATTTATGGAGTTTAATTGATTTGTAGAGATTTCATGTAAAATTTTGATTTCATTCCCTTGAAATCTCATGGGAATAGGTGAGATTTGTGGATGCTTAAAATACACTTCAAAATCTATCCAATTCCCTCTAATTCCTCACCTTTTTCAAATTCTTTAAAATAAAATTCTAATTGAATACACCCAGATTTCTAAGGATTTTAATAAACTATCTTAAAATCCTGATTGAATACACATTGAATTTTGGAGAATCACTTAAAATTCTGATTGAATATACCTAGATTCATTAAAAGAATAAAATCCCTCAAAATCTTAATTGAATACACACCCCAAGGTTTTATAGGTGTTGGAGAATGTCGGAACTTGAACGAGCTAAATGTGTTAAATGTAAGAATTGCAAGGTTAGGAGAAAAAAAACTATTTGTGAACTTTTTTGGGCCAAAAAAGGGAAACATAACCTAATATGTATTTTAGGTGCTGTATTCAATTGAGATTTTAAAGGATTTTACAAGAGTTATAAGTTTGTGGAGTTTAATGGATTTTCAGACTCCAGGTGAATTGTAGGTGAGTTCATTCAAAATCTTGGAGTAAGTGGTCTGATATACTAAAGCCTAAAAACATTAGAAAATTCATCAAAATCCTTCATCTTTAAAGTACTTTAAAATCATATCTTAATTGAATACACAGTCTTAAGGACTACTTTAAAATCTTGAATGAATACATGCCGATTTCTATGGAGTTCATAAACTTTTTTTAAAGGGTAATAACAGTTTACCCCCTCCGCTTTGTGACACACCCCGACCGAAGTCAAGGCATGCTGGCCGTCACGTGAGAGTGACGTAACCATGTGCGCATTGCGGAAGCGATAAGAATAATATAGAAATTACGAATGAATAAAAACCGAAACACTAGCTAAGGCAAATACTAGCGTGAGAATAAGTGTGAACACATAATCAGAGCACTACTAGTCTAAGTGCAGTCAAGCATAGGAATTACTAATTCAATAACACCCGAAGGTAGTCCTACATGAGTGATGATCTGTTAGAACTTTCGCTGAAAACCTTGTGAGCCACCCACAAATGCTACCTAATACCTGGAGGGGCGCAAAACGAAAAGCGTGAGTGGGCAAAAACAAAACTTTTCCAAAACCATTTCATTATCAAACTTCTAACCCCTCGCCGTAAAACCTGTATAATTTTCCCAGAAAATAGTATATACATATACTAAATCTCAACAGAAATCATCATCAAGATATGCATTCAAATCATGAATATGCTATGCCACAATATCAATTATCCAGGTAAGTAATCTAAAAGCAATGATAGCTGCAATTATCTCATCAACTGTACTCTAGCTCATAGATCATGCCTGCACACAAGTCGAACCCACCTATAGTGGTCTATACGACAGGCTGGGTGTATAAATAATTACGCTCAAGTGCTATGATCACGTGAAGGCTGTGTGAATGATCGCGGGTCACCTACAAGTCGAACCCACTGAAAGTGGTCTATACGACAGGCTGTGCACCTAACTTGGATCCAAGATGAGCCTGTGGTGCATGAGGTGAACGATCACGTGAAAGCTATGCCCTAACTCTGGCGGGAGCACTAACACCGGGGTGCAGGTTTATGAGCTAACAATGCATCTCAACAATCATCATAGAGTAACACATAGCTTACCTGAACTTACCTGAGCGCTGCTGGCATCAACTCCTAATATGTGTATATAAATATATCACAATGCATACATATAGCATAAACATATTTGGCATGGCAATTCATTTCATAAAATAGCATAAAACATATTTCTGGGAAAAATACTCATTATATAGGTATATACGGAAAACAAAAGCCCACTCACTGGTATGCCGAAGGGTCGTAGCCCCCACGTCTAGCTTGACTACGCACGTCCTCCGGATATGTCTCGCCTGTATATGAAATAACTATAAAAACGTTATTTTATAGCACATAAACGAAACTTGGTAATAACTTCTCATATATTGCTCAAATTGGGTATATGAATATACCACTGAGATCTACTCATCCTCAGAAACATCCCCATAATTTTAAAATATTTTTCCGACCACCCACGCGCCGGCAAGTGCACGGCCATATGCGCGGCCACTCGCAGGGAACCCTGACGGAAACAGTAACGGCAGTTAGGAATATTCCGTCAAAACTAACGGTGTTACCTGATGCCGTTAGGAATATTCTGTCAACTCTGATGGAATATTCTCCCTTCTTCTTTGATGGACTTCGTCGGTCGCCGTCGTCCACCGTCGTCAGCGTTGCCGTTTGAAGTTCAAATTTTCGCCGGTTTCTGGAAAATCTTAAAACCTTCATATCTTCTTCGTTTCTCAACCAAAATTCACGAATTTTATATCAAAATGAAGCCCATGACAAGTAGAACAAAACCTGACCACTTTCAAGCTCCACTATGCACAGGACCACGTCGGAAAAAACTCGATAATTCCAGTCAAAATTCAAACTCTTCGATCTCGACTTCCCGACGTCTAAATCACTTGGTTTTTCTTATCCGAGCTTCGTAGGGATGATCTAAAGCTTCCTATAAGCTTGAAATCCTCCAAAAATCACTTATTTACGTGTGTGTGAACAGTACCTCAAACATGGGATCTTGGGTTCTCGGGTTTCCGATGCTTTCACGTCCAACCAAGGGTACTACTGGGTTCCTAAGGTTGCAAGGAACTTGAATATGGTCTCCACGAACTTGATCTGTGGCTAGATGATGGCAATCGAAGATGGGCCGTACGGTTGTACGGACAATGGCAGAATATCGAGAGGGAGGAGAGAGAAAGTCAACGGTTTGGGTGTGTGAATGTGTGTGTGGTTCGGATTTGTCTACTCAACCCAAAACAAAACAACTTAATTTCCCATTTGGTCCAAACTCTAGGGAATGAAAATAATTGGACCAAATCCTTAACCCACTTACACAATTACACCCAATCGCTCAAGGGTAAATTTGTCATTTCACGCCATCGATAAAAATATTTCGAGACGGGCTGTCACACTTTGTGTTCAATTAAAACTCTTGAACACCACTTTAGGCCAACTAGACTGTTAGGAATTTTATAAACAAGAAAAACTTAAATTTGTTGTGAAATTGAGGGTACGTGTGCGGTGGAATATAAAGTAAATAAAACACAATATTTACGAGGTTTGGCAAGTGTGCCTACATCCTTGGGACAATAGTAGTATTTTCTTTCATTATTTGAAATACTAGGATTACAAAGATTTCTCTCACTATTTTTCTTTCTGCTCTCTAGCCTTATAGCTTACTGATATATTTCTCTACTATGTCCTCTGCTACTTCTTCTCCTCTTGGTTTTATAGCCAGATGGCTTACCATCCTTTCTTCATTCAACCTTACATTTCCAGTAGTCATTAATATTCAATGCAAAAGTTAGGGGATGAACCTACCAACCACGACGTGATGTCTAAAGTCCTCAAGTGGGTGCTGCTTTTATGGAGGGCATTCACACTACTTTTACAACACTCTCCCTTGGAGGTCCATATGTCAATATTGGTTGCCACATTAACAAGAGTACAACACACATGTGTCTTGGATGCTCCCCCTGATGAGTAGCTCCCCCTAGTGAGTATCTCCTCCTGATTCCGTATTCTTCAATCTAACTGATTACTAAATTGCGTAATCCGATATTATGCACCAACTTACGGAATATACACTTTGGTAGAGATTTGGTGAAGAGGTCTGCAAGATTATCGTTGGAACGGATTTGTTTAACTTTAGTAACTTTAGCCTTCTGAAGCTCATGTGTACTGAAAAATGTTGAAGATATATATTTCTGAGAGATATGAAGATGTAACAACAAATGTTTGCTTCGTTGAGCATTATAGGATTAATATATCTCCATATGAAAATAAAAATCCCTTCTGTGAGCTATTTATTTGCAGGCTAGAGAGATATTAAGATTTTGTTTGCCCAATAAGACCGTGGCTATTAGTGAGTTGTTTGGAATAGAATAAGCACATGTCTATAATTTTTCGGAGATATCAATGGATAAGTTTCACTTCATTCCAATACCCATATGTTGGTATTGTGATTCACATGAAATGTAACATCTGATTCAATGTATTATGCTAAATACAGTAAGACACATACTTCACTAAGATATGGTACTTCTGGACTAAATATCAATTCATTATTTCTCTCACGAAGATGAATGATCTTTCTTATTGTCTAAATGTTGGTTAATCATTTAAGTGTTCAACTCATAATCTTCAATCCATATGACTCTTTAATACCATAAACATTTTGATGGATAAGAATCGTGTTGGTATATTGTTCGATCTGCAATTCGAGACAATATTCCTGTCAACACCTTATAATTTTTCTAGACTCTTCCAAAGTCCCAATCTAATATCAACTCTTGCTAGAGATTTAGTATGTTTCAACAATATCATAATCATAGTACTCACTAAGGTATTTATACCATCCATTTGTATTGAGTACATAACTTTTTCTTGACCCTTCCAGGGTTTACTATAAGCAATTTGAATCCTTTAGGAATTTTCTACATTTCATGACATATTCTTCTTTGAAAGTTATACAGAGTAGTTTGTTTCTATGTATAATTGAGGGATTTATTTATGGAGATATGCTTTAGAATTTTCAGAAGCCTTCGAATAATATATAATTCTCCATTGAAATGAACAAGTTTCACAATGGGAAATCATGTTTACAGGAATGTATTAAAATTTCAGGTTTCAACTAGGATCCTTGTGTCATATTATGTGAGTGTACTTCATTGTATTTCAAATCTCCATATGTAACCTTCTAAGTTTAACATCATTTGGCAATTTGCACTATAGATCCATTTTACTAAATAGTAATAGAGTTGCCTCTCTCCATTTTGGCCAATAATTTATCTTTTCATCAACAAACAAAAGAACATGGTTCAATATCAACACATCATTGATGAATCTAGTAGTTATTCTAAAACCAAAATTAACATTGGCTATCATCAATTCGTGATCCACAGTTATCATGTACATGTGCATGTACAGTTTATAAGCATTTCATTACTTTGGATATCCTTGCCTCTTCAGGGGCTTTACATTGTCTCTTCTAGGATAGTCATCTCTTATTAGATTAATTGTATTGAGAATTTGAATCATAACCTCCTATAGAGCGTTATAGAGCTTGAATTTTTAACTCCACTTCCGAGGAGTTGAGTCATTGGAACCTATACGTCTATCATGCTTCAGGCATGAGATATATTACAATTGCCATGTCCATGAATTGTCCTATTGTGACTTGAATCCATGTGGCGACTGGCATGCTTTGGGCATGGAATAGTTTAGTAGTGCCAAGTGCATGGGTAGTCTTATTGAGACTTCAATCCATGCGCCATCTTTGTAACCTATTAATGCATTTGCTAGTTTATTAGTAATCATGAAGATTGTATTACCTTTTGTACATAATCGGAATGAATAAACTAGTGAGACAGAATAATTGTTGAAGTCATCCTTGTCATTTGGTCGTCATAGAGTCTGGTAGAGTTTGCTGGGGTTGTGAGTAGGATTCCTGTCATTGAACTTTGGTCTTCCATTTAGTTAGCTGCTCATTTTCTCCCTTTGAACTTCTATGTGTTCGTCGTTGATCCTTCAGCTTTAGCCTTATGCACAACAGAAGTGGTGTGCGTAACCTTGTGCCTTTGGATGATCCTTCAAAACATCATTTCCGGTGACTCATCCATGCTTAGCAGCTTCAGTGCAAAGAGCCAACATCGTACTAACTGTTCTGCGGTGTTGGTGATTTGAAACCCAGCTCTAACAATAGTTGAAGATGACTAATTGAGAGCAATGCAAGGTAAGTAATCATGCAAGGTTTCAGGCAATTGATTCCAGACTGAAAGTTTGATTCTAGGTTCCAATTGATTGCTTTTTTTCTCATTGTCTTGCTAGCAAGGGCAAAGGAAAAGACAGGGAAAAAGCATGATATGTGATATTTTTGCTCTCGACCCTGATTATATAAGATACTTTTGCTTTTGAAGAAAAACAATAGAAAGATTTGATGCTGATATATTCTCGATCAAAAGTATTTTCTTGTTAAGGAAATGAGTTGGGCATTTTGCAGGACTTGTTGAAGAGGTATTCTCAAAGAGAATGAGGCTGAGTATTTGAAAGGCTTGGTTGAAATTCATTCTCTACAAGGTAGAAAAGTTAGGTATTTTGGAGGTCTACTATTCCATGGAGGACGGAGGTCAACATATATAGGGATTTTTCAATAGTAGGTAGTGGTGCTATTGGGACTTGTCGTCCACGCTTGCCGGCAACAGTGGTGTAGTTGGAATAGTGAAATTCACGCGTTTCAATTTTGTCAAAGATATTTTGATGGAGTTGTCCTTGATATCTAGAAAGCTGAAATTGCATCTGAGAAATGACTAAGAACTTTAGTCAGAAAACTCCGGGCTTTTGAAATTTGGAAAACGATGTCTCCTTGATTTTTGAACAAGTGGTTGTATTGCCTTTCCTTTTATAGAGGCATCGATTGTGTCCAAAAAGCATACTCGGAAAGTTGCTCGCCTATGGAATTTGCCCCTGTTGCATTTTTTATATTTCAATTTATCTGATTTCCTTTTCTTTTATCATTTCTAAAAATAGCTTGCCCATATAACCATTGTTTTGATTTGAATGCTATGGAAGATGCATACGTGCCTTTTCAGGATCATATATGGTGCCCATCCTTCTTATCCTCTAATGGTCCTCTTACAGTTGGAGATTCTATGATGAAGAATGATATAATTGCCATAGTAGTAGCTAAGAACCTTCTCACTCCCAAAGATAAAAGAATACTTTCAAAAAGGTCTAATGAATTGGTTGTTCAAGACTCTTTGGCTCTCAGTATTAAGTGTGCAAGTTCCTATCCAACAGGAGCCAACGTCTACTTGCTCAAGCTCGCCAAGTTGAATCATTAAAGGCTGAGGTGGCAAGTCTTAGACAAGAGATTATAGGGCTCAAGCATGAGAATATAGAGTTAGACATACTTGCAAATAATTACTCGATGAACATGAAAAGAAAGCTCAACCAGCTACAAGAATCTGAAAATCGGATTCAAAGTGACCACCAGAGGTTCGTGGTTTTATTATGAAGGTACCCATTGCCTCCATCTTCTGGGTTCTGCCAAGTACTGAGGCTTCACACGATCAACCTCCATTGCCTCCCCCTTCTGCAGTGGCTTGAGTTCCACTAAGTACTAAGGCTTCAAATGATCAACCTTTGTTGCCTTCCCATTTTGGAGTTTCGCCAAGTATTGAGGCTTCAAATGATCAACCTTTGTGAAAGCTCATTTTTCTTTTTGTATTGTAACTCATGTGTATGTACATGTGTGTGTGTGTGTGTATATATATATAGAAAAATTGCCTCTCTTATGGTTTTATAAATGTTATTATAAGAAGGGTGATAGTGTCGCGCCATTCACACACATATATATTAATAGAGGAATGGCAATGAAT
The DNA here is from genome assembly GCA_024362995.1 of Heteromeles arbutifolia. Taxonomy (NCBI): domain Eukaryota; kingdom Viridiplantae; phylum Streptophyta; class Magnoliopsida; order Rosales; family Rosaceae; genus Heteromeles; species Heteromeles arbutifolia. The sequence continues at coordinate 26,691,001 of JANCRC010000011.1, read as the reverse complement.
CTGCACCATTCATACTATAATAATATATACATTATAGATTCGCGATTATACCACACCAATCACATGAATAACAAAATTAATAAGGATAAGGAAAAAGTAAATATTAACTTACTATACTTCCTTTTTTTATTTCTAACCGTGGTCATGTATCAATGGTAGTGTCTGAGAATTATAGGAAGATCAAACAGTTAGATCTAACCCAAATTTAGTATGGTAGCGACAAGAAGGTAATGAACAACTTCAACGAAGAAAGTGTTTCCATCTGAGGTCAGGAAGTTGGAGTTTAAAAGTCGTTAACTTGGCTGTTAGTTTTTCTGTAGATTTCAGGTCTATAGTAGTATTTATAAGATGTGGAATGAATGAACCGTTAGATCTTTTTGGAATTTTGATATGTTATAAGAGAAAGGATATGGAACAACTTTAAGAAGGAAACATTTCTGTTTGAGCACAGGAAGTCGGAGTTTTAGAACTCATAACACGACTGCTGGTTTTCCAGCGAATTTCAAGTCTGTGCCCTTTTTGTTTCTGCAAAGAATGATATACAGTCATATAACAAGATAAATACTTACTTTAAGAAAATTAGTCTTATTGAAATATGATGATAAAACGAGAAGATTCTTTAATCTCTAAGATTCCAACCGACAAAGGTGGGAGGTAGATAGTGCTTCATTGGATTTATGGTATTGTGCTTTCCACTAACGCGAGAGATTCTCGTGCTGATAACGTGTTGTGAACTTGAGGACACGTGTGCAACGAAATATAAAGTAAATAAGACACAATATTTACAAGGATCGAAAGTGTTCCTACGTCCTTAGGGCAGCAATACTTTCTTTCATTATTTGAAATAATAGAAGTACTAAGATATCTTTCACTATTTTTCTTTCTTCTCTAGCCTTATAGCTTACTAATATATTCCTCTTCTACTTCTTCTCCTATTGGTTTTATAGGGAGATAGTTTTCTTCATTCCACCTCACCTTTCCATTAGTCAATAATAGTAGGGTAAACTACACAAAACTACCCCTACTATGGGTCGAACCACAATCCCATATCTCATGTTTTAAACATTGCAATGTTATACCTCAACTTATGAATTTGTTGCAATATCAGACCTCTGTTAATTTTTTTTTATCAATTTGGCTATTAAACGATGATGTGGCAGGAGCAGGCCCCCCCTTGCCAACTGGAATAAAACATTAATTTAATAATAAAGTAATTTTTATTTATCAATATAAATTAATTAAAAAAAATTGTGTCCCTCTGGCCAGATTCTGCAAGGAAGATTACCAGAAAATTTCGGCTTCGTTCAACAGTCAAATCTCCGCTGAGCCCTGACCCTCATGTTTACAGTAAAAACCTCAATCACTCACTCAACTTTTTCAACCTTTCAGTGAATAAAATCAAACCCCTTTTAGGAATTTTTTTTACAAAAAATTGAATTGAAAGATTTGGGGAGTTGGATTTTGAAGGATTACCAATGTCGAGAAGAAGCTTGGGGATTGCGAGTGTACTTGCAAGCTTCCTCTTCATTGTACAATATCTCAGGTGGAGCTTGCAACTTCAGCCGATACATGTTTATTTTTCTCTTCTGTTTCGCGAGAGGGTGGAAAAGATGGGGGAAAAGAGAGAGAACTTAAACCCTAGCAACATTCTCAGGCCATTCTTTGGCCACAGCTTGGCCTTAAGTGTTGAACGGAGCCAGAATTTTTCTGTAATCTTCCTTGCAGAATCTGACCAGAGGGAAAGAATTTTTTTTTAATTAATTTTTTATTTAAGTTGACGAAGGAGGGGCCCGCTCCTGCCACGTCATCGTTTAACAGCTAAATTGACAGAAAATTTAACAGAGGTCTAACATTACAATGAATTCATAAGTTGAGGTATGACATTACAATGTTTAAATCATGAGGCATGCGATTGTGGTTTGACCCATAATTGAGGTAGTTTTGTGTAATTTACCCATAATATTAAATACAAAAGTTAGGTGATGAACCTACCAACCACGACTTGATGTCCAAAGTCTTCAAGTGGGTGCTGCTTTTATAGAAAGCATTCATATTGCTTTTAAAATGAAATTAAAACTTTTTTTCTTGAAGGACGCACCTAGATCCCTTCAACTACCCCCGCTCCCATCGAGTACACCACATACTCCCAAGTTTAAACCTAAAATCCCAAAATCGAGAAGCTTAGAACCCTAGCGCCCCGTTGCACCCTTAGCCTAATTGTTAAAGTGGTTTGAACTTCCTAGCCGTTAGGGTTCCTTGTTTTTAGGGTTTAGTTTTAGTCATGCAAATAATATCTCTAATACTTGAAGGATAAGATTTCATTTTTCTGTTTCTGACTTAGTCATGCACCACGATCCTAGGTTCTGTAAAATCATGGGTTGCTGCTTCCTTTCCTATTTCATTGTAAGGCTACTTAACAGCCATAAGTGTTATTCAACTCAATAAGAATTCTCCCAGTTTTTTAGTGCAATCAGGTTTTATGTTCACAAAAGCTTTATGCTATTCTTTTGGTTCTAACATCTGGTATCAGAGCCCCACCACGAGGCCTTATCAAAGCCTACAACACAGTCACCAGCGTGAAGGAACAGAGATATGGCGTCTAAAAGCAGCTTCGTGCAACCTGCCATTCCGAGGTTTGATGGAGACTATGATCACTGGAGTATGTTAATGGAAAACTTTCTACGTTCCAAAAAGTATTGGAACTTGGTGGAGATAGGGATCACTGCAGCAGCAGAAAGAGTTGATCCAAGTAAAGCACAGAAGAAAGTGATTGAAGATTAGAAGTTGAAGGACTTGAAGTGCAAGAACTACTTGTTCCAAGCCATTGATCATTTGATCTTGGAGACAATATTGAAGAAGGATACTGCGAATGACATCTGGGATTCTTTGAAGCAGAAATATCAAGGAACAGCACGTGTAAAATGTGCCCAATTGCAGGCTCTTCGAAAGGAGTTTGAAGTGATGCACATAAAGGCTGGAGAATCGGTCAACAACTATTTTGGAAGAATAAGATGAGGATTCATGGGGAGCACATGGAGTATGTCGTGATCATTGAATAGATCTTGAGGTCTATGACTTTGAAATATGACTACGTTGTATGTTCTATTGAGGAATCAAATGACTTGGATACTTTGTCAATTGATGAGCTTCAGAGTAGTCTATTGGTGCATGAACAAAGAATCAGCCGCCATATTGTAGTGGATGAACAAGCACTGCAAATCACTTCTGGAGCCCAGCAAGGACGACGAGGTGGGGGTCGAATTACCTATCGTGCAAGAGGAAGAGGAAGGGATAGATTTGGGTTTGACAAATCAACCCTAGAATGTTACAATTGTCATGAGTTAGGGCATTTTCAGTGGGAGTGCCCAAAGAAAGCAAAGGATGAAAAGGCAAACTACATGGAGACAAAAGAATAGATGTTGTTGATGGGGCATGTTGATTTCAATGAAGCTGAAACGGAACACATTTGGTTCCTTAATTCTGGGTGTATCAACCATATGTGTGGCAAGAATGAGATATTTATTGATTTTGATAGCAGTTTTAGATAATTTGTAAAGATAGGAAATGACTCAAGTTTTACTGTACAAGGAAAAGGTAAGGTTCGAATAGAAGTGAATGGAATTGTTCATGTGATCACGGGTGTTTTCTTTGTACCAGAACTGAAGAACAATCTGCTAAGCATTGGCAGCTGCAAGAAAAGGGACTCGCTGTGCTTATTCAACAAGGAAAATGTAAGATCTTTCATCCTGAGAAAGGTCTAATCATTGAAACTAAGATGACTCATAATGGAATGTTTGTTGTGCTCGCTCACTATCTACCACCAAGAGAGCAAAAGTGTTTCTCCTCTTTAACCACAAACCAAGCCACTCTTTGGCATTGTCGATATAGACACCTCAGCTGGAATGGACTCAAGGTACTCCAGCAAAAGAAGATGGTGGAAGGGTTACCAGAGTTCAAAGCCATTCAACGAGTATATGAAGGCTGTCTGGTAGGAAGACGGCATCGTGATCCATTCCCAAAAGAAAGCATGTGGAGGGCTTCCCAAGTTCTTCAGTTGGTGCACGCTGACATATGTGTGGTCCGATTACATCAACAAAGGGTATCTAATCACCTTTATTGATGATTTCAGCAGAAAAACTTAGGTTTACTTCTTGATAGAAAAGTCAGAAGCCTTTGCTACTTTCAAATCTTACAAAGCTAGGGTTGAGAAGGAAACTGGAGCATTCATTCGAAGTCTGAGAACAAATTGAGGGGGTGAGTTCACATCACAAGAGTTCGCAAGCTTCTGTAACGAGAATGGGATACATAGACAATTGACAGCCGCGTACACTCCCCAACAAAACAGTGTCGCCGAGAGGAAAAATCAAACCATTATGAATATGGTGCGAAGCATGTTGTCAGAGAAGTGAGTTCCTAAAACCTTTTGGCCTGAAACTGTGAATTGGATGATGCATGTGCTGAATAGAAGTCCAACTCTTGCTGTGAAGAGCAAGACACCGAAAGAAGCTTGGAATGGACTCAAACCATCAGTTGAGCATTTCAAAGTTTTTGGTTGCATATCACATGTCCACGTACCTGACAACAAGAGAGTGAAGCTTGATGCCAAGAGTCTCAAATGTGTATTTCTAGGAGTAAGTGAAGAATCTAAGGCCTACAGGCTGTTTGATCCTTGAAGAAGACCAATAGTGGAGTTGAGATGATAGTTACACGCAAGCCATATTGGCTGATTTGGAATGGGAAGTCGATGAAGAAGCAAGTACAGAAGAGGAAATCAATGGAGATGAGTCTAAGGCAGTTGAAGAACTGGAGGAAAATGGGTCCGATTGCAGCAACCTTTTTGAATGAAGCACATCAAATGTCTCACTTCTAGAAGGACGAACATGAAGACCCCAGCATGGATGAGAGACTATGTGACATGCCAAGGTCTCTCCGATGAAAAAGGTGTGAATATAGCTCATCTAACTTTGTTCCCTGATAGTGATCTAACGACATTTGAAGAGGCTGTGAAAAGTGAAAAATTGAGACATGCCATGGATCAAGAAATTGAAGCAATAGAGAGAAATGAGACATGGGAACTAACAAATCATCCATCAAGAAGATGAAAGACTGTTGGAGTGAAGTGGGTTTTTAAAACAAAACTCAATGAGCATGGGGAAATAGACAAGTATGAGGCACGACTAGTTGCTAAAGGATACAGCCAACAATACGGAGTGGATTATGCAGAAGTATTTGCACTAGTGGCTCGCTTGGATACAATTCGAATGGTGCTTTCCCTTGCTGCATAGAAAAGTTGGTTGATATACCAACTTGACCTCAAATCGGCCTTTCTGCATGGAGAAATTAATGAAGAGGTGTTTGTTGATCAACCTCCAGGTTATGAACAGAAGGGGGAAGAATCAAAAGTTTATCGACTCAGGAAAGCATTGTATGGACTCAAACAAGCTCCCCGAGCTTGGTACAGTCGCATAGAGTCATACTTTGTCAAAGAAGGCTTCAACAAATGCCCCTATGAACATACTTTGTTCACTAAAATAGCGGTCGGAGGCAAAATATTGATTGTTTGTCTTTATGTTGATGACCTTATATTTACTGGGAATGATGAAGTTATGTTCAAAGAATTCAAGAAGTCCATGATGGTTGAATTCGACATGACTGATCTCGGGAAAATGAGATACTTTCTCGGCATTGAAGTATTGCAAAAGGAAGATGGCATCTTTATTAGTCAACGAAAGTACGCTCAAGAGGTTCTAGAAAGATTCAACATGGATCAGTGCAACTCAGTGCAAAATCCAATGGTTCCTAGGTTTAAGCTCACAAGGGATGAAGAAAGAGTGGGAGTCGATGGTACACTCTACAAGCAGATGTAGGAAGTCTCATGTATTTAACTGCCACACGTCCTGATTTGATGTTTGTTGTAAGTTTAATCAGTAGGTACATGGAACGTCCCACTGAGTCGCATTTGATGGCAGCAAAAAGGATTTTAAGGTATGTGAAAGGAATAGCTAGCTTTGGGGTGTTTTATAGGAAGGGAGGAGATGAAAAGCTCTTTTGTTACACGGACAGTGAGTATGCAGGAGATCAGGATGACAGAAAGAGCACTTCATGCAATGTCTTTATGATGAATTCAAGTGCAGTATCTTGGTCTTCAAAGAAACAGCCAGTGATTACTCTTTCTACCACCGAAGTTAAGTTTATTGCTACAGCATCAAGTGCTTGTCAAGTTGTTTGGGTAAGGAGAATTTTGAAAAACCTAAGTCATGAGCAATTTGGACCTATAGTGGTGTACTGCGACAACATTTCAGCCATTAAACTCTCAAAGAATCCAGTAATGCATGGTCGTAGTAAGCACATAGACGTTTGTTTTCATTTCCTTCGAGATCTAGTCAAAGATGGAGTAGTGGAGCTAAAACAGTGTTCTACCCAGGAGCAACTTGCAGATATCATGACTAAACCGTTGAAGTTCTAAGTTTTTTTAAAGATTCGAGAATCAATGGGTGTTTGCGAATACCCTGGAATAAACTGATTGTTAATGACATTCAGTTTAAGGGAGGATGTTAAAGTGGTTGGAACTTCCTAGCCGTTAGGGTTCCTTGTTTTTAGGGTTTAGTTTTAGTCATGCACCACGATCCTAGGTCCTGTAAAATCGTGGGTTGTTGCTTCCTTTACTATTTCATTGTAAGGCTCTTTAACAGCCACAAGTGTTATTCAATTCAATAAGAATTCTCCCGGTTTTTTAGTGCAATCAGGTTTTACGTTCACAATAGCTTTCTGCTATTCTTTTGGTTCTAACACTAATGTCATTGCTAAAGACTCGAAGTGAAGGAGGAATTCTCTAAGAGAAACAAAGAGGAAGATAACCTGGAAGTCCAACATGACTTGGCGGAGTGAGTAGAACCGTTGGATCCATTGCCAACATACTATAAGTGAATCGGTTAGAGGTTCGAAAAATTTTGAGAAATGTTGGGGTTTGGTGTCTATTTAGTCTTGTCAGAAATGTTAGGGTTCAGTCTCTGTTTAATCTTGTTGTAAAAAGCGTGTGGGTTATTTTTCTAGTGGTGCTTTGTGGTTTAACAAGTTTGAAAAATAACCATTTTCTGTGTCTTTTTCTACTTTGTCTGTAATGTGCTTTTGGGGTGTGTGAATATTCTTGTGCACAATTTTAAATATTTATATCAAAATGTGGTCCTAAAATTTGTTGGTGGAGTGGAATTAAAAAGGTAATTGGATGGTGGACCTAGGGTTTTTAAGGTAAAGTTGCACTTTGTTTTTCCTAGGGTTTAGTGTTGACTCATTTCATCATTTTAAATTAGGGTTTCTTTGTTAGGAATTTCAGGGACCAACGACCTTTTCACAACCAAAATGTATCATGGCAGGGATTTAATGATGACTTCTATGTTGGAGGCATGGTTGATTCATTTTTTTATTTTTTTATTTTTTTATTGTTGTGACAAAGAGGATGCCAACCCTTGATGGAAAATCCTAATGTGATTTATATGTGCAAGTTTGTGCCAAAGCACATGATGATTCACGTGTACATGGAGAGGATAACACCCGAAGAATGTGTCTCTCAAGAGTTAGAGTTTATTAAGCCCCAGTTTGGGGTTGAGGTGATTTTAAAAAAAAACTGCTATGAAAAAAAGTTGGGAGAGTTTTTGGTGTTTGGTAAACATTCAGCTTCAGCTTTTTTTCACAATTTTGGGTGAAAAAAAAGCCAAAAACAAGAAGCTGCAAAACCCAGCTTTGAAAAACCAGTTTTTTTTCACATCTGTTTTACATAAAAGTTTACCAAACACTATAATACTGCTTTTTTTTTCAAAAGCACTTTTACAAAAAAGTTTACCAAACATTCTGCTGCTTTATTTCACAACTGCTTATTCTCACAGCACAGCAGAAGCAACTTTTTTTCAAAGCACATCAATACCAAACTAGCCCTAAGTCCTTTAAGCTGATTGCTACGAGTAATGTGGTTATCCAAGAAATTAGTGAAGATGAGGATGATCAAAGGAGGCTAGTGCAAGTTAATGCATGAAAGGGTAGACTACTTATTGAATATCCAGTTAGTGGGTCTGGTGAGGATGGTAGTGTGCCTTCTCAAGCTGTGAATCGCATGGAGACGATGATCACATAGATGCACAGGAAGATGCAATTTTGGCAAGCATTAGGGCACAAATGAATCAACAAGATAGAGAGGAAAATGAGCAGCATAAAGTTTGAACAAGACATTGATGTAGACGTTGTTGGTGAGCCAGACTATAATTCAGATGGCCTTCATAGTGTCTATTCTGATGAAGATGCAAGGGACAACAATAATAAGCCATATCCTAAGTTCAACAAGGAAACCGACATGAAGAACTCACAATTGTCACTAAGGCTGATATTTAGGGATGTTGCAAAGTTTAGGAAGGCAATAAAAATGCACTATGAAATAAGAGGTACAACATTGGTGCAACTTGCATAGAAGGATGTCCTTGGTTTGTTAAGTGTGGTAAGATGTGTAATTCCAACAACATATATATTAAAACATTGCTTGATTTTCACACATGTGAGGATTGTGGGTCAATGGGAATATGAAAGTCTTGTCTTATTGAAACATTCGTGAAAAGGATCCAACTTAATCCAACCTGGCATGTTGATTTTTTGTTGCCACAATTGAAGCTTAATGGAAACATGGTTGTTCAAAGATAAAAGGCTATAGGGTAATGACTGCTGTTTTGAAGATTATTGAGGGTAAACATGCTGGGCATCACACAAAATTATGGGATTTTGTTGAGGAAGTGAAGAAGAAAAACCCATAGAGCACTCTAAAAATTAAACTGAATAAAGGAAGGTTCCAGAAGATGTGTGTGTTTTGCTGCATGGAATGAAGGATTCAAGGTTGGGTGTAGACCTTTAATTGGTTTAGATGGCTCCCATTTAAAGTCTCAACATGGGGGTTAGTTATTGAGTGTTGTTGGGATAGATCCCAACAACAAGACTCGACGGTTAAGCTTATTCAGTGGTGAGACAGAGAACAAGGATTCATGGATTTGGTTTCTAGAGTTTTTGGCTGATGACGTTGAGATTGTAAATCAACAAGCAAAAGGGTTTAATTCCAGCATTTTAGAGGATTCTTCCTAAATGTCACCACAGGTTTTGTGTGCGGCATTTGTATACAAACTACAGAGAACAAATTTAAGTGCAAAGCTTTGAAGGATGCTTTTTGTTGCCAAAACCACAACAAATCCATACTTCAAAAGAGTAATTAAGGAACTTAAATTGTTGAGCAAAGATGCCTTTGATTGGCTCATGAAGAGGCCTGCCATTTACTGGAGCAAATCTCATTTTTAAACTTTTACCAAGTGAAATTTTGTTCAACAATTTGTGTGAAACCTTTAATACTGTGATATTGAATAGAATGTCCAAGCCAATCATAAATGCTTCAAGTCATTCATACCATGTTGATGAAAAGAATTCAAATGAGGAGAGACATTATAGGGAGGAAAATGAAGATTTGAGCCTCAAGATTAAGAAGAAGTTGGATGAGGCAAAGATGGGGAGTGGTCGGTGTAGTGCTCAATGGTCCAAGTAGATGCTGGAGGAGGTGACTAGTATGTGGTTGATTGAACGTACATGTTCATGTAAAAAATATGACCTCGCAAGCATACAATGCCATTGCTGCCAGTAATTACAAGAGAGATAAACTAGAAGACTATGGATGCTTATTCCAAGACAATGTTACTTGGACATATACTCCCACTTGATCTAGCCAATGAATGGAATGTTTATGTAAGAAGTCACTGAAAAATCATCGTAACCCCCTCTATATACTCAACAACTTGGAAGACTCAAGAGGAAGAGAAACAAAGAGGTTGCAGAGAAGGAAAAAAAGCTTAACCTAGTCAAACTGAATCTAGAAACATAACTGGAGATATTCCACAACCACCGAAGCTTTCAAGGAAGGATCAATGGACCCTCAAATAAGGGAGAGTAAAAAAGAGGGTCAGAATACATGGACTCATTTTAGACATCTTCCTATAATATAGGACGTGAAAACACAACCAGTTACATACTTTTGGCTATTTTTATTTGATACATACTTATATGATTTCTTTAAGGCCTTCATCTTCCCCTCGATGTCAACGGAGTTTAAGCGATTCTCCGCCTGAGAAACCTTGGAGGTCTTTTACATATTACCAACAAAGGTGCTGATCTTCAGTAAAGTCTCTCATAACTGGTCCATGATGGGAGAGGCTCTAGTAGCAGGAACCTTGTTGTTCCCTAGGACGATATAGGTGTCAAGGAGTTGATTGCTTGCATCTGGGGTGGCAGAGGCGTCGAGAATCAGATTGTTTCCAGTCGAGTTGTTGGCATCAGTGTTAGCCGAACTGCTAGACATGATTGTGGTAAAGTGATTTGGTCGGGGGATTATGAGTTCATTCTCAATGAAAGCACCAATTATTGGTACCAAATTCACGCACCACCATGTGTGGAAGAGATGCACAAACTCAACTACCTGTAAAAGAACAAACACACGTAAGACAATGTTTGCACATGTGGGGTACCTAGACAAAGGCTTTCCAACGGTCAAGTTAGTAAGCAATATATGAGACTCGAGCAGTTGGCAAGAGAAGAAGGTATACGATAATTGATTTACTAGAGATGAACTCTAGATGGGTGTATTTATACTAGTCAGGGGAAAGACCTTTTAGGATATGGATTTCATATTAAACTGGGAGAATCTTAAAGGATATCTAGAGATAGATATTGTTATCTTTTAGGAGTATGATTACTTGCAGCGCAAGCCAATCCCTAGATTGAAATTGTAGGAATCTCCAAGAATATAGGAAACTTATCTTATCCCCAATCAGAATAGGTTTTCGTGTCTTCCGGAACAAAAATAGTCAATCTCAATGAAGTCGACAGACTTCTCCTACCTTTTCTGAACGCATGTTGTGGTGGCATTGTTGGCCCGTTTGAGCAGCCCAACCCGAACGGAGTTGTTGAGTCCATGACAGGACTTTTGAGGTATACATATCCTGATCCGTTTTACTTTACCCTAGAAAATCATGGTTCTACTGTAGGCAATTACACAACCTCAACAAAACCTCCCTAACAAAACACAAACCCTAAAACCCTAATCGCCAAATCAATCAACAAATACCATAAATCCTTGTTGGAAAACTATAAATTAAAGATAAACAAATTCAATATGAAACATACCTAGTGGAAATAACAAATTCTGGATCACCGTCTCGTTTCTATGAACCATTACACGAACCACGAACAAGAACGACACCAAAAGAAGTCAGTTAGATCTATCCCATCTAGATTGCCTACGTACCTTGTGCCAATGAACAAGGATCAAACCATTGTAGTTCTTAATAGCCTCCTAATCCTAGGGTCAAAGTGATACCCTAAAGGCTAAACTAAGCAAGACAAAGATTACTAGAAGAGTGGAGAGAATTTCCTCTCCTTTCTAGAGCTAAGAGAATTGTTTCTCTTGGTGTGTCTCCTCCTTTCCCCAAAGCCCTCTTTATATAGTGGCTAGGAGGGGATGAGAATATGAAATGGTCGATGTGGGTCAAAGAACACATATGAAGAACACACCTTATATTGGGAGGATTAATATTGTGTTATATATATTGGGTGTATTAATGTGGTGAATTGCCAATTTAGTCCTTGAATCATCACCTGAGTAAAAATAAGGTCCGTAAACTATTTTTGTCAAAAAAAATCAATCATTGAATTATAAAAACCTGCTAACTACTTCCCTAATATTAGATTTGAAGCTACTATATTTGATTTTCCATCAATTCATGTTACTTGCATGTGATATTCATCGGAAGGTAGATTGGTAATTGTTCATAAAGAAATAGTGTATGGAGTTAACTATGAAGGGTCAATTAGATGTTAGATTCGCAACCTATATGAAATGTTAAGGACTTATAGGCGAGAAAATGACGGTATTACACTCTAAAGTGTGTTAAGTGACTTAAGTTGACGAAAAATTGGATAAAATAGCTTTGAATATGATAGTAGGGATTCAATTAGCAATTTTTAATAAATTTAGGGACTTATTTTACCACAAAATAATTCAGGAACTCAATTTTCACTGAGGTGATAGTTCAGTGACTAAATCGGGACTATATATATACATACATATATATAAATTTTACATCTCCCACTCACTCACATAGGATGCTGGCATCATCTCAATTAGCTAATTTAATTCTCATATGTTGTAGTTTACCTCTTCATACAAGATATGGGGCGTACGACCTTGTGAGACGAACATATATATCTAGGAGCGTTGTCACAAACGCCTACTTGAGCACCCAGCTCAAGTATATTCTCATCACTCTATTGAGAAAGTATTTCAAACATGAGTAAACATGGCACCTTGAACCATCATTTCCCACGAAGGATCTTATAACAACCCTATGGTGATATAAGAACCAAAATGATGTTTAATGGATATCGATAACTTCTTCACTACTCTAAGTTTAGCAGTGATTTATGATTACTTCTTAAATGGCTTCGTTTGGACAGTCATCCATTCTCTAATAAGTTACGCGTCAACGCTGTGTGAATAGCGGGCGTACATTTTATCACAAGGACTGATGTGTTTATACAAACACCTTTAAAATGGTATAAATAATTTCTTATTCATACATGAGTGTCATACATGTAGCTACATAATTAGTACGTGTAGGAACATAAACAAAGAGTCATATATGTCATCTCGCAATTGACACACGTATTATCTCTTTTATTATCTAGATATGGACACATGGATCATATATCCCGCCTTACAATTGGAGTGCGTATGATTTCTCTTATCGTCTAGATGCATGATTTTAAGACGTAGATGCATGATTTTAAGACGTTGGTTAACCCTATTCCTCATTTCGCACTCTAGGAAGCGTTGATCTAGAATCATAAGGCACTCTTATCTCTCTAGGATGTCTTTGTGTTTCAGTATAGCCCAGATGGCAACCGCATAGCTTATTTATGTTAACTTTAGTATGAAGCATCTAAGAGTTTCACTGAAACATCTCTAGCATGTCAAAATGTTTTATGTCTCACACCACAATGATGGAGACAATCTATTTTTCAATAGAGACATCAATTGTTAGCACTCATGAAAGACAAGAACACCTTAGGTTCTAAGTCTTAAAGTACAACAACAACTAGAAGGATTTCAAATGTCAATCCAAATAAGGACACGTTTCTAGAAGTCAATTGTGTGTAAACCCAATTCTCTTTTCGGATTGAGAATTTTTTACTTAGGCTAGTTCTTGAAAAATAAGTCATGTCTCACCCAACCTTGGAAAGACATCTCATAGCTCCCATCTACATTGAAAACCATTTCTTTTATGCAAAGAAAAAAAATATCAATTTCGCTTGTTAAATGAAAGATTTGTCCGTGAATACCATCTCCTTAAGTCATTTAACAAAGCAGAGAAACATTTCTCACCATCTAGGGAGAATGTCTCTAAGACTTAATAGTCTTTTGTGGGATCTTAAGTTCAATGATCCACAAACGTCGGCCACTTTACTGGTCCGACTACTAAGTGGGATATGAACCTTCTAAAACCACACTAATTTTAATAAGTTTCAAGTCACATACTTTGTGACTTTTATTACAAGTCACTCAATTATTGACTACATCATTTTCACAATATATATTTCTTTGTGAATTCCCTTTTCTTCAAGCCAAAAAATGCGACAAAGAGGGAAAACTTTGTTCTTCTCACACAACTGCAGTGGTACGATTCCCTTAGTTGTACTTTCACAATGGTTTAGTACATTCTCTTTGATTGTACTTCCCTAAGGAGGAAGATTACTTGTAGTTTAGCGGTACACTTCCTTTAGTTACATTCCCACTAAACGTATGGCACGTTTACATGACTGTAATAAAAATAGGAGGAATTGAATTGAGGAGTTGGAATAAGGAGAAGTCAGAATCGGATTCCTGTTGAAGCTGTTTACTTAAATGTTCTGGAACAGGAATAGAAATGACACTAATTCCATAAAGTTGTTTACTAATTCAGCAGAATCGGAATATAAACCAGTATGATTACTAAAATGCCTTGTCCCAAATCAAATATTTTATATACTTTTTTGTAATAAAATTTGATATAATATATAATAGTAAGAAAAAAATTAAATTACTTTTTTATTTCATAGACACACTAAAATGCTTTTGTTTATTTTTTTTTATAAATTTAAGTATTTACTTTTAATATTTAAATTTTCTTGCTCAAATTGTAGTTTCTTCTCGTCGGCATATGCATGGAGTTGTGCATAATGTGAATGAGGGCATAATAGGAAGAAAAAATGCATTCCTGATTCCCTCACCCTCCTGGAATTCAAATACCTCATCAATCCAGGGAATCCCACTCCTCCAATTTCAGGAATTGAATTCCTTGTTTTAGGTGGGGTCCACCACACTATTGATTCCCCAGTATTTAGTAAACACTGGAGTAATCCGTAATCAGAATTCAATTCCCTTTTTTTTATTCCCCTTAGCCTTACGTAAACGCGCTCTTACAACTTTTCGTACGTAAGCTAGTATTCCAACTTTGAGACTACTTTCACACAAGTGGTACATTTCCATTTGTAGTACTCCCACTAGGCCCAATGAGAAGAGCATATTTATGCGACTTTATTAACTTGTTTCTTTGCATTTAGTAAGTTAGTTTCTATTTATTAGAGTGTTTTAAGCCATTTTTGTGTGTTTGTAGGTCCAAATGGCAAAGTTGGCAAGAAATGGCATTTTGGAGCAGTTTTGGACTTGGAATGGATAGCATGTATGGAGCACAAGGAATTGACGTTTTTGGTGATTAAAAGGTGCTAGGAATGTGCAAGGAATTAGGAAGAATTAATTAAGGCTTAGAATCAGCTGAAAACAAGGAGACCTTATCCAATCATATCTTATCCAAACCTTATCCAAACTAACCTTATCTTATCTTATCCTATCCTAATCCTATCTTACCTTATTTCCAGCTGCAAGGGGGATTCCTTATCATATTAAACCACTTTCCATCTGATTTAAGGAGTCCTAAAATCATGCAAACAACTAACCCTCCCTTTTCCTCTTATAAGTTTGCCGAGTCTATCCTTTTCCTTCCAGGATTTGGAGTCGTGCCTGCCCTATATATATGCATACATTGTGCCATAGCATATATACAAATATAGAGAGAGTTTTAGAGAGTTTTAGAGCTTGGAGCCGTGCCTGCCATCCAAGGCCTTTGGATTGCTGGAGCGTTTCTAGGTGTATTCTGCCTTTAGTTTTTAGTTCAATGTTTGTTTTAATTTGGTTTTCAGTTATGATAGACATGTGGAACTAATTTCTTTTTAGCTAGAGGTGAATTCAAAGCCATGAACATAAGTGTGATATGAATTGATTACATCCAGTTATTGTTTCATAAATCTTGAATGCAATTTACTTATCTGTTTGATTGATAACTTATTCTTGTATGTTGATTAAGGAGGCCTACTTAGTTTGCATGCATGAATTTGATGCTAAAATATAAGGGAATTTCACCTAATAGTTATGAACTTATATTTATAAGTAGTAGAAGTCACTAGTCATGATTGTGTTAAGTAAATTCCTGGCAGGAGTATCATGCAGTTCATAGTTACGAATGCCATGTCAATGCTTATGGTTTTCATAGAACTTAATGATCTTTGATATGTATCTCTATCATGCAATTCATATAGGGAACTTGATAAGAATAATCTGATTGCGTCGTTGAGTCCAATTCAATGAATTTATGAAAATCTGAGGGTTAATTTGTGCAGCTCACGGTTAACTTGGGGCATTGTCATTCATGATTTATAGGAATAGTAATTGGAGATCGATTTGTGTTGCATATGTGTCATGTGTGGAGAAGGACCCTCTAGCTAGCCTTTCACCCCTTTCATTCACCCCAATTTAGTATCAATTAGTTTGTGTTCTGCAAGTCACTTAGTTTTAGTTTCAAATTTCGTCCAAACCAAACCCCCCGCCATTGTGTCGTGTTAGTTTAGTTTTAAAATTCGTTCAAACTTGTCCACCGTTAGTATTTTGAGTCAAGTTAAGTCTAGAATTCGTCCAAATCACCCTTTAGTTCCTGTTTTGAGTCAGTCTGGTCAGTTTTGAGTCATTAGAGTCTAGTTTTGTGTTTTTGAGTTAAATTTGTGTAGATTAGCATCCCTAACTAATCTCCGGCCTAAAACGATCCCTACTTACACATACTACAATTGCATAATATATAGGGTTTAATATGTGTGTTAGTTTCTACCACATCACCCAACAACCTTATGCTTGGAGAAACTCTAAAGTCTAGTGGTACACTTCTATTAGTTGTACTCCCACTAAACTTACAATCTTTTAGAGACATTTAGTTTGGATGTTTCACTTTTCCCACCTTCGCTTGAACATTGGAAGATCTCTCCAATGTGAAAAACAAGTTTATAGTCGATTTTATTGCAACTTAAATGTCACAAGAAATTAGTCAACCCGTAAGTCTATATCTTAGACAATTGTCTCACTACATGTTAGAAGTGGTGTAAGCTAATTGAAAATGCAAAGTCTATCTCCGCTCATTCAATTTCTTTAGGGTTTTATGGACTAATTGCAGGCAGCAAACTTTCAAGAAACATCTCCCACTAGGTTGGAAGAGTTAAATTGTGCATACACCACCTTAAAATGGTGTGTGACATTACCCAAAAAATTTTAAAAATCCTTTCCAAGTGATTGGAATCCTACTCGCAATTTCTTGGTTTTCCAAGAAGAGTATGATTGACTATATTCTTTGATGTAAATATAAAGTTGTTAAACCAATGTTCTACGACAATGTACAATAAAGAATACCTGCCCTTGAGTAGTACGAAAAATAATAAGATTTTCGGAATAATATAGGGAGCATTTACTAGTGCTCTCATCTAAAATAAAATTGCAATAGTACTGAATTAGCTCATTAATTCGAGCTGGATTTGAACATCAAAGTATGGTTTATCACTTAGTGAGTGAGTCAAATAATAACCCATCTGTACCATACTTTGATTGTATTTTTCTTTAAAAACATTATGGAATGCTATAAGTTAGTTGATCAAAATGGTCAGAGATGAGTTACTATTTGACCCATCTCTAACCATTTTAATCTACTAAATCAACTAACTTATAGTATTCCATAATGTGTTTAGAAAATACAATCAACGTAAGTTGAGGAACTACATGGAACCAAGGAACAAAATGCCGATAATATCGGCGATATTTCGCCGATATTATCGGTTTTTCATGGTACCGATATTTTAATCATTATCCAACTGGTTTTCGTCAAAATATCGCGATATTATCGATAATATCGATAATATCGCGATATTTTCGAAATTATCGAGATATTTTGAAACTATTGTGAAACAAAAAAATGGAAGAGATTCGAGGGGGTGGAAGACGAGACACAAAAGTGGGGGAAGAGAATAGCGGTACAAGCGGATTTTTGGAAATTTTGCAGCTTCAGTGGTTGGATCTGTGGGGGGGGGGGAAGCAGAACGTCGTCGCAAAGGTGGGATTGGGGGGGGGGGGGGGGGGGCTGGAAAACTGGGGCAAGGAGGGTATCTGGAAGAGAAAGGTGGGGGGTGGGGAAGAAGGGATTTGGTTTCGTAAGAAGATAAAGGACATGACAGCAAGTTGGGAAAAACCAAGAACAGATGGAGGAAATGACAGAAAAGATGGGAAAGCATGGGGAATCCTGATATGCTTTGGATTCTCTGTTTTTTTTTTTTTTTTTTTTTTTTGGAAAAAGAAATAAAGAAAAGAAGGAGAAAATAACAGATGTTACTAACGCATGTTAACAATTATATGCAAAATTATTTTGAAAATTTATCATTCTGACTACTCTTCACAATACACTTACTTTACACATAGAGATTTGAACATCATAAGAACTCTATGTGGTACTAAGTCACTCATGTATGTTACCATGCAATGTATACAGTGTAAAATATTGTACTAATTCATTATATATAAATGATTATTGTGTTTTTAAACTTTTTTCATTAATTACTACATATTTTCTACACTCACAGTGTTTGCCAGCTCGCTATATAATCAACTTAAATCATTTAAATCCATCATGCAATGCATTTCCTTCCAATTTTTTGTGATAAACTAATAGATAATGGACTAAATAAACATCCTGCAAAGTTTCAATAAAAATTTCCAAGTTTTTCTTACAATTTCCGTGGTTTCCATATAATTTTTATCGATATCGATATTATCCCGATATTTCCATCGATATTTCCGTGTTTTCGGATTACCGATATTACCGATATTACCGATATTTAATACCTTGCATGGAACAATAATTCCATAAATTAACACTTGTCTTAAAATTACAAAGAATTTTAACTTTTCAAATGTTGGTACATCGAAAGGGACAAATATTCCGAAAAATATTGCTCAATCATGAAATGTTGAAGAAATATTCTAAGTCCAAAGTTAGGGAGTGAGAAGTCATTCGCAATTTCCTTAAATTTCCCATGCTGATAAATCGCTTAGTACTTCACGAAATAGATATAGATAACTTGATTATGTAATCTTCATTTGAGTTCTCACCACATATGCTTCAAATACAACTACAAAAGAAGTACGAGCCAAATTTGCATGTGTATACTTCATAAAGCATAGAGTTAAAATAGTACTCACTCAACGAATGCAAGTGAGATGTCTCTTTCTTCAACATTAATAGCATTAACAATGTTTGAGCATTTTATCATTCTCTCACTCATCTTCTTGAATTGGACTATTTTTATCATGCCTCATAGCATCAGGGTGATACCGTAGAGGCTAAACTAAGAGAGAAAAAGATTACTAGAAGAGTGGAGAGATTTTCCTCTCCTCTCTAGAGCTAAGAGAATTGTTTCTCTTATTGTGTCTTCTCCTTTCCCCAAAGCCGAGGATAAATGAAACGGTCGATGTGGGACAAAGAACACATATCAATAACACACCATATATTGAGTGGATTAATATTGTGTTTTATATAATACAATTATCATATAAATCCTACAACCCTAAAACCCTAAAACCCAACAAAGAGATTACAAGTGATAGGAACAAAACGCAGAAAATTGAATCTGCCAAACAGAGATTTTCAACTTAAAAATCAAAATTTGAATTTTAAAAGAACAGAAAAATTGAAGAGATTGACTTACCATTACGATTAAAGTGGCAGTGAGTTCGACTGGAGTAGACGGAGTATGGCGAGGTGAGCAGCGGTTGTAGCAGACGAAGAATGAATCGAGGTTGATTGGAGACTCGAGAGGCGGAGATACCGCAAGAGTGAGATTGGGAGAGAGACTAGAGTCTGGAGAGAATGATGGTGGTGATGGAATGATGGTGGAGGAAGGCGACTAGGTTTGAGTTCGAGCGTGAGAGTCTGAGACTAAGAGATTGAGTCCTCTCGAGTCGAGGGGGTGAGAGAGAAAATAAACTGATCAGGTGGGGTAGAGTCTATGTATGGACTTAGCTACCACCCAATTGAATCCAGCCACATGGCAAAAGAAATTTAAAAAAAAAATTGGTTTGGTTCAGACATATAGAGACCAGTATCGAGCGAAATGATATATACCGGTTTGGTTTTGTATCGAAATTGGAAAAAAAAAAACTTAAACAAAATCGAACCGACCAGTTTTTTTCTAGTCAATGCTGGGTTCGGTTTCAATTCGAACATACAGAGAACTAGTACCGAATAGAAATTATATATACCGGTTCGGTTTTGTATCGAAATCAGAAGAAAAACAAAATCGAACCGACTAGTTTTTTTTTTTTGTTCGGGCTGGGTTCGATTTCGGTTCTCGGCTTGTTATGCCCAAGCCTAAACAAAATTAATAAGGACTCTATGTATAAAGGACGAAATTGATGAATTCAAAACATAAATGACAAATTGATGAGTTAGCAAAATATAGAAGACTATTGCTGATAAAAAAAAAAACCATTGTATTAATTTGCAACTTTTAAAGTCCAACATTGGACTCTCCTGCACAACACATTAGCTTATACGGATCCAAACCAATAAACACTTAGTCACGGCCTTGTTTGGTCTCTGTGATTAAAATCGATCGGATAACTTTGTAGATTGTACGTATCTAAAATGAAGTGGATGCGCTTTACCTTCAACTAGGACACAATTTTGAAAGTTTGACTAGGACACAATTTTGATGACGAAAAGGGTGGAATTTATTTTCATAACGAACATCTCTACCTTCAACTAGGGGCTGCAGGTTTGCTGTCCCCAAATTTCATGTCTCTTTTGTGTCTCTTCTCTAATTGTATGACGCGTGTCTCTTCTCTAATTGTATGACACGTGTCTCTTCTCTAATTGTATGACACGTGTCTCTCAACCTAACATTATTTAACACTGTTAACTTTTAGTATTTTGTATTAATAATATTTATAAAAAAAAACCCAAAAACATGAAGGCAATGGACGGCCAAAGCTCTACAGCCACCAAATTGTCATCACCCACAACCAACCCACCTCACCGAATCACCATCAATCTGCACCGATCAACCCTGACAGCCACCGAATGGTCATCACCCACGACTAACCCGGTGCGATTGCAGGCAACGAATAAATTAGATTTCAATTATCAACTCTGACTGAATTTCATTTCTAAAACGTTTGAAATTTGCATCCCAGCTCTCGATTTTTCTCATCTTGATTTTGTCCAGGTACAGGCGTGCACATAATTTTGTGAATTGAGGTTGTGTTTATAGCATTGGCTGGAAGATTGGATTATAATAGTAATAAGAGATAAGAAGGAGGAAAGCAGAGAAAAATGGAGAGAAAGAAGAGGATTTTTTTCCGGCGACTACCAAATGTGGTCTTGTCGGCCATGTTGATCTGGGTTGATATAGGTGCGCCCAAAGGATTTTTGGAACTCTATTTTAATAATGCAAAATAGTAGAATTAACAGTGTTAATTCTATGTTAAATTGGAGGACACGTGTCAATCAATTAGAAATAAGACACATAGGAGACACGAAGTTAGGAGACAGTAGACCTGCAGCCTCAACTAGGACAGAGTTTTGAAGCTCGATAGATATTTCCTCTTTCAGGCTGCATTTACTCCAATTCTAAACCCAAAACGAGGCTTAAATAGGCTTGAAAAGGGGGAAAACATGACGAGACAGATGAAAAAAGGGGTTGTGAGCGAGCTATCAACAGGAACAAAAAAGGGTTGTGTTTGGCCATTTGAGAAAAAAAGGGATTATTCGGTCAAATCTGGATACCATTGGGCCCAAGGTTCTAAAAAACGTTAGGCGCTAGTCGGGCGGTAGGTTAGCGCCTAGCGCCTAGGCGGCCTAGGCAGATTTAGGTAAATTTCTTGTATATCTTGTAAATAGGTGCATATTGACACCTAAAAAAAAATATATACTTGTATGGATAATAAAATAATGATAAAATGCAAATTAGGTACACTGTTTCCATAAGTATTGGATGAACTTGTAGTTAATCCATCATATGCAAATTAGATACACAATTTCAATAAGTATACCACCATGAAGCCAAAAAAGAAAAAAACACACAACTAATAAAAAAAAATATAAAAAAAAAACCTCCTAGGACCGCCTATCCAGCCTAGCCGCCTAGCCCCAACCCGATTTTTCAGCCCGATTTGCCCAAAAATGCCTCGGTTGCTAGGCGCCGCCTAGGGCGTTTTTTAGAACACTGATTGGGCCTATGCAAGGAACTAACCTCAAAGAAATCTGAGGTCTTCCACATCGGCCACCATCCCAAACTCACTATGGAAAATTTTGTGGAATCTGGAGGCCACATCCAAAATTAGGTGTTTCATGTGGAAAACTCTTCATGCGGCTATTGCTTCTATGGCGAACTTATTCAAAAGACGATCTTCTCCATCACCTCTGTGCCCCCTTTGCAATTCGCATGAGGAGTCGATTGAACACCTCTTCCTCCTATGTCCGTGGGTGGAAGTGGTTTGGTTTGGGGGAGCTTTGAATCTCAGGATAAATCGAGAGGAAGTCACAACATGGGCAAACTGGCTACTTGATATCTCTGCTTCGGCCAATGGTTCGAAGAATGTGGTGAGAAACTTGGTGTAATATGTTGCCTTTACATGTTGGCAAATTTGGAAATCAAGATGCAATTTTATGTTCAACCAACAACCAATCAACCCAAGTCAGGTAATTGCGGCAATATCCATCTCGATTGGAGCTTTCACCGAGGCTACCTGCTTGTCGGTCACTCACCCGATGCCCATCACTTCGGTCATGGATAATACAGCCCGATGGACTCCACCAAGCCAGGGGTTCATAAAGATTAATGTGGATGCTAGTTGGGTGGCGAGTATGTGCTCAGGATTTGCAGGGGTGGTGGCGTGGGATGATGAAGGAAATTTCTTGGCTGCATGTAGATATTGCATGAAGGCGACAAGTGTAGCTATGGTGAAGGCATTGGCAATCATGCATGGATGCGAGCTGGGTGTCCATATGGGCTAGAATTCAGTTATCATCGAGTTTGACTCCTCGGAATCAATTTCTTGCCTCCGGGATACGCCAACAAAGGGCAGTTGGGAAGCATTTCCCGATCTAGTTAAAAGTATTAGATTGAGGGAGTCTTTGTAATACCATCGTTGGTCTTGGATTCCAAGATTGGCCAACACAGTTGCAGACCTCTTGGCGTCGCGGCGATGTAGGGAAATGTGCGACTTCATCTGGGTCAACAAACTTCCATCTTCCCTAGTTCATGTGCTATGTAATGATGGTCTTCCTTGCCCCCCTAGGTCCTTTGCTGGTAGTGTGAGGAGTGATTCTTTTAGCATTAGATGCGGCGTCGTGGAATCCTGCATCTCCTTGCACTACTCGATCTAGTTGTCGTGTTTGGCTGTTTGCTTCCGTGTAGGCACTCTATGTATAACTTTGGCATTTTTGCCAGGATAATGCAATATCTTGTTCACCAAAAAAAAAAAAAAAAAAAGGTTGCGTTATTTTTATTTATTTTTTCTTTTTATAAACACACACATTAATTATCATAAACATGTCCTAAATTTGTTTAACTGAAAACTGCAAGATCTGCTCTGACATAAATATCTTAAACGATGGATATGATATTTCAAGGTCGTCCGTCGAATTTCTTTATTAATAATGACACACCCCGACTCGGAATGTCCACTAGGACTCCGAATCGAGCTGTGCTGGCCATCACTTGGAAGGTGACGAAGCCATAAAGTGATGATATGGAAAATGCGAATAAATTTAAACCTAAAGGTACCTAAATATCAGAATTCGCTGCGAGTGGGTATGGACCCATTTCACACGCGTCGTCAGAGCATAAGTAAAGTACAGTAGTGTGGGTAAAGATCATACCCTCAAAAGTAGCCACCTGAACTGGGATATGCCACGAGTCCTTGTCGATAGAGAAACTAGGTTACTAGAACCTGGAGGGGCGCAAAACAAAATTGAGTGGGTCAGTAAAACAAGTCTTTTCAAAACTTTCCTTTATCAAAGTTCTAACCCCTCGCTGTAAAACCTGTATACTTTCCCAGAAAATAGCATATATAAATATATATAGCTTCAAAAATCTCAAAACACCATTCTTTATCACTTTTCAGAAAATATGCCATGCCCTGCGCCAAAAACATAATATGGATGCATCAACATAAATCAGGTGGAATAATAAATCAACCGGAGACCCTGCAGTGGTCCTGTACGGCTGATTCTAGAGCTCAATATCCAATCCAGCCGGAGTCACCAACTGTGACCTGTACGGCACTGCCGGAGTCGCCAACTGCGACCTGTACGGCACTACGCTGCACATGAGTCGGAACTACCTGCAGTAGTCTGTACGACTCGGATGGTGTAATAATACGCTCTAGTGCTTCTCTCATCAATCATCTGTGCACATAATCTAGGGTCACCTACTAGTCGGAACCATCTCTAGTGGTCTGTACGACTAGCATGTCGGAACCACCTCCAGTGGTCTGTACGACTAGCATCTACTTGGATCCAAGGTGAGCGTGTGATGCGGTGAATAACATAAGCACTAACACCAGGGGTGCAGGTTATGAGCTATCAACATAAATCACATCAAACAATTCAATGAACCAAATATAATTCACCTGATACTCACATGCGCGTCCGCAGCACCAATTCACATATATGCATCATATAGTTATCAATTCACATATCTCATATCAATTCTATGCATGGCATTTCAAATCACATGATTCATATAAATCTATGCATGGCATTTCAAAATATACTTTCATTCAAAAATCGATTTCTGGGAAACCCATAAGTATATAGGTGTATAGGGAAAACAAAACTGCCCACTCACCTGGAGTTCGCCCTACAACTCCCTAGCACAACCCATCAAGCCGTTAAGATGATCGGCGCCTAGAACAATCATCAAATCACGTCTCAGAAACCATAACGATAGAATATATATCTTATATAAAACACGTCACTATATAGTTCGATCCGGAAGATCTGCAACTCAGATTTCCAATCCGTAACTTCTCAAGATTCACATTATGCTTCTAGGACAACATACTAAAGTTTCGTTATGATCCAACGGTTGGATCTCCGCCAATTTCCAAAACCATGTGGCGATTAACCTTTTATTTTATAACTTACAAATCCAATTCGGGAAGATCCATACATCGGATTCCCAATCCGTAAGTTTCCACATTCTTCAAATATTAAGTACTATCATGTATCAAAGTTTGGTGACGATCCAACGGTCGGATCGTCGATTCATATTTTCACCTAACCCCGAATCGTAATGATATTAGGTTCAATGATCAATCTACGTCATTCATTCATCAAAACTGAATTCAGAATATGAATTATGGCCTAAAAATATCATTGGCGGCTCGATGGCCACGCGCCGCCGTGGGTGGCGGTCGGCCGCCCCGGCTCGCCGGAAAATCCAACTTTCTCCAAAAATTACCAAAATTTGCAGAATTGAAGATCTCAAAGAGTAGAACAACTTTCATACCTGTGACCAAGTCCAATTCGGTCCAGAAAGGCTCCAATTTCATCAAACCCGTACGGAAACCCTCGAATTGGTGTGTTTCGATTCAACCTCCAAACTTGTTCCAACGCCTCCAAACTTGTTTGGGCTTTGTTCCAGACCTCAAGAGGATGCCATGGGTGGTATTAGTTGGAAGAGATAGCTTCAAATCGTGACGAAAAGACACCCAACCCGTGCGCCCCCTTTTGCACGGTTTTGTCCAAATTCAAGGCTAAATCTCTTGAAATTTGAGGTGTAATAGGAAGAGGGAAGGTCTAGATGATGTTTGGGAGTGGTGGCTAGGCTCAATTCATGGGAAATCCGGTGGAAAACCACCGGAAATCATGGTGGAAACGGGTCGTTTGGCACGGGTCGAAGGGAACCCACGGTTTCCCCCTCCTTCTCTCCTTCCTCCTTTCCCTCCTTTCTTTTGTTTCTGATTGGGCAGTGCCCACCATCACCCACCTTTTCTCTTCTTTCCTTTCCATCTGAACCATCCATTTTATTTTCGCATTAAATCTGGGCCGTCCATGTGGCCTTCCAGATTTAGCCCCAAAAATCTGGGGTTTTCTAGAATTTATTTAATTTACTAAGATACCCCCAACTTTAAACGTTAATAACTTCTTCGATATAGCTCCAAATCACGACCCGCTCGCGCCCACGCATCCGTAGCGACGAGTACTACGAGAGTATGCCAAGAAAACAAATCTTAGATGGCACGATACTGAAATTAACCTCAGTCAACGCTCAAGCCTCGAAGGGCAATTTCATAAAATCACTTATTAAAAATTTATATAATTGTAAAATCAGGGACGGACTGTCACAATCTTCCCCCCTTAAAAAATTTCGTCCCCGAAATTTAAAATAATTCGCTAAAAGTAAAATACTCGAAAATAAGAAAAGTAGCTCTATATAAATACTTACACAAGGAAGAAATTAAGTTAGAGCGGTTGCATAAAAGAGTATGCCATTCCGTCGCGATCGGATTGCAATTATTCCTCTTTTATGCCTCCAAGCTCATACCTTCTTCCTTCCTGGGCAATATAATAATACAATATCCACCCAAACCGCAAGCAAGAACACTAATTACTACATAATGACATAAGAAAAGTTTAAAACCAAGAATGGAAATAAATCCAATAAATAGAATAGTCTCATAGAAAATGCTTGCACGAAAATCAAAAATCAAAATGAAATGATCCTTGCCAAGCATTTGTCGTGACACGAACTTCGAGGATAAGTTCGAATTATCTCTAATTAGTAACTACTACTAGAGATAAGTCGTCTTGCCTACTAGCTTAGAAAACCCAACAATTGAACCATCGATATTACTGTTTACGACCTATAATGTCGATAGTTCGACATCGTCTCAATAAGTAAAAATCATCTTGCTCCTCGAATACCAATATGTCCAGATCATCCGATTCGTGCCTCGATCGCAACGCCATAAACTCTTCAAGCGCATCAATCTAGCTTTTAAGAGTGCTTTGATATCCATGTACTCCCCAAATCATCAAGTCCTCTAATAACGTCCTGAAATGATGCGTGTAGAAGAATATATATATATATATATCATTAAATATTTCCTTCGCAACTAATCACTAACATTGCTCACCAAATCAAGGATATAACCTCTGAAATCCAAAGTTCGAGAATCCAAATCTTTATCGACAACATTCGACAGACACTTATAATCTCAATCTTATCTGAAAGATGACGCCCAAACTTACCAAGCTTTATACTTTCACCAATACTATGCTGAAATCCATTCAATTCTCCATACCACATAAAATTCATTTTTGGTAAGTCCAATAAACTCACGGGAAGACTGTACTCCAATATTTCTTGTAAGCATCGATATAAAACTGGCACACGCATCCGCCAAGTCAATGTATCATGAATTACTCATTGATTGAGCGAGAAACCATGCCAAGAAGACTAAAGCACCTTCGAGAATCCGAGAACCAAAACAAGATCATCAACTTCAAAGTTCAAGATATCCATACTGATTGGTGGTCATTACCCTACCAAAAACAACTTCCCAAAATGCTCAATCATCAACGATAATGATCTATTCCACTAAGTGATTGACAGATGATTGAGGAATTAACGATTGCAACTAGGTTTCAATATCCAAGCAATTCTTCCCAATAGCTATCTGTCTTTGGAAATAACTCGAGCTGCAATCGAGTAAACATGCACCAACGTTGACCAAAATATATTCTCAACACAAGGAATGAATATTAGGTCATGATCAGAAAAGATACTGACCAAAATGTCAGATAACCGATCAATTCAAGAATAGGTAAATTAACCAATGGTCCAACTGAATCTCCCTCGGGATCAATGGAAGAATGAATTGATTATCGAATCGATCCATAAACATCAAGACATCATCCCAACTTCACATTTACCAAAATACCTCCCACCAGAAGCTCATAATAATTATCCCGTTTGCATCTGGATATGGTAAGCGATTATAACCATTCAACTATTCCTTGATGATTCAAAGTAATGTCACAATGATACTCAAAGAGGTCAACTATAATTGAATAAGGGAAAACCAAAATATTTAGGGTAGAAACCATCTGAACTACGATGCTCAGTAGTTACGTTTGCTTAACTGAGATAATACCCGATAGTGCAATCATAAGCGTCGATTTAATCATTCCAATGATACTGCCAGAAACTTACTATATCCAAAGTTTAATCACATATAAGATGGTTCATTTTTAATGGTTCCACTACTAGGGACCATAAGTATTACCCCATCACGATGTATCCTTATAGACCTCATAATTCACGTTATCATCTGAGAGTGCTAACACAAGTGCATGAGTGAGGAAATACTTCAACTGTTGAAAACTTTGCTCACCATTTTCATCCCACTCAAACTTAACCTCTTTTCTCGTCTATCTCGTCAATGACAAGGCAATGATTGAAAAATCTTTCACAAACCGTCCTTATAGCCTTAATGTCCACATTCTTCCTCAAAATAAACTGGGCTCTCTATGAGGACATACTAGGTTGAATGGAACCTTTATCAACCAATTCTTGCAACTAACTTTTCAATTTCCGTAACTCATCATGAACCAATCTCTAATATAAGATCCGTACCTGGAAACAAATCAATAGAGAACTCCACATCTTTGCCTGGCGGCAATCCAGAGAAATTCTCGGGGAAAACGTCAGGAAAATGTCTAACCACCTTGACCTCTTCCAAACTACTCAGAGCAATATCTCTTAGTACCGCATGAACTAAATATCCTTAGCAGCCTTTCGATAACGATCTCTATGCTCTCACAGCAGAAATATCGGCAGACCTCACTCCACTTTGCATACCCCCTAAAAGTAACCTCTGGTCATCCAGGTACCTGATTACAATGCCCTTCTGTACATCACATACTATCTAGCATTCATAATCTTTTAGAGAGACTTCCCAAAGCTCGGAAATGAAACATACAACAGTGATAAATAATTATATCTAGCTAGTAATCTGTTCTAATTTCTGCTTGCTTGAGCTAGTATAAGAGTCCAAAAATAACTTCTTCATAATGCCATCATCCTCTGGAACAACCAATAAAAACTGTGGTTGCCCAGGAAGTTAAACTGTATATCCTCAAACATTCTTCTGCTCTGATCAAATGCAGACTCGCCTAAACTGAGAATTTCCTTCCATCATATCAAGTGGAGCCTCAACTTTAATTCCTTTTATATCTCCACCCTTGATTAGATCATGAATACAAACTTTTATATTACAAGGTGAGAGAAATTAATAACAACTCACCTTTCTATCTTAGCTAATCCACCAATGCTTTGTCTTCAAAATTTTAGCGCCCACTTAAGGAAAGAAAAACATCGCCAATACTTTAACCTTTAGGGCTGGAAGAATACAACTTCCCACTTAAGCAAAGTTCCACCAATTGAAACACCACATGAGCATAGCATAGGTTCAGCACCATAATTACTGATTCTCACATTCTCAACATATACAAAATATTTCGCACTAAGAGTGTACATTATTACTTCCCAAATCCAATCGTACACCGAAAGTGATCCTCCCAAAGTGCTTTTCCATTAAATACTACCACTTTAGCACCATCGTCACACAAGATTAGCCTAAAGTCTTAACAAGGTAGACTTCACAAGAATTCCAATAGGTGATCGCCTAACCAATACTGACAAGGAATCAAACTACTCAGAGATTCCAATCTCAACGTTTAATATTGATGGCTAGAGGATAAGTATCGCATCGATTGGTAAAGCATCTAATAACATCCAATAATATGTTAACCCAAATTTATGCCATCCACTTGCCTCTGCATCAATCCTTAAAAATTTCACTTTAATTCTAAGGACCTTCGCCAAAAGCTCTTCCAAAACATCAACACATCGACCAAATTACCACAACTTAAAGAAGCTAACATATTTCCTCGAAATCGACAAGGTGGCATAATCCAAATATTAGACACGAAAACCAAGAATGCTCACATCACGCGTGTGATGAGCGCAATACTGCCCAACTTATGCTCTGATACCAAACTGACACACCCCGACTCGGAATGTCCACTAGGACTCCGAATCGAGCTGTGCTGGCCATCACTTGGAAGGTGACGAAGCCATAAAGTGATGATATGGAAAATGCGAATAAATTTAAACCTAAAGGTACCTAAATATCAGAATTCGCTGCGAGTGGGTATGGACCCATTTCACACGCGTCGTCAGAGCATAAGTAAAGTACAGTAGTGTGGGTAAAGATCATACCCTCAAAAGTAGCCACCTGAACTGGGATATGCCACGAGTCCTTGTCGATAGAGAAACTAGGTTACTAGAACCTGGAGGGGCGCAAAACAAAATTGAGTGGGTCAGTAAAACAAGTCTTTTCAAAACTTTCCTTTATCAAAGTTCTAACCCCTCGCTGTAAAACCTGTATACTTTCCCAGAAAATAGCATATATAAATATATATAGCTTCAAAAATCTCAAAACACCATTCTTTATCACTTTTCAGAAAATATGCCATGCCCTGCGCCAAAAACATAATATGGATGCATCAACATAAATCAGGTGGAATAATAAATCAACCGGAGACCCTGCAGTGGTCCTGTACGGCTGATTCTAGAGCTCAATATCCAATCCAGCCGGAGTCACCAACTGTGACCTGTACGGCACTGCCGGAGTCGCCAACTGCGACCTGTACGGCACTACGCTGCACATGAGTCGGAACTACCTGCAGTAGTCTGTACGACTCGGATGGTGTAATAATACGCTCTAGTGCTTCTCTCATCAATCATCTGTGCACATAATCTAGGGTCACCTACTAGTCGGAACCATCTCTAGTGGTCTGTACGACTAGCATGTCGGAACCACCTCCAGTGGTCTGTACGACTAGCATCTACTTGGATCCAAGGTGAGCGTGTGATGCGGTGAATAACATAAGCACTAACACCAGGGGTGCAGGTTATGAGCTATCAACATAAATCACATCAAACAATTCAATGAACCAAATATAATTCACCTGATACTCACATGCGCGTCCGCAGCACCAATTCACATATATGCATCATATAGTTATCAATTCACATATCTCATATCAATTCTATGCATGGCATTTCAAATCACATGATTCATATAAATCTATGCATGGCATTTCAAAATATACTTTCATTCAAAAATCGATTTCTGGGAAACCCATAAGTATATAGGTGTATAGGGAAAACAAAACTGCCCACTCACCTGGAGTTCGCCCTACAACTCCCTAGCACAACCCATCAAGCCGTTAAGATGATCGGCGCCTAGAACAATCATCAAATCACGTCTCAGAAACCATAACGATAGAATATATATCTTATATAAAACACGTCACTATATAGTTCGATCCGGAAGATCTGCAACTCAGATTTCCAATCCGTAACTTCTCAAGATTCACATTATGCTTCTAGGACAACATACTAAAGTTTCGTTATGATCCAACGGTTGGATCTCCGCCAATTTCCAAAACCATGTGGCGATTAACCTTTTATTTTATAACTTACAAATCCAATTCGGGAAGATCCATACATCGGATTCCCAATCCGTAAGTTTCCACATTCTTCAAATATTAAGTACTATCATGTATCAAAGTTTGGTGACGATCCAACGGTCGGATCGTCGATTCATATTTTCACCTAACCCCGAATCGTAATGATATTAGGTTCAATGATCAATCTACGTCATTCATTCATCAAAACTGAATTCAGAATATGAATTATGGCCTAAAAATATCATTGGCGGCTCGATGGCCACGCGCCGCCGTGGGTGGCGGTCGGCCGCCCCGGCTCGCCGGAAAATCCAACTTTCTCCAAAAATTACCAAAATTTGCAGAATTGAAGATCTCAAAGAGTAGAACAACTTTCATACCTGTGACCAAGTCCAATTCGGTCCAGAAAGGCTCCAATTTCATCAAACCCGTACGGAAACCCTCGAATTGGTGTGTTTCGATTCAACCTCCAAACTTGTTCCAACGCCTCCAAACTTGTTTGGGCTTTGTTCCAGACCTCAAGAGGATGCCATGGGTGGTATTAGTTGGAAGAGATAGCTTCAAATCGTGACGAAAAGACACCCAACCCGTGCGCCCCCTTTTGCACGGTTTTGTCCAAATTCAAGGCTAAATCTCTTGAAATTTGAGGTGTAATAGGAAGAGGGAAGGTCTAGATGATGTTTGGGAGTGGTGGCTAGGCTCAATTCATGGGAAATCCGGTGGAAAACCACCGGAAATCATGGTGGAAACGGGTCGTTTGGCACGGGTCGAAGGGAACCCACGGTTTCCCCCTCCTTCTCTCCTTCCTCCTTTCCCTCCTTTCTTTTGTTTCTGATTGGGCAGTGCCCACCATCACCCACCTTTTCTCTTCTTTCCTTTCCATCTGAACCATCCATTTTATTTTCGCATTAAATCTGGGCCGTCCATGTGGCCTTCCAGATTTAGCCCCAAAAATCTGGGGTTTTCTAGAATTTATTTAATTTACTAAGATACCCCCAACTTTAAACGTTAATAACTTCTTCGATATAGCTCCAAATCACGACCCGCTCGCGCCCACGCATCCGTAGCGACGAGTACTACGAGAGTATGCCAAGAAAACAAATCTTAGATGGCACGATACTGAAATTAACCTCAGTCAACGCTCAAGCCTCGAAGGGCAATTTCATAAAATCACTTATTAAAAATTTATATAATTGTAAAATCAGGGACGGACTGTCACAATCTTCCCCCCTTAAAAAATTTCGTCCCCGAAATTTAAAATAATTCGCTAAAAGTAAAATACTCGAAAATAAGAAAAGTAGCTCTATATAAATACTTACACAAGGAAGAAATTAAGTTAGAGCGGTTGCATAAAAGAGTATGCCATTCCGTCGCGATCGGATTGCAATTATTCCTCTTTTATGCCTCCAAGCTCATACCTTCTTCCTTCCTGGGCAATATAATAATACAATATCCACCCAAACCGCAAGCAAGAACACTAATTACTACATAATGACATAAGAAAAGTTTAAAACCAAGAATGGAAATAAATCCAATAAATAGAATAGTCTCATAGAAAATGCTTGCACGAAAATCAAAAATCAAAATGAAATGATCCTTGCCAAGCATTTGTCGTGACACGAACTTCGAGGATAAGTTCGAATTATCTCTAATTAGTAACTACTACTAGAGATAAGTCGTCTTGCCTACTAGCTTAGAAAACCCAACAATTGAACCATCGATATTACTGTTTACGACCTATAATGTCGATAGTTCGACATCGTCTCAATAAGTAAAAATCATCTTGCTCCTCGAATACCAATATGTCCAGATCATCCGATTCGTGCCTCGATCGCAACGCCATAAACTCTTCAAGCGCATCAATCTAGCTTTTAAGAGTGCTTTGATATCCATGTACTCCCCAAATCATCAAGTCCTCTAATAACGTCCTGAAATGATGCGTGTAGAAGAATATATATATATATATATCATTAAATATTTCCTTCGCAACTAATCACTAACATTGCTCACCAAATCAAGGATATAACCTCTGAAATCCAAAGTTCGAGAATCCAAATCTTTATCGACAACATTCGACAGACACTTATAATCTCAATCTTATCTGAAAGATGACGCCCAAACTTACCAAGCTTTATACTTTCACCAATACTATGCTGAAATCCATTCAATTCTCCATACCACATAAAATTCATTTTTGGTAAGTCCAATAAACTCACGGGAAGACTGTACTCCAATATTTCTTGTAAGCATCGATATAAAACTGGCACACGCATCCGCCAAGTCAATGTATCATGAATTACTCATTGATTGAGCGAGAAACCATGCCAAGAAGACTAAAGCACCTTCGAGAATCCGAGAACCAAAACAAGATCATCAACTTCAAAGTTCAAGATATCCATACTGATTGGTGGTCATTACCCTACCAAAAACAACTTCCCAAAATGCTCAATCATCAACGATAATGATCTATTCCACTAAGTGATTGACAGATGATTGAGGAATTAACGATTGCAACTAGGTTTCAATATCCAAGCAATTCTTCCCAATAGCTATCTGTCTTTGGAAATAACTCGAGCTGCAATCGAGTAAACATGCACCAACGTTGACCAAAATATATTCTCAACACAAGGAATGAATATTAGGTCATGATCAGAAAAGATACTGACCAAAATGTCAGATAACCGATCAATTCAAGAATAGGTAAATTAACCAATGGTCCAACTGAATCTCCCTCGGGATCAATGGAAGAATGAATTGATTATCGAATCGATCCATAAACATCAAGACATCATCCCAACTTCACATTTACCAAAATACCTCCCACCAGAAGCTCATAATAATTATCCCGTTTGCATCTGGATATGGTAAGCGATTATAACCATTCAACTATTCCTTGATGATTCAAAGTAATGTCACAATGATACTCAAAGAGGTCAACTATAATTGAATAAGGGAAAACCAAAATATTTAGGGTAGAAACCATCTGAACTACGATGCTCAGTAGTTACGTTTGCTTAACTGAGATAATACCCGATAGTGCAATCATAAGCGTCGATTTAATCATTCCAATGATACTGCCAGAAACTTACTATATCCAAAGTTTAATCACATATAAGATGGTTCATTTTTAATGGTTCCACTACTAGGGACCATAAGTATTACCCCATCACGATGTATCCTTATAGACCTCATAATTCACGTTATCATCTGAGAGTGCTAACACAAGTGCATGAGTGAGGAAATACTTCAACTGTTGAAAACTTTGCTCACCATTTTCATCCCACTCAAACTTAACCTCTTTTCTCGTCTATCTCGTCAATGACAAGGCAATGATTGAAAAATCTTTCACAAACCGTCCTTATAGCCTTAATGTCCACATTCTTCCTCAAAATAAACTGGGCTCTCTATGAGGACATACTAGGTTGAATGGAACCTTTATCAACCAATTCTTGCAACTAACTTTTCAATTTCCGTAACTCATCATGAACCAATCTCTAATATAAGATCCGTACCTGGAAACAAATCAATAGAGAACTCCACATCTTTGCCTGGCGGCAATCCAGAGAAATTCTCGGGGAAAACGTCAGGAAAATGTCTAACCACCTTGACCTCTTCCAAACTACTCAGAGCAATATCTCTTAGTACCGCATGAACTAAATATCCTTAGCAGCCTTTCGATAACGATCTCTATGCTCTCACAGCAGAAATATCGGCAGACCTCACTCCACTTTGCATACCCCCTAAAAGTAACCTCTGGTCATCCAGGTACCTGATTACAATGCCCTTCTGTACATCACATACTATCTAGCATTCATAATCTTTTAGAGAGACTTCCCAAAGCTCGGAAATGAAACATACAACAGTGATAAATAATTATATCTAGCTAGTAATCTGTTCTAATTTCTGCTTGCTTGAGCTAGTATAAGAGTCCAAAAATAACTTCTTCATAATGCCATCATCCTCTGGAACAACCAATAAAAACTGTGGTTGCCCAGGAAGTTAAACTGTATATCCTCAAACATTCTTCTGCTCTGATCAAATGCAGACTCGCCTAAACTGAGAATTTCCTTCCATCATATCAAGTGGAGCCTCAACTTTAATTCCTTTTATATCTCCACCCTTGATTAGATCATGAATACAAACTTTTATATTACAAGGTGAGAGAAATTAATAACAACTCACCTTTCTATCTTAGCTAATCCACCAATGCTTTGTCTTCAAAATTTTAGCGCCCACTTAAGGAAAGAAAAACATCGCCAATACTTTAACCTTTAGGGCTGGAAGAATACAACTTCCCACTTAAGCAAAGTTCCACCAATTGAAACACCACATGAGCATAGCATAGGTTCAGCACCATAATTACTGATTCTCACATTCTCAACATATACAAAATATTTCGCACTAAGAGTGTACATTATTACTTCCCAAATCCAATCGTACACCGAAAGTGATCCTCCCAAAGTGCTTTTCCATTAAATACTACCACTTTAGCACCATCGTCACACAAGATTAGCCTAAAGTCTTAACAAGGTAGACTTCACAAGAATTCCAATAGGTGATCGCCTAACCAATACTGACAAGGAATCAAACTACTCAGAGATTCCAATCTCAACGTTTAATATTGATGGCTAGAGGATAAGTATCGCATCGATTGGTAAAGCATCTAATAACATCCAATAATATGTTAACCCAAATTTATGCCATCCACTTGCCTCTGCATCAATCCTTAAAAATTTCACTTTAATTCTAAGGACCTTCGCCAAAAGCTCTTCCAAAACATCAACACATCGACCAAATTACCACAACTTAAAGAAGCTAACATATTTCCTCGAAATCGACAAGGTGGCATAATCCAAATATTAGACACGAAAACCAAGAATGCTCACATCACGCGTGTGATGAGCGCAATACTGCCCAACTTATGCTCTGATACCAAACTGACACACCCCGACTCGGAATGTCCACTAGGACTCCGAATCGAGCTGTGCTGGCCATCACTTGGAAGGTGACGAAGCCATAAAGTGATGATATGGAAAATGCGAATAAATTTAAACCTAAAGGTACCTAAATATCAGAATTCGCTGCGAGTGGGTATGGACCCATTTCACACGCGTCGTCAGAGCATAAGTAAAGTACAGTAGTGTGGGTAAAGATCATACCCTCAAAAGTAGCCACCTGAACTGGGATATGCCACGAGTCCTTGTCGATAGAGAAACTAGGTTACTAGAACCTGGAGGGGCGCAAAACAAAATTGAGTGGGTCAGTAAAACAAGTCTTTTCAAAACTTTCCTTTATCAAAGTTCTAACCCCTCGCTGTAAAACCTGTATACTTTCCCAGAAAATAGCATATATAAATATATATAGCTTCAAAAATCTCAAAACACCATTCTTTATCACTTTTCAGAAAATATGCCATGCCCTGCGCCAAAAACATAATATGGATGCATCAACATAAATCAGGTGGAATAATAAATCAACCGGAGACCCTGCAGTGGTCCTGTACGGCTGATTCTAGAGCTCAATATCCAATCCAGCCGGAGTCACCAACTGTGACCTGTACGGCACTGCCGGAGTCGCCAACTGCGACCTGTACGGCACTACGCTGCACATGAGTCGGAACTACCTGCAGTAGTCTGTACGACTCGGATGGTGTAATAATACGCTCTAGTGCTTCTCTCATCAATCATCTGTGCACATAATCTAGGGTCACCTACTAGTCGGAACCATCTCTAGTGGTCTGTACGACTAGCATGTCGGAACCACCTCCAGTGGTCTGTACGACTAGCATCTACTTGGATCCAAGGTGAGCGTGTGATGCGGTGAATAACATAAGCACTAACACCAGGGGTGCAGGTTATGAGCTATCAACATAAATCACATCAAACAATTCAATGAACCAAATATAATTCACCTGATACTCACATGCGCGTCCGCAGCACCAATTCACATATATGCATCATATAGTTATCAATTCACATATCTCATATCAATTCTATGCATGGCATTTCAAATCACATGATTCATATAAATCTATGCATGGCATTTCAAAATATACTTTCATTCAAAAATCGATTTCTGGGAAACCCATAAGTATATAGGTGTATAGGGAAAACAAAACTGCCCACTCACCTGGAGTTCGCCCTACAACTCCCTAGCACAACCCATCAAGCCGTTAAGATGATCGGCGCCTAGAACAATCATCAAATCACGTCTCAGAAACCATAACGATAGAATATATATCTTATATAAAACACGTCACTATATAGTTCGATCCGGAAGATCTGCAACTCAGATTTCCAATCCGTAACTTCTCAAGATTCACATTATGCTTCTAGGACAACATACTAAAGTTTCGTTATGATCCAACGGTTGGATCTCCGCCAATTTCCAAAACCATGTGGCGATTAACCTTTTATTTTATAACTTACAAATCCAATTCGGGAAGATCCATACATCGGATTCCCAATCCGTAAGTTTCCACATTCTTCAAATATTAAGTACTATCATGTATCAAAGTTTGGTGACGATCCAACGGTCGGATCGTCGATTCATATTTTCACCTAACCCCGAATCGTAATGATATTAGGTTCAATGATCAATCTACGTCATTCATTCATCAAAACTGAATTCAGAATATGAATTATGGCCTAAAAATATCATTGGCGGCTCGATGGCCACGCGCCGCCGTGGGTGGCGGTCGGCCGCCCCGGCTCGCCGGAAAATCCAACTTTCTCCAAAAATTACCAAAATTTGCAGAATTGAAGATCTCAAAGAGTAGAACAACTTTCATACCTGTGACCAAGTCCAATTCGGTCCAGAAAGGCTCCAATTTCATCAAACCCGTACGGAAACCCTCGAATTGGTGTGTTTCGATTCAACCTCCAAACTTGTTCCAACGCCTCCAAACTTGTTTGGGCTTTGTTCCAGACCTCAAGAGGATGCCATGGGTGGTATTAGTTGGAAGAGATAGCTTCAAATCGTGACGAAAAGACACCCAACCCGTGCGCCCCCTTTTGCACGGTTTTGTCCAAATTCAAGGCTAAATCTCTTGAAATTTGAGGTGTAATAGGAAGAGGGAAGGTCTAGATGATGTTTGGGAGTGGTGGCTAGGCTCAATTCATGGGAAATCCGGTGGAAAACCACCGGAAATCATGGTGGAAACGGGTCGTTTGGCACGGGTCGAAGGGAACCCACGGTTTCCCCCTCCTTCTCTCCTTCCTCCTTTCCCTCCTTTCTTTTGTTTCTGATTGGGCAGTGCCCACCATCACCCACCTTTTCTCTTCTTTCCTTTCCATCTGAACCATCCATTTTATTTTCGCATTAAATCTGGGCCGTCCATGTGGCCTTCCAGATTTAGCCCCAAAAATCTGGGGTTTTCTA
The DNA here is from genome assembly GCA_024362995.1 of Heteromeles arbutifolia. NCBI lineage: Eukaryota > Viridiplantae > Streptophyta > Magnoliopsida > Rosales > Rosaceae > Heteromeles > Heteromeles arbutifolia. The sequence goes on along the minus strand of JANCRC010000011.1, from coordinate 26,652,599 downwards.
GAATTTATTTAATTTACTAAGATACCCCCAACTTTAAACGTTAATAACTTCTTCGATATAGCTCCAAATCACGACCCGCTCGCGCCCACGCATCCGTAGCGACGAGTACTACGAGAGTATGCCAAGAAAACAAATCTTAGATGGCACGATACTGAAATTAACCTCAGTCAACGCTCAAGCCTCGAAGGGCAATTTCATAAAATCACTTATTAAAAATTTATATAATTGTAAAATCAGGGACGGACTGTCACAAATAATCTCTATTAGAACCTTAGAAGAATCTCTTTCAACTTTCAACTTTCAACTTTCAATTTTCAATTTTCAATTTTGAGAGCTGTTTTCTTGAGTGTTTGACAAAAAACCAACGCTTCACCATCCAAAACAGAAGAGAAGCAAATCCAATGGGAAAAGAAGCAGCTATTGGTAATTTGGTAGTAACTTCCAACTTTCAAATTCATAGGTTTACTTTACGTACATTAGCTTTTAAATATTAGAAAGTGTGTCAACTTATTTAAAAACAAGTTGGCCAAAATATTAGAATGAGCCAACTTATTTTAAAAATGGCTTATTAAAACAGCTTTTTAATCTCACTTTATTTTCTAAAACTTGAATTTTTTACTTTATTCTCCGAAATTGTCAAAATTAGTTATTTCACCCCTTTTATGTTCATGCTGGTAGACATTTGACAGTTTTAGAGGTTTAGGGTAATTTGTTAATTTCATACCTTGTCAACTACAATGGCTCATCTCTTCCAGCATGTTATGACATATCTAGACTACCCTTTCATTTAACATTCATGAGACGGAATTGATCGAAATAGGGTGAAATGTTTAGGGCGCAAAGTCTGACAAATCTAATTTCATGGCCACCATCACCTCCATTGTCTCACCATCATCGCCAACACCATTTTTGGTTTACAAAACGGTTGTTCAAAATCGTTTACTAAACTTTTCTAACAAGTTGCAAATAACTTTTCAAGGAATAAAGGAGAAACTTGATTTCAAATATAAACAATCCATTCAATCAAATCCATATCATTTGGTGGAGGTTTAATGTCAAAGCTTTGAAAAGAATATATTGACAATGTTCAAAATCTATCTTTGTATATTACAATAAAAGGGGAGAAACGTATATGGCATGGATACACCATCATAATAGAATCTTGTGTTAATAAAATAAAAATATATATAAATTGTCAAAATGATTTTTGTTTTATTTGTACAGAACACTACATAGTGGTGTACGAACCTGATTTATAATGTTCTCAATATTTTAAGGTCAAAAGTAAGCACGAGCACTCGCGTTATGTGAATCCTAGCCTTTGAAACAAAGCAACGTCCAGGGGACGCCTGTGAGCTGCACCATACGCAAAATCCCTAACTCTGACCCAAAACCCTCTCCTCCCCTCTCCTCTCATGGGAAATTTGGAAAAATAACCAAATTTTAGACCCAATATAGAGTTATAACCACTGTTTTAATTTTATGATAATTATAACCAAAATTTGACGTAAAAGTACTAATATATCCTAAATATTAGGGTTTCTCACAACAACCAAAACACAACCTTTAAACAACCTTATTATGAGGAATTAATCTCTATCGCTTTTTTGTTTTCGTTATTCTCTGCAACTTTTGAATTACTTCCGGATTTCTGCACAATGAAAGCATGAATCAAAAAGTAAAACCAACAACATTTTTGCCGCATCCTTTCTATGCCTTCGCAAGAATTAGAGATTTTGGTGGCCAAACAAAATTTGACTCCATAAGCAGCAGGAAGGCAAGGACTACGGGTGGAGGACGATTTCCCTCCTCATCACATTGAGAGTTATGCTCGAAAAAAATGTTTTACTTCACACTGGCCCCTAGAGGATTTTCCGTGGTATATTTATTTGGTCTTAATTTATGTTTTACTCATTTTCCAGAAAGGCTACGCTTTCAAAGCTCCCCTTTTCACAAAATCAATGGTTTTCTCTATATTTTAATCTTCCAAGTTCTCTGATTTTTTACGTTTTCCATGGAAGCTGTTTTAATTCATGCTTTCATTATGGTTTAAAGGTTACAGATATCTAAAGGTATGGTTAAAGATCCTAGACATCTGGAGGTAGTTTAAATCTCCATTTATATTATAAGTTGGATTTTAGTTGTTGTGAAAAACTCTAACATTAACGATATATTAGTACTTGTACATTAACTTTTAATTATAATTATCGTAAAATTAAAATTCTGGTTATAATTTTACACAAAGTCTACATTTTGATTATATTTCCAAATTTCCCTTCTCGCATCTCCTCAATTCTGTTTTAGCTGCCTCCCTCCCTCGTTCAGTCAATCCTCCTCTCACCCGCCATTGAAGCTCTGCTGCCAAAGCTCCCTTTCATCGACTGTAAAACAGTAAGTCCTCCTCTCTCTCTCTCTCTCTCTCTCTCTCTCTCTCTCTCTCTTCAATGACTGAAGTGAGCCACTGTTTGCACATTATGTGCTTCTGTGATTTGTTTGCTTCTGTGTTACTTATCACTTATCCTCCGGTTAATTTCAATCCGAGAACCCTAATTTTGGAGCTTTTGTCTTTCCGTCACAGCTTTAATGGCCATCTCTGCGCTTAATAAGAGAAAGGGTTCCGAAAGCGAACAGAGCTTCCCCCAAAAAGAGGCAAAAGAAGGGGTCTTTCGCCCCTAAAACCCCAAAGGAAGCTGAGCTTTCGGACCATTACGACAGCCCGGACGAACAGGAGGTAGAGGAACTACATGTAGAATTTGATGCAGACGAGGAAGGGTCTGGTTCGGATTCTGACAGTCTTTTCGGTGATGATCCCCTTGCTGATGATGATGATGATGATTCTCTCCAAGGAAGTGATGATGGAGGTATTGGAATTTTTATTGTTTCGTCTATCTGTTATTGTATGTTGTGCTTTTAGTTCTTTAAAGGTTGAATATCATATATTATTGTGTTGTTATGCTGTTGTTGTAGGGAACGGTTCGAGCTCTGATTCAGGTTCTGATTCCGATGAATTTGATATCGAGAAAAAATCAAGAGTTATTGATGAAGAGAGGGCAAGGGAAGCAAAAGAAGGTGAAGAGGAAATGCAGCTAAACATTAAGGAAGAATCCAATGAGTTCAGATTACTAACCCAAGAGGTTTACTGTTGGACCTCATTATGTTTTTGCAAGCAAATTATTGGAATATTAGATCAACAGTTGATGCATTCTATCTTCATGCGTAACTTCACTTGTTTTCTTAATGATATAGGAAATGGAAGAAGAGGCGCATCGGCCTTCTGATCTTTCAAATCTCCAGAGGAGGATAGAAGAGAGTAAGCATGTCTTGGGTTTCTGTATTTTAAATTTTTTTATAATTTTTCTTTTTATTTATTTTTAAATCTAAGCATAACAATTATATCTAGTTGTTCGAGTGCTCTCAAATTTCAAGGATTTGAGGCAAGATGGGGCACCAAGGAAGGATTATGTTGAGCAGCTTAAGAGGGATATAATTTCATACTATGGCTACAATAGCTTTTTAATTGCGGCTTTAGTAGAGGTGATTGATATATCCCATCACATCGTCTTGTTTTGTGTATCAATTCTGCAACGATCTTTTCTTTCTTTGTTTGGTTTCAGGAACTTATTAGTATGTTATTCTGTTATCTAGATGTTTCCAGTTGTTGAGCTTGTGGAACTTGTAGAAGCTTTTGAAAAGCCTCGACCAACATGTCTCCGAACAAATACGCTAAGGGTGACAGAATATTTTAACATTATTTACATTGCGACCTGTCACTTGTTTATATGTTTTCCCTCTCAGTATTTTACGTCATTTTAGGTTGCTGTTTTCCATTGTGCTTAGACACGAAGGAGGGATTTGGCAGATGTTTTAATTAACAGAGGAGTAAACCTACAACCCTTAAGCAAGTGGTCGAAAGTAAGGATTATCTCATCTATTTTTCTGATCTGTCCTTTTCATCTTCCATCTATTATCAAGATTAATAAGGCTGTTCATATTGTGATTGCAGGTTGGATTGGTTGTGTATGATTTTCAAGTTCCAATTGGTGCCACCCCTGAATATATGGCTGGTTATTACATGGTAGATGCTTCACGAGTTAGCATTATATTGCGGTTCTTCATTTCAATTGTCATCCTTCAAGTGATTTACTTAGTGTTAATTTGTTTGCTCAGCTGCAAAGTGCAAGCTCCTTTTTGCCTGTCATGGCCCTTGCTCCTCAAGAAAAGGAACGAATTGTTGATATGGCGTAAGTAATTGCCTTTCTTATTTTATTTTGCTTATCTACTTTCCTACTTGTGATATATCATTATATTATCAAATCATAAATTGAACTTTCAGAATACCTTAAGAAGGTTATATGAACTTTCAGCATACCTTAAGAAGGTTGTATCATCGGATACTATGTGTATGCCACACCTAATACACCCGGCTACATAACAGATGCTATGCTCCATTTTAGAAGTTCTGCCAGCTGTAATTGGAGATCTGATGAGCCAAAACTGAATAAACCATATGCTTAAAGTTTAGGGTTAAGATGGAATTAAACATTTTACTAGAACATTGAGTATAAATAGAAGAAACCTGGTCTGTTGATGGGTTACCTTCTCTGAATGTAAGTCATGTAACCTTGCTCTTGCAGGGTGTGTCTGAGAGAGTGAGAGAATAAATTCTGCTCATGTTTTGAAGTGTTAAATTTCTGTGTTAAATTTCCTTACGGTTCTGTAATACTCAGCAATTATGTGCTTGGCATCATCTTCATGCTTGCATGCCCTATCATGTAACAAGAACTTATTGATTTACTTGTGTCTTGAACACAATATTGCAACTGCTACCACTGTTGTATTCTCTATTGTGATAACACCTTTTGTCCTTTAAAAGGGCTGCACCTGGTGGTAAAACAACTTATATTGCTGCTTTAATGAAAAATAGTGGTATGTGGAGTGATGCGATTGATGAATGGCATGTTATGCTGTAGTAAGCAGAATGGTGTTAAGCTATTCTAGGCATCCTTTTTTATTTTGACTTTCAGCCCGCACAACATTGTGACAACATTTTGTCCTTTATTATTTTCAGTTTCATTCTTTTACTTCACCTATCTGTTCCATTTTTTTTCATTGTTCCGATGCAATTCGTTTCACGAATAATTTTTTCCAATGAAATGAAGGAGCCAAGGCTTAAGTCACTCACTGCTAATTTGCACCCCATGGGGGTGACAAACACAGTCGTTTGTAACTATGATGGCAAAGAGGTTAGATTTTCAGTACGTGCTATAGGACTATTTCTGAGGATTATTGTGTTTTAGTCTATTCTGTCTGATTTTATATCTTTTCTTTTTCTTCAGTTGATTAAATCCTCTATTTCAGCTCCCTAAGGTTCTGGGTGTCAACGCGGTTGATAGAGTTCTATTAGATGCTCCTTGCAGTGGGACAGGGGTAAGTAACTGGGTGAATTTGCAACCATTTACTCGGCTTCCTGGCTGTTTGATGAAACGTAATGAGTTTATCGTTGCAGGCTAAAGATGAGTCTGTTAAAACTTCTAAAAGCTCTGATAGAATTCATAAGTGTGCTCACCTGCAGAAGGTAGATTGTTCTTCATTGTTGTATTTTTAATCTTTTTGAGTTTTATTTGAGTTCTCTTGTTCCGCCTTGTGATTAACAGTTACTGTACGTGTCTATTACATTACAAAAGCAATTAACAATCTAATCTTTCTTTTTCTATTAAAATGAAGAGTCAACTTTTACTCCCCTTTCTCTAAATATATATGAGAATATGCGGACCTTTTTTCGTGTCAGATCAGTGGCAGACCTATATATTTCTTTTTTCCTTTTTCAGTTACCAATGTTTTCTTCTAGATTACTATTTTAATTCATCTTTTAGATCGCCCTTAAATTTTGTATTATTTTTTCTGTAGCAACTGATACTTGCCGCAATTGACATGGTGGATTCAAATTCAAAATCCGGGGGATACATTGTGTACTCAACGTGCTCCATTTTGGTTGCTGAGGTTTGTTTATTGCACGGTTTTCACCCTAAGTTGGATTTCTAGTTTTACTTGTTCTTTAATATTTAACATGTCTTGCAGAATGAAGCAGTAATTGACTATGCACTCAAAAAGAGAAATGTTAAACTTGTTTCATGTGGACTTGACTTTGGGGTTAAGGGGTAAAGATAATTCTCCTTTGTGTAGCTCAGTTGTTGATGCAAGAGTTTTACATTTCCGCACTAATGATGCTTTCTTTTCTATCAGGTTTGTCCGGTTTAGGGAACAGCGGTTTCACCCGTCATTAGAAAACACGAGGCGATTTTACCCTCATGTTCACAATATGGATGGCTTTTTTGTGGCGAAGGTAAAATTGTGTGCACGCGTGCTTATTTTTTGTCTTCCCTTTTTTTTTGGGTTAAATTAAAGGGTTAAATACTAGATGTTATGGTTCAGGAATCTGTTTGAATCAGGCTAATTAGTTATTTGATTACTCAATGCTTGCAGCTGCAAAAGATGAGCAATTTGAACCCGTCTGCAGAAAGTTCCGAACTTGGTGGAACAGTTGAGAAAGGCATGACTGAAGAAGAGAGTGCTGAGGAAGATGATCAACAGATTTTGACAGAGGATGATACTAAAATTGAAAATGCGGTTTCGAAAAAAGGGGTTACTGAAAATGGGAAACTAAAATCTCCAGGCACTACCAACCAAATGAAGGAATCGCCCGGCACTGTGAAAAAGAGGAAGAAGGGCACTGGGTTAAGGTCGAAGGATATGAATTTCCCTGCCTTTTTTGTTGGTATATGGTCCAGCCCATGATGAATGTTCTAGATTATTCTAGTAAGCAAGTGAGGTGGTTGGAGCATGCTAGACAATTCTAGCATGTTATTAAGTTGATGGAAGAAGTTAGAAAGCACTAGTTTCCTTGGTTGCAAATGGAAAGATCTAGAAGCTACAATTTTGTGGCTAGTCTAGAATTATCTAAGTTAGAGGTTGGTAGAATATTCTAGAAACTAAAAACTAGTTCTAGTTTGTAGAAGGAACTAGAAACTAGTAGAATGACAAGCCCTCACCTATAAATATGGGTGTAGTGCAACCAATCAAGAAACGAAGTGAGTAGCAAAGGATCAAGTCCAAAGCTAGAGTTCCACTCCAAGAGAGAGAGAGTGAGAGTGTTCCACTACACATTGTGTGAGTGAAGTTTGGTGTGAGAGAAAGTGTTGTTATACTTTCTTGTATCCATCAAGCCTTGTCTTTGGCTTGGTAAGACTACTCTTGTTGTACTCATTATTTTCATATAGTGAAGATTGATCGTTGTTCCATGGACGTAGGCATAAATTGCCGAACCACGTAAATTCTTGGTGTCTATTTTCTACCTTACTTTGTGCATTCTCTATCTTGTAGTACCGTCATTCCTAACAAGTGGTATCAGAGCCCGGTTGGCTCGTACTACCAGATGGAAGGAAGTGGCACTATGATCAAACTCACCAACTCCAATTGGGTAACATGGAAGCCAAGGATGGAGGACATTCTCTATTGCAAGGATCTGGATAAGCCAATTGAAGGAGATGCCGCTAAGCCCGAGAGCATGTCCGATGCCGAGTGGAAGAAGATGAATCACAAGGCAATTGGCACAATTGGACAATGGGTGGATGATAGTGTTTTTCACCATGTGTCTAATGAAACCAATGCCCGCGAGTTTTGGACAAAGCTTGAGTCCTTGTTCGAGAAGAAGACCCCAGCTAAGAAAGCCTTCTTGATCAAAGAGCTCATCAATGTGAAATACAAGGATGGTTTAAGTGTAGCAGAACACTTGAACAATTTCTAGAATATCATCAACCAATTGGCTACTATGAACATGACAATTGAGGATGAGCTACAAGCGCTCTTGTTACTTGGATCCTTGCCAGACAGTTGGGAGACCTTTGTGGTGAGTATAAGTAACTCTGCTTCTAATGGTGTTCTTACTCTTGATAATGTTAAAAATAGCATGCTCAATGAAGAAACGAGGAGAAAGACTTCTGGTACAGATAGCAGCCAAGTATTTGTCACAGAGAATCGCAGAAGAAGCAAGAGTAGAGGGCCTAGAGGTCATGGCAGAAGTCCTAGCTGTTCCAAGTCAAGGTTCAGGGGTGCATGCCACCATTGTGGCAAAGAAGGCCATATGAAGAAAAATTGTCGAGTTTGGAAAAGAGAGCAAAGGGAAGGAAATAATCAGAAGAAAGATGATACGGGCAATACCACCGCAGTCCTATGTGGTGATGTACCAGAAATATTGTCTGTTGGTGAATGTCTGCATATGTGTGATTCTGACAGAGACATTGAATGGATCTTCGACAATGGAGCTTCCTTCCATGCTACATCCAAACGGGAGTTCTTCAACACATACAAAGAATGTGACTTTGGCATAGTGAAAATGGGGAATGAAAGTTATTCCAAAATTATTGGAATTGGTGATATTTGCCTAAGAACTAATCTCAGTTGCTAGTTGATGTTGAAAGATGTGAGACATATTCCTGATATACGTCTCAATCTGATATCCATCGGTACCCTTGATCGACAAGGTTATTATCACCATATTGGCAAGGAAAATTGAAGCTTACTAAAGGCCTAATGATGGTAGCAAGAGCACGACTTTGTTGTACGTTATACCGATCAAATGCCAAGGTTTTGAAAGGTGAGTTGAATGCTGTGGAGGACTCATCTTTAGACTTGTGGCATAAAAGGCTAGGCCATATGAGCGAGAAAGGCCTACAAGTTCTGGCAAAGAAGTCTCACATTCCATTTGCCAAAGGTACGTCGTTAAACTTTTGTGAGCACTGTTTATTCGGAAAACAAAGAAGAGTTAGTTTTTCTATTCCATCTACAAAGAAGGGAAATCTGTTAGATCTTGTTTATTCAGATGTGTGTGGTCCCATGGAAGTTGAGTCACTTGGAAGAAATAAATATTTTGTTACTTATATTGATGATGCTTCACGAAGGGTCTGGGTGTTTTTGTTGAAATCTAAAGACCAGGTGTTTCAAACATTCCAGGAGTTCCATGCCATGGTGGAGAGGGAAACTGGAAAACCTCCCAAGTGCCTTCGTAGCGACAACGGCGGCGAGTACACATCTCACTAGTTTATAGAGTATTGTGCGAAACATGGCATACGTCATGAGAAGACAGTTCCTGGAACTCCACAACATAACGGTGTTGCTGAAAGAATGAACCGAACCATCAAGGAGAAAGTCAGGTGTATGCTGAGGACTGCAAAGTTGTCTAAGCAGTTCTGGGGTGAAGCTGTAAGGACAGCCTGCTATTTGATCAACCGATCTCCATCAGTACCATTGGGTCTTGATGTTCCAGAGAGAGTATGGACTGGTAATGATGTGTCTTGCTCTCATCTGAAGGTGTTTGGTTGTAAAGCTTTTGTGCATGTACCCAAAGAGCAGAGATCGAAGTTAGACTACAAAGCTACACCGTTCATCTTTCTTGGTTATGGCGGTGAAGATTTTGGTTACAGATTATGGGACCCATACCAGAAGAAGTTTATAAGAAGCAGAGATGTGATCTTTTATGAAGATCAAACAATTGGGGATTCGGATAAAGAGGCTCAGCCAGATGGCGCAGTCAGAAGAGTTGATCCATTAGCTTCAGATGAAGAAAGTCACGGTGACATCCCTGAAGCAGCTGCCAATGAAGTGCCTGCAGAACCAGATAATGCTGATTAGGGGTAGCCTGATCAAGATGAGCCAGACCATGAAATTGCTGATCAGGGGGAGCCTGAAGAGCAGATTTAAGGGGAACCCAATCAGGGGGAGCTTCCAACCTCGCAAGAGAATGAAGATCAGGTCAAAAGATCCAATAGAAGTCGAAGACTGTCTACCAAGTGTTCTTCATCAGAGTATATCATGTTGACTAATTATGAAGAGCCCAAAACTTATGAGGAGGCCAAAGCTCATAAGGACAATGATAGATGGATGAAGGCTGTTGGGATGGACTCCTGGTAACTTGGAGTCATGATCAGAATTCCTCTCTCATGGACTGGAGGGGGAGATTGTTGGTATATGGTCCAGCCCATGATGAATGTTCTAGATTATTTTAGTAAGCAAGTGAGGTGGCTGGAGCATGCTAGACAATTTTAGCATGTTATTAAGTTGATGGAAGAAGCTAGAAAGCACTAGTTTCCTTGGTTGCAAATGGAAAGATCTAGAAGCTACAATTTTGTGGCTAGTCTAGAATTATCTAAGTTAGAGGTTGGTAGAATATTCTAGAAACTAAAAACTAGTTCTAGTTTGTAGAAGGAACTAGAAACTAGTAGAATGACAAGCCTTCACCTATAAATATGGGTGTAGTGCAACCAATCAAGAAACGAAGTGAGTAGCAAAGGATCAAGTCCAAAGCTAGAGTTCCACTCCAAGAGTGAGAGTGAGAGTGAGAGTGAGAGTGTTCCACTACACATTGTGTGAGTGAAGTTTAGTGTGAGAGAAAGTGTTGTTATACTTTCTTGTATCCATCAAGCCTTGTCTTTGGCTTGGTAAGACTACTCTTGTTGTACTCATTATTTTCATATAGTGAAGATTGATCGTTGTTCCGTTGACGTAGGCATAAATTGCCGAATCACGTAAATTCTTGGTGTCTATTTTCTACCTTACTTTGTGCATTCTCTATCTTGTAGTACCATCATTCCTAACATTTTTCTCTCATCTGAATGGCAAAACGCCCTTGGAACAAAAACAAGAACAGAAAAAGAAATACCCGAAGCTGAAGCACCCTCCCAGGGAGGAAATATCAAAAGCCAGGTAAAATGCGTTAAAACCATGTATGACCATTATCTTGTCATCCTCGCTAATGATTGTATTTTGACATCTTATTCAAAACACACTAAGCTTGTGAATTAAGAATAATGAAGGCTGAAATAAATACGATTTAACATCCAACATGTGGAACATAGTTTCCAAGGATGACTACGGTTCTCTCCTATCCATTTTTTTTACTTAGAACTAACTCGACCTTTTTCAAACTCTTGCAGGGAAGAGAAGAGAAGAGTTGTCAGGGAAAGAAAATCTTCCAGCGACAAAGAATGACCGACGGACAGAGTTCAATTGGCAATTACAGTGATGTGCTTTGTTGATGCTTGACTAGCAAGCAACCTAAATGGGGATTGTCATGGTATGCTTTTTTCTTTGTAGCTCTGAATCAGTTTGATAAAAATTGCCCTCTGTGCTCTCTGTACAAGTCCCTAAAGTTTTGTTTTATTCTGTTTGTTCGTCGAACAGAAATGATTTCATATGTATTCTATTAGGAAAATGTTATTGGCACTCCAAAAATCTCATTCTACACTCCTCACAAGTGTATTTTTCTTTCCAAATATAGAAAGTTTGGAGTGTAGAATAAGATTTTTGGAGTGCCAATAACAATTCCCTTGTACTAATGCAATGCAATAATAAAATGACTTTCATATTTTAGGAATGAAACCAAAGCTAAAGGAAGTATGGTCTAGAATTGGATATTTGAAAATGTAACGTCGTCGTTGGCAAAAAAAAAAAAAAAAAAAGTGTAATTGTAATGAGGTATTAAAATTTATATCAATTTATGTCTTTGGTTGGATTGATTGTTTGATTCTTTGTTAAATTGATGACTTGGTGCCACTTAGTACTATGGTCTAGTAGTATTTCTCTTTACTTATAAGTAAGAGGTCTTAGGTTCGATTCTCGCCAAAGACGAATTTGAACTACATTATTGCTAGCACATTGTGAGGCTAAGCCCACCCCCTCCCCCCTTTGAGCAGTTCCAGTGTAAAAGCTCCCCATGATAATAGACAATTCAATTCCTTCAAATGAATAGTAATTATCTTTAATGAACAGTAAGTGCCTATTGCATCTCCATCCCTAAAAGCAATTCCACCGTAGCTTATTACCTTGGGGATTGGCAACCCAATTCACTCCCCCGCCTCCCAAAACACTTCAGCCTACTCGAGCAATTGGACTCAAGGCGAGGCTGATGGAGAAGTCAGGCAATAATCGCATAGTCCAGCACCCTGCCTATGTGACGTAAGATGACGTTAGCTACAATTTAAATTATTAAAAAATTATAGAAATTATTAAAAATTAAAAAAAAAAAAAAGGGGTTAATTACACCAACTCCCTCTTAGCTACAATTTGAAATATTACACTAACATCCCTTCAGGTTTTAACTCACTTTCACAAACACCCATTTGGTCGAAAATCTGTATATAAAAAGACAAATTTACCCTTATAATTTATTACTTAGCAAAATAAAAAAACTTTTATAAATAAATAAGAAAAAGAAAATCAAGCAGCAACTCTTTGCTCCGAACCCGCCTCTACCGCAAGCGCAGCGCATTCGTCCGGTGCGAGCTTGCAAACCGCCCACAAGATCGACAATGCGAGCTGAGCGCAGATCTCTGAAACCTTCATCAGTAGTCTAACTACGCAGGGAATTGTCCTTTGACAATCTTTCAAAGTCAGCCTTCCCTCAGGAAGGGTTGACAAAACTTCTACAATATGAAGGGCTATCTCCAAACACTAGTGATTCAAACCGGGCAAGAGCTCAATCAATTGAGGAACTGCCCCAACGCTCACAACCGAATTCCTGACAGATTCGTGGTCTTAGGCAAACTGAGACCAGGCAAAACCTCAGTAGGGTTTCTTTTATCCTTGATTAATCTCAACAATCCAACCACAAGACTCAACCTTGAGACGTGTTCAGACTCCAAATGCTTGCCCTGCATCAAAACCTCAATCAATTTCGTGCAATTGATCTTCGTCTCAATCGATCCCTCCTTCAACATATCAACCATAAATGTTCTGTGTAATTTTTTATTTAATTTTCTTTTTTTATTTATATATAAAAGTTTTTTAATTTGTCAAGTAATAAATTATAAAGGTAAATTTATCTTTGTATAGACATATTTTCAACTAAAGGGGTATTTGTGAAAGTGGATTAAAACCTAAGGGGGGTATTAGTGTAATGTTTCAAACTTGAGGGAGATTTGTGAAAACTCAAAAAATCTCAGGGAGTGTTAGTGTAATTAACCCTAAAAAAATATAAAAAAACTAATTAAAAATAAAAAAAGTGTATAATTTTTTTTCTATAAATATGTAACCATGTTCTTCTACTTTACACTACATTTCAATATTTTTGAATACTTTCTCTAATCTTTTATTATTATTCGAAATTAAAAAATAAAGTTATCTTTTATTATTTTATAATATAAAACTAATATTTTAATAAGAATTGCCTAAGCTATTCAATTTAGGAGTGGAGATATCCTTGGGCAGTTACAGTTAGTTACTATTTATTTAAGGGCATTGAGTTGCTTATTGCCCAAGGAGCCTTCCCTACACTAGAAGTGCTCTAAACTGAATAGCCATTGCTATAGGCAATAAAATATTAATATTTTTTATTTTATAAAATAATAAAAAATAATTTATTTGTAATTTCAAATAGGATTTTTAATCGATCCCGTCACGCCACGTGTCATTATCTGGAAGTACAATTTTTTGTGATAGATTTCGATAAGATTTTTATCCAATTCTGTCACGCCATGTGTCGTTACCTATTTAGAATAGTTGAGGATATATTTATGATAAGATTTTTAACCAATTTCATCGTGCCACGTGTCACTGTCTGTTTAGAATCTTTTAGGATAAATTTCGATAAGATTTTTAACGAATGACGGCATGCCACGTGGCATTATCTACAACCTAATCCTTTATTTTTTTGTTCTCCTTATAACCCACCATTCATCCTAAAAAATCACACAACCCATATCCTACTATTTCTTCGGCTCATAGCATGATGGAATTGTCTGATTGTAGCCCAACGCGCAGCTTCGATGTTGACAAAGAAGAACATCCGGTTAAAAGATAGCGAATCTTTTTATTTTTTATTATATATATTATTTAATAGAAGGACGAAAATCAAAATCTCTCAAAATCTCTATCCTTATTCATAGTTTCTCCCTCCTTACAATGTCTTATTCAAGGATCTTGTGGGAAATCGATGAGCAAGAGAAGGAATTGTTTAAGCAAGAGGAAGAAATGTTCAATCTCCAGGAGGGGAGAAAATGAGATGGAAGAGGAAGAGTATAGGGAGCGTAGAAGGAAAGATGAAGCAAGAAGCAAGAAAACCTCACATTCTCGTCGGCCATCCAAGCTATGGCTGATATCTTTTGGCCCAGGCGTTTCGCAAACATTAATAAAAGCAGGCAACGACGATGTAAGGATCTCTTGGACAATTATTTTGATCATAACAGTGCATTTCTTGATGCGTACTTTAGACGTTTTAGAATGCAATGACATTTGTTTAACAAAATCATGATTGTTGTTTGTAACCATGATTCTTACTTTGTGCAAAAGAATGATGCTTTTGGTGTTATGGGTTTCCTTCATGAGCAAAAGATTATTGCTGCCTTGTGGATGCTTACATGATGACGTGTATAATTCTTCATAACATGATTGTGGAAGACGAGTATGATTATGATTGCATTGATGAATTTGAACCAGACACGATGAACAATTCCAAAACATGTGCTCATGACGCCACTGAATGCTAATTTGGGGTTTAATTTTCTCATGTATTCTTCTCACCAAGGAGGGGAAATATATATTGTACACGATTGATTTACAAGGAAAGAAACACCAAATAAGATCTATCCTAATTACATCCTGATTACAAGGACCCAAATAGGTAACTAAGCTAGTTACAAAGGTCAACTCTCCAACACCCGCCCTCAAGTTGGTGCATAAATGTTGTTCATGCCCAACTTGAAGAGAGAGTTGTAGAACGCTTGACTGGCAACAACTTTAGTTAAGATGTCCACTAATTGATCATCTGACTTTAAGAACGGCAATTGAATAATATTCCCATCCAACTTCTCCTTAATGAAGTGTCTGTCAACTTCCACATGTTTCGTGCGATCATGCTGGATTGGGTTGTGTGAGATATCAATCGCTGCTTTATTGTCACAAAACAAATTCGAAGCCGACATTGAAGGACACCCGAGTTCTGCGAGTAACCTCCGAAGCCATAATAATTCACATACTCCTTTTGCCATACCCCTGTATTCCGCCTTTGCATTTGATAAAGCAACCACTTTCTATTTCTTACTCCGCCAAGTCACCAAATTTCCCCCCACAAATGTAAAGTAACCCGATGTGGACCGTCGCTCAGTAATATTCCCTGCCCAATCTGCATCGGTATAACCTTCTATCCGGCAATGACCATTCTTGGAAAACATGATGCCTCTACCCGGGGAAGATTTTAGGTATCGTAGAATGCATTCAACCGCACCCATATGAGTATCACTCGGGGAATGCATAAATTGACTAACAACACTTACTGCATATGCACTATCAGGCCTAGTATGAGATAAATAAATTAACCTCCCAATTAACCTTTGATAACGATCTTGGTTAGTGGGAACTTGATCAAGGTGCACGGCAAGATGGTGATTTTGGACTATAGGGGTGTCAACCGGTTTACAATCAAGCATTTCGGTTTCAGCTAACAAGTCAAGAACATATTTTCTTTGAGATAGAAATATACCCTGTTTTGATCGAGCTACTTCTATACATAGAAATATACCTTGTTTAGATCGAGCTACTTCTATACCCAAGAAATATTTCAATCCACCAAGATCTTTCATCTCGAACTCAATTGCTAAGTTATCTGTCAGCCTTGAGATTTCCTCTTTATCATCACCCGTAACAATCATATCATCCATATAAATAATAAGTGCCGTCAATTTACCCATTCGACGTTTCAAGAAAAGTGTATGGTCGGAATTGCTCTGCCTGAACCCATACTTCCTCATAGCCATTCAGAACCTACTAAACCTTGCCTGAGGTGATTGTTTCAATCCATACAATGCCTTATTCAACTTACACACCATTCTGGGTTGTGAAACCGATGCATAAACAGGTGGAATATCCATATACACTTCTTCTTTAAGATTACCATGTAAGAAAACATTTTTCACATCAAATTGCTGTAATGGCCAATCCAAGTTAGTCGCCAACGAAAGTAACACTCTTACCGTATTAATCTTTGCTACCGGAGCAAATGTTTCTATATAATCAACACCATACGTCTGAGTGTATCCCTCGGCCACCAATCGTGCTTTGTATCGTTCAATCGACCCATCAGCTTTGTACTTGATGGTGTACACCCATCAACATCCCATTCTCTTCTTTCCTCGGGGTAGCGGAACTAAATCCCATGTTTGATTTTTCTGAAGTGCATCCTTTCTTCCTCCATTACCTTGGTCCATTGATCATCAGATAATGCCTCCTTCAATGAACTTGGTGTGCTATCATTGGATATTTGTTGTACAAAAGCTTTGCCGGGTTCTGATAGTTTATGTGATGATACATAGTTGGCAATGGGATATTTAGAGCCTTTCGTTGTTTCCGGTGAATATCGATTGGGTGGCTTTCCCCGGCTGTGCCTGAAAGGTAACTGATAATTCGGAACATCGGATACATCAATAGGGATAGTAGATCTTACCTTAGGAATATTCTCTGGAGTATGGTCATCTGGTGGTACTATATTTTGAGACAAGGGGCAGTTGTATCAGTAGAAGTATCAAGATCGACAAGTGGCAGCACTGTTGCCGTGGGTGAGCACGACACTGCCGTGCCTGCCGCTAGTTCTATGGGTAGCGATGCTGCTTCTGTTGGCTGGGCTAGCAGCGCAGCCACTGCGGGCTCAGCTACTGACTCGGCTAATAGTGGCAGCGGAAGATCAGTGGTAGCAACTATGGTCCAAACCTGCTCGTCATGTAGTGTTTCCCCATGAAGATGAGGGTTGGAAGAAGCCGAAGAGTAATACATCTCAGACTCAGAAAAAGTAACATCCATGGTAGTATACATTTGACGTGAAGCACATGGGTCAAGTTTGTTCGTTGATTTTTATGTAGATGAACAAAGGCAACACATCCAAAAACTCGCGATGGGAGCACCAAAACAGACGGTAAAGGCACGAATATGACAAGAACTTGCAAATGTGTAAGAAAATTCAATACTTTGGATGGCATGCGGTTGATAAGGTAAGTGGCAGTTTGAAAAGCAGCATCCCAAGAAGAGCGGGGAACATCCGCCCCAACCAATAGCGATCGAGCCGTTTCTAATAGATGGCAATTTTTGTGCTCAGCCACCCTATTCTGTTGAGGAGTCTGAGGACAAGTAGTCTCGTGGCGGATTCCGTGATTAGTTAAATAATGTGTAAAATCATTATTAACATATTCACCACCATTATCAGAACGCAAAATCCGAATTTAAGTAGAAAACTGTGTCTGAACCATGGTGTGGAATGCCTTAAATGCCAGAAACACATCACTTTTATGCTTAAGAAGGTATAACCATGTCATTCGTGTGCAATCATCTATGAACGTTACATTCCACCTAATACCAGATGAAGTAGTAATCGGAGATGGTCCCCAAGCATCCGAATGAACAAGACCAAAAGGAATATCACTTTTATTAGAATTCAACGAATAAGAAACACGGTGACTCTTGGCAAGTACGCAAGTGTCACATTTAAAGTCTGAAATCGAGCAACCAACAAATAAATTCGAAAACATATGCTGTAAATAACTGAAAGACGGATGACCCAAACGGTGATGCCATAACCATATCTGATGCCGTTTGTGATCAACGGCTCCTTGGGCAAGATGTACCCATCCTATACTGACATCGTCCACAAAATAGAGATCCCTCATCTTAGTACCACAACTAATTATCTCCTTCGTGAGAATATCTTGAATAAGACAAAACTTCGGATACAATAGTACACAACAGTTCAATTGCTCAGTAGCTTGGCCAGGAGACATCAATTTATGCTTTAATGAAGGTACAAGTAGTGTATGCGGCAAAGAGAGGGCAGGCGTGAGGCGTACAGTGCCAGCGCCAGTTACCGGTGAGGTGACACCGTTAGCATTAGTAATATTTCGTTGAAATGGAACAGTATCACAAGCTAAATCAGTGGGGTCATAGGTCATATGATATGTGGCACCGGAATCAATGATCCAACCAGACTGAGTATCACAATTATTCATATTAAAAGCATAACCACAGTTACCTGAAGACTCCGGAGGCATGTCAAAAGAACTAGAAACTGTAGGAGGATTCATGGTAAGGTCAGTTAGGGTAGTAGTGTTTAGTATAGAGGTAGGATCAATTAGGATGAAATTGTTTCCACCGTGGAGTGGTGTAACGACCCGAAATTTCTAATTCGGAAACCAAACACAATGGTAGCCAAAATAAATATAATGGTTAATTATAATTCTAATTAACCACATAAGAAAATATAAACATTTCGATTAATTTATGGCTGCATCTAACATCCTCGTTAGACTGCCTACGTACCCTACGAAGGGATCAAGCCATTTTGAGTTCACAATTTTAATTTCTAACTCATTTCAAAAACCATTCAAGTGACTAACAATCACTAGCGATGTTCAACAAGTGAATCACACCAATTTCATATCAAATATAGATTCAAAGTATCCAAATTGGTTTAAAAAGGTAGCATCGGCTCACTGGCCACGCGCCACAGCGGGTGGCGGTATCCGGCGAACGGAAACTCAATTTTCCGACGAACTCCAAAAATTAACAAATTTTCCAGGCTTGTATAGTTCAATGAGAGGAACAACTTTCACACTTGGGCCGAAGTTCAATTCGGCCAGGAAACACCTCAAATCGGCCTCGAACCGCCGGCACCCTCAATTTGGGTAGTTGTCGATTCGCCACCAAAACGAACTCCGACGCCTCATCCAATGCTTGGGCCTTGTCCCTGGGGTTGAGGGGAGTCTTTTGGTGGTGGTCATCAATAATATTTGTTGACGGATTCACCGAAAAAAGGGAGAAACCGCCGGAACCACCGTGGGTTTAGAGCTTCGATTTGGAAAATTGGATAAGGAATTTAATAATCTAACACCATAGGGAGGTTGGGCTCATCAAGAGCTTTCCATAGACACCGGAATCACCTCGAACGGACGTCGGACAAAGAAGATAGGACCGGATCATGGAACCGGGTCGGGTGGAGAAACCGGGTAGGCCGGTTCTCTCCTTCTCCCTTCCGTCATTTCCCCTCGTTTCCTCCCTCTCTAATTCGTCCCTCCTCTCCCCTTAAAAATCTGATTGGTCCCATAATCCCTTTAACTAATTGGGCCAAATCCAATCCCTTGATTGTGGGAGTTTAATTAAATTACAAACTATAGTTTAGTAAAACAACTTCAAATGTCCATAACTATACCGTTATAATCGGGACTCGCATACAGTTTTCGCCTATGTGCTCGTGGAATTTTCCTCTATCCAGATATGTCAAGAAATACGATAAAATATACAAGGATAAAATACGTCCTCGTAAAATTACGTTTAATCAACAAGGGACATTTTCCACTTATCGATAAATTTTTCCACATTTTCATATATTTAAAATTTTTCAGGGTATTACAAGTGGTGGTAGGTTTTCCATGGGAGGGCTGAGTTTGCTTGAGGGAACGGGCATAGCAGAAATCCTAGGATCTCTGCTCTGATACCATGCTAATTTGGGGTTTAATATTCTCATGTATTCTTCTCACCAAGGAGGGGAAATCTATATTGTGCAAGATTGATTTACAAGGAAAGAAACACCAAATAATATCTATCCTAATTACATCCTGATTACAAGGATCCAAATAGGTAACTAAGCTAATTACAAAGGTCAACTCTCCAACACTGAAGACCCCGTGCAACACGAGCCATTGGAGAGGGATGAACGTTACAATGAAAGGCTTATTCAACGATATACTTCATTCAAATCCTCATAATATCACAAAGCCCGGCAAAGTGACTTGATAGCGCACTTGTGGGGATTGAAACAAGCTCAAGAAACTTAAAACACAAGCTTGTGGTGGAAGAAGAATGCTCTTAGTTTGTTTGGTATGTGTTTTTAAGTTCATTTGGTGTGTTTTTTAATTTGGCTTTTTAGTCAAAATGGTCCCTGAGATTTGCATAACACATAACTTCGGTCTCAGAGATTTAAAATCAATAGAAGTGGCCCCTGAGATTGTCCACCATCCATTATTTTGGTACTTCCGTTAAAAAAACTCCGTTGAGTTGAGGGTATAACACATAACTTTGGCCCTTGAGATTTGCATAACACATAATTTTGGTCCCTAAGATTTGCATAACACATAACTTTGGTACCTGAGATTGTCCACAATCCATCATTTTGGTCCTTCCGTTAAAAAGCTCAGGGACCACTTAACAGAGTTTTTTAATGGAATGACCAAAATAATGGATGGTGGACAATCTTAGGGACCACTTCTATTGATTTTAAATCTCAGGGACCAAAGTTATGTATTATGCAAATCTCAGCGACTATTTTGACTAAAAAGCCTTTTAATTTTATTTGGTGTATTTTTTTTTAAAGTATATTTGGTGTGTTTTTTTATGAGTTTTATTTGGTGTGTTTTTGTAATTTTATTTGGTGTGTTTAGGTAATTTTATTTGTGTGTTTATGTTGTTTGAATAAAGATGCTCTTAGTTTAAATAAAGTACCGAATTAAATAAAGATACTCTTAGTTTAAATAAAGTATTAAATTAAATAAATATAAAATTACATAAAGTCCTAAATTAAATAACTATGAAATTACATAAAGTACCAAATTAAATAAATACGAAATTACAACCCAAAGTGAATGGAAAATTATGGGCATTGATTTTACAACAAATTCCCTAGTCATCACTTAACCAATTTGGGGTGCTAGGACCATCTCCACTTGCTCCCTCGTCTCTTGGACGCCTCATTCGCACCACGTCTGTAACATCCCACATCGCCCAGAGGAGTGATCCTTAAATGTATATTCTCATCCCTACCTAGCACGAGGCCTTTTGGGAGCTCACTGGCTTTAGGTTCCGTAGGAACTCCGAAGTTAAGTGAGAAGGGGGCTAGAGCACTCCCATGATGGGTGACCCATTGGGAAATTGCTCGTGAGTTCCTAGAAACAAAACCGTGAGGGAATGGTAAGCCCAAAGCAGACAATATCGTGCTACGGTGGTGGAGCGGGCCCTGGAAGTGGTCCGCCCCGGGCCGGGATGTGACAAATTGGTGTCAGAGCCAATCCCTGGCCGGAAGTGTGCCGACGAGGACGTCGGGCCCCTAAGGGGGGTGGATTGTAACATCCCACATCGCCTAGGGGAGTGATCCTTAAATGTATATTCTCATCCCTACCTAGCACGAGGCCTTTTGGGAGCTCGCTGGCTTTAGGTTCCGTAGGAACTCCGAAGTTAAGTGAGAAGGGGGCTAGAGCACTCCCATGATGGGTGACCCATTGGGAAATTGCTCGTGAGTTCCCAGAAACAAAACCGTGAGGGAATGGTAAGCCCAAAGCGGACAATATCGTGCTACGGTGGTGGAGCGGGCCTGGGAAGTGGTCCGCCCCGGGCCGGGATGTAACATCGCCCAGGGGAGTGATCCTTAAATGTATATTCTCATCCCTACCTAGCACGAGGCCTTTTGGGAGCTCACTGGCTTTAGGTTCCGTAGGAACTCCGAAGTTAAGTGAGAAGGGGGGCTAGAGCACTCCCATGATGGGTGACCTATTTGGAAATTGCTCGTGAGTTCCCAGAAACAAAATCGTGAGGGAATGGTAAGCCCAAAACGGACGATATCGTGCTATGGTGGTGGAGCGAGCCGGGATGTGACAATTGGTATCAGAGCCAATCCCTGGCCTGAAGTGTGCCGACGAGAACGTCGGGCCCCTAAGGGGGGTGGATTGTAACATCCCACATCGCCCAGGGGAGTGATCCTTAAATGTATATTCTCAGCCCTATCTAGCATGAGGCATTTTGGGAGGTCACTGGCTTTAGGTTCCGTAGGAACTTCGAAGTTAAGTGAGAAGGGGGCTAGAGCACTCCCATGATGGGTGACCCATTGGGAAATTGCTCGTGAGTTCCCAGAAACAAAACCGTGAGGGAATGGTAAGCCCAAAGCGAACAATATCGTGCTACGGTGGTGGAGCTGGCCCAGGAAGTGGTCCGCCCCGGGCCGGGATGTGACAACGTCCGCTTTCTCCGTATTCCAAAAATATTTAGAATTTGGAGACATTTTTCTACAGGTTTGTTCATAATGTCACGATCTTGTTGAGGTATTCTTTCTTCTCTAAGCATCTCATTTTCTTGCATAAGTAGCTCCCTTTCTTTCTCATCAACTTGAAATAATCTCTAGTAGCTACAGCTTTTGCCTCATCTCTAGCCTTATCATCCCAAAATTTAGCCATTTCCCACGCCAAAATCAATTCACCTTGGCAAGCAAGTTCTTGCATATATTTTGCATTATCATTCCTGGAAGAACTCCCTCTTTTCTTTGAAGCCTTCTTACCTTGAGGCCTGGGTGGATAACGGGTCGGCCTCAACACTTCTTCAGGGGTCGCTCTCGACACTTGTTCTGTGTTGCTTTCATGAACATGCAAGTCGTGATTTGGCGTAGAGTGTAGAGGAGTGTTATTCATGTCAACATTTGGACCGACATGCACAATTATGTATTTGGGACAATCTTTGACAATATTCCAACATTCCCACCAGGTGAATGATTTGTTTTTGCTTTTGGCATGGTACCAAGCTTGTGCTTGAAGTATCTACAAAATGCAGAAGAAGAAAAAAATTATAATCAAAGTAGTTAATGCAATTTTGGGTAAAGTACAAACAATAAATAATATATTGTTACCTGATCTGCGTAAGTTTTGCCACTTCGAATATTAGTCCTAGGCTTCTCTACAACAAGTAAACAATTAGTTGAGTATTCTGCAACGACTTGTGAGAGATTGTTTCGTTCTTCCGCTGCCAATTTTCTCGAGAAAAAGGGTATGAATATTCTTCCACATTTCTCGCAACTGCATCTCATTACCCATAATCAGATCATGGATAGCTTGAACCTAGCTAGAACACAAAAGTATATGAAAACTTTGAGAGAAAGATTGGAATGTGGTTGAAAGTATTTGAAATATGAAAATGTGCTGTAAGGTGAAAGATAACGGTAAGGTATTTATTTTTTTTCGGATTTTTTTAATTAATTTTTTATATTTTATAAATGTTTTTAACTTAATTAATATGTACCGTTAGATTACAAAAAATTTGAAATCCAACAATCCAAATTGTGACACGTGGCATAGCAGTAACATATCAGATTTTTAAAATTTTTAAAGCCAAAAAACGTGGACCGTTAATCTGGAAATCAAACGGTTCAGATTGTACCATGTCATCTAACCGTTGGGGAGGTTTGAATTTTTTATTACCGTTGGAAATCCAACAGTCCAGAAAAAAGAGCCATTGAAATCCAATGGCATAGGGGAAGCCACGTTGCTCCCAGCAACGGCTACTGAGTGGTTACCACGTAGGCCCCATCGCCTGCAATGTTGTTGGTGACGCACCCCCCACACGTGCGTGTTTTGCACGCGCCTAACGTAAATTTTTTTATAACGTGATTGACGTAAGCACTTCCCCCTCAAGCGCTCGGGCCTTGGACTTGCGCTTAAGCTCTCCCACAGGCTCCCCCTCAGCCTAATAGCCCGAATAGGCTGGTGCCATTTTGGTAGGCAATTGGGTTGCAATTGCAGCCAATCCACAGGGCAAATGCCCACGCTAAATCTGCTCTTAATGTAGATAATATCGTTTGTTCAAAAAAAATTGATGACTTGGTGATCATGAGATTCTTATACAAATTAACGTGTAAGCTACATTTGCACCACATTGACAAGAAAAAAAGAATCATTTATATAATGGACAGTTGGTTGTTCAAAGAGAGAAAATAGTCACTTAGTACTACAGTCTAGTGATATTCTTCATTTGTAAGTGAGGTTTTAGGTTCGAATCTTGTCAAAGGCGAATCCAAACAAATTATTATGGCTAGCTCACTATGAGGCTTAGCTCAGTCTCCCACCCTTTAGTGTAGGTAATATCATATATACATATATATATATATATATATATATTATAAAAAAAGGACATAATGTAATTTGGTCAAATGTCAAAACTCCATGCTGCAATGTAAGAAAATTAAAACCTCACAGCCTATTTTGAAAATCATTTCAAATCTTGTAATTAGCCCAACAAATTTTCTCCCATTGCATGCTGACATTATGAAATTGTATAAACTTATACCTTATGTTCGTTTGAAAGTCTAATCCTCTGTAAAATCGATAACATGCCATGTGGGACCATTTCTGATGTACGCGACGACCAAACTTAGCTACTGGTTGTCGTCCGGGATCCAAAGCATAAATTTTTACGATACATGAAAGATTCAAGATGAGTTTTTTTTTTTGGTCTATGTAGTACAAATATGACTTACACGTTAGCAATCCAAGCGCGCATAAAGCAAACAATCATCAGAAACATATTAGCATATGGCAGTCAAGTCCTTCAAAATGGTGGACGATGTAAGGTTTAGAGAAAATTAGAAATTGTTGAGAAATGATTTTGGGAGTGGGATTAGCACATCAAGGAATTGAGAATACAACTGAGGTGACTGGATTAGCCCGAATTACAAGAGATATACACATAAAGAGATCCCTCTCTCACAAGTCCAAAATTAATATAAAAAAAAGGGTAACATTTCCCCTCTTCCTATGCTTCAATAATTTGGCATCACCTAACTCCAAGATGTAAAGGACCTAATAAATAATTTGATACAAACACCGGATATAACGAAGACCATAAACGACGAAGGAGCAGATCCTCCAACACAATCGCAATCGAAAACACCATTTCAAAGAAAAGCAACAGCAAATAACTCCCAATTATGAAGCCTCAACCCTGTTATGCTTTATAATCCTCATCCCTGTTATTTCTGAAACAATTATGTGTCATATTGCCTGTAGCTGCGAGAAGGAGATCCGAATTATTGACCCACTGAGCGAGGTAGCATGCTTGCATACAAGTGCTTCAGTGGCCTGCTCCTCAGTTTCAAACATAACCAAGGCCTGCTTCTTCCCATTCATCTCAAAGACCTTCGTGCTGACGATGGTCCCAATTTCCTCCAGGTGGCTAACAATCTCCTCTTCGGTGACTTCCTGGGGAAGAGAAGACAAGTGGATCATCTTTGTAGGAGAGCAGCAATACCGGTAGTTTTTGCTGCATTACGGTTGAAGCGGTTGAGATTTGAGTTCACATATTCATGTGTGTCAGCACCTTGCGTTATATTTGGATGCTTCGAGAAGTTGACCTCCAATCGCTTCCCAAACAGTAGTGCACCCTGCATCACAAATATGAATTTGCATTGGTACCAGAAAGAGGGCAGCTTTTCTCACTATAAGAAATGTGAGGAAGAAATGAGAGAATATGTAAAACTTTTAACTGGGGGAAAACGTCCATTTAACATTGTTTTTGGCTTTTGTTGTTTGATTGGCAGTGTGAATCATTGCAGGTAAATATTCTTCTCCCTACTTCACATTTATCATCTCTATTGTTAACATTCCCTCGTTTTCTTCTCTACCTTTAGTTACAAAAAGAAAAACCAATAACGAAAATTCTGCCAGACTACTCAAAACCAAAGTTGAGTTGCACCAAATACTGCATTATTCAACTTCTAAAGCAAGATTTCAGAGACTTGGTAAACCATCAAGAACAATTATGATATATCGTTCAGAATATATAGGTCGTGTACAACTACCAGAAAACCAACAAACAGATGCCACGCATCTCTTGTCAAAGCTGTTACAGTCCATAAGCAGAAAAAGTGAGTGGACCATCATTTGTCATGTAAAGAGTTACAAATCACATGACCAAACAAAAGACCCCAGATAGTTAAGCTTGCATCACTCACCGAAAAATATTATAATTCCATAGAGAGATTGACCACCCTAAGTATGAACACACTGTATCCTACAATAAGTAAGAGAAGTTTAAACAACCACACCTTTAGAAAGTGTACTGCCAGTTCAGCCTGGAAGCCATCACCCATCTGGACAAGTGCATGGTCGGGCTTGTTCCGAAGAAGTTTAATTCTCACAATGTTTCCATAGATGGAAAACAGGTTAAAAAGTTTGTCCTCATCTATTTTCTGAAATAAGTGTGCCGACGTGTCAAGAATAAAGAACATAAGAGAAAGAAGGAAGAGGAGTAGTAGCACTACTTACATCAGGATTCAGATTGGAGACGAGGACTGTACACCTGTCATTGGTTCCACTTATACCAGGAGGCAAACCTCCACCAAAGGCTTCCGCAATTGCAGCCGCATTAGTCATCTAGATTTAAGAGGGGAAAATGGTCAATTACTTTAATATTTTGCATTATAGTATGAATATAAACAGAGATACAATTGGGAAATGAAATCCACACACCCCTTTACTATTTCTGCATGCCCCTGTAAAATTCTGTCCATTGATTTTCCTTTGATTTATTCAATCCAAAGGCCAGAAAAAGAGAGAGCCATGTGGGGGAGAAAATGGGGTGCACGGATCATTTCCCATATAATTAAGGCGCCACATGCTAAATAGGAGAGAATATCACAAAGTAGAAGCTATAATGTTTCTTTAAAACTACATACATTTGGAGGCTCTTGTTTTAGATAGTCCTAGTGTTCCTCACATGGATCTACTACCAGTTCAGAAACCATAAATACACAGAAACCTTGGTTACAATCCTCTTTATAAGGACCAATGCAGGCCAAGGCGATCCAAAGAATTTTTTCGGTTTTCAGAGGCTGGCCATGCAAAGGTATTACAGATTTCTTTACCTTATGCCCCAAATAGTGTAATATCTCAAACGACACAACTTCCCCCCACTCACTACCAAAAAACAAAAAAAAACTGTAGGAGATCCCCAATAGCAGTAGGCACATTTCAAATGAAACAGCCACGAAACCATGTGGCCAATTTCACATTTAAGAGCAAAAAGAATCAAGCAACAAGGAAAGAAGTCATCCACTAGACATCTTAAATATTTTCCACAAAATTGCAGGTAATATCCTCAGCTCAGCATTATCTCATACACATATCCAAGACAGTCTGAACAATACCAACCTGCAGAAGTCCAACTGAAAAACAAAAATGAACGTAGATATTAATAAATTATTGTCGATCACAAGATTGCTGCAATGAATAAAAAACCAGGAGAAATAGAGCACCTGCCCTGGTTCCAGTACCTTGAAGGCCATACGTACCTCCTGCATCACCATATCCAGGCTGTAGCACAAAGTGAACAAAAATATAAGACAAAGGGGCTAGGTAACTAGAAAGAATATAACATATGAATTTGAAATAAACAACAAAATGCAGTGGAACACACTTGAGGGGATCTTCCTATCTGTTCTGAAGGCAAATTGGGATTGGTGAAGTCCCTAGGCAAAGGAAGAAAAAAAAAATTGATTCAGCACTAACAGCACGATAACGTCAAAAAGATAAAGAGGATAAAATTAAGTCCATTAGATTCCAACAAACCTTGAACGTTCATTATTGTAGTTCACTTGTAATTCGTCAAGGCTGGATTACAATGAGAATAATGAATAAAATTATCCTCAATAGACGATGAGAAAGAAATATGATCAATCCAAGCATATAAATGAAATCCACAAATGATAAAAAGAAGGTTTGAAACCTACTTTGAGAACTGAATGTCTAGTTGACAACAACCATCATAAATATTACGTCCCTGTAAAGAGCAGATGTGTTAACCAATGCAGACTTCAAACAAATTATATGTCCAAGCTGTAAAGCAATATGGATGTTTGAAGAATACCTGCAGGGCAGTTCTACCAGCAATAGCACTCTGTCGGGATTGATACTGAATTAGGGCCTGAAAACCTACATTGTTGCACAAACAGGACGGAAAATACAATACAACAAATAAAGCATTCATGCACTGTATGTTTAAAGTATGTGCCTTTTTTTCAATTACAAGGCATAAGGTATGCATACAGAATCATTCTATAAAATGCAAAAAAAAAAAAAAAAAGGTTTTTTTATAGCTACTGAAACACTGGTCATCAATAATTAAAGCGAAAACGATCATTCTTATAGAAAACAAGCACATATGCATCCAGCTTTGGATCAGGAGTCAACTTCAGAGTTGAGAGTTGTAATCTAAAATAAAAGAGGCATATACTGAGAAAGAAAAAGGGAGAAAACTTGAAGAAGCTGACCAGCTGACTTCTGGAAAGTGACGATCTTCTCTACAAATCCATGAGGAGAAAACACTTGATGCAGGACTTCCACTGTAATAGGATATAGCATGTGATGAACTGTAACTAACAGAATTCGGTTTGGCTGTGCATCCAGAAAGTGTCCGACAGCAGACCAGCATAGAGACAGAGGAGAGAGGAGAATAAATACAGAAGTAAAGATAGAGAAAGAGACAACTAAAGTGACAATAAAAATAATATCTAACTATAGAAGGATGGAAAGCATATAAAATATGGAAAGGAATATGAAAGGTTTTAAGATACGATTATGGGTGCCTGTGAAGAATTTCGGAACAGACTTGATTTGTGTAATCTATACGATTTGTGTTCATTGGTGAATCCAGAAACCCCTGTCAACAGTATTCTTCAGATCAAACTGGACTATCAAAGATTGATTATAATCTTAAACTGTGGTAACAGAAAAATCTATTTAAGAGGTTGACAATACTCTATTAGAAGGCCTTGTTAAGACATATTAAAGAGGGATGAAAGAAAAAGAAACTCTTATTCAGGCTACCACGCAATCTATCCAATAACCTATCTGCATTTAATCTGGCTCTTCTAAGACAAGCATGCAGATGAGGCACTGGGCATAACATCACAAAAGACGAAAGATATTAACCTTTAGGAATATACTAATCCTATCACCTATCATGTAATTTATACTGAATGTCCCTTGACCAAATTTGAAAAATCCATTTGACCTGAAATGCTATATACTTTGTTTATATAAAATAAATGAAACACAGAAGTGACCTCCAGAAGAACAAAATGCAAGATGGGCCTTTACAAAAGGCGCAAAAGGCGAAGGAAACACATGAGTTTCAAGTTGCCTGGGATTCAACAACGTAAGCTCTGAGCATTATATCTTACTCCTACAATTGCATAACTACAAGGGGTGCTCTACTCATTGCAAATAGACTTCTTTGGTAACACGACCTGCACATGTTTTGTTTTTCTTTGTAAGGTCACTGATAACTGACCCATCAATTTATGATAAACCATTAGAGGGCAAGCAGAACTATGCTTCCTCGATTCAATCATAATACACTAACAACTGCTCCCTATAAAAAAGGTTAAAAAATAAGGTTTACGTACATGAGAATATATAACATGTGAGGTGAAGAAAACAATGCGTGAGGCGGGTAAATATGACCTTAAAACATACATAATCACATAAGTTCTCTGAATAATAGATTTTTAAACATGATATAATTTTACTATTGCCTGGGTAATTATAACACTAACCATTAGTACCCGTATTAACTAAACTTATGGTAAAAGTACAGTATTCTAAAGAAGTTGTAAAAATTATATGGAAACTTATATGGTTTATGGCTTTAATACATAAGAAAGTTAAAATATAATGGGGTTTATGGCCTTAATACGTCAAAGTATAAAAAACTATATAATATATATGGTTTTTTTATTATATATTTATAGAACATAGACGTCCACTTCTCCATGTGACATTTCAACCTCCATCGGAAAAATATCGGACCAATATGTCTATATCTTCACCACATGCCACTTCAGCTCTACTTACAGCACAGTAAAAAGTATTAACATTACCAGAAGGTGATTCATTCTAATATTTATTACTGGACAACACTTTCTATAGAAATATCAGGCCTACAAGGTAACAACCTCATTTCCTCGTCCTTGAGCATTCTGGTACATTGTTGTCAATTCTTGATGTGAGGAGAACTGGACATATACATTCCTTCCACTAGTATGATAGAAAGTATAAACATAGATTAAAACGTATGTGATATTAAAGACTAACCCAGAAAATGGAAACAAATTGTTACTTAAATTGCTATGTAAATCACAATAATATATAGAGCATGCTCACTAGAGGTTTCAAAGCAAGGGGAAAACACCATCTTTATACCTTATGGCAGGCTGAACATTTGCATAGAATTGCAGTGCACTGACTGCAGCAGTAGTATCTTGCATTTGGATAAGAGCCTGCACATGTAGCACATTTCACATGACACATAAAAATACAACATAAACCCTCTATCTCTAGATTCTCTACCATATTGTAATGAGATTTTAAAAATACCTGATTTTTTGCACGAAGCATCACAAGCTTAGTTATGACTCCAAATGGCTGAAATAGCTGAAGCAAATCATTCTAATAGAACAACATAAGTTTCATCAGAAATAGTTAACAGAAATAAAAGCATAATAAGCTCAAAATGATTCTACCTCGTTACATGTAACAAATTACAGAAATAAACTCCCTTAAAGAGAAAAGTGTTAAACTTCTAACTCCATCTGGATCTTGCTCTTTGATGTATCTGGCAATAGACTAACACTTAGCAAAATAGAGAAAACTACAAACACACAAGATTTATACTGGTTCGAAAGAACTTTTGCCTACGTCCAGTTGTGATTTCTCTGGGTAGAGAAACCACGGCTTCTTTGGTTAATAATAGAGTATACAATACTTTTGCAAACCCTAGAACTAATCCCTCTCTTTTCCTCTCGGCTGTCTCTAGCTTTTTCAAACATATATTCCAACCTTGCCGCACCCTATTTATATGTATCGGGTTCGGCTCACATGCCACTTTACAGATTATATCCTATGCTAAGTGGAATAGTATCCTATTACACTTCCTTTTCAATTCCAATAGACTTCTAGGATTCCTACTAAATTGAATAAGGAAACTAAGATTCTTTCCTAGTCCTTTTAGGAGAAGAATCGGTGCACCCTTTATTTCCCTAAAACAATCCTAAACAGAAGAGGACACTAAGTGACGAGCCAAAAATCCTAACAAAAGGCGCTTCCCTCCAAAATCAGCACTAGATTATGCAGTTCAACTCTCACCATTCATCCTACCAAACCATTCTCTTGACATTTAGTTTTGTGGTTTCCATAATTCCATTTAAAAAATCTCCTCCTTACTTATAAAACATTCACACTTAGTGCACTGCTTCAGTTCTGATACCATGGTACACCTTTTCTTCTCAAACTTATACAAGGTAAATATACTAAGAACTCACAGCCAATTGACTCGCGCAAAGCTGAAAAATGTATAAACAAAAGATTATCCTCAATTCCTGAAATTCTTTCTCGCCTTTTCCAAGAGTTTATTAATCTCAATTCCTTTAGATAAAGTGGAAAATCAATTAAACATAATTTTCTTCTGGATTGTCCCAGAAGCACTAAACTCATCAGTGTAGGACTCTATTTGTTTAATCTTAGGTATTTTTTAAACTGCAACTGAACAATCAGTCCTCATAGAGTGTGCTATTTTTTCTTTTCTCCAACACATATTCTCCCTTATGTTTGTATAAGCAATGGCTAAAACCCCCAGTACAGGCACAATATTTATGTACAAGTGTAGTAAATCTTTAAGTTATCAAATATAGCTTGACATTATACACTCCTAACATGATCCACCAAAAAACAAGACTGCAAACACAGTTTTATAGCTACATAACTGTAACTTCTTGTCCTAAATATGTGTCTATTTCTCTCCCGTCAAAGAGTCCATAAAACCACAAGGGAGGTCTACTTCCAAGCCAACTCTACAGTTGTGTTGGAAAAGCAACCTCACCGGTTGAAAACACCCCCAAGGCAAGGCAACAGAGCTAAGCCATCAATTAAGCATTTATTTAGAACCACTGCCCATGTGGGAGGGGGAAAGGATACCCACTTTCACAACATAAAGGATATAAAAAGAACAAGTTACTCTGACTCTCAGTCATAGTTCTTAATGATAATCAGCATTCCACAACAGTTCAATTCTTTCCTTGCCTGCAGGGAGAAGCAGTCACTTACCCCAACAAACAAAGAGAGAAGGGAAAGCATCATACTAAGATTCCTCGCCACGCTAGCTAGACATCATACGAAAACTTTACCCAAGTTCCTAAGCCAACCTTGAATATCACTTTCCAGGAAGGATCCAAACCATCCATAGTCGAAAACCAAGACTCCCTCTAACATTTACTTTCCATCCTCCTAGACAAACATACTTTCACTAAACCGCCTGCCTCCACCATAATCTCCATAACAATTATCCAAACAAAGCTTTGGTTAAGAACACCAAGCTCCCTAGGAAGGCAAAATATCCTCCTTCCATGAAACTTAAATTCGTCTAATTTATAATCATAGAAAGTCCCTTCAAAAGTTCTCTAGGCTCCTAGCCACCACCACTCCAATCTTGAACACAAGACATAAGATTTGTGGCATATAGCACAGGTATCCCAACCTCTTAACCTCTTATTCAAGCATTAAGTAGATCCCAGACCAGTTGTTCTTTAAAGGAAATTCCCATTCAAATATTTTAAATGAAGGTGTAACTCCTTTAAGCAGGCCACCAAGTTGTTAAATGAAATTATTCATCTCGCTCTTAATTCTTTTTCTCCTATGATGGATGCCATAGCCTCACCTCGCAGATTCAAAATCTTTTCTTTGTTGCTTCCATAACATCAATTATATAGCCAGCTATTAGTTAACAGATTTATCTGAATATGAAAACTAATAGAAGAAAAAGGGAATCCACTAATGACTCAACAAAGCTAATCACCATCAATAGACAAAAAAGCATGCAAGAATACAGACATCAAGTCACTCTATGCCTCTAGTTTTAGGTGACCATGAATTCAACCAACATGAAAGTTATTGACAATGATACAAATTTTGGAAAGGCATTGAAACAAATCTTAAATCTTAAATTTAAAGTACGCTAAATCTCGGCATTTGCATAAACACAGTTAGAAGGGCAGAAACATACTTCAGAAATTTCATGCCCCACGTTCCGAACATGAATGACTTTAGAAGGTTCTGTCATCGTGGAAAACCCTGCAACCAACCCAATCAACCATAGTAAACCACACATTACCGCTTTTAGGCACAACCCAATTTAAACAACACCAAATTCACCAAAGCTGCATAATAGCAATGCACATTCTTATGTTCAATGACAACACCAAATTAATCGGATAAAAATGGCTTCAAATATTATTAAATCCCTTCAAAATACAAAAAAGTTATTTTTTCTTCAAAAAATTAATTTGAATAGAAAATTAAGCTGTTTTATTAGAGGGCACAACACGCTAAACGAAAAGGGGTATTTGCTTTTATTAAACAAAACTGACTGAGCTGACAAAATTGAAAAGAACACAAAACCCTAAAGACCTGTTTGGTTGCCGAGAAAGCAAAGGAAGGAAAATAATAGCTGAAGAACGAAACAGGTCCAGTGACTTACTAGATCCCAGTTACCGGATTAAGATTTTCCCTCGCTATTTCTCTGCAACCAACCGCACCTGCATATGCTTAAAAGGACATCGACAATGAAAGGTAAGACGGAAGAAAGGGGCTTGGCTTGCCTGAGAGAGAGACAGAGAGAGAGACAGAGAGATCGAAGGAGGTCGGGAGTGAGAGGTAGACTCAGTCAGGTCAGAGCTGCAGTGAAAGAGATCGAGTGCTTGACGACATGTAATTGCAAAGACATGTGATTACATTCGAATGCACGCAAAAACAAAGTACAAATTTTTAACACGTGGCCGTGAGAGGGCAAGGTTGCATTCCTTGGACCCCCACTAACTCGTCACCAATTACTTTCTTTAATACGGGAGAGCGTCATCGACATTTATAGCTTATTTATTAATTCGTAATTAAATTGAGTGAAATTAAATTGAGAATGAATTTGATTAAAGAAGAAACATAATTAGATTTCTGTTAAAATTGTTTACTAAACTAGTTGGGATCGGAGTAAAAATAATATTGGTTTCATATAACTTGTTTACTAGTTCATCTAAATCGGAATTTAAACTAACTTGATTACTAAACTACCCTTGTGTAACATAATTTTTTTCATGCTAGTTAATGAAATTTAATTTTAAATCATATTAATAAAATCATCACGTAAGGTTTTATGTTAATAAAAAGTATAGTTATTTAATAAAAAATAAAAATATTATACCATTATTATCCCACCCTTTTGCCCAGATGCATCCACATCCCATCCCACCCCTTCATTATTTGAAAAAAAAAATGAAAAAAAAAAAAAAAAACTTCCTCTTCTCCCCGATCTCCGTCATCCACATCCCATCCATTTGCCCAGATGCATCGTTAACCTTTTCTTTCCAAACAGCTTTCTCACTTGTCCAGATGCATAGACTCCACGCGACCACGCCTTCCCTTTTCATTCTGATCATTTCTCTTTCTCGTCTTTGTTTTTTTCCAACAGCCTTCCCACTTGCCCAAATGCATAAACCTTCACAATGCCTTGTATCATCATCAATCATTTATCGTTTTCGTCAATAGGTTCTGCAAGCAACCAGGAGAACAGGGTCTAGTGGCCTGAGCCTTTAGCCTGAGTCCTTCAATGGAATAAATTGGTGGGATTGGAGAAGATGGATATGGTGTCTGCCTGCTGGTGGTGAAGTTGTAAAGATTATTTTGTAATAAGCAAAATTATAGGAGGGCAATCTCGGACGAAAAGTTGTATTTCGGATGGCCTCCAATATCTGGAACTCAAATACTAGCTTAATCTAGAGAATCCTACTCTGCCAATTTCAAAAGTTCAATTCCGAAATTGGGTGTGGGTCCCACACGTAAGCTGATTCCTACCCAACTAGTAAACACATGATGACACACCCCGACCCGAGAATCAGGGCGTGCTGGCCGTCACAAACGTGACGTAACCATTACGCAATGCAGAAGCAATAGGATAAAGAGTATGAATAATTAGAAACCGAATACTAGCAGTACACTCCTAATGATATGCTAGAGAGAGAGTTAAAGTATGAAATGCACATAATCAGAGCATAAGGTTCAAATGCAGTCAAGTAGGACAATTACTAAGTTACAACACCCGAAGGTGAATCCTACATGAGTGAAGTCCGTCAGAACAGCCGTGGGAATCCTCGAGAGCCACCAAACACTCCTAACTACAACCTGGAGGGGCGCAGAACAAGGTGAGTGGGTCAGTAAAACAAAGCTTTCAAAATCTTCCTTTAAAAACATAAATATCCCCTC
Source organism: Heteromeles arbutifolia (assembly GCA_024362995.1). Lineage (NCBI taxonomy): Eukaryota > Viridiplantae > Streptophyta > Magnoliopsida > Rosales > Rosaceae > Heteromeles > Heteromeles arbutifolia. Next base: position 26,617,458 of record JANCRC010000011.1, on the reverse strand, counting down.
GCTAGAAAAACCTGTATACTTTCCCAGAAAAATAGAATATATAAATATATATATAGCTTCGGAAATCTCAAACACCCTTATTCATCATTTTCCAGAGAAATATGCCATGCCATGAGCCAAAAACATAATATGGATGCATCAACAATAATCAGGTGAAATAATAAATCAACCGGAGACCCTGCAGTGGTCCTGTACGGCTGATTCTAGAGCTCAATATCCAATCCAGCCGGAGTCACCAACTGTGACCTGTACGGCCCTGCCGGAGTCGCCAACTGCGACCTGTACGGCACTACGCTGCACATGAGTCGGAACTACCTATAGTAGTCTGTACGACTCGGATGGTGTAATAATACGCTCTAGTGCTTCTCTCATCAATCATCTGTGCACATAATCTAAGGTCACCTACTAGTCGGAACCGTCTCTAATGGTCTGTACGACTAGCATGTCGGAACCACCTCCAGTGGTCTGTACGACTAGCATCTACTTGGATCCAAGGTGAGCGTGTGATGCGGTGAATAACATAAGCACTAACACCAGGGGTGCAGGTTATGAGCTATCAACATAAATCACATCAAACAATTCAATGCACCAAATATAACTCACCTGATACTCACCTGTGCGTCCGCAGCACCAATTCACATATATGCATCATATAATATCAATTCACATATCTCATATAAATTCTATGCATGGCATTTCAAATCACATGATTCATAGAATCTATGCATGGCATTTCAAAACATACTTTCATTTTAATTCAAATTCTGGGAAAAATCATTAAGTATATAGGCGTATAATGAAAACAAAACTGCCCACTCACTGGTATGTCGCAGGGTCGTAACCCCCGTGACGCCTCTGACTGCGCTCGTCCTCGGGGTAGATCTCACCTCCTTGGAGCCTCAAAACCTTCCAAATCGCGTCGGGAAAATTTCACCAAAACCGGCCACCTTCGAACCTTGTGATCCCGACGTCCCAAACCTTCAAACGAAGCACTCCGAGCTTCGTGGGGACCTCCTTAAGCTCGTGGTAAGCTTGGATTATCCTGAAATGGGTACCAATGGGTTCGTATGGTCTCTAGGAGTATGATGGTGGTCTCAACCACGTCGATCCGTGAAGGTTTGATAACCTTTGGGGTTGTCCGTACAGTTCGAATGAGAAGGGAGAGAAAGACCGAGAACATGCGGGAGAGAGGGAGAGAGAGAGTGAAAAAAAAATGAAGGTGTGGTCTACAAAACCCCAACCACATAAAAAATATTCCAAATTAATTTCCAACTATTTTTCCAAAATAAACTTAGGATAGGACAATAAAACCCAATGAAATGTCACATATCGTAATAGATTCAAGGGCAATCCCGTCATTTCACATCCTCAATTAATTAATTCCGGGACGGGCTGTGACAATCTACCCTCCTTATAGAATTTCGTCCTCGAAATTCACATAACCAAACCAATACTAGCAGCCATAAAACAACCTCGGATACATCTCTCTCATTCGATCTTCAGTCTCCCAAGTAGCTTCTTCTACCGAGTGGTTCCTCCACAATACTTTCACCATGCTCACTGTCTTATTCCTTAGAACCTTGTCCTTCCAGTCCAAAATAGTCACTGGTTCTTCATCATACGTCAAATCCGGATTAATCTCCAAAGGTTGAGGAGGAATCACATGCGAAGGATCCGAAACATAATGTCGAAGCATCGAGACATGAAACACATTATGCACCTTGGATAACTCCGGAGGCAACTCCAACCTGTAGGCAACCTCACCAACCTTTTCGACAATCACATAAGGTCCTATGTACCTAGGACTTAACTTGCCTCTTTTCCCAAATCGCACCACACCTCTCCAAGGTGATAATTTCAAAAATACCAAATCACCCACATTATATACTCGATCAGTGGCATGCCTATCCGCCAAACTCTTTTGCCGATCTTGGGCCGCTTTCAAGTTAGACTTAATCACTTGAACATTCTGAGTAGTCTCCTCCACTATCTCTGGGCCCACCAAAGCTCGCTCACCTACCTCTGACCAACATAAAGGCGTACGACAAGCTCTACCATAAAGTGCCTCAAAAGGTGACATACCAATACTCGAATGAAAACTATTATTGTAGGCAAATTCCATCAAATCCAAGCGGTCATGCCAAGAATCACCAAACTGTAACACTGAAGACCTTAACATATCTTCCAACGTCTGAATAGTCCTCTCAGATTGACCATCTGTCTGAGGATGATAAGCAGTGCTGTAAAGCAATCTCGTACCAAGAGCTTCTTGAAAAGCCACCCAAAACTTAGAAGTGAATCTTGGGTCTCGATCAGAAATAATACTCACCGGTACCCCATGATACTTCACAATCATTCTAATGAACAATTTAGCCAACTTGTTCAAAGGATACTTCTCCCTCACTGGAATGAAATGCGCTGACTTGGTAAGCCGATCTACGACCACCCAAACACCATCAAAACCATTCTGCGTACGAGGAAGCTTATATACAAAATCCATAGTAATGTTTTCCCACTTCCATAGAGGAACGGGAAGTGGTTGCATCAACCCAAATGGCTTCTTCCTTTCTGCTTTAACTTGTTGACAGACGATGCATCTACTTACATATTCAGCAATTTCCTTTTTCATACCCGGCCAATAATAAAATGGTCGAATGGTATGATACATCTTAGTTCCTCCTGGGTGCATAGCATAAGCCGAACAATGAGCTTCATCCAAAATTCCTTTCTTTAATTCCTCATTATTAGGCACATACATCCGGTTCTCTTGCATAAGCATACCGTCTGATTCCCTGATTCTGAAATCCTTTTTCTTACCTTTCTCAATAGCCTCGATTATCTCCTGAGATTCCTCATCATTCATCTGAGCTTCACGTACCCGATCAACCAACACCGGCCTGACTTGGAAACTAGCAAGAAATGCTTCCATTCGATCTTCCATTTCCAGTTCCACTCCAGTAGACCTCAAATCTGCAAGAAGATGAACACGACAAGCATACAAGGCATTAAGTCGTCCTTGAGGTTTCCTACTCAGTGCATCAGCTACTACATTTGCACGACCCGGATGATACTCAATCGTGCAGTCATAATCGCTTAGCAATTCCAACCATCTTCGCTGACGAAGATTAAGATCATGCTGAGTAAAAAGATACTGAAGACTCTTATGATCTGTAAAGATTCTACATTTCTCACCATAGAGATAATGCCTCCAAATCTTCAAAGCAAAGACAATAGCTGCCAACTCAAGGTCGTGAATAGGATAATTCCTTTCATGAACTTTCAATTGCCGAGAAGCATAGGCAATCACTCTATTATGTTGCATCAAAACACATCCCAAACCATTCAATGAGGCATCACTGTAAATCTCAAAATTACCACCATCATCAGGAAGTACCAATACTGGCGCATGAGTGAGACAATACTTCAACCGCTGGAAACTTTGCTCACAATTATCATCCCATTCGAACTTAACATCCTTCCTGGTTAACCTCGTTAGTGGCAAAGCAATCATAGAGAAATCTTGCACGAATCGTCGATAGTACCCTGCTAGACCAAGGAAACTCCGTACCTCAGTGACAGTTCGTGGTTGCTCCCAATTCTCCACTGCTGCAATCTTTTGAGGATCTACTTGAATTCCTTGTGCCGATACCACATGCCCAAAAAATGCCACTCGATTCAACCAAAACTGACATTTACTAAACTTGGCATATAATCGATGCTCTCTCAATTTCTCCAAAACCAAATGAAGATGTCGAATATGCTCTGATTTCGATTTAGAATATACCAGAATATCATCAATGAAAACAATGACAAATCTATCAAGATATTGCTGGAATACTTCATTCATCAACCTCATAAAAGCTGCTGGTGCATTAGTCAATCCAAAAGGCATCACCAAAAATTCATAATGTCCATAACGGGTCCTAAAAGCCGTTTTAGGGACATCCTCCTCTTTAATCTTCAACTGATAATAGCCAGATCTCAAATCAATCTTAGAGAATACACGAGCACCCTTAAGCTGATCAAACAAATCATCAATACGAGGCAATGGATAACGGTTTTTAATCGTTACCCAATTCAATTGCCTATAATCAATGCATAATCTCAGCGTTCCATCTTTCTTTCTCACAAACAATACTGGGGCTCCCCAAGGTGAACTACTAGGTTGAATAAAACCTTTATCAATTAATTCCTGCAATTGAGCTTTTAACTCTCTCAATTCAGCTGGAGCCATCCTATATGGAGTTAAAGATATAGGATTCGTACCTGGAAGCAAATCAATAGAAAACTCCACATCTCTGTCTGGTGGCAATCCAGGCAAATCATCGGGAAATACATCAGGATAATGTCTGACCACTCCAACTTCCTCCACGCTACTAGGAGCCACATCATTTAACACCACATGTGCTAAATATCCCTGACAACCCTTAGATAACAACTTCTTTGCTCTCATGGCAGAAATAACACCATGCCTCACCCCACATCTCTCACCCACAAAAGTAACCTCAGGTAGTCCAGGACGATGAAAAGTGACGGATTTCCCGTAACAATCTATATGGGCACGATTATAATGCAACCAATCTGCCCCTAAAATCACATCAAAATCCACAATATCTAACGGGATAAGATTAGCTGGCATAGCTACATTCTCTATCATCACTGGACATCCTGGATAAACACTATCAACATAACATTTATCCCCTCTAGGCATAGCAAACTCTAAATCAAACCCTAGAGGTGTAGGATGAGGTTGTGTCATTTGAGCAAAAGTATGAGAAATCACAGAGTGCGTACCACCACAATCAATCAAAACTCTAGCAAAGTGACCAAGGATGTTTAACGTACCCATAATCAAGTCTGGATGGTTCTGAGCATCCTGCAGTGAGATGTTGTTAACACGTCCCTGGTTTTGCTGTCGTCCTCCACGACCTCTGCTACTCTGATTACCACGTCCCTGAGAACGTCCCTGACCTGTCTGGCTAGACTGCCTAGATAATCCTGCACTGCTAGCAGCAACCTCTCCCTGCTGGAACTGACCTCCCTGATACCACTGCGATCCACTAGCCGGCATAGAAGGATAAGGAGTATAACCTCCAAGATTCTGAGAATACCCACTCTGAAAATAAGGATCCTGGGAATACTGATACTGCCCTGAAGCATAGGGAACGACATCACCCTGATAGTGGTAAGCAGCACCACCCTGACTCATCTGCCCAAAACTGCCTGCCCTGGGGTTCTGCTGAATCGGCGCTGGAGGAGGCATAACAGATTGCTGAGGTCTCTGCTGACTCTGGGGACACTGTGCAGCTCTATGTCCAGTCTGTCCACATGTATAGCAAGCACCACTAACTCTCCTGCACTCCCCAAAATGTCTGGAATTACAACGACGGCAGAATGGAAGGCCTGAACCACCAGCACCACCAAAATCTCTCTGTCTCTGAAACCTGGGTCCACTAGTAAATCTTCCACCTCTCCTCGGACCTGTGGCACTAAATCCCTCGCTAGAAGAACTCGAGCTCACTCCACTTTTCTTGAAATTCTGGGTCTTACGGGGTCCCGAAGTCAAAGCACCTTTACCCTTATCATCTTTCCTCTGATTATCCCCATTCTTATCTCTCTCTTCTTCACTTTCACTAGGCAAGTTTTCGGAATCCTCAATCCGAACCAAAATCTCAGAAAACTCATGATAAGTGGTGCAAGGAATAGCACTAGCAATTGTTCTCCATCTTTTCTTCGTTCCCAACTTAAAGCGACGAAGCATCTCCACTGGATTAGCAGCCACTTCTGGATCATAGCGAGATAAATCAGTAAACTTCCTATAGTACTCATTTGCCGACATTTTCTTTTGCTTCAACTGAGTGAACTCCTGCTTCTTGCGATCAATATACTCTGGAGGAATAAATCTTCTCCTAAATGTTTCCTTAAATGTTTCCCAATCAGTTGCTGCCTCAGGTGACATAAACTTAGTCTCATTCTCCCACCAACTTGCAGGTTCTCTTCCTAAAAACCATGTAGTAGTCTCGACCCATCTACTAGCAGGAAAGTTTCCCTGACTTTGCATCACCTGATAAGTCTTCTCAATACGATCTAACCACTTTTCTGCCCCCTCATGACCTTCATTACCAACGAAATGCTCCAACTTCAGATTATAAACAGTCTCCAGGGGTGTTCTCTGAAGAGGACGGAAAGAAGTCTGAAAGGCCTGGGCTATAGCTTCCCCTAACTGGGCTACATTAGGGAAACTGGGCTCAGAAGAAGAACGTGGATCCCTACGAGGCGGCATAGTTCTGACAGAAGACACCAAAGATAATTAGAAAGCTCACAATTTATACAGGACTGCAAACCTAGGCTCTGATACCAAACTGACACACCCCGACCCGAGAATCAGGGCGTGCTGGCCGTCACAAACGTGACGTAACCATTACGCAATGCGGAAGCAATAGGATAAAGAGTATGAATAATTAGAAACCGAATACTAGCAGTACACTCCTAATGATATGCTAGAGAGAGAGTTAAAGTATGAAATGCACATAATCAGAGCATAAGGTTCAAATGCAGTCAAGTAGGACAATTACTAAGTTACAACACCCGAAGGTGAATCCTACATGAGTGAAGTCCGTCAGAACAGCCGTGGGAATCCTCGAGAGCCACCAAACACTCCTAACTACAACCTGGAGGGGCGCAAAACAAGGTGAGTGGGTCAGTAAAACAAAGCTTTCAAAATCTTCCTTTAAAAACATAAATATCCCCTCGCTAGAAAAACCTGTATACTTTCCCAGAAAAATAGAATATATAAATATATATATAGCTTCGGAAATCTCAAACACCCTTATTCATCATTTTCCAGAGAAATATGCCATGCCATGAGCCAAAAACATAATATGGATGCATCAACAATAATCAGGTGAAATAATAAATCAACTGGAGACCCTGCAGTGGTCCTGTACGGCTGATTCTAGAGCTCAATATCCAATCCAGCCGGAGTCACCAACTGTGACCTGTACGGCCCTGCCGGAGTCGCCAACTGCGACCTGTACGGCACTACGCTGCACATGAGTCGGAACTACCTATAGTAGTCTGTACGACTCGGATGGTGTAATAATACGCTCTAGTGCTTCTCTCATCAATCATCTGTGCACATAATCTAAGGTCACCTACTAGTCGGAGCCGTCTCTAATGGTCTGTACGACTAGCATGTCGGAACCACCTCCAGTGGTCTGTACGACTAGCATCTACTTGGATCCAAGGTGAGCGTGTGATGCGGTGAATAACATAAGCACTAACACCAGGGGTGTAGGTTATGAGCTATCAACATAAATCACATCAAACAATTCAATGCACCAAATATAACTCACCTGATACTCACCTGTGCGTCCGCAGCACCAATTCACATATATGCATCATATAATATCAATTCACATATCTCATATAAATTCTATGCATGGCATTTCAAATCACATGATTCATAGAATCTATGCATGGCATTTCAAAACATACTTTCATTTTAATTCAAATTCTGGGAAAAATCATTAAGTATATAGGCGTATAATGAAAACAAAACTGCCCACTCACTGGTATGTCGCAGGGTCGTAACCCCCGTGACGCCTCTGACTGCGCTCGTCCTCGGGGTAGATCTCACCTCCTTGGAGCCTCAAAACCTTCCAAATCGCGTCGGGAAAATTTCACCAAAACCGGCCACCTTCGAACCTTGTGATCCCGACGTCCCAAACCTTCAAACGAAGCACTCCGAGCTTCGTGGGGACCTCCTTAAGCTCGTGGTAAGCTTGGATTGTCCTGAAATGGGTACCAATGGGTTCGTATGGTCTCTAGGAGTATGATGGTGGTCTCAACCACGTCGATCCGTGAAGGTTTGATAACCTTTGGGGTTGTCCGTACAGTTCGAATGAGAAGGGAGAGAGAGACCGAGAACATGCGGGAGAGAGGGAGAGAGAGAGTGAAAAAAAAATGAAGGTGTGGTCTACAAAACCCCAACCACATAAAAAATATTCCAAATTAATTTCCAACTATTGTTCCAAAATAAACTTAGGATAGGACAATAAAACCCAATGAAATGTCACATACCGTAATAGATTCAAGGGCAATCCCGTCATTTCACATCCTCAATTAATTAATTCCGGGACGGGCTGTGACACATGAAACCATCGAAGAGCGTGCAATTCCATTACCGTCCCCTCCATTCCTCTTTAGTAAACAGGCCATTAGGCTTTGTTAACACACGGTTTTTTTTTTTTTTTTACCTTGACACTGTTGTCAATATGAATGTTGAGAAAAGAATACAAAAGAAAAAAAATGATTTATAAATATAACTAACAATTCCAATTTCAATCAATTAGAATTATTTAAATAAGAAAATAAAAACAACACTCAGGACTTGTGTTCGATTGACACCATATATAATATTTGTATTTCTATACAACATAATTGATATAATATTGACTAAGAAAAGCGTTTATTCACTAAAATATTGGCGAAAAAATAAATTGACTAAGAAAATGGTTTATTCACTAAAATATTTATATAATATTGGTGAAAAAAATAAATTGACTAAGAAAAGGGTTTATTCACTAAAATAAGCAAGTGAAATTGTAACAGTCCGTTCCGAAATGAAGTATCTTTTTATATGAAATGACGTTTTTACCCTTGCGGGGGTGTGAGAGTGGGTGAGTTGGATTAATGTTTTTTTTTTATAAGGGTACCCATATTTTGGATTTTATGTGGATGGGATTGGATGAGAACTAAAAATACACACACACACACACTCATCTACACGTGTGCACCCTCTCATTTCACCCGTCTCTCTCCTTCGTCTTCTCGACTCTTCTTCCTTTTTCCCTGCAACCGTACGGACGATGCCATACTCCTTGATCTGGTCACGGATCAAAGTTCTAAGAGTCATATTCCTAACCCTGGTGACCTGGTGATCACAATCATACCTTTAGTTTAAGCTCAAACCCTCGAAAACCTCAGAACTCGTGAAGCACCGAGAGGATACTATTCATGTACTTGAAAACCGTGACGTTTTAGATTATTCTGAGATCATAGGGAGGCTTAGAATGACCTTGTGAAGCTCGGAGGACAAAATTGGAGGCTTTTGGACGTCGGGATCACAAGTTCAGGGGTTGGCCAGATTTCTTGGTTTTGCTCCGACGAGTTTCAGTCAAGTTTTGGGATTTTAACAGGTATAAACCTCTTCTCCTTGTCCTAAGGTTCATTTTGGTGTAAATTTCGTGAAATTTGGTTGAGAATTGAGCTAGAAAATAGGATTGGAAGACTTACCCAGTTTCCAGCGACGCAGCGGCACCGGCGCTGGTCGCCGGCGAACTGAGGAAGAATGTGACAGAATATTCCGTCAAAGTTGACGGAATATTCCTAACGGAAGGTAACGGCGTCAGTTAACCTTAACGGAATATTCTAGGGACTTAACGGAATATTCCTTAACGGCGTTAAGGTTCCGTCAGCGTGCACGGCACGTGGCCGCGCGTGGGCGGCGTTTGTTGCCTTGCCTTGGCCGGTGCATGAGGGCGCGTGGGACTTCCAAAAATTAATTTAAAAATATGGGGGTGTTCATGGGATTGAGTAGAGCATGTTGGTATATTTAAACACCCCAATTGAGCAATGTATGAGAAATTATTATCTAATTGGGTTATGTGCGTAATTAACGGTTGTATAGTTGTTTCGCATATAGGTGAGACGTATCCTGAGGACGAGCGCAGCCACGCAAGGCTCGGGGGCTACGACCCGTCTACTTATCAGTGAGTGGGCTTTTGTTTTCAGTATATATATATATATATATATATATATATATATATATATATATATATATATATATACTTGGTTGATTCCCAGAAATACATTTTAAAATGATTTTATGAAATTGAATGCCATGTCGAATGCCATATATATTTATTGCTATGTTTATATGATTATATGTTGAGGCACTGCGGGCGCCAGGTAAGTCAGGTAAGTATGTACTTCTGTTATGATGATTGTGGTGATATCGATGAGATTAGTATATGGCTCATTTACCTGCACATCGGGGTTTGTGCTCCGCCAGAGTAGGGCTTAGCCTTCACGTGATCGTTCATCTCCCGCACCGTACGCTCACCTTGGATCCAAGGCAGGTGCCAGCCTGTCGTACAGACCACATTAGGTGGTTCCGACTCGTAGGTGACCTGTGATTCGTCGCCAGCCTTCACGTGATCGTAGCACAGAGCGTTTTATATATATACCCAGCTTGTCGTACAGACCACTATAGCTGGTTCCGACATGGGTGCAGGTTATTGATTGAGAGATGAATTGAGGATTTGGTTGAAGAGCCATAGATTCAGCCGTACAGGTCATTAAAGGTGACTCCGGTTGACCTATATACATTGCCGGCATGATATGCATTGAGATATCACCTGATTGCTTTTGATTGTAATTGTTGCGTGTTTGATATTGAATATGGTTCATTCGAACATGGCAATATTTGAATGATGGTTTTTCAGTGATAGTACGTATATATATTTTTTCTGGGAAGTATACATGTTTTACAGAGAGGGGTTACAGCTTTTGTATCGAAGTGATTTTGGTAAAGCTTTGTTTTTGCCCACTCACACTTTTGTTTTGCGCCCCTCCAGGTATTAGATAGCGTTGGTGGCAAGCGAGGTTTCAAGGCATATCTGACAGTGCACTATTCATGTAACTATTCTGGCTTTCCTGTTTATGTCTTTCTGGACTGCACCTAGGATGCTCGAACCTTGTAAATTATGCTGTTAACTTTCACACTCTTTTATGATCTTGTATCACTGGTCGTTTTTTTTCTAGTGCCTATTATCTATATTTATTCTTCCGCACTGCGCACATGGCTACGTCACGCTCACGTGACGGCCAGTACGTCCCGATGTTCGAGTCGGGATGTGTCAGTTTGGTATCAGAGCCTAGGTTTGGCAGTCATGTGTACTTAGTGAATATTCTAACTATTTTTGGTGTCTTCTGTCAGAATTATGCTGCCTCGACGAGAGCCACGTCCGATTTCTAAGCCTAGTTTCCCTAATATAGCTCAATTAGGGGAAGCTATCGCTAATGCTATTCAGTCGACGTTTCGACCTCCCCAAATGACTCCTCTGGAAACTATTTATAATCTGAAGTTGAATACTTTTGTGGGTAATGAAGGGCACGAAGGTGCTGAGAAATGGTTGAATCATGTTGATAAGACCTTTAGATTGATGCAGAGTCAGGGGAGTTTACCTGCAGACAGATGGGTTGAGACGGTCTCATGGTTTTTTGGTAAAGAACGAGCTTCTTGGTGGGAACAGTCGGCTGAGAAGTTGTCTCGAGAGGAGGCTGTAGATTGGGAAATATTTAAGCAGTTGTTTCATAAGAGATTCATTACTCCTGCGTACATCGATAGTAAGAAACAAGAGTTTACAAGTTTGAAGCAAAAGAAGATGTCTGCTAACGAGTACTACAGGAAGTCTACAGACTTGTCTAGATATCACCCTGAGGTGGCAATGAATCCAGCGGAGATGCTTCGTCGATTCAAGTTGGGTACTCGTAAGAAGTGGTGTACTTTGGCTACCGGGATTCCCTGTTCAACCTATCATGGGTTTTATGAGATTCTGCTGCAGATTGAAGATTCTGAGAACTTGCTTAGTGACAGTGATGAGGAAGAAAAAGATGATTCCAAGAAGAATGATAAAGGCAAAGGTTTAGTATCACAGGGGCCTAGAAAGACGCAAAGTTTTAAGAAGAGTGGGACTAGTTCAAGTTCATCTAGTGGAGGATTTAGTTCTACAGGCCAACGCAGAGGTGGTAGATTTGCTGGTGGGTCGCGTTTTCAAAGGCAGCGGGATGTTGGTGCTTCTGGTGGTTTAAGAATTCCTTTTTGTCGGAGGTGTAATAGCCGACATGCCGACGAGTGTAGGCAGGGTACTCAAGGATGTTTTACCTGTGGACAGTTTGGTCATCGAGTAGCTAATTGCCCACAGAGTCAGCAGAGGCCACCGATGCCTTCCTTCTCAGCATCAGTGCCGAGTTAGCAAGCTCCAGTATCGAGTGGTTATGGTCAGCCGAGTCAGGGGAGCACTTATCATTATCAGGGTGATGTTGTGCCATATCCAGCAGCGCCGTATCCCTATTCCCAGGATCCATATTATTCTAGTGGATATCCTCAGTATTCTGGAGGATATGCTCCGTATCCACCCTATTCAGCAGGTGGATCACAGTGGTATTCAGGTGTGTAGCTGCAGCAAGGTGAGGTTACCTCGAGCAGGGCGGGTACTTCAAGATAGACTAGTCATTTGGGACAGAGTCGTGGTACACCTGGGCGTAATGGCCAGTCTAGCAGAGGACGAGGGGGACGTTAGTCGACCCAGGGACGTATTCATAATCTTTCAGTGCAGGACGCTCAGAACAACCCTGATTTGATAATGGGTACGTTAAATGTTCTTGGACTTTTTGCTAAAGTATTGATTGGCTGTGGTGCTACCCATTCAATTATTTCTCATACATTTGCTCAATTGACACAACCTAATCCCACACCTCTTGGTTATGAGATAGAGTTTTCTATGCCTAGAGGTGAGACGTGCCAGGTAGGGTAGATGTATCCAGGATGCCTTGTGTTAGTGGAGGATGTAGTTATGCCCGCTAACCTTATTCCGTTAGATCTTGCTGAATTTGATGTTATTTTGGGCACTGATTGGTTACATTATAATCGAGCTAACATTAATTGTTATGAGAAGAAAGTTACGTTTCTACAACCGGGCTTACCGGTGGTTACATTTGTTGGTGAGCCTAGTGGCGTAAGGCATGGTATTATTTCAGCTGTGAGAGCCAAGAAATTATTACAGAAGGGTTGTCAGGGGTATCTGGCACATGTGGTACTGAATGATGATGTTGCTAGCAGAGTGGAGGATGTTAGAGTGGTTAGACATTTCCCAGATGTTTTTCCTGACGATTTGCCGGGATTGCCTCCAGATCGAGATGTTGAGTTCACCATTGATTTGTTGCCAGGTACAGACCCTATATCTTTGACTCCCTATCGTATGGCTCCTGCAGAATTAAAGGAATTGAAAATTCAGCTGCAAGAATTATTAGATAAAGGCTTTATTCAGCCTAGTACTTCACCCTGTGGAGCTCTAGTTTTATTTGTGCGGAAGAAGGATGGTACTTTGAGGCTGTGCATAGACTATAGGCAGTTGAATCGGGTAACAGTTAAAAATCGTTATCCATTGCTGCGTATTGATGATTTGTTTGATCAGCTACGAGGAGCTTGTGTGTTTTCGAAGATTGACTTGAAGTCTGGGTATTATCAGCTGAAGATTAGGAATGATGATGTTCCTAAGACGGTGTTCCGAACCCGTTATGGTCACTACGAGTTTTTAGTGATGCCATTTGGGTTGACTAACGCACATGCTGCTTTCATGGATATGATGAACAGAGTATTTAAGCAGTACTTAGACCGATTTGTTATTGTTTTTATCGATGACATTTTGGTTTATTCTAAATCTAAAACAGAGCATGTGTGACATCTCAGTTTGGTGCTGAAAAGGTTGAGGGAGTGTAGACTTTATGCCAAGTTCAGTAAATGCCAATTTTGGTTGAATCAGGTGGCATTTTTGGGACACGTCATTTCAGCTCAGGGTATTCAAGTGGATCCCTAGAAAGTGGCAGCAATAGAGAATTGGGAGCAGCCACGAACCGTCTCGGAGGTACGTAGTTTCTTGGGTTTAGCAGGGTATTACAAATGGTTTATTCAGGATTTTTCAGAGATTGCATTGCCACTTACTAAGTTAACAAGGAAAAATGTTAAATTTGAGTGGGATGATAGTTGTGAACGGAGTTTCCAGCAGCTGAAATATTGTCTTACTCAGGCACCAATGTTGGCACTTCCTGATGATAGTGGTAATTTCGAGATTTATAGTGATGCTTCATTAAATGGTTTGGGCTGTGTGTTGATGCAGCATGGCAGGGTGATTGCATATGCTTCGAGACAATTAAAACAGCATGAAAGGAACTATCTTACTCATGATTTGGAGTTAGCGGCGATTGTTTTTGCATTAAAAATCTGGAGGCATTATCTTTATGGTGAGAAATGTAAGATTTTCACAGGCCATAAAAGTCTCCAGTATTTGTTTACCCAAAGGGATTTGAATCTTCGTCAGCGGAGGTGGATAGAACTGCTGAGTGATTATGATTGCACGATTGAATATCATCCAGGTTGCACAAATGTAGTAGCTGATGCACTTAGCCGGAAATCTCAGGGCAGAATTAATGCTATTCACGCTAGCCGTGTTCCTCTTTTGGCAGAGTTGAGATCGACTGGAGTGAAGCTAGTTATGGAAGAATCAGAGAATAATGATCGAGAAGGTGCTTTACTTGCTCATTTCCAAGTTAGGCCAATCTTGATTGATCGGATACTCGAGGTACAAATGGAAGATGACGAGATTCAAGAATTAATTCAATTAAGAAATAATGGAAAAAAGAAAGATCTTCGGATTCGGGAGATCGATGACATGCTCATGCAAGAAGGTAGGATGTACGTGCCGAATAATGCAGAGTTAAAGAAAGCTATTCTTGATGAGGCGAACATTTCAGCTTACGCTATGCATCCGGGAAGCACAAAGATGTATCATACCATTCGACCATTTTATTATTGGCCAGGTATGAAAAGAGAAATTGCTGAATACGTGAGTAGATGTATTGTTTGTCAGCAGGTTAAAGCCAAGAGGAAGAAGCCATTTGGACGGAGGCAGCCCTTTCCTATTCCACAGTGGAAGTGGGAAGATATTACCATGGATTTTATGTATAAACTTCCTCGTACAAGGAATGGTTATGATGGAGTTTGGGTAATTGTTGATCGACTTACTAAATCAGCATATTTCATTCCAGTTCGAGAGAAGTTTTCTTTAAATCGGCTAGCTGAACTTTTTGTTTCAAAGATTGTTAAGTATCATGGCGTGCCAGTCAGCATTGTGTCAGATCGAGACTCGAGGTTCACTTCTAAGTTCTGAACGGCATTCCAAGAAGCTTTGGGTTCGAGATTATTGTATAGTACTGCATATCATCCTCAAACTGACGGACAGTCTGAGAGGACGATTCAGACATTAGAGGATATGTTGAGGTCTTCTGTTTTGCAGTTTGGTGATGCATGGCATACGCGGTTGGATTTGATGGAATTTGCTTATAATAACAGCTATCACTCGAGTATTGGTATGTCACCATTCGAGCCTTTGTATGGTAAAGCTTGTCGGACAACCTTGTGTTGGTCTGAGGTCGGAGAAAGAATTCTAGAAGGCCCAGAGATAGTGGATAAGACTACAAAGAATATTCAGGTAATTAAATCTAACCTAAAAGCGGCTCAAGATCGTTAGAAGAGTTTAGCTGATCGACATGTTACTGATCGGACTTATAATGTGGGCGATTGGGTTTTCTTGAAGTTATCACCTTGGAAAGGTGTTGTGAGATTTGATAAGAAGGGGAAATTGAGTCCCAGGTACATCGGACCGTATCAGATCTCTGAGCGGATTGGTGAAGTAGCTAGAGTGCATAATGTATTTCATGTGTCGATGCTTCGCCATTATATTTCAGATCTATCACATGTTTTGCCTCCGCAGCAATTAGAGATCAATCCTGATTTGTCTTACAAGGAGAAGCCGGTCACTATACTAGATTGGAAAGATAAGGTCTTGAGGAACAAGACAGTGCGTCTAGTGAAAGTCTTATGGAAGAATCACTCAGTAGATGAGGCAACCTGGGGGACGGAAGAGCGGATGAAAGAGTTGTACCTATGACTGTTTTATGAGTTTTAGTGGTTTGTACATGTTGAGTAAATTTTGAGGACGAAATTTTCTTAAGGTGGGTAGACTGTAACAGTCCATTCCGAAATGAAGTATCGTTTTATATGAAATGACGTTTTTACCCTTGCGGGGGTGTGAGAGTGGGTGAGTTGGATTAATGTTTTTTTTTTGTAAGGGTACCCATATTTTGGATTTTATGTGGATGGGATTGGATGAGAACTAAAAATACACATACACTCATCTACACGTGTGCACCCTCCCATTTCACCCGTTTCTCTCCTTTATCTTCTCGACTCTTCTTCCTTTTTCCCTGCAACCATACGGACGATGCCATACTCCTTGATCTGGTCACGGATCAAAGTTCTAAGAGTCATATTCCTAACCCTGGTGACTTGGTGATCATAACCATACCTTTAGTTTAAGCTCAAACCCTCGAAAACCTCAGAACCCGTGAAGCACCGAGAGGATATTGTTCATGTACTTGAAAACCGTGACGTTTTAGATTATTCTGAGATCATAGGGACACTTAGAATGACTTTGTGAAGCTCGGAGGACAAAATTGGAGGCTTTTGGACGTCGGGATCATAAGTTCGGGGGTTGGCCAAATTTCTTGGTTTTGCTCCGGCGAGTTTCAGTCGAGTTTTGGGATTTTAACAGGTATAAACCTCTTCTCCTTGTCCTAAGGTTCATTTTGGTGTAAATTTCGTGAAATTTGGTTGAGAATTGAGCTAGAAAGTAGGATTGGAAGATTTACCCAGTTTTCAATGACGCAGCGGCGCCGGCACCGTTCGCCGGCGAACTGAGGAAGAAGGTGACAGAATATTCCGTCAAAGTTGACGGAATATTCCTAACGGAAGGTAACGGCGTCAGTTAACCTTAACGGAATATTCTAGGGATTTAACGGAATATTCCTTAACGGCGTTAAGGTTCCGTCAGCATGCACGGCAAGTGCCCGCGCATGGGCGGAGCGTGTTGCCGTGCCTTGGCCGGCGCGTGTTGCCGTGGGACTTCCAAAAATTAATTTAAAAATATGGGGGTGTTCGTGGGATTGAGTAGAGCATGTTGGTATATTTAAACACCCCAATTGAGCAATGTATGAGAAGTTATTATCTAATTGGGTTATGTGCGTAATTAACGGTTGTATAGTTGTTTCGCATATAGATGAGACGTATCCTGAGGACGAGCGCAGCCACGATAGGCTCGGGGGCTAGGACCCGTCTACTTATCAGTGAGTGGGCTTTTGTTTTCAGTATATATATATATATATATACACACACACACACACTTGGTTGATTCCCAGAAATACGTTTTAAAATGATTTTATGAAATTGAATGCCATGTCGAATGCCATATATATTAATTGCTATGTTTATATGATTATATGTTGAGGCACTGCGGGCGCTAGGTAAGTCAGGTAAGTATGTACTTCTGTTATGATGATTGTGGTGATATCGATGAGATTAGTATATGGCTCATTTACCTGCACATCGGGGTTTGTGCTCCGCCAGAGTAGGGCTTAGCCTTCACGTGATCGTTCACTTCCCGCACCGTACGCTCACCTTGGATCCAAGGCAGGTGCCAGCCTGTTGTACATACCACATTAAGTGGTTCCAACTCGTAGGTGACCCGCGATTTGTCGCCAGCCTTCACGTGATCGTAGCACACAGCGTTTTATATATATACCCAGCTTGTCGTACAGACCACTATAGCTGGTTCCGACATGGGTGCAGGTTATTGATTGAGAGATGAATTGAGGATTTGGTTGAGGAGCCATAGATTCAGCCGTACAGGCCACTAGAGGTGACTCCGGCTGATCTATATACATTGCTGGCATGATATGCATTGAGATATCACCTGATTGCTTTTGATGGTAATTGTTGCGTGCTTGATATTGAATATGGTTCATTCGAACATGGCAATATTTGAATGATGGTTTTCCAGTGATAGTACGTATATATATATATATATATATATATATATATTTTTTCTGGGAAGTATACATGTTTTAGAGAGAGTGGTTGCAACTTTTGTATCGAAGTGATTTTGGTAAAGCTTTGTTTTTGCCCACTCACACTTTTGTTTTGCGCCCCTCCAGGTATTAGATAGCATTGGTGGCAAGCGAGGTTTCAAGGCATATCTGACAATGCACTATCCATGTAAATATTCTAGCTTTTCTGTTTATGTCTTTCTGGACTGCACCTAGGATGCTCGAACCTTGTAAATTATGCTGTTAACTTTCACACTCTTTTATGATCTTGTATCACTGGTCGTTTGTTTTCTAGTGCCTATTATCTATATTTATTCTTCCGCACTGTGCACATGGTTACGTCACGCTCACGTGACGGTCACCACGTCCCGATGTTCGAGTCGGGGTGTGTCAGAAATTCTCTGTGTTTTTTTATTTGTTCCTTACAGACCCTCAAAACTTTATATTTATAGACCTGATTACTTCATTTATTATTTATTCACTTTGTTTTTCTCTATCTACTTTACATATATCACTAAAATAAAAATAGATTTTTATCGTTATAAATAGAACAAAAGATGAAATAGCAAAGAAACAAAAAGGTTATACAAGGCTTTACACAAATCATCCACTTTTTTCTATTTCATTAATTGAATTTTATTTCTTGATTAGGGTGAAGTTCCGAAAACCCCCAGCCCTTTTTGAAATATCATGAACAGTTCTGGTAGGTTGAGCACTTTTTTTTTAAGGAAATATAGAATAGCATGAACATTTAAATAGATTTGTTTCTTTATCGGATCGTAAAACCCCACTATACGAAGACCCCTTGACTATATAAAGGATTATAGAACAAATCACATTTTTACCACCAAACTATAGCCGCTACAATCCAATTACTGTAAATAAATGAGCCCTTTGTCGAACAAGAAAATGGGTCGTATTAAAAAATTAAAACATTCAAATGAAAGGGTAAGATCATAATATAATCATAAAAATTAGTACATTTACGTGTTGTACCAATGAGATTCAGAAAAGAGAATTCATTAAATTTCAATAACTACATAACAAGTGTTTTTTTTTTCCCAAAAGTTTTTGACCTAAGACGTCTTGACAAAACTACTTAAGCCATAACATGAAAATGTATTGTGCAAGAATCCACATTTCTCTTTCTGTTATTTATTTACTTGACTAAAATATAAAAAAAGGAATAAAGAATAAATATAAAAAATTAAAATAAGAAATGACACTTTGATTCGATATCATTTGATTCTATATAATAGAAACTAAAAGAGTTTTTATTTTTCCAATCACAATAACAAGCAAGTATTTTAGTTTTCAAATTTTTTTAAAAAATGTATTTTTGATTCGTTGGAACAATAAATGGCGAGCATAGCTTGGTCAGTACTTAGCCAGGTTGTGGAATTAAAAACACTCTCGGATGAGAAAAAGATATTAGGAAGGACTCTTTCAATCCTTATTTTTTATAATGTAACATAGTATTATCCTTTTCCAATTGGGAGGAGAGATGGCTGAGTGCACTAAAGCATCAGATTGCTAATCCGTTGTACGAGTTTTTCGTACCGAGGTTTTGAATTCCTCTCTTTCCGTTTTTGTTAATGACTTGGTATTTTCTTTCGAATTTTTTCACGAGCTTTTTTTATTTTTTTTAATAGATAAAAATGTGTAATAGATAAAATCCTATTAAGAACATTTAAAAATCAAGCAAGAAAAATAAAAACCTTATCTTTTATCGTTCATGTCCAGGATATGTCTTGGATCATTAGATAGGAATCCAAAAATAGAGGGAGAAATAAAGAATATCACTACTGTGCAAACAAATAGTTTGAGAGTAAGCATTACATAACCTCCAAGATTTTTTTTGGTAAAGAAGAGAATAAATTCTCCGTTTTTATATTGCATACCCTAGTATTTTGATTTTTATTTTGACACCAAGAAATAAAGTGGGGTGATCCAGATTTTTCGCGATTGTACAAGAATTTCAATATTTGAATTGAGGGTGTAAAACTTATATGATCTCATCAATTATTTGATTTTTTGTCAATAAATCATGAATTTATCTAGACAATACTAAATTATAGATATCATCACAAACTTACAGCAGCTTGCAAAACAAAGAGCCGAGTGCTTCCCCATAAAGCGCTTTATGAGCATCAGAGGGCAAGTTGATCGTTGATTATTTTAAGGCACGAGGTCCTAGAAGCAGAAGGGGCAGGCTTAGTTAGACATCAACTCCAGGCCACATGGTGATTTGAATTATGTTAGCTTTTGTTGTATTATATATGTTAGCTCTTGTTGCACAATATGGTCTTGAGCTAGTGCAACTTGATGTGAAGACAACTTTCCTATATAGTAATTTGAATGAAGAGATTTATAAATGTCGACCAAATGGGTATAAAGTAAAAAGGAAGAAGAATTTGTTTTGCAAATTGAAGAAATCACTTTATACAATGGTATTTGAGGCTTAATAAATTTACGAGAGACCAAAATTATTCTAGAAGTCAATATGATCATTATATGTATTTTAAGAAGTTGCAAATGGGTCTTTCATTTATTTATTGATATATGTTGATGATATGTTGATTGCCTCAAAGAATGTCAAACAGATTGAGAAATTGAAGGAACAAATGAAGAATGAGTTCAAGATGAAGGATCTTGGTGAAGTGAAGAAGATCCTTGACATGGAGATCACTAGAGATAGAGGAAACGGTTTGGTGTGCTTGAATAAAAAAAAATACCTTGAAAATTTGATTTAGAAATTTGGAGTTCATGATTCAACCAAATCAGTTAGTACCTTTTTGGCTCCTTATTATAAATTGAGTTCTCTACAATGTCCTAAAATTGATAAAGAGAAGCTGAAAATGAAAAATATACCATATGTTGATTTGTTTGGTAGTTCGATGTACACAATGGTAAGCTCTAGATCGGATATTGCTCATGCAATTGGTATGGTGACTCGATATATGCATAATCTTGGTAAAGGGCATTGGCATGCAACTAAGTGGACATTGATGTATCTCCATGGTACTAGAGATGTTGGTTTATGCTTTGAGAGGGGATGACTTTGGTATTGGCAACTCTGCAGTCGATTATGTTGATTCAGATTATGCAAGTGATTTGGATAAATGGAAGTCTACTACAGGCTATTTGTTTACTATGGCTAAAGGGCTAGTTTGTTGGAAGTCCATTTCCAGTCGTCTTTTGCCTTGTCTACTACATAGGCTGAAAATATGGTAGTTTTGAAGCTATGAAGGAGGCCATTTGGATACATGGACTTATTAGAGATTTGGGGTTCGATCAGAAGCAGGTGGATGTGCATTGTGATAGTCAGAGTGTCATTTAATTGGCTAAGTATCAGGTTTGTCATGCGAGGACTAAGCACATAGATGTGCTTTATAACTTTGTGTGTGAAGTCATTTGTGAATGGGAGATCATTCTCCAGAAGATTCCAACTCGACAACCCCGCTGATATGTTGACTAAGGTTATTGGTGTAGCCATGTTTGTTTATTACTTGAACTTGGCTCACATTTTGCCTATATAAAAAAGGTGTTGAGCAGTAGGAGTTTCCAGCATTTTGGCTCGGCTTGAGTTATTCTCTTGCAACTCTCAGAAGTGGTTTTGTGTTGATTTTTGTATTATGTTGGTTTGGCTCGTCATGGTACTTTCGGGAATTTGGTCACAGTGGAGATTGTTGAATTATGGCCAAATTATAGTGTGTCATTAGTAGCCCAGAAGCCCAAAATTAATTGGGTGTTTAATGGCCCATGTGAGAACCCACAATGAGACATGTAACTAGGGTTTTTACATGGCAGCATCTGCTGCCTTTAGAAGTTAGCAGAAGAGAGAAAAAATAGTATCGCTGCCCTATAGAGAAGCAGTCGACAACCCCAAAAAAGAAGATGCTACCCCCATTTTGTTAGCAACCATCCATCAAAGTTGTAGTTATTACATTAGCTTTAAGCTTTGTATAGAGAGGAGATTAATCACTGTATTTCTTTTTCAATTTGTTTCTTTGGTGTGTGAGGGTTATTGGGTGTATTGGGGTTTTAGGTTGTGAGATTGCCAAACACTTTGTAAACACTCATATTTGGTTGATAGTGGATTATCGGTGAGCTTTTACTGCTCTGAGGATGTACTCCAGTCACACTGACTGCTAAGGAACCTTGTTAAATCTTGGTGTCATATCTATTTTGTTCTTGCATTTCATGTGAGTTAGCTTGAGTTGGTTTCCAATTGGTTTGGTGTTATCTTAGCCAAGGTTCTGAAACACTAGGCGCTAGTCGGGCGGCAAGGGGGCATAGCGCCTAGGCTGCTAGGTAGGGCCTAGGTGGCTAGGCTGTGACGACCCGTCCTTAATTTTCTATGTAATTTTTCCCCGAATATGTAAATTACCGTTTATGCCCTTTTTGGCAAGTGACGTGGATGTATTTATTCGCTCTTAAATTATTATTCTCGTTATCGTAATTAAACTATATACGCTGTTACAGGTGTATGTTAATTTTATTAATGTTAGAAACACTATTTTGGATAGATTTTCTGAATTGTTTTACTATGGGAAGTCTGAAAATTTTATCATCTTCTCTCTTTAAAATTTGACCCGTACCTTATGCTTTCCACCAATTATTTTCTTTCCCTCTTTCTGGCACCCAATTAGACTCTCATTCTTTCTGCCCAATCAGAGCCATCACTTCTCTCTCTCTCAAACCCATACCTCATTCTTCTCTGCAACCAAGAAGACCACCACCATATCTTCACAGATCAAACCTGAAAACCACATATTTGGACTCCTCTCGTCACCACGAACTTAACCTTACCCTCAGATCACGCGTTGGTTGAGTTTTGAGTGGTCAACGCGGAACAACTCGGAAGCTCCGACTCGGTGATTTTTTTGTCGACGTGATCGCGGCCGAGTTACCACGTTTTGAAGGTTGTAGGAACATTCTCGTGACTCTTTAAGGGTCCTAGACTAGTTTTGGTGAGTCGTTGGCGTCGAAACATGCGAGTTCAAGAGGTTGACTTTTTGGCCGGAGCTATCGAGCTATTTTCAAGCCAATTTCCGACCGTTTTTCGACTTTCAAAAGGTATGATTTTGCTCCCCTAGTCATGAGCTTCAAATCCATATAAAATTCATGAAAAATGGTTAAGAAATGGCAAAGTTATAAGGGTTTGAAAATTTTCCAGTTTTCAGCGAAAATTCAAGTTGTAGACGGCGGCGCCGGCGGTGGTGGACGGCGAGAGTGACTAGAGAAAAAGGAGAATATTCCGTCAAAGTTGACGGAATATTCTAACAGAGTCAGGTAACGCCGTTAATTCTGTTAGTTAAAGTTAACGGAATATTTCATCAAACTGACAGAATATTCCTAATGGACGTCAGGGTTATGGCAGCGTATGGTGGCGCGTCTGGCCGTGCCTTGGCCAGCGCATGAGGGCTCATCTGGTGTCCAAAATTTTTTCTAAAAATTTATGTAGGTCCGTGACGTCGAGTAGATCATTTTCGTATATTAAAAGCTTCTGTTTGAGCAAAGTATAGGAAGTTAATCCTAGATTTTGGTGTATGTCCTTATTAACTAATTAAATTTAGTTGTTTCGCATATAGGGGAAATGTACCCTGAGGACGTACGTGGACAAGCTAAACTAGGAGGCTACGATCCTACAACATACCAGTGAGTGGGCATTTTGTTTTCTATATACCTTATAGTTTCCATAAATGTTTTAAATGGGTTATGCATTTTTATGCCATGCTTTATATATTTTTGAATACCATGAAATGATTGAGTTTTATGTTGCATCATGGCATATCAATATGCATATGACCTACATATAATTGTTGTGAATGTTATAAATGCTAAGATGAACATGGGACGCGCAGGTAAGTCCATGTAAGAAATTGTTGTGGAATGAAATGGTTGAATCTTATGGCATGCTTACATATAGAATGCTCATCATTGCTACACCCCAGGTGAGTGCTCAGCCCGAGGCCAGGCTAGTCCTTCACGTGTATGTTGACCTCTCAATACTGCACGCTCACCTTCGATCCAAGTAGGTGCTAGCCCTGTCATACAAGTCACATTAGGTGACTCCGACTCGTAGGTGACTGCGCTTAGCGCAAGCCTTCACATGATCGTAGCATTATAATGATTATTATACACCTAGCCTTGTTGTACAGGTCACATTAGGTGACTCCGACTCGTGTGTTAGCATATGACTGGTGAGGGATAGGTGCAGTCGTACAGGTCACCTTAGGTGACTCCGACTGACATGTTAGTATAGATTTCAGCTCATAATCATATCTATATCGTTGTTGAGAATATCTGATGTGGCATACTTCTGAACTTACATTTGGCATGCATTTGATTTTCATACTTATATGTAGTAAGATTTTCTGGAAACTATACTTGTTTTACAATGAGGGGTTAGTATGATTGAAAGATAAATGGATTTTGTAAACCTTTATTTTTGTGCCCACTCACCCTTCTGTTTTTCGTCCCTCCAAGTCCTAGTTAGCTGAATTATCTCTGTGGCATACGAGGAACAACTGGTGGTTCTGACATATCTCCATCTTAATGTAGGAACTTATCTCTAGTTGTGTAATAAGTACTTCTCTCGTTCGACTGCTTTACCGTTATGTTATATATGCTCTGAATATTTATAGTTATGGGTTGTAACCACTACTGCACACTCACATTATTAGTTAATTAAATTCTAGTTTCGGTTTTAATTTATTCACAATTTTCTCGCATCACTTGCACTTTGGTTACGTCACCTTCACGTGACGGCCAACACGCCTTGATTCCGGTTGGGGTGTGTCATAAGTGGCAAGGTTCTAAAAGATGCTAGGCGCTAGTCGGGTGGCAGGCTAGGGCCTAGCGCCTAGGCGGATTTAAGTAAATCTATTATATTTCGTGTAAATATATGTCTGTTTATACTTAAAATATATATAATTACATCATAAACAACCAAATAGAATGACATATATATTATGAAGTATTGGAACATAATGAAAACATGGGGAACAAGTGTGGCGACCCGTCCCAAGTTATTATATAATTTTCTCCCCAAGTGTGTAAAATGACGAATATGCCCTCGTTGGCTAAGTGACATTGATGTACAGATGTAGTTTTAAATTATTATTTTTGTTGTCGTAATTAAATTGTACTCAACGTCACGAGTGCGTCGAAGCGAGTTAGGACCGAATTGGAGCTGTAACGAAAAAGTTACGATTATTTAGGTGCGTAAACGGGTAAATTATGAACCAATTATACGGGCTCCCATTTCCTTTAGCCCAATTAGATAATTTTTTTTTTCTTTTCCTTAGGGCCAATTAAAATTTGTAATACCCTGAAAAAAAATTTTAATATATGAAAATGGGGAAAAATTTATCGATAAGTGGAAAATGCCCCTCTTTGATTAAACGTAATTTTACGAGGACGTATTTTATCCTCGTATATTTTATCGTATTTCTTGACATATCTGGATAGAGGACAATTCCACGAGCGCATAGGCGAAAGCCGTTTGCGAGTCCGGATTATAACAGTATAGTTACAGACATTTGAAGTTGTTTTACTAAACAATAGTTTGTAATTTAATTAAACTCCCACAATCAAGGGCTTGGATTTGGCCCAATTAGTTAAAGGGATTAAGGGACCAATCAGATTTTTGAAGGGGAGAGGAGGGATGAATGAGAGAGGGAGAAAATGAGGGGAAATGAGGGAAGGGAGAAGGAGAGAACCGGCCTACCCAGTTTCTCCACCCAACCCGGTTCCATGACCAAGTCCTATCTTCTCCGTCCGACGTCCGTTCGAGGTGATTCTGGTGTCTATGGAAAGCTCTTGACGAGCCCAACCTCCCTATGGTGTTAGAAATTAAAACTATGAACTATGAATGGCTTGATCCCTTCGTAGGGTACGTAGGCAGTCTAACGAGGATGTTAGATGCAGCCATAAATTAATCGAAATGTTTATATATTCTTCTATGGTTAATTAGAATTATAATTAACCATTATATTTATTTTGGCCTACCATTGTGTTTGGCTTTCGAATTAGATATTTCGAGTCGTTACAAAATTAGCTCTCTCTCTCTCTCTCTTACCCAATCAGAAAACACACACACACACATACCCTATTTCTCTCTCCTTCTCGATTGTTCTCCTCCTCTCTCTCTCCTTTGCACTCGAGCCACCATCACAGTTCAACCATCATCAAACTCTCACAGATTGAACTAGAAATCACTACCATCCCACTCACCTCGACCTCACGAACTCATTGGTACCCTTAATTTTTGTTTTGGTGAGTTTTAACCCGTCGACTCATGAGCTCTGACGAGGTGCAATTTTCCTCCGACGCGATCTCGGCGAGATTATGGGGTTTTAGGACTTGGAAAGGTTCTCACACAACTTCCTTAACACTCTAGAGTAGGCTTGAGGTTGCGTTGACGTCGGATCACACGGTTTCGTGGAGTTTTGGCTGGAGCTTTTGAGGGATTTTCCGACCATTTTCCGTTGGATTTTGGACTTCTAATAGGTATGAACGTGTTCTACTCTTTAAGTGCTTTAAATCTATATAAATTTCATGAATTTTGGTTAAGAAATGAAGTAGATATAAGCTTTTGAAAATTTTCCAGAAACTGGCGAGTATAGAGGGCGGCCGACTACGGTGGACGGCGGAGATCGGCTAGTGACTGGAGAAGAAGAAGGTATATTCTATTAACTTTAACGGAATATTCTAACGGCGTTAGGTGACGCCGTTACCATTTAACGGAATATTCCGCGTATTTTGACGGAATATTCCTAACGCCGTTAGGGTTTCCGTTAGTGTGCCATGCACGTGCATGCCGGTGGCCGGCGCGCGTGGCCGTGCCTTGGCCGGTGCGTGAGGGCACGTCCGGTGTCTAAATTTTTTTCTAAAAATATGGGTGTGTTCGTATCGTCGAGTAGATCACGTTGGTATATTCAAACCTTACATTTGAGCATGATATGAGAGGTTATTCCTAGGTTTTGTATATGTGCTAATTAATTAACGTAAAAATAGTTGTATCGCATATAGGTGAGACGTACCCCGATGACGAGCGTGGACAAGCGAAGCTAGGGGCCTACGATCCTGCTACTTATCAGTGAGTGGGCATTTGTTTTCTATATATGTGTGTGTGTATATATATTGTTTCCAGAAACGTTTTTATATGGAATTATGCTTTGCTTGCCATGTCGTAAATAAGTTACATTTTAAATATGGCATTGTTACACTTGTGAATTGTATTGTGTGATGCTGCGGAGACTCAGGTAAGCTTCAGGTGAGTATTATGTGATTGAATGGATTATATTGCATTGGTATGCACACATTTATTTAGAGCTCATCATGGTTGCACCCCGGTATTAGTGCTCTCGCCCAGGGCTAGGGCCAGCCTTCACGTGATTGTTCACCTTCCGCACCGCACACTCACCTTGGATCCAAGTCTGGTGCTAGCCTGTCTTACAGACCACAATAGGTGGTTCCGACTCGTAGGTGACCTGCGATTTATCGCACAGCCTTCACGTGATCGTAGTACTTGAGCGTATATATTTATACCCAGCCTGTCGTACAGGCCACCCTAGGTGACTCCGACTCCTGTGCTAGCCTAGATTGATCACGTTAGGTGACTCCGACTGGCATACTATTTTATATTGGTTTCACATCTGGTCTACATCTTTTAGTGCTGAAACGTTATGACATGGCATACTTCAGTTATCGCTGGTCTTGTGCATCGGTTTTCATACCTACGTAGTAGTATTTTCTGGAAACTATACGGGTTTTACGGAGAAGGGTTACTATGTTCATAAAGATAAATATTTTTCAAACGCTTTGTTTTTGCCCACTCACCCTTCTGTTTTGCGCCCCTCCAGGTTCTAGGTAGTTGTTCATCTTTGGTGGCTCACGAGGACTACTCGGCAGTTCTGACGGTCTACTAAATATTGTAGGGATCCTCTCCCTGTTTGTATAATTAGTACTTGGTTAGTTCGACTGCACTTTCGTTTTACCTATGCTCTGATATGTGTGTATTATACTTGATCAGTCTCACACACTTATATATTATCTCTAGTTAAATAAGTTTAGTTTTGGTTTTTATTTATTCACATTTCTCTTATTATTATCACTTCTGTTGCGCACTTGGCTACGTCACTCTCACGTGATGGCCAGCATGCCTCGACTCCGGTCGGGGTGTGTCAACAAGCATATAATGTGTGTTCATTTAAGTATTCAACGAAGTCTTTTACAATTTATTGAAAAAAATAAAATGCAAAATGAAAGTTATCTATTTTTTACCAATGTAAGTCGGAACCTAGACCGGTGCCTAGGTGCGTATGTGCGAGCTAGGCGAGCGCCTCAGCAGGTCTAGGCGACCTTATTTAATTTTCAAACGCTTAGACATTAATCGGGGCGGTGGTCAATCGCCTAGACGGGCCCTATGGGGTACTAGGCCGGGTTTTTTTAGAATAGTGGGTGGGGCCTAGGGGCTATTATATGGTGTAAATAAGAGCTTATTTATACTTCAAAAAACACATAATTGAATTGTGGTATGGCAATTGCAAAATAAAATGACATATAGATTATAAAGTATTAGAACATACTGAAAACATGGGGAATAAGCATATAATGAGTGTTCATCTAAGTATTTAACAAGTCCAAAATGATAGTTATCAATTTTCTGTCTAATTGAGAGTTGCGACCTAGGCGGGTGCCTAGGCAGGTTTAGGTGTGCTAGGCGGGCGCTTAAGCTGGCTAGGCAGATGCCTAAGGGAGTATAACGTACTTTTTTAATTTTCAAACCCCTAGGAACTAATTGAGGTGCTGGCTAGCCGCCTAGTGCCCAGGCGGGACCTAGGAGGCGCTAGGCGAGACTTAGGCGGCGCTAGGCAGAGATTTTTAGAATAGTGATCCTAGCACAACAAATTGCTCCAATTCTTCAACCTATCCCTTTACTCACTGCCGAAAAGACCAAATAGCTTCTACCTACCCACTCGGAATACATAGGGTAAAGTAAGATAAGATAAAGCGTATAAATAAAGTAAGATTTTGTGTAAAGTATATGGGACATAACTAATTAGAAAATTACTCGTAATTAATCAAAAAATGGATAGAAGTGTTGCGAGGTTTATTAAAAACTCAAATGATTGATCAAATACATCGATGCTAGTTGTTCCTATGCATCTTAAAATAGAGTTAGATTTTTTCTCCTCCAATTCCCATGTCCTTCCCTCCCCACCTCTTATAGTTTTCTTTTTTTCTCTTTCTACAAAAAAATCAATACAAGATATTGACGTGACTCGTAATCGTTTAAATAGGAGGAGCGGAAATGGAAGAGAAATTAGGTCCTCCTTTTAAAATTGGAAAGCTAGCTACCGTTCAAAGGTCCATTTTGCAGTTTTATTGGCTAGTTAGAATTATGTTCCAAACTTGGAGTAGGATTTATTTATTTATTTTTAAATTAGTATTATTGTTATTTATGGAGAAGGGGAGGATTTGAAGCTGTTAAAAATTATAATTTAGAAGAAGCAAATTTCAAATCCAAGACGCATAAAATTAAAACTCAACATTCTATCAATTAGGATATTGAATGACGACGATAGTTGAGGGGCGAGTTTAAACGCTCTTATAGACCTTTCATTCTTTCAAAATTCATTAGTTCAACAATTGAATGCAGATGCAGTAAAACAACCAATTTCCCTAAAAACCCGACTCTTGGTTTCTCCGCTCATCGCACAAGATTTAGCCGTTAAATTAGATTTAAACGCAGGTTCGAAAGAGGTAACTCTAGAAAATAACCATCAAATATAAGTACCTCAAATGAAGCAAAACTGAATTGACAACGTGCATCGTCATCGGGAATTCAAACCAAAACCGTGAAAACAAAACTGTTGCAACTTAATGTCCTTGGCACGGATACTAAAAACTTGACTACTATTTCGATACCTAATAACTCTTGGCCAGTTCTCATCCTTATGCCTTGAGTCGTCCATAGTACTTCTGTTTCTCCTGTGTTGTCTGGAAGCGACCGTGACCAAACTTTGAGGAGGTATCAATGAACTTGAGTTTGATATCCTCATGAGCAAGATGAGAGGTCTGCTTGAGAAGGGACTGGCGAAGAGTAACAACCCTCTTCTTAGGTCCAACACAGCATCCCTTGATCAGAATGTAGTCATCCTTCACCACACCGTAGTGAGGGAAACCACCAATGGGAGTAATGTCCTTCTCAGTCCTGAAACACAATATAACATCAGACATCATGTAAAACCACAAATACACGAACCCAACAAAAACGAAAGAGGAACCCTTGCACAGAAGTTCGACAGAACATAGACCAAAACGCTGTACTAACATCACGCAGGTTTATTAAGTTTACTAACCTGTCAAACTCAGTAACAGCAGTGTGCGACTCCTGCCCAGCCTTTCCAAGCTTATAAATCTTCTTGCTCATCTCAGTACGGTGATGGTATCCGTTCTGACCAGCCCCGGTAACCGTAAATGAGACTCTAGCAGGATGCCAGGCCCCAATACAAGCCACCTTCCTCAGACCCCTACGAGTCTTGCAAGGAAGACGGGTTACGCCCCAACGAGTAACAACATCTTCATAACCTTTACCCTTTGTGCCACCAATAATGTCAATCATCTCATCCTTCTGGAAAACAGCATCAATAGGGATTTGCTTCTCAAAGAAGCTTTTGGCAAATTCAACTTTCCGGATAATGGTTCCTCCATTGACTTGGATCTCCATAAGATGCGCTTTCTTTTGTTTCAAGCCCTTCATCTTCCTAATCTGCACACGTTAAATACAAAGCACAAGTTCATCACTGTAGGATAAGGAGGACAAAAAAGCAAGATATAGCAATTATAAGAAACAACTTAAATAAAAAAAAACGGTTACTTAACGTGCACAGAAAACATCAATCAGGAATTCCATGGAACATATTATTACTTGTTTCAATGCAAAGTTGCAGCTATTATAAGAACTATATTTGGCATAATATCTTAAAAACAAAGCAAAATAACACGGGTTGCACATTTGCTTCCAAACAATAAATTCCATCTAGTTGAATAGATAACACCATCATAAAACAGAACCATGTCTTTACGTATTTAAAAAAGAAATTTGTAGTGTAAAGTGGCAGAAGGTTCTATGAAGTAAATACAAAATATCATAACAAACAACAAAGGGTAATAAAAAACAGAATCAATTCCACAAACTCAGTTCAATCTACCTGAGTGTGAGCCAACACACGAATGACAGTAGCATATTTGATATGCTTCTCAAACTGGGATTCAATACTCTTCTTTCCCTCCTCACTTTCATAGTTCGAGTACTTTGGGTACTTTGAGAAAGCCTTCTTCTTGGACTTGCACTAGTTCTTGTAGAACCTCCTCTTCACCTCCTCACTCAGATGCTGAACCCATACCGTGTTCAGAGAACGAAGGCCACATGGTGTCTTCACGTAACCAACAACCACCATGGGAGGAGCCTCAATGATAGTAACAGCCTTGCAAATCTCCTTCATGTGAAGCTCTAAAGAAATTAAAGGTTCGTTAGAATAAATGGAACTAAAAGTGATACCTCATAACTCATCATTTTCTGCATGCTAAACATCTAGAGACGTAAATTTTACATTAAATAACTAACTGAAATTCTGAACCACTTGAATGCAAATGTCAACCAAACAAAACAAAAAATTCTATTCATCTATTGCAGCGTTGTATTGTGACAGTAAAATGTAACAAAAAGACATGTTTCCAACCCTAGTGATCAACTACATTCAAGTAAACTTTTCTATCAAACACAAAAGAAATCTTGAAATAAAGGAACTATATCATATATCGGTAACCCATCAACAAAATATGTGACCTAAACAGATGTTGGTTAGAGCGTCACATACTTGATCCAGCCTTCTCGACATCTCTGACAATGTGAGTAATTCCAGCCTTGTAACCAAGGAAAGCAGTCAGCTTGCAGGGTTTAGATGGGCCATCCTTGGGGAATGCCTTCACTGCAAATCCAAAAAATGCACAAACGAGTTTGAGTGATACACACACAAATAAACACGAACAAATTAAACCTATACAGATATTCAAGCTAAAGCTAACAATCAAAACACAGAAGTCGAAAATCTTTACTAATAGTTATACAAAAGGAACAAGCGTAAGCATTCCGATTAAATATAAGAAGTATCATATTAAATACAATAGTTGTTAAGATACAAACAATTAGCAAGCAAATGATAAAATGTTTTACGAATATCTTCCATGCAAGTTAGAAAACAAATGAAGGAGCTATATACCTTTGCCTCTGTGACGAGCAGCGCGCTTCCTTGGAAGAAATCCAAGCGATCCATGCCTGGGGTGCTCAAACTTCCTATGAGACATCTTCGCCCTCCTCCTTTAATAAAAAAAATGGCAACAAAACTCAATACAAATAAAACACATATGTCCTTACATGTTTATGAAAAATCTTAGAGGATCTAACACTAAATTTCAACAGTGACACAACCATCTATACATAAAAAAATATACTCAAATAATAATCCCATTCTGAAACTACACAATTTCCGTACATTCCAATAAATTGAAAAAAAATCTGTGTATATTATACAAAAATGAAACAAATTCAACTACAAAACGAGATTAAACCCTAGAAATAAATATGATCGAACCCAAACAACTTTCATGGAAAATACGCAAACACAAGAAAACCCCATTTTACCAGAAGACAAGCAATGGAGCACCAAGGCAAGTGAGAGAGAGAGTGAGAGAGAGAGTGAGGGAAGGATCCTGAGCTTGTAGCTGCACGGCAAAATGCACCCACTCAGTATGACGAATAAACCCTAGTAGCTTTGTTGGTGTTTAAATAATAACCAATTTTACGTAAAATGCCCAACACTTTAGGGGTAGGCATGGGTCGGGCCCAAATTTGAAGGGACTGGACCGGACCTGTTTTTAAAAGAAACGGGGGTACATCAAATTAGATTACTGGAACTGGACCTAACCCAGCCCTTTGAAACGGGCCGGGTCCACCGGTCTTTTTTTTTTTTTGGAAAAAAAAAAACAGATTTTTATTGTTTTTTTATAGCAGCACAGCTGTACAGATTGTCATTGTGCTGCACAACAGCACAAATTCCCAATTTGCACAGAGACTAACATTACATCCAAACATCCAAAGTCCAAGTCCATAGATTAACATTACATCCAAAATAACATTACATCGTCCAACATCGTTCCATACATTAAATCCGAGACATTCAAAATAACATCCGAGACATCCAAAGATCAAATTAACAGATGGGTACTTTGTAAGACAAGGGAAATAAATGGCCATATATTCTCAGTAATTCACAACTGCAGATGCATCAAAACTACGACAAAAATTGAGGTTTTTTTAATATAAAAAAAATGGAGGGAAGAGCTCTGCACTGCACAGAAATCATTTGGCAAGTTTACTTGGCAAGAATAAGAACATTAGAACAAATCAGTGCAATGGAGGTACATTTTCCTTAATATATGAACAACTTTGGTTAAACTTGAGTTACCACTGTTAGTACATTTGCCTTAATACATGTTAAAACCAATCATGAAATACAACCAAAATTGGGACCCAAACGACCAATCTCAAAAAACCCAATTGCAGGTCTCTGAGCACTCAAACCTGATCTTCAATGTTAATAGTTGTCTCCTGTTGGAAAGTGCACAAACTACGAAACAACTGATAAGGAGTTGTGTTACTCTTTTATTGTCAATTAACTACGAAACAACCCAAGATCTCTAGCCTGTCAAATGCTTTTATTTTTTGGCTTTTAGTATTTTGTCTTTTAAATATTCACTTTGGGGTTTCAGAATAAACCCGTCTTGCAGTCCCAAAGGCCTGCTCAAGTAGGCATATTTAACAAGTGCAACACGAAATTCAGCCTGAGGAGTTCTATAATCAACACGAAATTCTGAAGCAACGGAACAAAAATTAGTCCTACTTTGATTCATTTGACAGTATATTACACCAGACCAGATACAAATCAAGCAACATAGTACACATCAACAAATCCTTAAACAGAAATCTACGCATATACACGCGAAAGAATGTCACACAAAACTTTAGATGCAATTTTCATCCCTAAATGTGGTTTTATTTCCCCTTGCCTAGAAAGAAATCAATAATATTCAGTCAACAAAAGTTTTCTCTAATGACAAAACCTGATTACGACAAGAGTTGAGTCCAATGTTCTTATAAGCAATTCTCTAATGACTACCTATGCAAAATGTGGAGACATACAGAGCTCGTGGCCTATCAAGCATCAAGTAAAAGATGCAAGCAGAAACCAATTTCGTTCATCGTATTCAAATTATGCAAAATTCACAGATTTCCACACAGTAGTACTACCTGGGTTCGGCTTTCCACAGAACAAAAATCACAGACCCAACAAATATCACAAACCCCACAGAACAAGAGCATGGAATAGGTTCAAATTATGCAAAATATGGGAATGAATCGGTTCAGATTTGGCAGGTTTAAGCATGGAATCAGAACTAAGAATTTACCTGAACTGGCGGCGGCGATGGGGTGATGGTGGTCGCGACGGCGGTGATGTCGTCCAGGAGGAGAGAATCAAGCCGTCGTGGTTCTGGGACCTGGTTAGTCTGGGATGTCGTCGAGGGGGAGAATTGAGAAGATGGGTGGTGCTGTCGTGGTGGTCTCGAGACTCGCGACGGCGGTGATGTTCTGACTGGTGGAGAAGACGACTGATGGACACTCTAGGACTTGGGAGGGGACGAGAGAGAGAGTGAGTCACTGAGAAAGAGTCCGGTAGAGGATGGTGCACTAGGGCAAAACCTGCGGTTGATCTCCGTTCATTATGATTAGAAACGGGCCGTCCGGGGCCAGCTTTTTTACACCTTCGGACTCGGCCCACCCCTTTAATGTCATCGCCCCACTCCACTCCGCCCCGTTTACTTTTAAAAAAAATTGGAACGGCCCCTTGTCCGTCCCGATCCGCGGTTTCTCTACCTGTTTACCCACCTCTACTACATTTTATTTAATTTTCGTTAAAGCCCAATTTTCCTTTTTCAAGTACATTTGTGGGCCCAAGGCCCAAACCAAGCTAGAACACAACATGCCTTATATTGAATGAACACTTAAGCTTCCATAATCCTCCAGTGTTTCTATGGGATTGGGACTTCTCCACATGTTTTAGACAGTTCAAACTCGCTAATTTAATCACTCCAAAATTTATGCATTATTTAGTCAATTAAGAAGTGTGGAGCCTAAAATAATCCCAAAAATTCTAGAGGCGACACTTGGACTTTTGCTAAAAAAAAAAAGATTGCCCTCATTAAATGGGCATGCTTATCAGATACTTCCACGTGCAGCTCATACCACTGAAGGTCCATGCCGCTGAATACGACTGCCACAGCTTACTTGCCATTGGCAAGGAAAAGTCAAAGCATGAAAGATAAGGATTAATTACCCAAATCCTATCTTTAATACATTACCAATTGAAGATTGACTCCATTCAAGTAAGTAATCCCTATTTAAATCAATTAGGGATATTTACTCAATTATCTCAAGATATTATTTTCCTATTTAATATCTTGAGAATATATCTCCATAAACCTTGGTCAATAGGATGCCGCCATGTGTAGGGTAAAACCCTAACACTATGGCCGGCCTTCTCCCCTATATATATCCCCAATTCTACCAAATTTCGGTAATCTTTAGCTACCCCTAAAAGCCCTAAACACTTACTCTTTTTCAAAGAAACTAACTTAAGCATTGCAAATCCATTGGCTTAACCCCCTACCTTGTGGGTGCGTGAGGCTTAGGCCCTTGATCAAAGGTATTGATTTTTTTGCAGGTGCATTTTCATCAAAGATTTGCATCAACAAATTGGTGCTTTCATTGAGAGCTAATTCAAATACTCTAAGAAGACTCTCGCAATTGGTTTTTAGAATTTTTTGTTACGTTGAATTTCTCACACGTCATATCAATTAAATTTTCCTAGAAAAATTTCTAGATCAATCCCTGGAAAAAGGATACAATGGTAGGAAATTTAGAAATCACGATGAACGGAACCCTGTACGCACAAGGATTTGGACTGGAGAGTGGAGACGAGGACATAGCCCCACGACAACGATCCTCAAGACTTAACGCGATGGAGGTAGGAGCCCCATTGCCGCGAAGCAACACCACCTCTATGGCCATCACTTTGCCACCCACGACAAGGACAATTGAAGCAGCAACGACCTAAGTTGAGGCCCATGGGCGCAATGCTACTAGGGCACCAACAGACCACGGGCAGGAGGCCCATAATGAGGCAGCTGTCATAGCAGGCCCATGGCAGGAGGCCCGGCCCACTGCAGCAGCCTTTGCTGCCAACCAAGAGGCCCAAACCCACGGGAGCCCAGCAGTGTTGGAAATGTGCCCTAAAGCCAATCATATGATGATACTTTACGGACATTTCACATGTTAAACTAATCTAGTTTAATATAAATGGGCAAAGATTATTGTTTAAAGCCATCTCATATAAATGTTATATGCTTAAACGATAAGTCCAAGGAATATGTAATTGGGAGAATGTGGTCTAAAGAAGTTAGATTCATGAGACCATTCTCTTTCGTATACATATCCTAAACGTTTCTGATCATAGGATTGCCAATTGGGCATTAACAGTCTGTTAAGATTAGTACGTGCTATGTCTTCTCTTAGAGAGAGTGACTGGTCTCGAGTCATTGGTGTGACTGACACCAAGACAAACATGTAGGTGCTCAACAGAGAATGAGTCCACTGAACACGATCAATAAGGAGTTCTCATACTTATGTCACATGAAAACTCATGGTTGGGATAATGCAAAGTAGTCCCTTGACCTAAGGCATCATAGTTGTCTTATGGTTAGGTCTTTGATCTTTGACTATGTCAAAGTCACTCCGTCAAAGGGTGTCCACGACATAGTTGGGGTTAAGCCACTTAGCCATGGAGGCAAGTGAATGCACAACAAGGGATCTCTAACCTTCAAACCATTTGAGGGAGAATACTCTATGATATAATTAAGAATCTCTGGCCAAAGTATGAACGAGATTTAGGAAGTCGTTCCAAATCACATTCAAGGTAATCATATAAGTAAGAGAATCACATTGGATAGTAGACATGAATAAACTATCAAATCAAACAATGTGGTCAAGAGTATTGTATTAGAGAAAGACCGTATTGCATTATAATCCCAAACTAAATAGGTTTTCCACCTCTTCTGATTAGCTTGGGTAGCCATGACATACTGCTAGGTGTCACTCATGGTTTGTGGAAGCCCTAAAGGTGTATAATCACTAAAGGGAGAATTGAAAAGTAAGTTTCAATTCACAATCGATTTGAAGAGTTCTAATCGCCCACTGCCTCACTAAAAGGAACCCAATGGGCTTCGAATGTCAAGTCCAATAACTCAAGTTGTATGACAACTTGAAAACACAAAGGGCATGAAAGCCCAATGAACCTACATGGCCAGCCATAGAGAGTGTGAGGGAGAATTGGTTTTAATTTCAATTATGCCACTCAATGTAAGTGGCTATAGAAAGGAAATTATAACTCATTCCCTCACAGGGGTTTTCTAGAGAGAAAAGAAAAAAACACAAAAAGCTCTATCTTCTCTTAAGAGGCCGGCCACCCTAGGAAGAATGGACTAGCATCCATTTCTTCCTAGGTCACTCATCTCTTCCTCAATGCTCTCCTTGGTGTGGAAACTTAGAGGTTTGCTTTCTTGGGAACTTGGAGAATCCATTCCTTCATCCATATCCAAGAAGTCATGGAGCCAAGAAGCAAAGTTCCTCCATCCACATCCATGGAGCCAAGGAGCAAGGAGACTAAGGAAAGAAGGCCCTCACATGGGTGAATATCATTTGCTAAGCAAAGAGGTGCTTCAAAGGTATAAAAGTTTCTCAACTCTTTTCTTTAAGATTTGAGCTGAGTCTTAGTTCACGACAACTACTAGGCCTTGAATTTCATGGGTAAAGTTTTGTTTTTGAGTATATACAAGCATGATTCCGCCTTTAATTGTTAATTGCATGCATAGATGTTGCTCAAATGAACTTGGTTTCACAAATTATTCCTTCAAGTGGTATCAGAGCCTAGGTCTAGTAGTTAGTGAATCCTTTTGGGTTTTGTATTTTTATAGTTTATGATTTGAATGTTGTAATTGTTACAAGCTTTATTCTTGCTTCTTTGAATGTAAATTTTGTTAGAAAATTTGCCATCTCAAAATTTGTAGATGTAGTTCATTTAAGCATGAATTTTGGAGCTAAAATTTGGTGCCATGTTTATGGGGAAATTCGGCCAAATCCAAGGGATGGTTCTTGTTTGTCTTGTTAAAGGTGTTTTAAAGTGACATTAGGAACCCCTAAGTTCCCTAGGATGTTAACCCTCTTTTGAGTAGTGAAAATTTGAGTTTTATTGAGTGAAAACATGCATGGTGCTCTTATGGGTTTTCATGGATGTTTCAATGTTCTTGCTTTGTTCTTGTTGTTCATACCAAGAACAAGAAGTTTGTTGTTTTGATTCAAAAAGGTGTTTGGTTGTTTATTTGTTTTTGTTAGTGATGGATGGTATGATTTTTCAAACAACACCCATACCTTTTTTACTATTCTCACCATACCAATCACTTTTCAAGCACACAAATCAACTCACACACACCATCACTACTCACCATGACTGGCCACCCTATAATGGGGGTACTATTGGGGCTTTTATGCAATTACATAAAGTTTTGATACTTTTGTGTATTTGTACTTTGACTCGAAAGTTTACGTTTTTACGTAAAGACCCAAAATCACTAAAGGACTAATTGTTTTGCTCCATTAATGAAGTTTTTGTATTTGTTGAAATTTTTTGGGTTCTAGAATTACACGAAGTAGTGGACTTTTGTGTTTTTACAAAGTGACCTCAAAAAGTTTGTATTTTGCAATATAGCCCAAAAGTTGAGGTTATTGCATTTTGGCCCAAATTAGTTGAGAACAAAATAGTTTTGTCTCTTTAAATGAGCGTTGGATTTTCATTTCATTTAGCTCCATTTAAATCTATTCTATGGATAAAAAAACCAAATGACAAGGTTGCATTCAAGTTTAATTAGTTAAAGCGCTAATTAATTAAAGAAAAGGTGATTATGAACCTAAGCCTACGATAATTGAGCTATGTGAAATGTTGTCTCTCAAATTTGTTTGAACCATGGGAATGTGTAGATTAGTTTTTGGTTGTAATTTGATATGATCAAATGTTGTACAAGAGCATAAGTTCTTCTTTACTTTAAAGTATTTTGATTTGATCAAATATTGTAAAAGAGCACAAGCTCTTCTTTACCTTGAAGTAGTCCTCTCTTGTTTTATTTGATATGCATGAAATTGGAGTAGTTGGGTCCAATGCCCAATTAGAAAACACGCCTTAATGTGATTAAACGCGTAAGTAAAATCAATCACCATCCCTAGATCGAGATCCAACATTAGGCTCGTGTTGGATCGAATCAAAGGTTCATAGTCATCCTAAGGCCCTAAGGCAACTATATAGTCCATCAATGAATGCAAAACTTATGTTAGTAGTACCATATACTCTTGCTTTAAAAATCGTTTTACAAGCATAGTGGGAGTATCATATACTACTAAATCAATCACATGGACCAATAGTTGTAATAGGACCAAATTGTTTTAATGAGATTAAAATGCATGCTTATATGTGATGAGACCTAAAAACCCTAAACTAAACCGTTATTAAGTTGACAAGCATGAGAGTGCTTTGAACACTCTTTCATGGCCTTCCACCATGGTAGGCTCCGATCGTTTGTGACTCGTACACCGACTTCACCCTATCATGGGCGAGTACAAAGTATGTGCTTACACTCAGGAGGAGTTCTATACGCATAAATGATGTTGTGAAGGTAGGCAACAAGAATGATCAACATCATATCATTGTGAGGTTGTTCTTGAACCCTTACCTGAACTTGCATGGTGGGAATGACTTAACTAAGTGCAATGGAGCCAACATCACATATCATTGTGATGCATCATTCTCTAGAGGCTAAATAAGATAGGTACTTACATGAGATGTAAATGAGTAAGTGTACTCTCTCATTATTATTGATGCTAGCCAACATCATATCATTGTGAGGTGGGCTTGGTAATAGTGAGCCTCCCATACCCTATCAAGAGTTTCCTCCAAAACTCTTGAATTCCAATGAAGGATATGGAATGTGCCAAGAATAGTGGGTGGTGCTATTTGATTTAAAGATCTAGATCAAATAGCTTAAAACCAATCAATTTATATTCGTTATGTATATATTTACCAATATATTTGCAAATGCTATCCAATATTTGACAAAGAAAAGCCGAAGGCTTTAGTTTCCGAACTTGGTACGACAATCCCATAGATTTCCTGAATGGATTGTATATGTACCTAAGTAGTCTCATCCTCACAATCTTCCTATTGATAATGTATCATTGGAAGAACATGTTAGATAAGTCTATCATAAAGAGGACAACACAAACAACAAGTGCTTATTCCTTTATTGTATGAACAAAGGAACTTATGAAGATTAGCACAAAGACATGGACACTTTTAGTGTCATAGTTCTTCACTTACAAATCGTTGTATGAAGAAATAAGAGTTGCTTTGAACAACCCTTAGTTAAAGCAAACACTAGTGCTTGTTTCTTTGTTAAATGAACAAGGAACTTGAGAAGTAAGCACAAGGGCATGGACACTTTATGTGCCATGATTCTTCACTTATAAATGGTTGTATGAAGAAATGAGAGTTGCCTTGAACAACTCTTGAAAATTTGTAATCATGTTTAGAACATAATGGTAGTTTGACAACAATAGTCCATTAACATGGACTTATGATGATTTTGAATCATTGAGTGTTGAAGTGTTAAGCCACTTCAAGAGACAGAAACTAGGCAAGGGCTTCACCTTTGTGTCCCTATCCAAATGGTTCACTAAGTTTATTGTAAACTATATAGTGAACAATAACCGCACGCTCTCCAAATCTTTTGATGTGTATAACACAATTGAAATAAGTTTCAAGAGAGATAGTGGGAGTTTAGGGACCATGACTATTATAGTCAATGGAGAAGTCAAATGAAGAAGGTGAAATAACTCCAAGGGAACAAACTTTATGAAAGGATGGACATTGGAATGGGTATTTGCAAGAAACGTCTTGCAAGTGTCAAGAACACACCTTTCGAAGGTGTTGTAAATTGTTCTTGAATAAGTTCAAAACAGTTGGTTCTTCTACTTGAATGCTTGATTCCGTATTAGTAACTATGTTTTACAATCGTTGTAGAAGTGTGGCTAATAAGAAGTAGAAGATTAATGAGAGAAGAGAAAGTACTTCACATTCGGAACGTGAATAAAATATAGATCTCTGCGAAAGCAGATAGTACTTACTTCCTCATATGAAGTACCAAAGGAATTGGAAAAACAAAGATTGTCTTTACATTCCAATTTGAATAAGGAACTTAATTCTGTCACTATAATTTTAAGAGATGAATGAATGTTTTGTTTGACAAAACATTTTTCTTTATTAATGAATGATTGGATTATTGTAATCTAATTGATTGTCTCTATAGTAGAGATGATGTTGTAGTGTTAACTGTTTAGAATATAACAATGCTTAAAACCCAAAAGGTTGCAAGCTAGTGACTAATCCCACTGAGTTGTGACACCTTTAAAAACATAAATTACAAGTTGGTCATACATGAATGCTTTAGATCGTTAGATCCGGATCCAATGCCTTCTTGTTAAAATTGTATAGAGACGAAATGCTCGAATCTTTATTCTTTTGAAAAGAAGAAAGAATCACAGTCGTTGAGGTTAATTCACTTAGATGTTAGTGGCACTTGTCCACAACATAATACTACTCATGTTGTATGACATTCACAGAAGATCGTTCTCGGTTGGACTATCGTTTATTTTGAATAAACACAAGTCCGAATACTTTGCAAAAGGTTTCAAAGAATTCAACAATGTAAGTTGATGAGTAAGACGTCTAAAGTATTTACCTCCTTAGATTTGATCCAAGGAAAAAGAACACTTTAGAAGAGTTTCCTTGAAAGATATCAAGGAAAGTAGCATCATAAGATAATGGATTTCTCCATTGGGAGAAGAACGAACTCAAATAAGATGTAGTTCATTGGATGTTATCAATTACCCATATACTTGGGGTTGTGTGCTAATGAGTGTTGGATAAATATCAACAATATGTGACAAATTTATATATGCTAATAATAAATGCGAATAAATATTTTACAGAATATAAATAGAATGCAATAATAATTAAGCAGATAAACAGAAGATCGAGGCTTGCGTACTGCAATGTCCTTGAAACATAAATTTTGTCCCTACTCAGTGCTTGTAGTTCTAAGGACGTTTGCTTCACCAGGATTCAACGATCAAGTTATAATTCCAGCACCGAAAAATTTAACTTTTGGCGAATTTCTTTGTGGTACTCTCAGTAAGAATGCTTTGGATTGTAGAATGAGAATTATGTTTTTCTGTGTTATAAATGCCATGCAGATGGATGTATATATAATATGATTATGCTTGTTCGCAACAGGTATGGAGAAGGGATGCATCTGTTGGGAGACATCTTCTTAGATGGGTGTTTGTTTTCTGCGTTCTTTCACCACACTTTAGACTTCATCTGAAAAGATGAGTCTATTGGTAAAAAATAATTAATTAAATCCAAAAATAATTAATTATATTTTAATTATAATTAATTAATTACATTTTAATTATAATTAATTAATTATATTGTAATTATAATTAATTATATTTTAATTATCAATTAATTAGCCCATCTTTTGATAATTAATTATATTTTAATTATATATTAATTATCAATTAATTGGTACACACCCCAAAGCCCAACCCCAAGGGTGATCCTAATGTTATTATCCAAGGTCCATTACTCCAATCACTTTCTATAAGGGACAAAACCTTATAAAGTGATGAAACCTTTTGGTAGTGACCAATGTGAGACAATGAAATTTCTACTCAAAATTTCCAACAATAAGCAATATTTATTTGAGAATAATCTTGTGTGATATCCTTAAATTAACCTTTGGATATCACTTCTATAAACCAACTAACAAATGTTATTTATTGGGTAGTTCATTGTAATCCTACAATAGGATTTGTCTAAGATAGAGCAAATGAACTAGAGATAGAACTCAAAGAATGGGTTCTTTGAGAGACAAGATGATAATCAACAAATATAACAACCTAATTCCTACACCACTAGCTCCAAGTTAGTCGAGAAAGATCTATAAACCGTCTCAGTTGAATGGTTTGAACTTTATGACTATGTCATAGAGTTACACCTCTTAATTCAAAAGAAATAAGAATGAAAATCATTATGACTACATTGAGTGTATATACAAAATATACTCAAGGAAATGATATAATACCATTTGACCCGAAATAGTGAAACCTTCATAGCTAATTGGTAGCTTAAGGTGACTACAATAAACGAGATTGGTTGACTTGGAAGAAACCATCTTTGATGTAGTCTTGGTTTTTATTAATTCGAAGATAGCTAGCTACAACTAAACGGTGATTCAATGTTTGGACATAATATGGGTTTTCGAAACCATTATCAAGATAGTCTTGATAATATATGCCTAAGACTAGGAATCACAAGACATGTAAGTTGTAGAGATCCATCCATCATGAATCTTAGCAAGATAGTGGGAGCTATAAACGTCTTCTGAGAGAAAGATCAAATCGTTTGATTTCTCATAAAGATTTAAATGAATGTTTTGTTTACTAGGTTTGCAAAAGATTAGTGGGAGTTAATCATATTCCTAAATTTGAAAATATATATGATATATTAATTTTGGAAATGAAAGGAATTCTTCTTCGTTAAAGTTATGACTTTAAACATTCTATAATGATAGAATGTATATGGGAGACATAGTCTATATATATGGGATGGAAATCTATAATGATAGATTTCAAGATATAATTGGATTATCTCAATCCCTATTGATAGATGATAGATGTAGAAAGTTTCTCGAATGATAAACTTCAAATAAAAGAACAATTCCAGTCAGACTGGAAAATTGCTCTTCTAAAAGGGAATGTACCCCTTTTGACTCCCAACGAAGTATAATGCATAAATAGAATCCTTTATGCATACACATAAAGGTGATTTACGTATTTCTTATTGTATGAAAAACGAAGATATGAGTTATACCAAGAAAGGTACAAGATGATATCAGTGCAAGCCCAGG
Organism: Heteromeles arbutifolia; assembly: GCA_024362995.1. Taxonomy (NCBI): domain Eukaryota; kingdom Viridiplantae; phylum Streptophyta; class Magnoliopsida; order Rosales; family Rosaceae; genus Heteromeles; species Heteromeles arbutifolia. Next base: position 26,573,406 of record JANCRC010000011.1, on the reverse strand, counting down.
ATCAGAACCATGGCAATTGTCACTTAAACATTTGAGAAATACTAAAGGATAGATTCCTCAAGAATGAGGAAGAATTAGAGTAACGCAATGGAAGCGTAAATGTATTAGATTATGAATCTAATATCGTATCCATAATTGGATGTCTCTTCATTATCAATGAAGAGATAATTGGATATCTCTTTATTATGACTAAAGAGATATTTGGGTGGAAACGTTATAAGTAATGAATTTAATGTGTTCCATCATGCATGCAAAATATATCGCCATATAGAAGCTTACAACAATGTTATTTGGATGGGAAAGTTCATTTATGAATTTTCCATTTGGTTCCAACCAGAAAGTGTGTCCAGTGTGTACCCACACTCCACATGATTGAGAATCATGTATAATGGTGACGTTGTTATTCTCAAGGTTGCTTCCATGGATAACATATAGATATCTATTGTCTAGGCCTACTACTCAACCATTTTTTAAATTAATTCAGAAGAGGTATCATCACTGATGACCAAGCTGATTGGCTTTAGTGCAAGTGGGAGACTGTTGGAAATGTGCCCTAAAGCCAATCATATGATGATACTTTACGAACATTTCACATGTTAAACTAATCTAGTTTAATATAAATGGGCAAAGATTATTGTTTAAGGCCATCTCAAATAACTGTTATATGCTTAAACGATAAGTCCAAGGAATATGTAATTGGGAGAATGTGATCTAAAGAAGTTAGATTCATGAGACCATTCTCTTTCGTATACATATCCTAAACGTTCCTGATCATAGGATTGCCAATTGGGCATTGACAGTCCGTTAAGATCAGTACGTGCTATGTCTTCTTGTAGAGAGAGTGACTAGTCTCGAGGCATTGGTGTGACTGACACCAAGACAAGCATGTAGGTGCTCAATAGAGAATTAGTCCACTGAACGCGATCAACAAGGAGTTCTCATACTCATGTCACATGAAAACTCATGGTTGGGATAATGCAAAGTAGTCATTTGACCTGAGGCATCATAGTTGTCTTATGGTTAGGTCCTTGATCTTTGACTATGTCAAAGTCACTCCGTCAAAGGGTGTCCACGGCATAGTTGGGGTTAAGCCACTTAGCCATGGAGATAAGTGAATGCACAACAAGGGATCTCTAACCTTCAAACCGTTTGAGGGAGAATACTCTATGATATGATTAAGAAACTCTGGGCACAGTATGAATGAGATTTAGGAAGTAGTCCAAATCACATTCAAGGTAATCATATAAGTAAGAGAATCACATTGGATAGTAGACATGAATAAACTATCAAATCAAACAATGCGGTCAAGAGTATTGTATTAAAGAAAGACCGTATTGCATTGTAATCCCAAACTGAATAGGTTTTCCCCCTCTTCTTATTAGCTTAGGTAGCCATGACATAGTACTTGATGTCACTCATGGTTTGTGGAAGCCCTAAAGGTGTATAATCACTAAAGGGAGAACTGAAAAGTAAGTTTCAATTCAAAATCGATTTGAAGAGTTCTAATCGCCCACTACCTCACTAAAATTAACCTAATGGATCATCCACCAAGTAAGGTAGAAATTGAAGAAACAACAGAGATGAGTAAGGATAATTAAATGGTTTAATTATTTATGGCAAGGATTAATTAATATGTTAATTAATCAAATGAATAAGTTCGTTTTAAACCTCGGGTTAGTTTTGGGCCTCAAGGCTCAATAGGCTTCAAATGTCAAGTCCAATAATTCAAGTTGTATGACAACTTGAAAACACAAATGGCATGAAAGCTCAATGAACCCACATGGCCGGCCATAGAGAGTGTGAGGGAGAATTGGTTTTAATTTCAATTATGCCACTCAATGTAAGTGGCTATAGAAAGGAAATTATAACCCATTCCCTCATAGGGGTTTTCTAGATAGAAAAGAGAAAAACACAAAAAGCTCTCTCTTCTCTTAGGAGGCCGGCCACCCTAGGAAGAATGGACTAGCATCCATTTCTTCCTAGGTCACTCATCTCTTCCTCAATGCTCTCCTTGGTGTGGAAACTTAGAGGTTCCCTTTCTTGGGAACTTGGAGAATCCATGCCTTCATCCATATCCAAGAAGTCATGGAACCAAGAAGCAAAGTTTGTCCATCCACATCCATGGAAACAAGGAGCAAGGAGACTAAGGAAAGAAGGCCCTCATATGGGTGAATATCCTTTGCTAAGCAAAGAGGTGCTTCAAAGGTATAAAAGTTTCTCAACTCTTTTCTTTAAGATTTGAGTTGAGTCTTGGTTCACCACAACTATTAGGCCTTGAATTTTATAGGTATACTTTTGTTTTTGAGTGTATACATGCATGATTCCGCCTTTAATTGTTAATTGCATGCATAGATGTTGCTCAAATGAACTTGTTTTCAGAAATTATTCCTTTAAGCAGAATTGGCCCAGCCTGCAAAAGTAGCTCATAGGCAGGCGGCCCAGGCCCAGCTCACTGCCAACCGAGTCCAGCCCATTGCAAGCGGAGCCTATGTTCGTAAGGAGCCAGCGCTAACCTAGCGCGCAGTAGGCCCAAGTCTAGCCACCACATGTGCGAGCCCAACGCGCCCTCGCATGTGCTTTGGTCACCCAACCGGGTTGGCCAGCCCCGCGACCCGCTTCTACGACCCGACCGCAACCCACAATTGACCCAGGGTTATTTTCACCCCACTTTGGAGGTTTAAATTCTGGCCACTGGTCTCACAATCGACCCAGGGTTATTTTCACCCCACTTTTCTCCAAGAATGCCCATTTCGGGCTCAAGCTGTGTACCTGCAGTCCAGTACACTTCCACCACACATGAAGATGCCTATTATCTAGACTCTTCCAATCCAAATGGCGAGCATCACCTGCCCCATCATGTTGCCGACTTGACCAGCGACTTCGCACATCAGACCACCTTGGTGAACCAGCTCATCTGAGCACATCGAGATGCAGGGCGCCTTGGATGAGGTGTCCTAAAGTAAGACAAGGGCAGATGATCGTGACTCATTCCAGCAACGTCCTAGTAAATAACCGCTCAGCCCGCTACGACACTGCGTTCAGGTAGTGTGCACTTCATTTTGGCCCTCGAGAAAATGTCTTCTCCGGCCTCAGTGCCAAGAAAAGCGTTCACTCCCAAATTGGCTCGCGAGTCAGTGTGCATTCAAGGTTGGGTCCATACTCTGAAGAGCACTCCAAACATTCCAAGCGAAGTATCCACATGAGGGTAGGCCCACAAGGAGATCTTCCTGCGACGCATTGGAGTGGGCAGCCACGTGGCAGACTGAAGAGAGCACGAGAGCAGTCCATCTAGAGTTCCACTGGTAGCCCCCGCCAAGCATGACAACGAGTAACACAAAATGAACTACGTGCACCGCGACCGCGGTACAAACGAGCAGGACATGCAGAAGAGCAACATAGACCAGTATGTCAACACTAGGATCAGCTGGAGGCTCTATTTTCCTACTAGAGGCAAATCCAAGAAGAAGTACAAATGCTTGTAGCAAAGCTGCTGTGTGAATTCCAGCACATTAAGACCACCGACGATGCCCTTCGAAGAGACGTGGCCAACATAAGCAGGTCACCATTCACAGATGAGATCTAGTAGACGGAGCCATCGTGAAAGTTTAGCTCGTCACATTTCACCTTGTTCAAAGGAGATGAAGAAGGATCCGAATGAGTCACTCCGCACATCGTCAAGAGGTTCAAGGCGGAGAATGTGAAGATCGTCAGATGCGATGATAGCATTATAAGCTCAACTTTCTGAAAGAGGCTCCCAGCAAACCAGCCACTTATTGAAGAGCTGATTATGGGTGAGAACTTGACCCTGGCAAATTCTTATGCTTTGGTAGAAAAAAATTTCCTTTGAGATGAGGCCAAGAACTCCTAATAACCACCTGAGCAGCCGCGCAAAGACACAGAGCCAACTCAGAAGAAGGCAAGCGATAAACCACGCAATGATAAAAATAAGCCAGGAAGCAGACGCAAGGACCGATCATTGGCGAAAAAAGGCTTAGCGCCTAAGGTGTACACCAAGTTCTCAATTCAATCAACCAGATCTTTCACGACCTATGTAGGGACATACCTTCAAGATGGACTAGACGAAGTATTGCGCATTCCACAGAGGTCCAGGGCACGCAACAAATGACTGTATCATATGGATGAAATACCTTGAGAAGCTCATGAAAGAAGGCAAATGCAACCAGTATGTCGACATACCAGCTGCCTAGCTAGGTGAGAAGCAGACGTCGATCCCGAATCCCCAGCCAAGACAATCTGAATCAATGACATCTTCACCGAATCTGAGCATCTCGAGGCCACCAACAATTCCAAGAAAAGGTAGATCCAGGATGTGAGATCGATCTTTCAGGTTCAAGCCATAGATGTTGTACTTGGACCAATCGTCAGCTTCATCGAGCAAGATGCTAAGGGAGTAAACTTTCCCCACAGCGATGCCTTGGTGATATCTGTCCAATTGGCCCACAACATCCTTGATAGAATCATCGTTGACAGAAGATGGGCCTGGAAAGCACGATCAGATGCAAATCAGAGGTCTTGACCAGATTCAACGGATTTACCTCAACTGTGATTGGCACAATCACGCTTGGCGTAACCAGCCCTCCAATTAATCCATCGCAGACCTTCATGATTGTCAACGACCCATCCCCCATAATAGGATTCTAGGCCGACCTTGGTTAGTGAAGACTAGAGCTGTGACCTCGATCGAGTATCATAAAATCTGAATTCGAATCCTGGGATGAGTAGTCGGAGAAATCAAAGGCGACCAGGCCATGTCTCAGCGATGTACTGTACAAGTTCTTAATGAGTCAAAGAAGAAGTCTTTCGCCCTAGCAGTAGCAACTGAAGTGCATAAAGACGATTCTACCTCCACCAAATAGCAATCACAGCAGACAAGTCAGCAAGGTGGTGTCAAGGTCAACAATGCCCTGTCTGATGAATCAGGACTGAAACCTGAAGAAGATGCTAAGCACATCTTCCTTGACCCTAAGCAGTGGTCAGACCACACCAAACGCATATCCAAAGAAGATCTAAGCGATCTTAGATATGAAATCCCTGACTACTCTGAAAGAGATCCAAGGTCTGACCAAACGAGCAACTGCACTCAACCGTTTTCTTTCGCAACCTACCGACCGATGCAAGCTTTTTTCAAGGCGACCAGGAGGTATAACGAGGTAAATGGAACGACAAAGTGCGAGAAAGCATTCTAGCACTTGAAAAAGTACCTGACATCGCGTCCTCTACTATCCAAGCTAAAAATAGCGGAAGACATATACATCTATATGGTGGTATCTAAAGCAGCAATGAGCTCTAACCTTATACGAAAGAAGCTAGGGGCCCTACTACTTGTATTCCACAGTTCAAAAGCTCTCATCAATGTGGAAACCAGATACTCAAAAATCAAAACTTCAATTTTAGCACTAGTTGTTGTAACCCGGAAGCTTAAGCTGTACCTTCAGGCGCACGCAGTCATCATCATGATGCGATATTACGCACAATTAAGATGCGTAATGACAAAAGCGCAGAACCTGGCGGACATTTTGACGAACGCACCAACTCAGCCTAGAAACACTCCAGAGGCAGCCAAGCATGCCGTAGCTGTACCATCCCCACCTGCAAGAGACTTCTAGCGCTTACACATCATCAGATCATTTAACTACCAAGGATCTAGAGCAGGCCTAGTTCTCACTATCCTAGATGGTTCGATCTCGAGCAGGCGATCACTCTAAGCTTCAAAACGTCAAACAATGAAGCAGAGTATGAAGCCCTATTAGCAGGTCTCTGATTGGCCAAGGACCAAGCGGTGAAAAAGCTCACGATCTATTTTGATTCCCAGCTGATCACCAACCAAACTTTAGGAGAGTATGCATTGAAGCATCTAAGGATGGCTCGATACGTCGAGAAGGTACGAGAGCAGCTAGTGACATTCTAGGCGTACACAGTCACTCAGGTTCCATGAGTAGAAAATGCCCATGCATACACACTAGTAGGCCTAGGCTCTGCCCTAGACCATCAGCTCAAACACTCCATCCTAGTCAAGTACATGGATAAGTCGAGCATAGATGCAAAACCAGTAATCAAGGTGGCGCAGATTAACATGACCCCGAGTTGGCAAGATCCCATCATCGACTACATAGTCAATGGAATGCTCCTGCGGACAGACTGGAGTATAGAAAGCTCTAGACGAAGGCAACATGTTATTACGTGTGGAACGACATGCTCGTTCACAGATGCTTCTCAAGACCACATCTCTGCTACATATCACCTATCGATAACCTAAAGATTCTTAGCTTAATCCATGAAAGCGTATGTGGAAACCACTCTGAAGGCCGCTCATTGGCACAAAAAACTCTTAACCCAGGCTACCATTAGCTAACCATGCATCAATATGCCAATAAGTATGTACAAAGGTGTGACAGTTTCCAACACTTTAAGCCCGTGCCCGCACGACCTGCCAATAAACTTTACTCGTAGACGAGCCCTTAGCCGTTCATGCAGTGGACGATCGACCTGGTGGGACCTATGTCGCCTGCTACTAGGGGTAGAGGAATGATGATCGTAGCGATTGACTACTTCACAAAATGGGTTGAAGCCAAACTCGTGACCATAACTACCCAGACAGACATAGCGCACTTCGTATGGAAGAACATCATCTGTCGCTTCAGCATCCCTCACTTCATCGTCACTGACAATGGCTCGCATTTCGTGGGCAAAGACATGGAGAAATTCTTCAAAAAATATGGCATCAAGCAGCATATGTCAATGCCTTGATATTCACCAAACAATGGGCAGACCGAGGCTTCTAACAAGACCATTCTCGACTGCCTTAAGAAGTCCTTCTTAGACTAAAAGGGCAAGTGGCTAGATGAGCTTCCTAGTGTTCTGTGGACATATTACACCACCAAAAGATGAGCAACCGACGAAACTCTATTTTCCCTGACGTTTGGTTCTAAGGCGATCGTTCATCCCAACATCATGGTACCCAATATTAGCACTGTACTGCCAAATCCTGAGTAGAACAAGAAAAAGATTGCCATAAACTTAAACTTGACAGAGGAAGAGCGCTAAAAGGTTATCACTCCCATTGCTGCTTATCAGCAGCAACTTATCTCCAACTACAACAAGAAGGTGAATATCCGGAAGTTCCAACCAGGAGACTTAGTCCTTAAAAAAGCCTTCATAACTGCCCATTTGGAAGGCCAAAAGATGGCACCTATCTGGGAAGGTTCGTACAAAATTAATTGAGTAAGCGGGAAGAGCAGCTACAACCTCACCACTATGAGTGACAAAGAGATCGAAAAACAATGAAATGCCTATAACCTGAGAAAGTACTATGTGTGACCTCCTACCACTCCTTAAACCCTGTCTAAGACAAATAAAGTTCGAAGACTCAAGCAGCTCGATGAACAAGATCTTGCATACAGCGAATTATCAATTGTTATACTATTTCTGCCTACAAGCAAAGTTAATACATTTCTCTATTTTCAATGAAGATCGAAGGAATTATTTTACAAGCCTAGGCCAAATGCATAAACATCCCAATTGACCACCCCTGCAGAAGCAGAAGACACCTCTACCCTAGCAGACATGGCATGTGTTGTCCCATCAAGAGAGGGTAAACTGATCCAGGATATTAAGGGACAACAGCTTGAAAGGATATGACCACTGAGTCGCGATTTCGCATACAACTTAAGCCTAAAACGCTTCCGAGAGTCAGGGTCAACGCCTAAAGTGGTCACGCGGGTCGTCTGCTTCTGTAAGTAAGACGCCCAACTGATAACCCAACGGGGAGCAGCCCAAGGCAATTTGTAAGCCAAAATTTACACTTACTAAGATTACACGGACCCATCTGCTTATTCAAAAGCAACGCTTCCGACCGACGATTTACGATTTAAGTTTTACAAGAGCTAAAATCGAGATTCACGACTATAGCAACTATGCAGACTCCTCTGCTTTCTACGAGAAGCACGTGTTTGTTTCCGACTCTATAAGTTAAAAATTTCGCAACATGCCCCAAGAGAGCCAAGGCTCGTGAAGCCGCTAAAGTCAAGATTCATGATTATAGTAGCTATGAAAACTCCTCTACTTTTTATGAGAAGCATATGTTCTGCTACTGGCTTTATAAGTTAAAAATTTTGCAAAACATGCTCTGGGATGGCCAAGGCTCGTGAAGCCACTAAAGCTGAGATTCATGAGCATAACAGCTACGCGGACTCCTCTGCTTCCTACGAGAATCACGGGTCCAACCGCTAGCTCTATAAGTTAAAATTTGTGTAACTTGCCCTGGGAAGGCCGAGGCTCGTGAAGCTGTGAAAGTTGAGATTCACGACTATAGTAGCTACGCGGACTTCTCTAATTTCTACAAGAAGCACGTGTCCGGACCCTGGCTCTATAAGTTAAAAATTTTGCAATATGCCCGTGGAGGGCCAAGGCTCGTGTAGCCATCAAAACTGAAGTTCACGACTGTAGCAGCTACGCTGACTCCTCTGCTTTCTACGAAAGGCATGTGTCCGACCGCCAGCTCCATAAGTTAGAAACTTCGCATATTTTTTCTTGTAGGTAAAGCTCATTGAGCATCAAAGCCAAGACTAAAGCCTAAATGACGATGTGGGATCGACTACTTCATCGAAGCAACCAACCCGTCACCCGTCCGACGGTAAAGTTTTGTAAGTCGCCTTGAGCAGGCAAGGCTCTCAAAGTGCAGAAGCCAAAACTAAAACCTAAGTGACAACGTCGGATCGACTATTTCATCGAAGCAGCTTACCTAGCCGCCTGTCCTTCAATAAAGTTTTGGAAAATACATGCAAAAATGAAGCAAAGCAAGGAAAGCTGTTTATTAAATTTATAACAAATTGATAAATTGGCTTGGAAGCCAACAAAATTCAAATAAAGTAGAATGAAAACGAAAAGAAGAAAATTCCCAAGTCTAAATAAAAAGACTACTCATCGACAGCCTGCACAGCCACTGGTTCATCGACTGCCATAGCTTCAATAGCCATACCGCTCTCAGCAGCTAAAGCTTTCATCAGCTCATCCTCAGCTGCCCTTAGTTGGACAGACTGACCCTCAGCTACTCCACCAAAGGCAGCCTCAAACAAGAAGTCAAGCAGACCAGTTGGAGAAATGGAGTAAGTCTCGAAGTTCTTCTCGAGAAACTCATAATCCGTCAGCTTACACTAGAGATGGTCTACATAGCCAAGCTTGTAGAAATCGGCCTGACAAGAAGCAAATGCCACTTCGTGATCGGCCCTCTCATTCTTCAGCTACATATTCTCCTCAACAAGCCCAGTGTGAACATCTTGCAGCTTATCCAGTTCCTTCTTCAGGTTCTTACTAGCAGACAACGCACCTTGCAGATACACTTTCTTGGACTCGAGCTTGCTGGCCACATCCTTGAGACGAGACACTTCAACATGCATGAGGACAAGCTCATCATCCTTGGAAAAATAAGCAAATGGTAGCTCCGAGTTACCACGATCAAGGTCTTGGACCACCGATGCAACACTACTGATTTGCTTCTCTACAGCTTCCAACATCGCCTGAGTCGCACCAAGGTTAGCTTTTAAATCAATGACCTTCTGATGAACGGTCTCCAGCTACACAGAAGTGGGGGTAGAGACATCAGATCCCTTTAAAATGGTAGTTCAAATTCGAGCTTCTCGATCTTTTCAGCAACCGAGCAAAGCTGAGTCGTCAACGCTACTTCGACCTTCTTAGCACACTTGACAACATCCTAATCTATGTGCATAGACTTAGCTACTAGGATCACAATATTATGTATTATAGCAATCGGGGAAGACCTCATTGAGTAGGCAGGATGCTTCGCAAAAATGTTTGAGCAGACAACAACTTTCCCAACACTATAAACAAAATTGGTGCATGTATCGACGTCCTCAAGCATGTCAACCTTCAGTAGCACACAAACCTAGGGAAACCCCTCCAGAACTAGACTCGGTGGTTCTCTCACAACTGCCCATGCGAGTAAACTTCCTTTTCATAGCAAACAAATAAGTCACATTAGAAGGAAGAACAAGCCCATGCGCTACTTTAGCAACATAATCCACATTCCTGCTTTTCATAGCAACAAGCCTCTCAGAAGTTGAATCGGACATTAGGGGCATCAACGAACCCTTATGCTAGGCAATCTTTTCAGCAATGGTCATGGCCATCTTCGGGGCAGCAGGTTTCACAGGCTTAGACTCAATAGTCATTTTCTTCACCTAGGGAGAAGTCAGATCAATGTCAAGCTTCTTAGCAGCAGACGAGCCCTAGAGAGCGATAGAAGAAGTCATTGGCTTCTTCTCGGTCGAAGGCTCACAAGCAGCCCGCCTTTCTCCTGATAAAGAGGACTGAACAGCCAGTGCCACTCACAGTACTTAGTAGGAATGCCCAAGGTAATTTGCACTTTTTCATATTCGCTGAAGTTTTTGGAGTTGAACCAAAATCTGAATCTACACAAAGTAAGAATGACGATCAATAAATTAAAGTCATGGAGCAGCTCAACAAATATTTAAGCAGGCCACGAATGAAGCAGTTCACTTACCACTAGTAAACACAGTCGGAATGCGCAGCTCGGGAGAGGAGTCAAACTCTCACTCCCCACTTACCTCCAAGGTATCTCTCACCCATTCGTGATCACCTTTGCAGGAAACATTAAACAACCTGGCGAGACCTCAACTACCCCATGCCTTCCTTGTGGCTGATTTCGAAAAAGTGCCAGAACTCATTGTTGGTCAAACCAAGATCAAGAACCTGCTTAAGTTTGAAAACCCCATCATCACACAAACTGCATTCGATGAGCACTGAGCAGGCGCGTATTTCACGGAGCATATCACCTCCTGGAAAAGATGCGGCATGGGAAAAGTAAATCCCAACATGAAGTAATATAGATGGAATTTGATAGCCCTTTTCCTAGCATTGGCACCTTCGTCACACGGTTTATAGACGCTACCATCTTTCATCCGCTAGACACGAACCTCTAATGCAATCGCATGCTTATACGTCTTGAGAAAATCCTGAAACAGCTGAACAGAATTAATCTTGACATATGCATCCCTGAAGTAGCCTACCTTCACGGTACAAAGGTGGATGATATTTATCACTTTTGCGATTAGAGAAAGACATCTCAAAATTCCCGCAAAAAGTACAAAGAAAAATATTTAGAAGGCAGCTTGGGAGAAGAAAAACAAAAAAGCAAAAAAAAAAAACAAAATAAAGGAGGACTGTAGAGCCAAGCGCCCAAACGCTAGGCCCTACGGCCTAGCTCGCCAGCTCGGCCAGGCCACAAGGGCCCAGCCCTCTTCATCTTTCTCCTCCAGTGCAGGCCTAAAATGGCAAGAGCCCAGCAGTATGCCAGGCCCCACGGTCGAACCCCAGCTCTCATCTCTCTTACGCCTACCACACCCAACATGGCCCAAGGCCTCTCGGTTCAATCTGCCAGCAGTAGAGACCCGGCCCCTGCCGACCTCTCTCTCTCTCTCTTCCTCCATAGCAGGCCCAAGCCTGCTGCATGATGCTTGGCCCGTGCCAAGCCTAACCAGATGGCCTAGAGCCTTACGGCTCGCCCAGCTCCACTCCCCCATGCTCCAAACCGTGGCTCTTGCCATGCATCACCTCGGCCCAGCCAAGTCGGGCCCATTGCCCATACCAGTTGACTCTCATCCCTGCACCACCTGCAGCACAGCAGCACCGTGGTACCCATGCCACGTTTCTCACTCCTCCTCGGCCCTCGTTGAGCCAATTTTTCAAGCCTTGGAGTTCCAAAAAATTAAGAAGAAAAAAATTCAAACTTTCTTACCTTGGTGCGGCACTGAGAAGAAGAAGACGACTCTTTGCAAGGGCAAAAGAAGAAGAAAGCTAGGGGCGGGGGAAAAAATTTCCTCTGGCTTTTCTCATCCTTGTTGGAATGATGGTTGTTCTACAAATTTATTTAATCCCCTGCTTAAGGCAGAATTAAATAGGTATTAGGGGCAATTGGTTTCCTTTTCCTAGTAGAAGTCTCTCTCCAAATCAAGGAAGGAGACCTAATTCAAATTGGGAAACAACTTTACAAGCCTATGTAACTTGAGATTTCTACACCTACTTCCCTTTTCCTATGTGTAGCCTAGCAGGTGTGGGGGCATTTGTGGAGCCTAAAATAATCCCAAAAATGCTATAGGTGGCACGTGGACTTTTGCTCAAGAAAGACAAGATTGCCCTCATTAAATAGGCAGGCTCCTCAAATACTTCCACGCCCAGCTGACACCTCTCAAGGTCCATGCCGCTGAATACGACTGCCCATAGCTCACCTGCCCTTGGCAAGGAAAAGCCAAAGCATTAAAGATAAGGATTAATTACCCAAATCCTATCTTTAATACATTCCTAATTGAAGATTGACTCCATTTAAGTAAGTAATCTCTATCTAAATCAATTAGGGATATTTACTCCATAAATCTTGGCCAATAAGATGCTGCCATGTGTAGGGTAAAACCCTAACACTATGACCGGCCCTTTCACCTATATATATCCCAAATTCTACCAAATGTCGGTAAGCTTTAGCTATATATAAAAGCCCTAAACACTTACTCTTTTTCAAAGAAACTAACTCAGGCATCGGAGATCCATTGGCATACCCCCCCCCCCCCCAACCTTATGGGCACATGAAGCTTAGGACTTTGATCAAAAGTGTTGATTGTTTTGCAAGTGCATTTTTGTCAAAGCTAGAGACAGCAAAAATTTGTCTCGACAAAAAGTATGCTCTCGCTCTCACTCTCTCCAACTGTCCTTAGAGAATATGGTTTGGGCATCATTTATATTGCCATTGTTCAACTGTTGTTTCAACCCCAAGTTTTCTTTCTCCTCATCTTCTCTATACACCCTCATTTTCTGTCATTCTAGATGTTTCTCTCTTATTTTCCTTGCAATTCTTTTCAATTGATTGATTGTATAAGTTTGTCTTGAATCGAATTATTGTTTTCACTCCAATTTTTCAATTGATTAAAATTAATGTTTGCAATTTTTTTTTTGGGAAAACTAATAAAAAAGGTCCTCGCAAACTTTTTCTTTTTTTTACCAAAAACACTTAATCAAGTTAATAATATATGTATATTTTTTATTGTTAGAAAAGTCTAATTAAGAATAGTCATATATTGCGATCGATCGCATCCTTGTTAGAAAAATCTAATGAAGAAGAGTCATATATTGTTTAAACAATTTTGCTATTGTTTTTTGTTTTTTCAAATAAAAAATCAAAAGAGCCAATTGCCACACGTGTGTGGCAAGAGGCTAGTATTAATAACAAGAACAAAAAAAAAGGCTGTGGCATTTTTGTAAATAAATTAAACTTTGGTGGCGTCAACCGTTTATACATGATTAGGTCAACCGTTTATACACAGGTCACCAAATCCTAAACCCTAAACTTTGACCTAATTGTGTATAAACAGTCGGTGCCACTAAAGTCCAACTTATTTAGAATTTGCGATTGCTCTCAAACTTCAACTTATTTACAAAAATGTCACCAATATTTTTTTCATGAACTTTAACTATATTTAGAATACTACCACTAAACTTCTATTTATTTACGAAAATTCCACCACCTCTTTTTTGTCCTTATTATAATAAATTTCCTTTAAGTGTTTTTGATTAATTATTTTTAATCTCAAGGGATGCAAAGCTCTCTTTTTTCAGATATGAAAATTAAGGAGAATATTTCATTTGTGTTTTTTTGGCCTGCTTGTTATGGTTTATCTTACCATTATTTGCTAAACCGATAAACTTTTTGCTTCCACACCACGCCTCACTTAAAAAAGTCATTATTTACTTAATCACACTCTCTTCAAGTCATTGATCCATCTGAGATACTTCCTATAGCACGTTAATTCTTTTGAGGTATTTTGGGACTTGGTACGTAAACGAACTAGGGGAAGGAAAACAGCGTCACCAAAGCTCAAGTCTAGCTCAGCCTAAAAGTCCCCTAACAGGTTTCAATTTCTCTCATTAGGAGAGTTTGCTAGTTTTATTCTCTCTATATAGAGTTACTTCATTTTAATTTTTGTTTTGGTGTGCTACATCTTTTTTTGGATCAATGTATGAATGGTTGAGCTGTTTGATTTACTAGATCTACTTCACTTAGTGGTTTGGGATTGTGGTGGTGATTAGGTGATTCGACTAGGCCCATTGGCATCATACTCTTTATCCAAATATGATTTGAGAGTTTTTCACATGCTCTCCATGTAATACGAGGTTTAACGATTTTATTGATTTGTGTTGTGTAATCGTGCGATTTCTAATGAGCTTGAAATGTACTAACCGTTTTATGATTGATGAAAGTTTATTATAATATATTTATATTTAATTTGCAAAGAACCTCGTGCTCCATAAAACGTTGTAGTCGTCGAGATAATCATTTTATTTTGGCCAAGATTTTGATCCAGTTATCACATTGGAGAGAGTTTGAAGCTGGAAATCGTGAAAGATGTTTGTGTGTCAGGATCGAGTTTAGCCAGTATGATACTATGTGTTTAGTCGGTGTGGTGCTATGACTTTGTTTAGGGATATTGGGAAATGTGGAGCGGCAAAGTGGTTTTATTCTCTTTTGTTTTGATTATGTTTAATAATTTTCAAGAATTTTCTTAGAGTTTGGTTTCGATTTCTCTCTTTAGGAGAGTTTGCTAGTTTTGTTTCTCTTTATATTGAGTTACTTCATTTTAATTTCCGTTCGGGTGTGCCACAGCTCTTTTGGATCTATATGTGAATGGTGGAGCTATTTGATTTGCAAGATCTACTTCAGGTAGTATTTTGTGATTGTGGCAGTGATTTGGTGATTCGATAGGCCCACTGGCGTCATACTCTCTATCCCAATGTGATTTGAGAGTTTTTTCACAAGATTTTCATGTAATACGAGCTTTTATGATTGATGATGCTTTATTATAATATTTTTAGATTTAGTTTGCTGATAGGAGCATATTTATGTGACTTAGTTAGCTTGTTTCCTTGCATTTACTTAGTTTTTACTTATTATAGTGTTTTAAGCTATTTTCGTGTGTTTATAGGTCCAATTGGCAAAGTTGGCAAGAAAGTGCATTTTGGTGCATTTTTTAAGCAATTTTGGGCTTGCAATGGATAACTTGCATATGGAGCACAAGGAATGGATGAATTTGAAGTTCAAATGAGGCTAGGAATGTGCTTAGAAGTTGGAGAAACAAATTCAAGACAAAGAAGATAAGGAATTAGCAAGAAACAAGGAACATTATCCGAAACATTATCCAAACATGTTCTAGAAGACACAAACATGTTCCTAAAAACATGCTACATGTTTTATGTCTTGTTCCTTCTAGAAACCTATCTTATGTCCCTTCTAGAAAGCCTTATCCTTTCCTACATTGGTGCCACATGTTTTAGCCCTTGTTCTTCTAGAAACCAGCAACAAAACACATTGTTTCTAGAATCCCTACAAATCTGGCGCCCCAAACCTTTGTAGAAGGCATTTGCTTTGCCTTGCACTCCATCCCCTTTCCCTCAAATTCCTGCCGCACCTTTCCAATCCTTTTCCCTCTTGGATTATAATTTAATTAGCCTATTCCCATGTGGATTTGGATTGTGCAAAGCCTTTTCAGAAATTAATTGGGCTAAACCCTTTCTTGATGGATTTAAGCCTTGTGCCGCACCGTAGGGCCCTAATCCTTTACTTATGCTAAGTCCAAGTCCTAGTCTGATTTCCCTAGGGTTTGGCCTACCTATATATACATATTTAGAGGCTTTGCCACATGTTACCACCCCCTAGACCACACACCACATCCATATTTTCATCACAATTCGCAGCCACCACCATACACACCAATTCACACCTTTTGCACAGCCTTGGGAAAAGAAGAAGCTTTGCGTGGCTTCCATTGGAGGAGGATGGCTTTGTGCCGCAATCCACCTGCAACCATTGGAAACTTTTTGAGTTCTTTCTTCCCTTGTTTTAGTTTCAACGTTTATTTCAAATTGCTTTTCAATTGTTATGAACATGTGTAACTAAGTTTTCTTAGTTAGAGGTGAATTCAAAGCCATGGACATATGTTTAATATGAATTGATTACCTCCAGTTATTGTTTTGTAAAACATGAATGCGATTCACTTATCTGTTTGATTAAAACTTATTCTTGTACGTTGATTGAGGGTGCACACTTAGTTTGCATGCATGAATTTGATGCTAGAATATAAGGGAATTTCACCTAATTGTTATGAAATTATATTTATGAGTAGTAGAGGTTGCTAGTCACAATCATGTTAGGTGAATCCATGGCAGGAGTATCATGCTTTTCATAGTTACGAATGTCATATCGATGCTTATGAGTTTCATAAAACTTAATGATCTTTGAATGTATCTTTATCATGCAGTTCATATAGGGAACTTGATAAGAATAATTTGATTGCCGATGCGTATTCCATCCAATTCAATGAATTAAGGAAAATCTGAGAGTTAATTTGTGCTTTTCACGGTTAATTTGGGGCATTGTCATTCATGGTTTATGGAAAGAATAACTGGAAATCGATTTATGTTGCATATGTTTCATGTGTGGAGAAGGATCCTCTAACTAGCGTTTCACCCTTGACTTCACCTTAATTTCGTTTTAAGTTACTTTGTTTGCTGAAATTTACTTAGTTTTGTCAAATTCGTCCAAAAATCCCCTCAGTTCTTAATTGTGTTTTAGTTTTGTTAAATTCGTTCAAATCTGTCTCCATTTAGTATTTTGAGTCAAGTTAGTTTAGAATTCATCCAATTCACTCTCTAGTACCTATTTTGAGTCTATTTAACTTAGTTTTGTTAATTTAAGTCAATTTGATTAGTTTTGAGTCATAAGAGTCTAGTTTTCTGTTTCTGAGTCTAGTTTAGTGTTTTAGAGTTTAAATTAGATTAGCATCCCTTCTAATCCCCAACCTAAAACGATCCCTACTTTCATATACTACAACCATAGTGTTTTAATTTGAGTGTTAGAATATTTCACATCAAATGTTGGCGCCATTGCTGGGGATTAGCAAAATTGATAATCTTCCCCTTTGTGCCGTGAGTTTTATTCTGTTTTTGTTTTTGTTTTGTTTTGTTTTGTTTTGTTTTCTGATTTTGTTTTGTTTTGTTTTCCTTGTTTTAGGTACTAGTTTATGACTCGTAATTCTTAACCTGTTTGTGAGCATATATTGGAGTTTGACGACGATTTTGAACGAACGTTGAGAAGAAAGAGGAGGCATCCAGAACCAAGTCCACCTAGTTCTAGCTCTAATTCTGAATCTGAATTTCAAGAAGAGGAAGAGGAAGAACAAGCCATGGCTGCAGATAATCGAACAATCAAAGAACTTTCAGCCTCGGGATTAGACAATGCCGTGCCCTTATGCATTCAATATCCTAGGGCAGCTCAAGGCAAGATCGATGAGTTCGAATTGTAGTCAAGCTTGCTGCATCATATTCCTAAGTACCATGGGCTGTCCATGGAAGATCCAAACAAGCATCTTAAGGAGTTTGAAGTGGTGTGTTCAAGCATGACACCAATCAACGTAGATGGGAGTATTCTGAAGATGAAAGCTTTTCCATTCTCTCTTGTGGATAAGGCTAAAGATTGGCTTTATGAACTAGCACCTGGAACCGTCACTTCTTGGGAAAGCATGAAGACAGCATTCCTAGAGAAATTTTTCCCAACTTCAAGAGTCATTCTTTTGAGGAAGAGAATTAGTGGAATCCAACAAAACCAAGGAGAATCGTTTCCAGCATATTGTGAGTGTTTTAAGGCGTTAGTTGCATCTTGCCCACAACACCAAATGAAGGAAGAGCTTTTGATTCAATATTTCTACGAAGGACTTCTTCCAATTGAGAGACAAATGCTTGATGCTTCAGCGGGAGGTGCTTTGGTTGACAAGACCCCAATGGCTGCCAAGATCTTAATTACAAATAGAGCCTTGAATGCACAACAATACGAAGGAGTTGGACAAAGAGACCCCCAACGGCAGCAAGTTAATGAGGTAAGTTCCATGTCTGAAATTCAATCCCAATTAGCTAACCTCACTGTTATTATGTCACTGATGGCCGAAGGAATGAAAGTGCAAGGAATTACACCAAGTGTGTGTGGCATGTGCTCTATGCAAGGGCACCTCAATGATCAATGTCCTCAATTGATAGAGAATGGAGGATGGGAAAATACTAATGCCATAGGTTATCAAGGCCAAAATCAGCAAATGAATGATCCATACTCAAATACATACAATCCGGGATGGAGAGATCACCCAAACTTCAATTGGAGGGAGCCTCAACAACCTCAACACCAAAACGGGTTTAGACAGCAACCTCCGGGATTTTATCAAATGCCATTCGCACCAACTCAACCCCAACAACAATCTGCCCAAACAAGTTCAGGTATGTCAATGTATGAGGATAACATGCTTAAAATACTAACTACTTTGACACAGAGGTATCAAAATCAAGCCAAGGAGATGAGTGACATGAAGAAGCAAATAAGGCAGATTTCAGAGTTCCTTGGGCAATTTCGAGAAGAAGGTAAACTACCTAGCTCAACCGTTGTGAATCCAAATGGAGGATTTGAAACCACTAAAGCCATCATGTTGAGAAGTGGAAAAGAAATTGGAATTGACCCAAAACCATCCAAATCAAGCCAAAAGGAAGATGAAAAGTTGCTGATTGAAGAGGAGAAGCAAGACAAGCCCACGGCAAGGGTGGAACCAACCTTGCCGTAACCCCCTAAGCCTTCCACATCGCCCAATTCAGGTAAGGGTGGTTCAAATTTGACTAATTCTAACCTAATTCCACCAAATTTGCCTTTCCTTGGTAGGTTTATGCAAGCTAGGAACGAAGAGAATGAACAAGACATTCTAGAGACCTTTAGGAAGGTGCATGTCAATAGCCCGCTCTTTGATGCTATAAAGCAAATCCTGAAGTACGTTAAGTTTTTAAAGAAGCTATGTAGAACAAGGAAACAGATTCGGGAGAAAGAGGTGGTACATGTAAGTGAGAATGTCTTTGCAATGTTGCAAAGAAAGCTGCCACCTAAATGCAAAGATCCAGGTAGTTTCACTATCCCTTGTGTAATTGGTAATACAAGGTTTGAACATGCTATGCTAGATCTAGGTGCATCAATTAATGTCATGCCATATTCTATTTATGCATCTATGAATCTAGGAGAGCTTAAAAATGATGGTGTTATTATCCAATTAGCCGATCGTTCTAATGCATATCCGAAAGGAGTTTTGGAAGATGTTTTGGTGCAGGTAGACCACTTGATTTTTCCTCCAGATTTCTATGTGCTTGACATGGAGGACTCGGCCCACTCTCCACTATCGCCACTCTTACTTGGACGACCATTCATGAAAACTGCTCAAACCAAGATTGATGTGGCCAAGGGAACAATAACTATGGCGTTTGGTGGCGATATGATTTATTTTAAAGTTTCTGAATCTATTGAGAATACTAATGATGTTCGTTCCTGTTTTGTCATTGATGTAATAAAAAATAAAGGGCAGGAACATTCAGCTCCAATCAAGAAGGATGGATTGTGAACCACCAACGAAGAGGGAATTGGAGTGAAGCACAAGGATTGCACAGCCACAACCCTCAAACCCCCAAATCTGGCCGAGAGCACACCTTGTGCATCTGTTGACAGTGCTGCCACTTCATTGCAGTACATTGGTGAGTTTCCTCATCCAATTCCAATTCCCATTTCGACTAATAGGTTGTTACCTTCTTTGGTACAGGTACCCAATCGAATTCAAGGTGGTGGGACACTTTACATTGACTTTAGGAAGCTCAATGCCACAATCAGGAAGGATCACTATCCCATGTCGTTTATAGATCCAATGTATGGAAGTTTTGAGGAGCATGTCGTGGAAGATGTACCCCTCCATGCCATGGGCCAAGATGGAGCTTAAAATGAGGTATCGTCTGGCTGGAAGACGTTAAAGCAAGTGCTTCTTAGGAGGCAACCCATGTGTTCAAACGAGGAGAAGATGGAATTCTAGCTCCAACAACCAGATTTGCTTTCTTTTACCCTTCTCTTTCTTGCTTTTACTTTGCCATATTTGTCGTGTTTGTTAGTTGTGTTGTTTGCTTGTTTGTGTGTGAGTCTATGTTTGAAACATTGAGGACAATGTTTGGTTTAAGTGTTGGGGGGGTGAACAAAGTGTTTTTCATGAATTTTCGTGGGTTTTTATCACCTATCACTTCTAATGTTGTTACTCACTGTTTTAAGTGTTTTTATTGTGTTTTGAAGTGTTTTTGTGTCATATAACAGAAAAAGAAAGAAAAAATCGAAAAAAGTTTGAAAAATACAAAAAGAGTCGTTTTTGTTTGTTTGTTTGTGTCTTAGGGTACCTTCCAACACAATGATGAGGATTTGGTTTTTAATTGCATGACTATTAAAGAAAGTTACAAACGTGGATAGAAGTTTGATATGCTCTTTGGTTTATGCTTATTTGTAGTTGTTGTTTACGAATTCACATGTAATCATAAAGGAAAAATCAGTTTTTGTAACATGCTTGAAGGAAGAAACTCAAACTAACGCTACAACCCTGAGAGACTTGAGCCTATGCTTTATGCTTTATTTGGAGAGTTATTAATCTGTGAATTCTTGTTTTCTAAAGTCGTTGCATGATCTCATCATTCTTTGCTTGGTTGCTACTTAGAATGCGTTTTATCATTTAGTTCCAAATACTAGAACTCATGCCCGTTTCATTCAAAGCGTGAAATTGATTAGCATAACAAATAACAAGATGAAGTTGTTTAGTTTAAACCAAAGCCAAAAAGCCTTAACCCTTGTGCATTTGTGTTGTAGGTTTAAGCCTGTTGAGCCTTGTTTAGCCTATGTTCTTTGTTAACCCACACTATCTTTACCAAGCCTAGAATAGGACCACCCATACCCTTGTTCTTAAAGGATAGTGAAGCATGACTTAGAGGGAATTTCTTTTGATGAACATTATGGAGAAAAACAAGTGTGGGGGAAGGTTTTTTGTTGGGAGTTTGTATGGTTGTACATTTTGTGGTTCAAAAGAAAGAAAGAGAAAAACGTGAAAAAAAAAAAGAAAAAAAAAGTTGTGAAAAGAAAATGAGTTGAGAAATGAGTGAGAATGAGCTCACAAGTATTGGTTGTTGAAGAAATGGTCCAAAAGTTTGAATCTGACCCTAGAAAGTTGTATGAATCTTCCCTTTGTGTTCAAAGTTGGTTGCTGCATTCAAAAGTGAATTCTAAGTGTTGATTCCATTGCTTTGCTTACTATTTCTTTAAGAACTTTTGTTTATCTTTTACCTTTCTTTGTTAGCCAATACCTTAGCCCTGTTACAACCATTTGACTTCTATCTTGATTGTTGTGTGTTTCAATATGTGGAGTTTGGGATTGGTATAAGCATATGGTATCCCTGGTTCTCGCGTCTAAGTAGTGGCATTCCGTTCATGAGATCATATACACGTTGTATTAATAATTTCAGAAAGTACCTTCTTTGTTATAACATATGTGAGTGTTAGTTTTCATGTTTACATCAATCCTCTCACATATACCTAGTGTAGGGAGTGTAGTCAGAAAATCTGTGTGAAAATGTATATCCGGTGAGGAATTGAGTGAATTCTCTAAGGCATGTTACTACATTCAAAATGTTGTTTTAATTGATTAAATACGAGCTAGTGAGTGGTGACTATGATTAACCATGTGCTCGAGGGTAGGGATGACTAAAATCTATGTAAGTAATGATTTTTAATATGTCATGTTCATTGGAAATCCCTGAGGTGATTGTTGGAAGGTTTAGGTTGTGTTTTGTTTGTTTGTTTTGCTCGAGGACTAGCAAAAGCTAAGTGTGGGGGAATTTGATATGAGCATATTTATGCTAGTTAGCTTGTTTCCTTGCATTTACTTAGTTAGTTTTTACTTATTATAGTGTTTTAAGCTATTTTCGTGTGTTTGTAGGTCCAATTGGCAACATTGGCAAGAAAGTGCATTTTGGTGCATTTTTGAGCAATTTTGGGCTTGCAATGGATAGCTTGCATATGGAGCACAAGGAATGGATGAATTTGAAGTTCAAATGAGGCTAAGAATGTGTTTAGAAGTTGGAGAAACAAATTCAAGACAAAGAAGATAAGGAATCAGCAAGAAACAAGGAACATTATCCGAAACATTATCCAAACATGTTCTAGAAGACACAAACATGTTCCTAAAAACATGCTACATGTTTTATGTCTTGTTCATTCTAGAAACCTATCTTATGTCCCTTCTAGAAATCCTTATCCTTTCCTACATTGGTGCCACATGTTTTAGCCTTTGTTCTTCTAGAAACCAGCCAAAAAACACATTGTTTCTAGAATCCCTACAAATCTGGCACCCCAAACCTTTCTAGAAGGCCTTTGTCTTACCTTGCACTCCATCCTCTTTCCCTCCAATTCCTGCCGTACCTTTCCAATCATTTTCCCTCTTGGATTTTGATTTACTTAGCCTATTCCCTTGTGGATTTGGATTGTGCAAAGCCTTTTCAGAAATTAATTGGGCTAAACCCCTTTCCTGATGGATTTAAGCCTTGTGTCGCACCGTAGGGACCTAATCCTTTACTTATGCAAAGTCCAAGTCCTAGTCTGATTTCCCTAGGGTTTGGCCTGCCTATATATACATATTTAGAGGCTTTGCCGCAGGTTACCACCCCCTAGACCACACACCACATCCATATTTTCATCACAATTCGCAGCCACCATCATACACACCAATTCACACCTTTTGCACAGCCTTGGGAGAAGAAGAAGCTTTGCGTGGCTTCCATTAGAGGAGGAGGACTTTGTGCCGCAAGCCACCTACAACCATTGGAGACTTTCTGAGTTCTTTCTTCCTTTGTTTTAGTTTCAATGTTTATTTCAGATTGCTTTTCAATTGTTATGAACATGTGTAACTAAGTTTTCTTAGTTAGAGGTGAATTCAAAGCCATGGACATATGTTCAGTATGAATTGATTACCTCTAGTTATTGTTTCGTAAAACATGAATGTGATTCACTTATCTGTTTGATTAAAACTTATTCTTGTATGTTGATTGAGGGTGCACACTTAGTTTACATGCATGAATTTGATGCTAGAATATAAGGGAATTTCACCTAATCGTTATGAACTTATATTTATGAGTAGTAGAGGTTGCTAGTCACAATCGTGTTAGGTGAATCCATGGCAGGAGTATCATGTTTTTCATAGTTACGAATGTCATGTCGATGCTTATGATTTTCATAGAACTTAATGATCTTTGAATGTATCTCTATCATGCAGTTCATATAGGGAACTTGATCAGAATAATTTGATTGCCGATGCGTATTCCATCCAATTCAATGAATTAAGGAAAATCCGAGAGTTAATTTGTGCTTTTCATGGTTAATTTGGGGCATTGTCATTCATGGTTTATAGAAAGAATAACTGGAAATCGATTTATGTTGCATATGTTTCATGTGTGGAGAAGGATCCTCTAACTAGCTTTTCACCCTTGAATTCACCTTAATTTCGTTTTAACTTACTTTGTTTGCTGAAATTTACTTAGTTTTGTCAAATTCGTCCAAAAACCCCCTCAGTTCTTATTTGTGTTTTAGTTTTGTTAAATTCGTTCAAATCTATTTCCATTTAGTATTTTGAGTCAAGTTAGTTTAGAATTCGTCCAATTCACTCTCTAGTACCTGTTTTGAGTCTATTTAACTTAGTTTTGTTATTTTGAGTCAATTTGGTCAGTTTTGAGTCATAAGAGTCCAGTTTTCTGTTTCTGTGTCTAGTTTAGTGTTTTAGAGTTTAAATTGAGTAGATTAGCATCCCTTCTAATCCCCGGCCGAGAACGATCCCTACTTTCATATACTACAACCATAGGGCTTTGATTTGAGTGTTAGAATATTTCACATCATTTGCAAGAACCCTTTTGAGGCCAAATATTTCATAGAGTATGTTAGGTAGACCAACTTTTTAGACCACATTTGCAAGCCGTGTAATGTGTCAGTAATGGAAAATAATAATCTATAAACACTTTTAGTAATAATCCAATCATTATAAACCACGTCATATAATTTAGGGAAATAGACAAAACTACACCTTTTTTCTTAATCTTGGGACAGAAATAAGCCAAACTAGTTATGCACATGCCATGCACACCATGCACAAAATCAAAATTACTAAAATACCCACATATAAATACTAAAAACCCTAAGCTCATTTCGTCATTTTTGTCATTTGAAAGAGAGGCATGTTGAGAGAGCTCTGTGAATTTTCGGTTTCTAGGTTAAGCTTCGATTTCGAAGTGAAGGAGATTTTCCGTTTTGGCCGGAAAGTTCCATTTTTTCCAGCAAGTGAAGCTTCAATAGCCATATTTCCATAGTCATCCGGTTCGTCTATCTCTCTCATCTCTCTCTCTCTAACTTGGTCTTCATCTCCATTTCTCCATCTAATTACTTGTTTTTTCAATTAGATTTTTTGGATTTGCAGAGATAGGAAGTCAAAGAAAAGAGAGATAGGGAAGAAAGGGCTCAGAATGTGTTATGGAAATCTTTATTTGTCTGAGGGTTTTGTTATTTTAGATTCTGGGTTTCAATCTTAGAGTTTTGCATTTTAAATTTTGTGTAGGGTATTAAAGGTTCATGGAGTTGTGTTGGTAGATTTGGTTTTGTAGGTTTGTTACAAAATGCTCAATATTTGTTAGTTTTGTTATGAACTTGCAAATGTTTGTGAATTCAATCTCAGATCGGTGTTTGTTTGAAAAAAGTTTGTGAATTACAAGTCTTAGTTCAATATGTAAGAAATTGTACACGATATGCACATGACATGCACATTTGTCATCTCCATTTGATTTGCCTTGTGCTTCTATATTGTTATCAATATATACAAGGTGTTGGATTCTGGGTTTCAAAAGGTCCTTCAAATGATGAGTTAAAACCATAAAAATGGGTTTAGAAAGAAACAAAAATGAAGTAAAAACAACCAAGTTTCGAACCCATGTCTTGTTGAAACTATCAATGTATAGTCACCAACTGGCCGGACGCTTTATATTGTTTATATTTGCATATTGTTGATGCACAAAATTAATGAGACTTTGGAACAACGTAAAGTGTCAAGTTTGTGACCTTCGTTCGGTTGCTCCGGTCACCTAATAAGGGTAATATGTAAAGAGATAGAGATAGGAAAGCAAACACAAGATGTACGTGATTTACCCTAAGTTTGGCTACTTCCACGGAGTATAGGAGTTCTCATTAATAGTGAAGGGTTAGCACAAATACATGGGTTTAAGCATAATCATCATTAGTGGGTTCTAATGACTAGTTTAAGTATAATAATGACATTGGGGGATTAATTGTAGGAGAATGGTCTTCTTTTATAGTTGATGAGAGTCTTCGACTTTCGTCTGCAGTCGATGTGGGACTCTAGGAGCTTTATTCTGACATTGACACGTGTCATGTTGTGATTGGTCTCCTAAGTGGAGGGAAACTCTTATGCTTCGGTAAGAGTGGCCTCAACATGAACCCCTCAATGGGCCCTTGAAGATATGAAGTTAACTAGTGCTTGGTAGTTTCAGGATTGGTCAACTATGGTACAAACAGTGCTCCCCTAAGTTCCCAAGGGAGGAAAGCTTCTCGGTTGGGGACTTGAAAATCCAAGTCACTGAGTAATCACAAAACTTCTGAGTGCCAAAGTGTAGTAGCACAGAGTGGGAGTTCCCCAAGTTTCCAAGTGAAGAGGATAGTCGAAAGGGGTGGCTTGATATTCTTGAGTCATTGAAGAAAAAAGAATTCAAAAATATTCTCCTCTTTTTTTTCTTTTTTTTTTCTTTTTTTTTTTGGATGTAGCCCAAGTGTGTGTGTGTGTGTGTATATATATATATATTTTTTTTTTCCTTAAGTCCAATTCCTTCTTTCTTTTTGACGAGAAAAGAAAATGTGGCTGAAACTCTTTCCTTTGTGTATATAACTTGAATGGTTGAAGTTTTTTCCTTTGGACACATGGCTTGAATGCTTGTAGCTTTTTCCTTTGGGCACATAGCTTGAGTGGTTGAAGCATTTTCCTTTGGGCACATAGCTTGAGTGGTTGAAGTTAGTTATAGGACCCCATAAATTGATTTTGCTTCATACTGTCTTGATCAAGAGTGTACAAAGCTTTCTACATGTTGTAGTGTTGAAGCTTTTTGGTTGAAACCTTTTGCTTAGGCACATATCTTGAATAGTTGAAGTTAATCGTAGGGTACCATAAATTGATTTTGCTTCACACTGTCTTGATCAAGAGTGTGTGAAGCTTTTAACATGTTGTAGTTGCCTCTTGTGTGTGTTGAAGCTTTGTTGGCCTCATCCACATGTCATAATAATTAACAATTAATTAATTAATTTTGATTTTTTGTTCTTCTTAAGACAATTTTTTTTTTTTTTTTTTTTAACTAGGGACAAGAAAATATGGGAGAGACCACACATATAGGTTTTGCTTCCACACTCTTGAGCAAGAGTGTGCAAGGCAAACCACATATTGTAGTAGTTGAAGGTTCGGAGGAACCAAATTGATTTTGCTTCCCACAGTCTTGATTAAGAGTGTGCGAAGCTTTCTACGAGTTGTAGCGTTTGCATTGTTACAGAGGGGCAATAAGACTTTGTTGGTGACTATAATCCTTGTTGGGCATAAGTCCACCCTTAGTTGGGTTGAGTTAAGCTTACTTATGCCCTTTTTGAGTTGTAAGGCTTGAGGGTTTTTTATTATTTCTGAATGCTAAGAGTTCACATGTACAAGTTGTACTACTCCTGACTTAGTTGGTGGGAAGAATGGTAAGTTGCCGAGGCAAAAACATTTACTAATAGTACTAGTTGTACCCTTCATTGCCTGGTTGGTGATACGAAGGTGAGTTCCTTCATCACCTAGTTGGTGGCAAGAGTAACAAGTTGCTGAAGGACAAAAGTGTACATTAGAGTAAGGGTTGTACCCTTCATCACTTGGTTTGTGATATGAAGGTGAGTTCTTTCATCACCTGATTGATGAGAATAATGGCAAGTTTTCGGGACACATTGTAGCAAGTGTCGAAGGGAAAAATGTATGTTGATACTCATTCGAAGCTCAGTTGGCTTATGTATGAATGTGTTGAAAGGTATGATGTTTATATTAATTGACATAACTGATGCTTATGAATGTTTTGCTATGCATGAAGCAATCCATTGCTTGGATATGTGAACCATGTTGGTTGTAACACTTAGTTTCACTTACTTTGTGTCAAAGTACACACGTTGAAGCTCTGAGTTAAAGTATAAAGGTAGGTTAGTGTAGACCAAGTGTTCCAGTGCTAAGAATGTAAAAGACTCAGACGAAGTTGTCAGAATTCTCTCTTCATTAAATATTTGCCAAATGACTTGTATTACAAAGGATCTCAAATGGTTGAAGGTCAAAACATTTGTAACGTGTATGCCTTCTTATAATAGCATTTCTTTCAGCACCTAGTCCCCTCCACTTTGAAAGAGCGAGGCTTGTCATAATAGTTGAAGGTACGTTCACCCCTGGTTGTCTTGATACGAATCATTATCTTTCTTGTTGTAATGAGCTTGCTGAGGGTAAAAATTCTTCCTCTTGCCAAGAGACGAATACGTTTGGTGACTTAGTGGGTAGCTAAGTGAGGCAGGAGAGAATGCAATGGGTATCTGAATGGCCAAAATCATTTCACTTGGTAAAACTTGACTTATACTCCCCACTTGTTGATAAAGGTTAATCATATGAGGGTTCTTTTGGTATGTCATTGCCTCGGCAAATGCATGATTGTAAGCTTGCATCATCATCTCAGAGTAAGTCTTCCAAGTGTTAACATTGATCATGTACTTGAAGAAGCATTCACGCATGCATACAGTAAAGGCCCTGAGTGCTATTTTATCATCTACCTCAGCGTAACAAGAGTACTCATGGCTGAAGCGATTGACATATTCACGCAATGAATAGCCCGACTTCTGACGAATGGTGTATAACTCATCAGCGGAGTGTAAGCGATCAGCTTGGAAGATATGTTGAGCTACGAAGAGTCTTCTTAGCTCAGCGAAGAAATCCATAGTATTAGGTTAAAGACGACAATACCAATTAAGAGCTCCACCAGAAAGAGTTGAGGGGAAAATGAGACATCGTTCTTCATCATTTTGTCTTCGGTATGCCATGGTGGATTCAAAGATGTGGATATGCTCAATTGGGTCTTCCCTCCTAGTATATGATTGTAAACCAAGCTTCTGTTTCGTTTTTCCTTGTAGAGGGGTGCAAATGATCTTCCTTGTTTGAGGGCCTGGCCTTGGCTAATTCCAATCAGGTATTTTGTCATGACGCTCGACCTTCAACTTGTTTACTTCCTTGAGAAGCTGCAGGATAAGGGGGTCATGAGTAGAGTCAGGCACCATTGGAACCTTCTTTCATAAGTTTTCATCATTTCTTAAAAGTAGGGAAGCTTGGTTAAGGGATGTTGTCTTTCCTTAGATTCATCGTACTGCCCGTCAGGATGTGCTTATTGAAAGTCCCCCGAGTCTCTTACGTCCTCTTGTTTCCCCAAGGCTTGTCGTTCATTTCCTGAATTGGGGGCTCGCCTGGGTTGTGGTAGGGGACCAAGTTCTTCGGTGATCTTTGGATCGTTGATCCTTGAGCCTATGTCGATAGGTTTTTCTTGATACTACCTCAAGAAGTCTTGACAATTGTGATAAATAGCTTTAGATCCTTCCATTCCTTCTGCGAAGAGATGTTTACTTCCACATCTCATGCTTTAGTTTGAAGCAGTTGGGTTGAGAGAAGTCTCATGTTGATCAATATCTGGGTGAGAATGTCACTCCTCATTAAGAACGCTCATGTTGAAGACATGTAAACCTTCATGTTGGTGGGTACCTATAGGGTGATCCACATAAAATTGATCGCTATTTTGTTGTTTTAAGCTTCCAGCTCCCCAATTTTAGCTTGAATAGCAACCTTCTTCCTTTCCCTCATTCGTTGCCTTGCACCAGGCATAAGGGGGTGTCGTTCTGTGTGCTATGACTTCCTTCGCTTCCCATATTGGAAAGGGGTGGTTGATTAAAGGAGAGTGTACGAACGATCTTGACAAAGCTGGAGAGAGTAGGAATAAGTGTCGTTCCCACAGACGACACTAATTGTTGATGCACAAAATCAGCGAGACTTTGGAACAACGTAAAGTGTCAAGTTTGTGACCTTCGCTCTGTTGCTCCGGTCACTTAGTGAATATAAAATGTAAAGAGATAGAGATAGGAAAGCAAACACAAGATGTACGTGGTTCACCCTAAGTTTGGCTACATCCATGGAGTAGAGGAGTTCTCATTAATAGTGAAGGGTTAGCATAAATACATAGGTTCAAGCATAATCATAGAGTCTCCGATTTTCATCCACGGTTGATGTGGGACTCTAAGAGTTTTATTCTGACGTTAACATGTATCGTGTTGTGATTGGCCTCCTAGGTGGAGGAAAACTCTTGTGCTTCGGCATGGGTGCCTCTGCATGAACCCCTCAGTGAGTCCTTGAAGGTATGAAGTTGACTGATACTTGGTAGTTTCAGGATTGGTTAGGTATGGTACAAACATACTTTTCAATTTTTCTTCGTAAAGATACACAAACAAGAAGCTTTAAAAACTAGGCTTAATTACAAAAAAACTAACCCAAGGTGTCATCATTACCATGTTATCGTTATTATATCTACTTTGCCGGCACTTTTTCCCACTCATCAATGCTTTCCTATCTTTTTATTATGTTATTGGGATATTGTGCATGAGTGACTGACATGCACAGGAAATACACATGCCATGCACATAATATGCACAAAAAATACACCATGCACATTAAATACACATGCACATGACATGCACAATATATGGACACGACATCTTCATGTCATGTGAATGAATCTAAAAAGTAGAAATAATAGTCAAGGATTGGTCTCATAGGTTTGTTGTGTGGTTGGGTTCTCGAGGGTTGTCTAAATTATGATTGATGACGGTTGGTTATTGTGTATGCATGGTTGGGTTGTATTATGCATACACAAACAAGAAGCTTAAAAAATTAGGCATAATTAGGAAATTGTGATAATTAATTACGAAATTGTGCATGAATGTCTTTTGGGTTGCATGAGAGGTGGTGTATTTATTCATACTTGTCCAAGCACAAACACCTCATTTGGTTGTAGAATGATAAAAAAAGGAAGAACTATGAAGAAAGGCAGAGCGATGAAGAAATGCACAACGACCCCAACTTTCATACAATCTCTTCCGGACGGCTTCTTCTGGAAATACTCACCAAGGTTGCTTCTCGCTCCTTTTGTTCCTTATATTCAGCAAAAATGGTGTGCAAGAAGTTCAACCAACTCGTCCAACATGATCGCATCTTCAAACACATCAACATTCGGAGATTTGAAAGGGTCAATCCACTGACTTCACAGATAAGAGATGAAGAAATGTAGGTGTAGGGAATGCAACAATCCCGAGGCCCTGTACAGCAAAGGGATGTGATGGTACTTCAGATACAAAATTTTGAACTCGGAATTGAGTCTCTGAAGACGGCAATCTCCAAGGGTTATCAAGCATCAACGTACATCTACGGTGTAATCTGGGTGTGCCACAAGGGGAATGAAAAAGAGAAAGACCTCAAGCTTCTGCATTATCTCAACCGTTAGAAATTGGTGAGTGTAATGGAGTGTAGAGAAAGAGCTCGGATTTTTTGTTGTCAATTTGGGTGGACAGGGAAGTTAGAGGTACAATAATAAAACTTCATGATGATGCTGCTGTCAAAGCATGTAGCGACTGTGGAAGTGCACAAGGTCCTTTCACAGTTAAACCACATTGGGATTACTGGTGCCATGACAAATTCAGTAGCTACAATTCGTGTAGATGGCATCAGGAAGTGAACATTTTTTGTGATATGTTAAATAGTTTTAGTAGGGACTAGAATTTTTCTGTTCCTTTACTTTTCTTGAAATTTAGTTGTCAAGTACTTTTTGTTAGTAAATGGAAAAAGGGAGAAGTTTGTGTTAACATTAACAATGTCTGCTTTCTTAAATGAAAAATGCACAACACAAAGCATGAACAAAGCATGCTTAAGTCTCCAAAACCTAATGTCGTAGGTTCGATTGGTATTGGGCGTGTTTCTATGTCGTTGTTAATCTCGTTAGGTCAAAATTAGACTAAACTAATTGAGCACAAACCCAAATTTGACCTCCTTTATGTATCTCGTGTGCATACAGTGTATAATTTTTTAGAAAATTGAAGGCAAAGCCAAGAAATATTTGACCCGAGCCATAGAACATACGAACTCACAAAATACAGGCAAAGCCAAGAAACTCCCACGCTTTTGAATCAATAGATTTATTGGTCAAAATTATTGAGTTGACTGAAATAATAGCACAAGACTTTACTACTCAAGCTCCCTGCAGCCATAAACATACAAACCCATAAATTAATACTCATAAATATTCCACTTTGAAATCAAAACCCATAATCAAACCTTGAAAAAATTATTCCCCAAATATCGTAAAGAAACCTTCATTACTCGTAGTGGGCTTTGGCTCATGTTGATTCATCCAATCCCATTGTGCCTTGAAACTAAGAATTCAAAAGAAATTGGTAAGAAGGTCATGAGTTTGGAAGTGCACTCTTCACATGCGACCTTCATGAGAGCTTTGGTGGATGAATTATTATTCATTATAGACCAAGCTTTTGCGATTGTGAGTTGGACATTGTACTCACCCAAAAGTTAGATGCGATCTGAATCTTGGGTCACCAGTTCGAAAAGAGAGAAGAGAGGGGACTGGTGAAAAGATGGGCATCGTTGAGAGAGAAAGGGTTGCCGCCGGTGAGGTGAGTTGTTAAAGGGTGAGTGTATCGTTAGGGTTCTTTGAGAGAGAGTAGAGAGAGATAAATTAGAAAAGAGTAAACTGTAGCTATGGTCCCTTAACTTTAACTCAATTGGAGCAATGGTCCCTCAACTAAAAATCCATTACCATTGGTCCCTTAACTTTTCAAAACGTGCAGCTATGGTCCCTCAACTAAAAATCCATTATCATTGGTCCCTCAACTTTAATTCAACTGGAGAAATGATCCCTTAACTTTAACCCAATTGTAGCAATGGTCCTTCCAATATAACTTGTTTTGACATAGCTGACGAAAAGAACCATAATTATACATTTTGATGAGTTGAGGGATCCTAATTGTATAAATGGTCATTCCAACATAGCTTATTTTGACAAAATTTTGACAAAATTGATGAGAAGGACTATAGCTACACATTTTGACAAGTTGAGGGACCAATGGTAATAAATTTTTAGTTGAAGGACCATTCGTACAATTTACTCATTAGAAAATGAGAGAAAATAACTCATTTACATATAAGGGCAATTAGGTCATTTTCAATTGTAGAAAAAATCTTATTTCTATCATATTGTTATGCATGGTGTGTGTATGCTCTATGCATGTTAAAAAAATCCTATTTCTATCCGAAAATTAAGAAAACTGCCTATTTGTATCTATTTTCGTATAATATATGTACGTGAAACACAAGCGAACCGAAATGAAATTTGTGCGTCTCCGACAGGCTACGTGGCGGGAGCAACATTTCCGGTTGGAATGGAATGATATTGTATAATACTATTATTTTATCAATTTAAGGAGGGGCAAAAACGCGTCACCGGAAAACTAAAAAATCCGAATTTACACACACATGAGAATAAGATGCTCTTATGTTTGTATCGTCACTCACAAGCTTCCGTTTCCTCCTCGTCTCTAAGATCCCTCTCTATCTGCATGCGACTGCTCTGATTCGAATTTCGCTTCCTTCGAAAGCCTGCGTGATTGTTTCTCTCTCGCGTTCCACCTCCCAATCCGAAGATCTGCGTCTGTAAGAACAATTCCAACCCCCATGTCCTTTTTCCTGAGAAAATTCCCACAAAATTTCTCATATTTTCCCAGAAATTTACCATGTTCAGCTGCTGTGCTTTGCTCTGCAATGGTTTCTAGGGTTTTCTCGTGTTGAAGCTCTTGTATGTGTTTGCTTAATTTCCTTTTGTAGCTCAACCTCGTGTATTTATTTTGCACCTGTCGCTGCCAGATCTCCATTTCTTAGTGTTTTTTATTTATGCAACTTTCAAATTTTTTCATTATAGGGAGTCTGTTCGTGTTGTTTCGTATCTCAATTGCCTCTTTTTCTTGTTTGAGAATCTGAATTTGGATACTTGGTTTAGATTTTGATTTGTTCCGAAAGGAGTTGGCATTTATTGGGATGTTTGGTATCTTAGCTATTTTTAAGGGTAAATTTTAGGGGTTGTGATTCTTATAGATGGACAAGGACAAGTCCCCTGCCCATGGTGGAGGTTTCCCACCCCCATCAGGCAGGTACTCGGGTTTATTGCCAACCGGACCTGCTTTCAATGTGAAACCTGAGCCATCCTCTTCATCGTTGTTTCCTCCGCTGGCCTCGGGTGCTAGTGCAGACTCTGGTCACTTTAGCCATGATATTAGCCGAATGCCAGATAACCCACCAAGGAAATTGGGTCATAGACGTGCCCATTCGGAAATCTTGACCCTTCCAGATGATATTAGCTTTGATAGTGACCTTGGTGTTGTGGGTGGTGCGGATGGCCCTTCATTTTCGGATGAGACTGAGGAAGACTTGTTCTCTATGTACCTTGATATGGAAAAGTTCAATTCATCATCTGCTACATCATCCTTTCAGTTCGGGGAGCCATCATCTTCTGCAGCAGCACCTGCTCCAGTAATAGCACCAGTATCAAGAGCACCCACCTCATCCGCGGAGAATATTGCCATCGGTTCTAATGAGAGACTCAGAGTTAGGCACCAACATAGCCAGTCAATGGATGGGTCGTCAACCATCAAACCGGAGATGCTGGTCTCCAGTTCAGAAGATATCAATGCAGCTGATTCCAAGAAAGCCCTGTCAGCTGCTAAGCTTGCTGAGCTTGCCATGATTGATCCAAAACGTGCAAAGAGGTATTAATTCTTGAGTAATCAGATATAATGTTACTCTTAACTAGGAATTCAGCTGTTAGTATTTTTTGGTAGCAAACTTGAGTTGATAGTACTTTGAATTGCTATTGCTTTTGCATGTAATTTTAACATGTGTTCAAGCCTAGGTAGTCATTTTTTAAAATCCCTACCATTTTAGAATACTTAATTGTTAGTCTCTTAATAAACGTAGTTTATTGTTAAGTTTTGTCGATGAGTCTACTTTCCTTTATTGATAGCAGTAGTGTTTCATATGCAAGGACACGTGTTTATTCTCTGTGTATCCAGACACATGTGGCATGGATTGAGGGTTATGGTGTTCTAAAATTATTAGCGTTTGTGATTCCAGACAATAGTCTGTGTTTTTTGTTTTGAGTTCATGCAATGTTTTCTTTATGGTTTGCAGTCAAAGTTCTTAGCTTTTTAAGAATCCATTCAAGGTTGTTATTGTAGTGTATCAGTGGTGAATAACTTTGTACTTATTGCATAGGAGCTCCAAATAAGTTGCTTTCAAGTTCTAATGTACCAGGTTTCTGTGTTGCTCATTTGTTATGTAATAGTCATTTACTCTCCTAATTGGACTACAATAAATTAATTGGGTCCCTTAAGATGCATTGTTGTTAGAATCGGTAATACTTCGATCGAGTTCAATAGAAATATTGTTGTTCAAGCCAATTGCTCAAGTGGTTGTGGACCATAGTTCATGTAGCAGTATCATTCAATATATATTACTCTTTCTTTGAAAGTTGTCTGGGATGAAAATTTTATGAATCATATATTATACTCACATTACCCAAGAGTAAGATTAT
Source organism: Heteromeles arbutifolia (assembly GCA_024362995.1). Lineage (NCBI taxonomy): Eukaryota > Viridiplantae > Streptophyta > Magnoliopsida > Rosales > Rosaceae > Heteromeles > Heteromeles arbutifolia. The sequence goes on along the minus strand of JANCRC010000011.1, from coordinate 26,538,645 downwards.
CTGAAGACTTCATCTCATCATATTGTCTGGTTCATATCTAGAAGTACGCCCTTATGATTCTGTCTCTTCAGCCTTCATATAGGCTGATTCTTAAGGCAATGGAGTTGGTCTTTCAAGAATCATGTCTAGATGGTATTAGGTGGTAAGGGTGGGCTTGGCTGGATTTGTTTTCCTTTTTTCTGTTAATGCCCCTGCAACATCTTGTTACCCTTGAAGTGGATCTGATTTTCTTTGGTGCTTTCTAGTTTTTACCCATCTTCATTTTCCCTTCTGAAATGAAAATAAAAGAGTTGGTTGCTCCCTTGTTTTGCGTGTTGCTTCAACCATCATGCTTAATACTTTACGTTTGGTTGACATGCATTAGGATCTGGGCAAATAGGCAGTCGGCTGCAAGGTCAAAGGAAAGGAAAATGCGATATATTGCTGAGCTTGAACAGAAAGTCCAGACGTTGCAAACAGAAGCAACTTCCTTGTCTGCTCAATTGACTCTCTTGCAGGTAAATTTCATCGGCTTAACCCAGTCCTTTATTAGACCAGGTTCTCTTCATTGGACTGCTTAAATGACTCTTAACTTATGATTTCCCTTTGTTTTCACTGCATTAGTCACATGGCTGTTTTATCTAGCTTACATAATGAGGATATAAGTTGATTATTCTTATGAATTTTTCTTATGAGCAGAGAGATACAAATGGTCTGACTGCTGAGAACAGTGAACTGAAACTGCGCTTGCAAACAATGGAGCAACAGGTTCATTTGCAAGATGGTGAGCCCCTTCTTCCTTTCATGATTAGAATTAATTTTCATGTGTAGTATTTCTTTCCTTATCTTTGTCATCTGTCTTCTTCTTTTTATAGTAATGACTAATGTATAGAAACAAGAAAAGCCACATGTCTTAATTTTATTGAATTGTCTGGTCATTGGCTGAAAGGAAGAATTGAGCATGATATAAGCACGCTGACACACTGAAAGGAAGAATTGAGCATGATTCAAGCACGCTTACATGTTGTACAAAGTGGACGATTCAATAAGTAGATGCTAACATACATATACTTGATTTCTGTTGGAGATTAGAATCCAAGATGGCAGTTGACAAGATGCCATAGGTGATTTTGGCAGACATTGTTTCCTCTTGTTAACTCAGAATAAAAATTGGTTGCTAATTCTGATTTTTGTCGATGATGATTTTTTTCTGCATGTACTTTTACCAAATACCTAATTTCTGGTTGTCTACAATATAAGATTCTGCAAACGAACTTTGGTTCCTTGACATTTCCTATTGCATAATGAGTTTATGATTTTGTGGTTTATTCAACTTATCCAGAAGGTACTAAAATTTAGTAGAATGATTCTTTGTTTGTATATTTTCATTTTGGTTTAGTGTTTTTAAATTTATATTGCATGAATTGAGCATCTTTATGATGAATGCTTTGTTTGAGGGGTTTACATGTTTGCTGCTTATATTACTGAGCTGGAAATGTATAATTGCATTGACCATTTTACTGCTTGTCTATCAAATCTATCAAATTGATTACATTTTTGTTCTTAGTCCCTTTATTTGCTTCTATGTCGTAGCCTGTGTCCAGTCATTGGATCTAGTTTCATGGCATAAGCTGTTCTGGACCTACCTCCACCACCGATATGGGCAAGAATGATTTACCTTGAATTTATGCCCGTTTACAATGTTCTAGTAGCCATAAACAACATGCTGGCTAACCTGAAGTGGACTGGCCATCATATTTGAAGTTTCATTAATTGAGCCAATTAGCATCGGATGTAGAAGTTTTAGTTCATTCTGATCTTTGCCCATAACGGGAACCAAAAAATAAACAAAACTGTTGCATCTTGTTTGTGGAGGTTTTCTTGCTTTTCCGATTCCATGTAACTTCTGGTTCTTGGTATTTATGTGAATGAAATTGACTTGCCGAAACAATTTTTTTTTATTTTTTTGTGTGTTGTAGCATTGAACGATGCACTGAAAGAAGAAATTCAGCATCTGAAAGTTGTGACTGGCCAAGCTATGCCAAATGGTGGACCTATGATGAACTACGCTTGTTTTGGCGGGGCGGGCCAGCAGCAATTCTATCCAACGAATCAAGCTATGCACACCCTTCTAACTGCACAGCAGTTTCAACAGCTCCAGATTCATTCTCAGAAACAGCAGCACCAATTTCAGCAGCATCAACTCCATCAACTTCAGCAGCAACAGATGCAGCAGCAGCTTCAGCAACAGCAACAACAACAAAGTGGGGACTTGAAACTAGGAGGATCCATGCCTACGCCAAGCCAGAAAGAGAATACATCAGAGGTCAACCAATCTGTAACAAAGGATTGTTGAGAAATGTTTTCCAGTTAGCATTTGTTTGTAGTCAGTTGTATACATGTCATTTTAGTTGTAGATCAAATTATCATAGTGTAGCACCTTGTGATTTGTGTTTTGTTCTGGGTATTTACGGTGGATTTAGATTATGAAGATTTGTTTACTGAAAATTAGAATGTGTAGTCGTTGATTTATCCTTCATAATCCCATAGCTATTGCCCTACGCTGAAATAGGATGCAATCAAGAGTGGTGGATAGTGTGATGATCTTGTCATGTCAAAACCACACACAATACTGTGAGTGCTCTAGGGCGCCCGCAAGATATGTTTTTAAATACCACTATATTACAACCTGTCTTTGCTCAATGGATTACCGCAAGATTTGTTTTTAAATACCGCTATACAATTACAACCTGTCTTTGCTCAATGGATTACGTTTTCAAATACCGGCATATAATTACAACCCGTCTTTGCTTAATGGACTACATTTACAATCTGTAAACCAATTGGATTGGATAACTCCCAACATTTAAATTCAAGGAAGATATGTAGTTCTGTAAGAGTCTAGTTTAGAAGATGAATTAGTCATAAAACATACTTATTCCTTTCAAACACTACAAAATTGCATACACAAGCAATGACTAGCAAAACAAGTAGTTATTCTCTACATTATTGAGTAGCCAGGACCCCCACTCCTTCTGGTGCAGTCCACTTAATGTCTTGCTTCGGGTCTTTGATATCGCATGCCTGTAAGCACACATCAAAGCAAAATCGGTACATTGACGTGCGTAAGGGAAATGAGTGCATTGATCTGCAAGGTAGCTCTTACTATCCGTTCAAATTACCTTGCAATGTAGGCAATTTTGAGCATTGATCGGCATCTTCAGCTCACCCCCTTCATCAGGGACATACCGACTTAAGATGAATAAGAGAATCCATTTACAGATGATCAATCAAATACAAGCAATGATAGAATGGGCGTTACTCGTATACATGCACAGGACAGTATCTTGACCAGGGTGCATACTCTGGCAAATTTACAAGTTCAGGAATCTTGAGGTCTCTCAACCGAAGGTGAGCTGGTTGATCATGGTCATGATTTGTGTTGCTCCTATTTTAAGCAAATAAAATTAAATACTTCACTTACTACAAAAGAGGAGAAGAGCAAGCCGGTATATCAGTCTCTGTTGCTACTTCTTTGACAGCTAATGAAAAATTTATAGAGTACAAAAACATAGAGGCATACTCTAGTTTTTGACAGCTAAAGAAAATATTGGTATTTAAAAACCTGTGTAGGGAGGTTGGAACATCGAAAGATAAAACCCCATCTGGCTTTGGATATTGGAGAATGGAATTGTGCAACCAGCATATATTTGAATCACTTAGTGCCAAACAGTAGTGTGGTAACTATGCAAGTCTATAGTTCGAATAGTTTTCAGAACACTGTCTCACATTTGTTGCTTCATAGTCTGGTTTTCCATGCTTCAGCGTCCAGGGAGCTATTCCTTTCATTATATAGCTGATAGGCAGAAAACATTGGCGATTAATGTTTGAACAAAAACTATATTTTGAGACAATACTAATCAAAGTAATAAGCAGCAACAGGATCTCACTGTTCTAGAGCACTTAAACGGCCAGGCCAGGAAGAAGTCCATACTCAAAGTCCAAAACAGAAAGCAATGGATTTTTCTACTAACTGGTCGGAAGTTGCGAGCTCTGTACAGTTCTTCCCATATCCATGAATTTCTTAAAGCATCCCAATATTTTTCCATGCTTGAGCCTCCATTAAGTAGACGGAATGTAGCTTCTGCAGCTAGCATGCCTGTAGGTAATATAACTAATAAGTTAGACATCTTCATGAACTTAAAAGCAATCCCTAGAAGTACAAGCACTTCTGTAACACATCAAAAGATTCTGAGTTTTCCAATCCATGATACTACTATGTCCCTTCAGCCATGACAAATATGTACTATGAGCTGGACCATTTGGACCACTTGATGTTCCAACAGAAATGATAAACTGTGAATTATGTGACTTAACAATTATAATCTACCAGCATTTGTTGTAACAATTGAAATTTTGAGAATGCAGAATTATTTTCACATAATTAGACATAATGAATAGAAACAACTATTTGGTGAAAAATACCGGATTTCATTGCAGTAAAAGTTCCTTTTATTTTGGGTACATTTAAAAATCCAGCTGAACATCCAATATCCGCTCCTCCAGGGAAAACTGGATATGGGATAGACTGAAATTTAACTAGCATCATATTTGTATTTGTTTAACATATTAACATGTAGAACTGAAAAATGGTATATACATAGTTACGATCGCACACACACCTTATATAGGAAGCGGAGAGAGTACTGTTGCCTTATCATATATCAGATATGTCGCAAGACTATCAATCTGGCACCACACATTAAGCAAATAGCCTGACCACATACACCAAACTGTAAATCTAAACCAGTGATAGGTAAACTTTTGCCAGAATGTGTGATCCATTTACAGTCTCTATGTTGCCAGAATGTCTAGCAATAGGGTATCACCCTATATATTCAAAAGTTGAGAAACCAAGGGAGAAAGAATTGTCTCCTTGTGCTTGCAATGTGCTTTAACTACATCTTACAGTGATGACAACATACTTGTAGGGGATATTTTTTTGGATATTTACAATTGTTGTCCATGGATATCCAACTCAAAAGGGATAATGATGCAGCCATGTGGAGAAATTTCAGAGTGATAGCATTCCATTGAGCTTCTTTCTTGATGTACACATATCATGTAAATATAACTTGAAATGAAATTACTAATTTACCTGAAAACCATCCTCATTCAAGGTGCGATACCATATTGAAGAACAGTCCCACTTTCTAGCAGTGTTTTGATTGCAGGATGATGTTTGAATTTCTATCGGGAGAATTCTAAACAGTTGTCAATACAATTCTAGTACATATAATTAAAACACATCAGAAATTTCTCTCAAACTATTAACTCCCCCCCCCTCCCCTCCCACCCTCCTCCTCCTCCTCCTCCTCCTCCTCCCTCCTCTCCCCCTCCTCCAAACCCAAAATAAATAAAAAAATGAAAGATTAAACTCCATGTATACTTCTCCAATAATATAAAAATATCAAACAAGATAAATTACTACATCAGCCATTCAAATAGGAAAGGAGGGAGTGCAGACTAAGTCCTGTCAATTAAAATCACTGTAATATCAATTCTCATGTGTGCACAAATTAAAACTATTGATAGCAGCTTGGCAATGACTGTCATTGTGCACTAATCCTGAAATGAAAAGATAAGCAATGGCTGAAATGTCTAGCCGAAACAGAAGTAAGAATACAACTGATATTTAAAGGATGAATAATTTATTTGCTTTAATCAGTATGCTACCTCTTTAAGTCCCAAGGCATAGGTCTGATGCTGAGAATGCCCCTTCTCTCTCAAGTATTTATTTCAGGGCAAAATAATGGAGTGCATGTAGGAAAAATATGCCATATCCATTTGTTCAAAATATGACTGTAAACATGCAAACTGTATCAGAATCAATTTTTACAACTTCCACGAAAACCTTGTTTTATTGGAACTTCTTTTGGAAGCCAAAGTATTCAGCTAACCACAAACAAGTAAAAGTAAAAGCCTCCATTTTTATTTCATATAAGGAATATGCTTGATACGACCACATAGACTGTCCAAAACTAGATGGGGCTAAACAATAGCAAAATCAGCAACAATGGTGATGTACAATGCAACCAACAATCTTATCACCTTCCAATCGTAATTTGAGTTAATTGCAGATATGAAAAACATAGTGACCCGAAGCAATCAACATCAATGCACAGTAAGATTTCAATAGCTTAGCAAAAAAAAAATAAAAAAAATTCTTAGCCTTGGGGAAACAGAAACCGGAGGGAACGTTAATGGAGGAGTATCCGTACCTCTTCTTCCTTCCATTGTGGGAGAAATTCATTGAGGGCCTGTCAAAAACATTACTAGAAATAATGTGAGCACCTATAAGAAAAATCAGAAAAATGACAGAAGGATCAAACACAAGAAATTGCAATTCCAATTCAATTATACAAAAGCCAAGCAAAAATCAATCTTGGCATTTCAGATCATAAGGATAATTAATACACATATACACACACACACATTTATTTATCCACTTACCACACAATACAACTTAATCAAGTGACTAGAAAGATTCAACCTTGTTTTGATAAGTAGTATCAGGTGATACATACCAACTTCAGCTCCTTTCTCGACAACACATAAATCAACATCCTTCTCGCGGCACAATTGCTTCATCCTTATCGCAGCCGATAGACCGGCCGGGCCAGCCCCAACAACGACAACATCATATTGAATAGACTCTCTGTCCGGTTCACTGCAGAAACTCCTGGTGTGCGACCCAAAGACCCATTTGCCTGAAAATTTACACAATTGAGGCAATACCCAGATGAGAATTCTGGCCGGAAAGCAATCTGGGATCGTAAAGAAGCAAAATTTCGACCCAGAAGCTGAATCTAGAGATAGCAGCCGTTTGGTATATGTTGAGTTTGCTGCAGCGGAAAACAGCAGCTTGCTGCTGCTGTAAATCACAGGAAGTAAAACACAAATAAACAGAAATTATAAGTGACACCAGAATTATAAGTGAACAAAATACTTCTACTATTAAAATGGGATTACAGGCACTAATCTCTCTCAACTTTAGAGGCTGACTGACTCAACAGAGCACATACTCTTGGATGAACTCACTATTTTTCTGTTACTCACACTCTGTAGAAGAGCTACAGGCTACAAATATATAAATATTCATAATCAACTCATTATGGAAGGGGATAGACAAAGCAACTAATATTGCGCTACTTTACATTTACTCAATTCTTGAAATTGGAAAGACCTTTCTTTGTCCAAGGATTTTGCTTCTTAGACAGCTGCGCGTTAAAAGATGGGCATTTAATTTCATGAGGAGGGAATTCTAACAATCTCCCCCTTCCCGACTCATGTCGAAGAAACGCAAACCTCCTAGTGTTGTGCACTGCTCATGTTTTCCTTTAGGAAGAGCCTTTGTCAACATATCAGACTTGTTGTCGTTGGTATGAACTTTGTCCAACTGTAACAATTTTTTCTCAAGCACATCTCGAATCCAATGATACCTGATATCAATGTGTTTAGACTTGTAGTGAAAGCTTGGATTCTTACTGAGATGGATGGCACTTTGATTGTCACAGTAGATGACAAACTTTTTCTGGTGTAGACCAAGTTCTTTGAATATCTCTTCAACCACAACATCTCCTAACAACATTATGTAATGGCAATGTACTCCGCCTCTGTAGTAGACAAGGCCACACATTTTTGCAATTTAGATTGCCTAGACACCGCTCCCCTGCAAAAGTGAATAAATAGCCTGAAGTTGATCTTTTTGTGTCTCTATCTCCTGCCAAATCTGCATCTGTGAAGCCTTCGGGAACAGGCTTATTACTTCCAAAACACAAAGATAACTTTGAGGTGCCTCTAAGGTACCTTAGAATCCATTTAACTGCTGCCCAAGATAACTTTGATTTGCAAGAAACCTGCTCACCACTCCTACCCAATGTTTTAAAAGGCTCGCCTCAGGGCGCGCCTAGGTGTCCTCTAAGGCTGGGCGTGAGGGTTGCCACCTCCGTTTTGAGGGAGTGGGCGGAAGGCGTCGCTGGAGCTGCCTAGGCGTGCCTCGGGGGCTTTTTTTTTTTTTTTTTTTTTTGTTTTACTCCCAAACCCAAATTTTGGGTAGGTTTTAACTGCCTCATACCTCTTCGTTGCACCATCGTCTCTCTGCCTTCTTTTTTTTCTTCTGATTTTTAGTTTTTTAGATAATGGATGTGTGTGCTATCTGCGTGCATTGTTATATGTGTGCTCATTGTGCTTTTCATCCTCTATTTTATATATATATATAATATATGTATATATATATATGTGTGTATATATATTTATAATATATGTGTGTGCTCAGGGTGATTATTGATTAATAATCTTCTTTTTTTTAATATAATATATGTGTACGCTTAGTGTATATATTAAAAAATTTAGGTCCTGTGAGGCTTCGCCTCACGCCTAGGCCTAGCTATCCCTCGGATGCCTTGCCCATGCCTCATGCTTTTAATACATTGCTCCTACCGCATAGGCAAGGTCTGGCCTAGTGCAAACCATTGCGTACATTAAACTTTCCACGGCTAAAGCATAGGGAATTTTCTTCATTTCTTCCATTTCTTCCTTTGTTGAAGGGCTTTGACTATTGCTTAGCTTGAAGTGAGCAACAAATTGACAACTTACAGACTTGGCTTAGTCCATGTTGAACCTTTCAAGTACTTTCACAATATATCTTTCTTGAGACAACCACAATTTGCCTTCTTTCCTGTCTTGAGAGATTTGCATGCCAAGAATTTGTTTCGCAGGTCCCAAATCCTTCATATCAAAGGATTTGCTATACTTTTTCAATCAGCATCCGGACCAATAATTAACATATCGTCCACATATAGAAGCAATATAATGAAATCCGTAATGGAAGATTTTTGATGAACACACAATGATCAGAAGCTGTCTTCTTGAACCCATTATCAACCATGAAGGACTCAAATTTCTTGTACCATTATCTCAGAGCTTGTTTAAGTCCATATAGACTCTTTTTCAGCTTGCAGACCATATGCTCATTCCCTTTGATTTTAAAACCTTCCGGCTGCTCCATATAAATATCTTCATGCAAATCACCATGTAGAAAGGCTGTTTTGACATCTAAGTGCTCAATCTCCAATTCATGCCTACTGCCAATCCCAAAACAACACGAATTGAAGTCATTTTCACAACCGGTGAGAATATCTCATCAAAATCAATGCCTTTCTTTTGTGCATACCCCTTCACAACCAATCTCGCTTTGTACCTTGGTTTTGAGTTTTGAGTTTCCTTTAGCTTGAAAACCCATTTGTTTGGAAGAACTTTCTTTCCCTATGGTGTTTCCACCAAATCATATGTATGATTCTTATGCAAGGTATTCATCTCCTCTTGCATAGCTTTCAACCATTATTCTTTGTGAACATCAGACTGCACTTCTTCGAAGCATTCGGGTTCGCCACTATCTGTAAGGACATATTTGTGTGGTGAATATTTCACGGATGGTACACATTGTCTGCTGGACCTTCTTAACTCCATATCTTGTTCATGTATGGGTTGTTCTTCTTGACTCTCTTCGGTGTTAGAATTCGCCGATGCATTTTCTTGGCCATCATGATCATCATCTGTAATTTCTGGTTCAGCTCCCCTGTCAACATCATGAGCTACAATAGGAGAAATTGGATCGAAATCAATTAGATTATCAAAATAAGGCTGATCACATTTTTCATTCTTCTCAAAATCTTCAATTGTTTGGTCTTCAAGGAAAATCACATCTCGACTTCGAACCACTTTCTTGCTCACAGGATCCCACAATCTGTAGCCAAATCTTTCATCTCCATAACCCAAGAATACACATTGCTTGGCCTTGTCATCAAACTTTGATATCTTCTCCTTAGGTATATGCACAGACGCTCTGGAACCGAATGTCTTCAAGTGTCCATATGAGACACCTTTCTTACTCCATATCTTCTCTAGAATATCTCCATTTAAGGGTGATGAAGGAGACAAATTAATCAAATAACATGATGTTCTCATCGCCTCCCCCCAAAAAGTTTTGGGCAATTTCGCATGAGACAACAAACATCTTATTTTTTCCACAATGGTGCGCTTCATCCTTTCCGCAACACCATTGTGTTGTGGAGTTCTCGAAACAGATTGCTCATGTCTAATGCCATGCATTTTACAATAATCATCAAATGACCACAAGTACTCAACGCCATTGTCAGTGCGAATGCATTTCAATTTCACTCCTGTCTATCTTTCCACCATAGCATGAAAGCTTTTAAATGTTGACAGCACTTGGTCTTTTGTGTTTAAAGCATATGTCCAAACTTTTCTTGAATGATCATCTATAAAAGTGACAAAATAAGCACCACCACCCAAGGATTTAACTTTCGATGGCCCACACAAATCCGAATAAACCATGTCTAAAATATTTGATTTTCTTTCATGATTTCTTTGAAATGAAACTATATGCTGCTTGCCAATTAAACAATGAATGTAGCTATTTATGTGCATACCTTTAATTTTAGGGAGGATTTCTTTCTCTGCAAGAATCTGCAAACCCTTCTTACTCATATGACCCAACTGCTTATGCCATAGATCGATTGAAGCATCATTTTCCATTGCATTCAGCTCCCCCTTCCATAGTTGAGCATGGGTTCTGTACAGAGTGCAGCATTTTCTTCCGCTTGCAATTACGAGGGATCCCTTTTTGAGCTTCCATCTCCCTATTTGAAAACTTATTCTTGTATCTGACATCATCCAACTTTCCGATAGAAATTAAATTTAGGCGGAGGTCTAACACATATCTAAACTCCTTGAGCACAAGTTTGCTGCCACTATCAATTTCTAGAATCACTTCACCAATCCCTGCAATTTTTAATGTATCCTTATTTCCCAACTTCACTAAGCCAAAATCACCAACCTTATATGACGAAAATAATGCCTTGTTCAAAGTAGCATGAAAAGAGGCTCCGGAGTCTACTGTCCAAGTGGTATCTTCATAAGACATATTCAAGCATGATTTTTCACACTCCGAGAGAACAATAATATCACAATCTGAAGATATAGCAGCAATATCTTTCTCTTCTTGTTTTTCTTCATTATTCTTCTCCTTGTTGAGTTTTCTGCATTCTCTTCTATAGTGACCTTTTAGACCACAATGATGACATACAACGTCCTTTTTTGGCTTTGATTTGCTTCTTGACCTCCTATGAGACCGAGGATAAGCACTTCTACTTTCTCCCCCTCTTTTGTACAACCAAAGCTTCTGTGTAGGAATAATCTATGGATTTTCTTCACGTTTCTTCGTTCAGCAAACTAGCAGTGACTTGATTCACTGAGAGGACTCCATTTAGAGCAGAGTTGATCACATAAATGGCCAAGGTTTCCCAACTGTCTGGAAGAGAACTGAGAAGCATGAGAGCTTGTAGTTTGTCATCCAACACCATATTCATTGAAGAAAGCTGATGGATGATGTTTTGCATCTCGTTCAAGTGTTCGTTGATGGAGGTGCCTTTCTTGAACTTTAAATTAACAAGTTTTTTCATCAAAAAAACTTTGTTGTCCGCTATCTTTCTTTCGTATAAGCTTTCAAGCTTCTTCTACAACAAAAATGTTTTAGTCTCATTCGAAACGTGATGATACACACTATCATCAAGCCATTGCCTGATAACTCCAGTAGTTCTTCGGTTTTGTTTCTTCCATTCCTCATCGGACATTTTTTCCGGCTGGTCACCTTCAATTGGACCGAACATATCCTTGCAATATAGTAAGCCCTCCATTTTTGACCTACAAATAATGTAGTTTCTTCCATTCAGGCTCACCATTCGACTTGTGTTGACATCCATGATCTCTAAAGCAACCCGGCTCTAATGCCAATTGTTCAGTTTGCTGCAGTGGAAAACAACAGCTTGTTACTGGTGTAAATCACAGGAAGTAAAACACAAATAAACATAAATTATAGGTGAACAAAATGACACTAGAATTTTGTGGAAAAAAACCCTCCGATGTGAAGGGAAAAACCACAGGACAAAGTCCAAAATACTTCTACTATTAAAATAGGATTACAAGCACCAATCTCTCTCAACTTTAAAGGCTGACTGACTCAAGAGCACACACACACTCTTAGATGAACGCACTATTTTTCTGTTACTCACACTCCGTAGAAGAACTACAGGCTAAAAACATATAAATATTCATAATCAACTCCCTTTTAGAAAACTATGGAAGGGGATAGACAAAGCAATCAATATTGGGCTGCTTTACATTTACACAGTTCTTGAAACTGGAAGGACCTTTCTTTGTCCAAGGATTTTGCTTCTTAGACAGTTGCACATTAAAGATGGGCATTTAATTTCATGAGAATGGAATTCTAACAGTACATGGGTTGTTTTTTGGTGAAGAGGAAAATGGATGAGAGGGATTGGGAGAGATTGAAGACAAAAATGAGGATGTGAAGCTTGGTTTCCTAAAAGATTTGGAATTTGATATAAGCTGAGCTATCATGCTATTGTATAGAAAACATTATGAACATATATTATTGATAATAAAAGAAGATACAAGAGTAAACCAACTTTTTTCTTCATTAGAGGATACAAAGGGAAAGATGGGTCATGGTAAAGTATTTCACACAAGTTTAGATCTTGTGTGTTGTTTGATCATACATTGCATACTCTTTATGTAGAGCCATTTACGTACAAAAGTCTACAAAAGAAATTAATGCATGTTGAAAACCATGCCATACAACAACAACAAAATCTGACAATACTACTATTTTTAGTCCTTACTTTTCACTTTTGTTTAAACCATGTGGGCATTCGAATCCCACAACTTTTACAACATATATATATATATATATATATATATATATAGAGAGAGAGAGAAAGAGAGAGAGAGAGAGAGAGAGAGAGAGAGAGAGAGAGAAACATATCTCATACCTAGATAAAATGATGGTCTTCACCTACATAATCAATGGCAACCTCACGTAGGTCAATATCACTTGATTGAGATGACGACTCTAGAGAGTATGGAAGAAACGTAACACCATTGTGTTATGTTCAAGTGTATCAAAATCATGTTATAACATATGGCAAAATGGTATGGTCCACTAACTATACCCTGGTTGCAGGTTGCATATAATGTTGATTCATCCCTAATATCCACTAAAAACACACATTTGACTGAATCATGCATTCATTCACCTCAACAGATTCATCAGCATGCATCATATATCATTGCATGCCACATCAACAGAAAAGTGCGGAGGAAACAAGGGAAACTGAGTTCAGGATGCTTATAGTGGGGTTGCTGAGAAGACACATATGCGACTTGGACCCCCTTCACTCGCTCTACATTTCAATATAAAAAGAAAATAATACTACAATACAAGTTTGGGGGTGGGGAATCCAAGCAACACAGACGTGGACATTGTTCAACTCCTATATTCAGATCCAGATTCAAGCATAGACATTCATCAAATAGGGCATGCAAGCACAGGAAATACAAGTCATGAGTATGTTGAAAAAAAAATTTAGATCCAAGGACTACATTCAACTGATCCATATCAAAAATAGCGTGCTGGGTTGAGGATTTATACCTGTACTTCTGAGATCTATGGACATTGAGGTTGCCGCTGCTTATTTTTCTTGCGGATCTAAAGTTTGGCGTTGCTACCATTCCTTGTCTTGTTCGCCATCGTCTCCGATCGTCGTTTGCAACACAAGCTCACGGACATGCAAATATATTAGACTTGGATTTCCCTGTTGCATTTGTACTGAAAATAAGTAATTAATGGGCAAAGAAGAGATCGATGGGTTTTACCTTTATGCGTCGGCCAACTAGGATGGCTGAAATAGGTGAGTTGGAGAGAAAGTGTTAGGGTGATTGTTGTGGGAAATGAAAAACCAAGCTGATAATTCAGTTTGTATAGCTGAACGTGCTAGGGTTTTCACACGAGTGCTCCTTCACGTGCAAGGCTCAGCGCCTTCTATTGTTCTTCCAAGTCAGGAGTTCGAGACTAGAGCAACGCACATTTATGCTTTATTTTTGCCAATATTTTTCCAGCACCTCTGTTTCTTTGTATCAGGTCACCACTAGGAGAGCGGCTGGTGACGAACAGAAATCAGAGGATTTCGTGCTGCTTTTCCGGCTGCCATTAATTAGTGCGGCGGTGCTAAGACGAGTAGGGCTTCAAAGGGCTTTTGCTTAATTCATGGTGTGGGGAAGGAACCGTAAAGGTATAGTGCTGTGCTTTCTGGTTGGTGCACGAACTTGGGGTTTAATTATGAACAGTCTCATGACCATAGAGGATCTGATGGCAAAGTTTGCAGGTCGGTTCACGATTACAGAGGAAGAACACAAACTGATTGTCGTTGATCAGTTGGAAGCCACTACATTAAAGTCCTTGAGAGTCTTTCTCATGGGAAGGGTTCTTTCACACAAACTGATGAACAAGGAAGAATTTAAACGACAAATGAGAAATCTTTGGTGTCCTAAAGCGAATGTAGTGGTGACGGACTTAGGGGATGATTGTTTTGCATTCAGTTTCAATTCCATGTAGGAACATAACACCATTCTTCGAGGAGGGCCTTGCTTGTATAACAAGCAATATCTATTGGTGCTTGGCGAGGTAGATAATCTGGAGTACCCAACTTGGATCCCGCTGCGCTTTCAGGAATTTGGTGTGCAGTTCAAGGGATTATCCATCTGCTACATGACTCGGCCTATGGGGAAGTTTTTAGGGAACTTGTTGAGGGAATATATCCTAACAGATCAAAGTCGCAAGGAGGAACAATTTGGTAGTATTCTTCAAGTGCGGGTGCGACTGGACGTGAGGAGACCATTGAGAAGGTTTGTGAATATACAACTGGAAGGCACGCAGCTGCAAATTGATGCTAGGTATGAGAAATTACCACTCACCTACTTTCTATATGGAAGGATGGACCATGTTGAATACCAATGTGAGTGCTATGAAGGACAACAATTGGACGATAAGGCCAAACCATATGGTAGATGATTCCAAACGGATGTGCTGGATAAGGACTATAGGCATCCTGTTGGGAGATGATTTGACTTAGATGCGGGGGGTGGCTAGGTAATGAAGGCTCCGCTGTCGAAGGAGCTGGATGAACCAATGGATGAGGAAAGGGGCGAACTATTGGAGACGAGGACAGTGGGGCAAGGAATGTTCTTAATACCTGATTTGAGTAAGGAGGTGAATCTTTCGCTAAGATCGTATTCATCAAATCATATTGATTTGGAGGTTGGAGGAATAGGAGATGACAATCATTGGAGACCTACTTTCTTTTATGGTTTTCTGGCGGAGACGAATAGACATAAATCTTGGAGTTTGCTTCAAAGGTTGAGTGACAATTCGGAGCTGCCGTGGTGTTGTATGGGGGATTTCAATGACATTTTGTGTGCCGAGGAACATGAAGGAGGTGATATACAAAGTGAACGTCAAATGGAAGGGTTTTGAAATGCCCTAACAAGTTGCTAGTTACAAGATTTGGGGTATGTAGGGAATAAATTTACTTGGGTCACTACCAGGTGTGGGGGAATCAAAGTAAGATTAGATAGAGTTGTAGCAACGCAAAAGTGGATTGATATGTTTCTTGGGTTTCGAGTTTCTCATTTGAAACCAAACTCATCAGACCATATACCTATATTGGTAGAATGGATGCCAAAGAACCAAGCTAGATTAAAAAAAAACCTTTCGGTATAAGGAATGGTGGTTAGTGGACGAAGGCTGTGCAGTTGCGGTACAACAAGGGTGAGCAACGGAGGTTCAGGGGTCCCTAATGTTTTTGAGTCATGGAGAAAATTAAGGTGACACGACTACAGTTGGCTAATTGGGAAAAAACAACGAAGCATTCAATTTAAAGGGAGATCTCAAAAATGGAGGATAAGTTGAATGCATTATTTGGAAGGCCCTTTACCGAAACAACTATCACACAACGGCATGAATTAAACACTCGGTTCCAATTAGGGGTGGGCACAGGGCGGGTCGGATCGGGTAATAAAAAATTTAAAGGTGGAACCAGACCTAACCTGACCCGTATGAAATGGGTCAGTTCCTACGGGTCCACACGGGTCATTTTGTAGATAACTCGTCCTTTTGTGTAACGAACTCTTCTTCTACTGTGCTTAACTTCTGCAGAGACTCGAGTTGTTTTTTCAAGTCTCCAACCATCTTCTCCTTGTTCCGAAACCACAAACCGTTCTACATCGAAAAAATTAAAAAAAGGAGAATTTGAATCTCACCGTTCTACCATCAATGGTGTTCTTATATTGAATAACCTTATCTAGAATAGCAGGATTTACCAAAACCACAAACCCAAAACCTCTGGGGCAGCCGTAGACCTTATCCTTCATGACCGCCGTCTGCAAAATGTCGTCGTAGTTGCTGAAGTACTCATAAGCTTATCCTCCGAGGTCTCCCATTAAATCCCACCAAAAGCTTCCCTGATCTGAATCCATGTGGGTTTTCACTGCCTTTTCTTCTCAATGCCTGTGAGAGTGAATGCTTCAACCTTTATTAAAATTTATAGGTGGATTTGGGGAGTTTGGGATTTGGGAGATGAAGGAAGGGTTTGTGATCGACAAGGAGAAGGAGAGATTTGGTTGGAAATCTTTATTAATTTTTTTGTAGGTGGATTTTGAGGGTTTGGGATTTGGGAGACAAAATGTGGGTTTGTGTTTGTGACCAACAAGAGAGATAGAGATTTGGTGGGTCAAGTATGATTCGAGACTTGCAGACTTGTTCCATCTTACGGTTCGGGCCGGGCGCCCGTTTTATCAGACTTTTGAACTCGCCCCACCCCGTTAATTTTGTGAACCTGCCCCGCCCTGCCCCGTTTTGGCTTTAAAATTTCTGGACCTACCCTAAATCGGTTGTACCCGCCCCAAGTTGGCTGTACCAGCCCTGACCTGCGGGTCCAAGACCCGTTTGCCCACCCCTAGTTGCAATCTTTACTGGCGCAGGAAGAAACGTTCTGGAGGCAGAGTCAAAGGAAAATTGGTTAAAGCTTGGGGATCAAAATACAAAATATTTTCACTAGAAGGCTAATCGAAGAAAACGTAGGAATGCTTTACCGGGGTTATATGATGAGGCCGGGGTATGGCATGAAGACAAGAGGGGTGTGGAAGCAGTGATTGTAGATTACTTCTTAAAGTTGTTTAACTCTCAGGGTGCGATGGATGTGTCGGAAATTATGCAGGTTGTGACTCTCGAAGTTTCGGCAGAGATGAATCAAGAGTTTATTGGGCAAGTTTGGAATGATAAAATTAAAGAGGCGTTGTTTCAAATGCATCTGACTAAAGCTCCAGGACCTAACAGTATGTCACCGGGTTTCTATCAGACGCATTGGGAAACTGTCAGCCAAGATGTGTGTGATGGGGTAAGGCATATTCTTTCATAGGGTCATACGCTTAGGAATATCAATTATACCCATGTCACTTTGATTCCAAAGAAAACTGATCCCATAACAATGACTCAGCTTAGGTCGATTAGTCTTTGTAATGTGATTTATAAGATTTGCTCCAAGGTCTTACTAATCAACTGAAAGTTATTCTTCTGGAAATTATTTCACCCTCGCAAAGTGCCTTTATACCGGGAAGGCTAATTTCTGATAATTGTTTGGTAGCCTCGGAGATTGCACATCATATGCATATGAAGAATAATGAGTGGAATAGGGTGATGGCATTGAAGTTAGATATTAGTAAGGCCTATGATTGTATTGAATAGAGTTTCTTGGAGCAAATTATGGAAAGGTTGGGTTTTGCGGAGGAGTGGATACATTGGATAAGGATGTGCGTGTCTACGATATCTTATTTGTTCAAACTGAATGGGGAGCCTATGGGGCTAGTATATCGAAAACGGAGAATTCGTCAAGGCGATCTGTTGTCACCGTTCTTATTCGTTCTATGTGCAGAAGGCTTATCGGCTTTATTTGATTCGTGGGAAGCACAAGGCCGATTACAGGGGGTTTAGGTATGTAAAGGGGCCCCAAGTGTTCATCATCTGCAATTTGCAGATGACAGCTTTATATTTGCCAGGAGTTCTTTGCAGGAGTATTTATAGTTGAATGAATTATTACGTACTTATGAACGGGCCTCTGGGCAAGAGGTCAACCTTTCTAAAAGTAGTGTTGCATTTAGAATGAATCTCATGGAGATGGATGCTTAGTTGTTAGCAGATTGTCTAGGGATGGCATAGGTGGAGTACCACAACCGATATCTTGGCCTACCGGTGTTTATTGGTAGGTCTAAGAAAGATACATTTGCTTATATTAAGGATCGTTTGTGGAAAAAGTTAAATGGTTGGCGTGGATCGTTGTTGAGTAGTGCGGGTAAAGAAATTTTGATAAAAGTGGTTGCCCAAACAATGCCATTGTATAAGATGTAGACAATCTTGTTGCCTAAATCCTTTTGTGAACAGCTAAACTAAATGGTGGCGCAGTTTTGGTGGGGAAGGGAAGCAGGTAAACGGAGAATACATTGGGTGAAATTGCAGCAGTTGTGTAAACCAAAAAATGAAGGTGGTTTGGGGTTTAAGGATTTATATGCATTTAATCTTGCTTGCTTGCGAAGCAAGGGGGGAGACTATTACAGCAGCCTAATTCTCTTGTTGCAAAAATTTTCAAAGCCCGGTACTACCCTACCACTGAGTTTTGGCAGGCTCCAGTAAAACCTAATTCCTTCTACTGTTAGTGCAATGTGGCGACATCTCGGACAATTATTTGTCAAGGTGCGAGATGGAGGGTGGGGGATGGTCTACGAATTCACATTTGGGGGGATGGCTGGTTGCCACGAGAGCATTTTTATAAAGTTCTTAGCCCAGACCGATGGGGGTGCACCCAGAGCTTACAGTGAAATCATTGATGATGGAGGAAGATGGGGTCCGTTGGAATTCCACTTTAGTTCGTAGCTAGTTCTTGGAGGAGGAAGGGGATTTGATTTTGAGCATAGCCTTAAGTTTATTCTACCTCGCTGATTCTATGATTTGGGCAAAAGAACCTAAGGGTTTGTATACAACTAAGAGTGCGTACTTTGTGGCAAGATCGTGTCAAGGAATGGGTGGTGATGAGCCTATGGGATTGGTGATTAATTTCGATACAAGGCTCATATGGAAAACATTGTGGGGAGTTCAAGTTCCGGGAAAAGTGAAGATTTGTGTATGGCGTGGGTATATGAATGCATTGCCTTCCAAAGTGAATTTGAAGAATAGACACGTACTTATGGAGGATACTCGTGGTTTTTGTGATATAGAAGCAGAGACAGTAGAACATGCTTTATTAATGTGCCCTAGAGCGGCAACGGTGTGGTTTGGAAGTCCGTTTGGACTCCGTTCGTTTCACCGAAGTGAGGAGAGATTTGGAGGATGGATGGAATATATGGCGCAGAATGTGTCTAAGGAGAGCATTGAGCTACTACTTGTCCTTGTTTAGAGTATTTGGAAGGTACGTAATGATTTTATTTGGAATGATGTTGATGTTTCTCCATTGGATACCCAAATCGAAGCACAAACGTGGCTGGCTGAATTTAAAAAATGGAATGATGTGGCACCACAACAATCTTTGGCAAGAATATATAAATGGCAGTCTCTGGCTTCTAGGTGGATAAAATGTAATTTTTATGCAACATGGGATGAGAAGGGGTTGACTAGAGGTTGTGGGATGGTAGTGAGAAACTCGTAGGGAGGGTTTCTAGCGGCACAGGTGAGTAGGGAGGAAGGTGTGAGATCGGCATTACACGCAGAGGCAGTTGCTGCCAAGCAGCAGGTATGTTCTTGCACAGATGGGTCACAGAACAGGTCAAGGTGGAAAGGTATGCATTACTGGTGATTTATGCAATTCAAAATGCAGGTGCAGCGTATAGTGGTCATTACGGGCATATGTTCGATGATATAAGGTGGCTCCTGAAAGATTTCAAGCAATGGAAAATCACATTTGGTCGAAGAGAGACGAATAAGGTGGCTCATTGCCTTGCAAGGTTTAGTTTAACTGTTGATCACCCAGTTTCTTGGTTCGAAGAGCCTCCTGATGTAATTTCTGATTTGTTATTAGAGGATAGTACTAGTAGTTAATTGTGGTGTGGGACACTCTTTTTCCTTTTGATCGGGTTGAAAGCCCCGACAAGGTTTTTATTGAGGCCCAATGTAAGCACCCTATCCTCGATTTTTATGTATTTCAATCTTCAATGAATATTGTACTTATTCTAAAAAAAAAAAGGTATCATAGTTTATTTTCGTTGTCTTTGTTAGTTGTTTTACATTTTTATTTTAGGACTTAGTAGTTTTGTTCTTTTTTTTTCTTTCTATTTGTTTTCCACATCTTGAGGACAAAGTGTGATCCAAGTTTGGGGGTGGAAAATAAGAATTTTAGATTTTAAATTTTTTTGAGTCATTTTAAAATTTCATTTTTCAGTTAATACCATAGTTAATTTTAAACGTTAGAACAAATGGACATGGTGAAGATTAATGCAATAGTAGAGTCTTTTCTATTTATCATTGCTTAGACACTAAATCATGAGTTATGCTTTGAAAATTTGCACATTCACACCAACTTGGTTTGTGGGGAGTGAGATTGAAACACTTACTTTTAGTCTAAATTTTTTTTTTTAAAATTTTTGTTCTAAATAAAGTATAGTTCTTGTTATAAAATAAAGTAATAATCGTTCCACCTGAGGCTTTGCTTTGTTCCACCTAAATAACGTTAGAGTTTTGGCATGGGGCATGGTGGTTAGTTGGTTTCGTAGCCTTTTCAGCTTGAGTTAGTAAGTCATTAGAGGTGTTCTATACCTGGTGCCCTAAAGCCTTAGTAGTTTGGGAGTCATTGACTTAAAGCTCGCTACATTGGATCGAAAGCTTAAGTGAACTAACATTGCACGAACACTACTGTTACTGCAAAAAAAAAAAAAAAAAAAAAACTGAAAAAAGAAGCAAAAAAAAAGAGAAAGAGAAAAATTGAAAAAAAATAATAGTTACGTTTCAAGCTAGTATGTGTGTAGTATTGAATAAAAAGGACGAGAGGTAAGAGTTTTAGTCGAGCCTCCTTAGCTATGTTGATTCACTTTACACCAAAGGAAGTTCATGAATTATTTTCTAGTTGATTCTAAATGGCTTAGACTCTGTAGTGGGAGTAGTTGGAATTTTTGAAAAGATGATCTGATTTTCAACGTTTTCTATGGCTTGCAACTTAAAGTGGAAATTGTCTTAGTCAAGTTTTAGTTAAGTTTCTAGCTTGTTAGTTTTTATTTTTATTTTCTAGTTTTGTGTTGCTTGAGGACAAGCAAAAAGCTAAGTTTGGGGGTATTTGATGAGTCGATGTTATACAATATATTTTACCCTATTTTTAGTTATAATTTAGTGGTTATTTTGTGAGAATTTTGATATTTTGATTTGTATTCTTAATGTAGGAAATTCAACCTCCTCTGGAGCAAAACATGATGAAACAGGCAAATTTTAGAGTGATTCAAATTGGAAGATGTTCGTGTGTCTTTCAACTTGTTCATATCAAAGTTTCATATTTTTCCACCAAAGTGGTTATTTTATGGCAATGAAATAAATGAGCACCGTGCAGTGCTGTCAAACTAACGTTTTGGGCTTATTTGGGTTTTTTGGCGTCTAAGATGATGTCTTTTGGGTTCGAGGCCTTCTGCAATTAAGTTCGGAACATCTCAAGCTTTAATTTTTGGAGCCCTGAAGATCCAGAAACGTGGCTGATTTGTGGCTGGGCAGATTTCCCAAATTTGGTTAGGATTATGTTTCCTAATTTATTTTAATTTATTATGTTTCCTAGTTTTTAGAAGATCTTTTATAGTAAGGATTTTAATTGTGTAGTAGTATAAATAATGCGTTTTAGCCATTAGGATTTTGGGGGAGGACAAAAAGAGAGGATATGGCACACCCCGACCCGGAATGTCCATCTGGACACCCGAAATTGCGATGTGTTGGCCGACACATGGAAGGTGACAAAGCCATAAAGTGTAGTGATGTGGAAAATGTGAAAAATTAAAACCTAAAAGTGACTAATTTAGAGTGCGTATGTGAGCGGGATTGAACCCATATCACACAAGTGATGTTAGAGCATAAGTAAATTGCAGTGAAAGATAAAGTTATAACGTTTATACCGAAAGGAGGGATCCTCCTACATGTTAGCTTTTGCCATTAAAATTCGTTAACAACATGAGCTTTGCCACTAAAACCTAGAGGGGCGAAAAACAAGGGTGAGTAGGTTTGAAAAATAAAGTTTTGTAAAATATTTTCGAAAAGTGTAACCCCTCGCTGTAAAACAAGTATATGGTTTCCCAAAAATAATATAATATTAGTATGTAATACGGTACCCTGCAGCAAAAGTGAGTGAAAAGATGTAGGGTACACCAACAAGATATCTCAACATGAAATCTCAAATCGATATCACAAGAAAACAATGCTCATTAATTTATGTAAGCACACAAGTCCATTGCAGAGATAATAAGATAATGGAACAGGCTGGGTGTAGGTTTTACATTCTAGTACTACATCAAGTGAGCTGCGCTAGTCACATCACATACGAGTCCAAAATATCACACAAAAGGACAGGCTGACACCTAACTCTGGATCTAAAGCGAATGTAAACGGTGCATGTGAACTACACGTAAAGCTACTCCTTGGCCCAAGATAGTACAAATAACTAAGAGACATCGTGCAAACATGTAATAATGAGCAGATAAAATGTAGGGATATCATGCCACAAGTTTATGCTCACAAATAATATTAAAAACATAAAGTGTACATAAGTCTATTTGTAAAGCTAAACATGGCATGTCACATCATAGTATGTAAAAGCAGTTGTTGGGAAAAATCACATATACATATATATACGTAAAAACGAAAAAAACCACTCACAAATACTTGCGATGTCACATCCATTCGGGTTGGGAAAGTCGGAGTCTTCGATAATAATCGCACCTAAGCATAATATTGGGACCTATTAGTAAACTCAACTTAAACGACTAAATTTGGGAAAACGGAGTGTAGATTCGGAATCAGAACATCGAAATACGCTAAGAAGGGTCCTGGGAAAATTTTGAAAAAAGTTAACGAAAAGGTCAGCGGTCGACCCTAAAAAGTCAACCGAGTCGCCCTAGTGGTCAACTACGTTAAAACTTTGAAATTTCACTAAATGGATGTCAAAAACGGACTCGGGGCGTCGAAATTAACCTGAGAGGGTTTCTGAGAAAATTTCGAAAAAGTCAACATAAGGAATATTTAGAATATTCTAGAAAATATTCCAAGAATATTTTAGAGAATACTCCAGGAATATTTTGGAATATTCCAAAATCCATTTAGCAATTGGGCTAGGCTTCCCAAGTTTGGATCCGAATCCGGGTTGGAGGGTAATGGGTTTGGACGGGCTAGGTTTGGGCCCTTTTTTTTTGTACCGGGTCGAGTTGACCCATTTGGACTCGCGGGTCAGCCCTAAGGTTCGGGTCGGGTTGGATCTGGCCTGCAGATCCAGTTGGCCCTTCTTTTTTTTTTCCTGAGTTGGAGGGTAATGGGTTTGGGCTGGCTAGGTTTGGGCCCCTTTTTTTTGTACCAGGTCGAGTTGACCCTTTTGGACTTGCAGGTCAGCCCCAAGGTTTGGGCCGGGTTGGATTTGGCCCACGGATCCAGTTGGCCATTCTTCTTTTTTTCCTTCTTCTTCTTGTTCTTCTACAGATTTTCGTCGGAAAATTTGAGGAGGATTCAAACCCTTCGTTCAGACCCATTTCACAACCAAATTTTGCCCATAATATATCCAAACGAAGATAGAAAAGTGTAGAACAAGATTGTACCTGTTTTGAGTTCAAAAAGTAGCCGGAGATGGCTGAAAAATGACCTGAAAGCCACATATGAAAATTACCTGAAAGCCCCAGATGTCGCCGGAAAACTGGGGAAAAGAGTATAAACATGCATGCAGGGGTTAGAGCTCAAGATTGAGTTCAACACTCTACCCAATCTATCATAGAGACATAGAAGGAGATATTTGAGGTACTAGGGACACCCATTAACTCCGAACTCAACGACATTTCACCGGAGTTCGTCGTCGGTGAAAACATGCATGCATAGATTCATAACATAGATTAAAGTATCATCCATAAACCCAAAAATTTAGAGAAGAAGGCATAGTTCACCTGGGTTCGAGCTTTGAGAGCTATGGAGCTCTCGGCTTTAATGGTGGATCACTCCACGATGACTCGATGATGCATGCAAACACATATTCATGTTCCTTGAGTCACATGGATGTTCAATATATGGTTTTTGGGGTTCGAGCTTTGCCAAAGTTCTTAGGTTTGTTGGTGGTTTTTTTTTTTTTGGCATGCACTGAAAGGAAGAGTGTGAAGAGAGCTTACAAAAGAGAGAGAGAGAGAGCTGGAAGAAAGAAAAAAAAGGGGAATGTGAGAGAGAAGAGAGAGAGAGAGATGTAAGAATATGAGTATGAGATAGAGAAGTTTTATGACCAGCTATAGGTGTTCAATCTGATAGAAAAGTCTTGTTGATAAAAGGAATGCTAATCTTTGTCAAAGAGGGATTTGGTATAACATTAAGATCAGAACAAGGAAACAAGCATTTGTTTCCTATATGGATTTTAATAGGGAATCCTAATCTATTATGGTAAAGATTATGTGTATATATAGTGGTCAAGCTCATGTTTGGACTTAATCCTACGTTTTTTGCGAGAGAAGATAAGGCACACGCTTATAGTTGGACTTAATCCTATTTGTAAGTCAAGCTCATGATACTCTGCGAGAGAAGATAAGGCACATTGAAAGCTTGCTACCATGGCTTCGAGTTCTGCAACTGGTGCATGTATGCTCTTCTTGCTGGTTTTCTCATATACATAAACTGGTTATTTCTCTCTAGTTGTAGTTCATGTTTTGGTCTTGTTGTTTGTGATTTCTAAGCTAACATGTGGTATCAGAGCCACAAGACATATAAACATGAGTTAAATCTGTAAATGAGAGACTTTTGTATGTTACTATAAAAATAACAAAAAAAAAAAAAAAAAAAAAAAAAACCTTTAATGCGCTCATGGAGAATTGAAGTCTGGTTCTGGAGGTTGTGAAAGAAGCGGTAGTGGAAAATGACAAAATAACGGCTCCTTAAAATTAAAACAAAATTTGACCGTTGGAACCCCTAAACCATTACCGAATGAGGTTTTTCCCTAGACTAGAGAGAGTGTTGATTCTTTTCATGAACACCGATCTGGATTTTCCTTTCAAAGACTAAAATCTTCTATTTTCAAATTCTAAATCGTTTCCGCTGTCTGTTTCATGAATTTGAAATACTGTGATTAAAAGGTTTGTTGTTAATTGCTTTGATTCCATTGAATACCTGTGTCTATGAATGTGTTTGGCCTTTACAGTCTGCATTAATCGATTGCTACAGTGAGTCATATGTTAGATCAACTTCTTTTAAATATAAATTTCGATTTTGATTTAACCATGACAACTTTTAAAAATGCTTTTCACATGTATGGGACACCACTAAACCATTCGGTGTCTAAGGATATATGGCAGATATCAGGGAATTGTTTAAAGTTCTTGTTATATCATTTTACTCTATGTATGCTTATCAACAGATTGTTGTTAAGACTATATGTATGGGTCTGTGATTATAATCATGATGTGCAAAGTGATGTTGAGATGAAATCAGGAACTAATATGTTCATATTTGTGATTTCATGACTGGTGCAGCATCTGCAATATCATTAAGGACTATGAACTTGGCAAATATTCCCGTTCTCACAGGGGGAAGCAACTACAAGAAGTGGAGACAAGAGATTGGACTCTTATTGACACTCAATGAATTTGGCATAGCCCTTGAAACTCCCAAGCGAATTTTGACTGATCAAAGCACTAGGGCTGAGAAAGCTGATACAGAGAGATAGGTCAGAGCTAACAAAGTGGCACTTTCTATACTTGAAAGTGCCATGACTGATACTATTCGAGGTGGGATCAAGAAGCATGAATTAGCTATTGATTATTTATAAGCAATTGAGAGGAAGTTCAAAAAGTCTCAGAAGGCAGAAATCAGTTAATACATGGCAATGCTTACCACATATAAGATTGACGGCACAGGTTCAATTAGAGACCACATTATGAAAATGACTGACGCAACTGAGAAATTGAATTCTCTTGATGTCAACATTGGTGAGAAACAACTAGTATTCATGATCCTTCAAGCCCTTCTAAACAAATATAGTCAGTTAAAGGTGTCTTACAACACTCAAGACAAGAACTGGGATGTTGATGAGCTAATAGCACAATGTGTTTAAGAAGAGGCTAGACAGAAGCAAGAAAGAGGAAAAGATGATGAAATGGTGAATTTTGTGCAACCAGACAAGGGGAAGAAGTCATTCTAACCATTCTCTGGACAATCTGGTAAGAATTCTAATACCAAGGTAACCTCTTTTAAGCGTAATGCATCTGTTAAAGTAAAGGACTCTATTAAGGGATCTAGCAATCTTATGGTCAAAACTAAAAACATTGCTAAACTTATATGTTTTTTCTGCAAAACTAAAGGACACTTAAGGAAAGATTGTCAAGTTTTTCAGAACTATCTTAAAAGTAAGGGTGTAGAACAAGTCAATGTCTGTGTTGAGTCAAATTTGATTGAAATTCCTGTGAATTCTTGGTGGTTTGATACTGGTTGCTCAGTTCACATTACAAATTCTTTGGAGGGTTTTGTGAAATCAAAACAAACTGGTTCTAAGAACTATAATGTCTTTGTGGGAGAAGGAATTAAGGTTGTGGTAGAAGCTATTGGAATGGTATGTCAGAGATTGTCTTCTGGTTTTATTCTGAAATTAAAGGATGTGCTTTATGTGCCTAAGATGAGGAGAAATTTGATGTCTGCTTATAGGATTGTCAAAGATGGTTTTGCCTTTCTAGGTGGTGATGAAAGTTTAAAAGTTTTTGAAAAGAACCACCTAGATTGTGTTTTGGGAACTGCATATTTGAGTGACAATCTGTGGTGTTTGAATTGTACTCTGGAGTTTATTACTTAACATGTTTTAAACACAAGCACTAAGAGGATGCATTGCAGTGATGATTCATTCATTCTTTTGCACAAAAGGTTAGGACACATATCCGAAGAAAGAGTTTTAAAGCTATCCAAAGCTAAGTTGATCCTTGAATTAAATTTTGCTACAACAACTGAGTGTGTTGATTGTGCCAAGGGAAAAATGACTAATTTTAGGAAATTGGATGCTAAGAGGAGTCATGATTTGCTAGAAATTATACACACTGATATCTGTGGTCCTTTTCCAACTAAAACCATTTGTGGTAACTCTTATTTTGTCAACTTCATTGATGATTTCTCAAGGTTTTGTTACACTTATTGAATTAGTGAGAAGTCATTTGTCCTTGATTATTTCAAAGTTTATAAAATTGAGGTAGAAAAACAATTAGGAAAGACCATTAAGATTGTTAGATCGGATAGAGAAGGAGAGTACTTTGGCAGGTACAGTGAGGCTGGACAACACAAGGGTCCGTTTGCTCTCTATCTTGAACAACAAGGCATTGTGGCTCAATACACCACACTTGGAACCCCACAACAAAATGGAGTTTCAAAGAGGAGGAATAGAGCTTTGATTGGAATGGTAAGAAGTGTGATGACAAGATCAAAGTTACCAGGATTCCTATGGGGAGAAACACTCAAGACAACAACTTATATACTGAATAGAGTACCAAGCAAAGCAGTTTCATCTAGACCTTTTGAAATCTGGAATGGTAGGAATCCTAGTTTTGATCACTTCCATGTTTAGGGATGTAAAGCTGAGGCTCAAATTTACAATCCAAATGAGAAGAAATTGGACTCAAGGACTGAATCATGCTACTTCATTGGATACTCAAAGAAATCTAAAGGCTTGAAGTTTTATTGTCCTCAAGCTCAGACTAGGATTCAAGAAACTCATAATGCCAGATTCTTTGAAGATCAAGATGTTGTAGAATTGTCACAAGGCATATTCCTTTTTGAAGAACTTGATTTAATTGAGAATCATTCTTGCAGTGATGCTTATAAGAAGATTTTCATAACTCCTTCATCTGCCGTTGAGTTGGAGGGAGATCAAATGGAAGTTCATCCTAATGTAGACAGAATGGAAGTTGATTTTGGGTCTCAATTACAGCCACAAGGGGATAAAACTTCAAATTTTAGAGTACAATTGAATCCAAGGCCTGAAGTTCTTATTGAACCAGCAGTTACATTGACACAGTTAACAAGAATCAGGAAGACCACCATGTCGAACGACTATGTGTATTTGAAAGAAAGTGAATTTGATTTTGGTGATATAAATGACCCTCTCACCTATTCTCAGGCCATGAACAGTCCTCAACAAGCTTTATGGCAACTACAATGAAAGAGGAATTAGAATTGATGTCACAGAACAATGTATGGACATTAGTGGCTTCTATTCCTCAAATCAAGGCTATAAGATGCAAATGGGTCTATAAGACTAAGACAGATGTTCAAGGCAAAATTGAAAGGTTCAAGGTCAGATTGGTTGCTAAAGGTTTCACTTAAAAAGAGGAAGTTGACTATAATGACATTTTTTCACATGTCTCTTCCAAGGATTCTATGAGAGTTATAATGGCTCTTGTTGCACATTTTGACTTAGAACTACATCAAATGGATGTGAAGACTGATTTTCTCAATGGTGAACGGCAAGAAAACATTTACATGAAGCAGCCTCCTAGATTTGTTCAAAGGGGGAAATAGGATATGGTCTGTAAACTCAACAAGTCTATTTATGGATTGAAGCAAGCATCAAGATAGTGGTTTTTGAAGTTTGAACAAGTTGTTACAAGACATGGTTTCGTGGGGAACAAGTTAGATGATTGCATTTATATTAAGTGGTCAGGTTCAACCTTTATAATTTTAGTATTATATGTTGATGACATCCTGCTTACGAGCTCTAACTTGAAGCTCCTTAAGGACGCCAAGCACATACTCAGCAAGAACTTTGAGATGAAGGACCTTGGAGAGGCACACTTTGTGCTTGGCATTGAGATTGTCCGTGATAGGTCCAAAAAGCTTATTGGATTATCACAGAAGGGTTATATAGAGAGAGTTTTGTTGAGATTTAACATGAAAAATTGTAACAATGGTGAAGTACCTGTGAATAAGGGAAACAAATTCTCTAAGGCTCAATGTCCCAAAACGAAATTGGAGCTGGATAAAATGCAGAACAAGCCTTATGCTTCATTGGTTGGAAGTCTAATGTATACAACTATTTGCACTAGGCCTGACATTGCTTTCATAGTAGGAATGTTGGGTAGGTTTCAAGCAAATCCAGGAGAGTCTCATTGGGTTGCTGCAAAGAAGGTTTTAAGGTATTTGCAGAGAACCAAGAATTACATGTTGGTTTATGGCGGAGATGAACTTTTGGAGCTAGTTGGCTACACCGATTCTGATTTGGCTGGGGATATGGATGATAAAAAATCCACTGGAAGCTATATTTTTATGCTTGGTGGTGGTGCAGTCTCTTGGAAAAGTGCAAAACAGACTATCATAGCAACATTTACAATGGAGGCAGAATTTGTAGCTTGCTTTGAAGGAATGAAACAAGCTGTATGGTTAAAGAATTTTGTGACAGATTTGAAAGTTGTCAATTTTGTGCAAAGGCTTATTAAAATGTACTATGATAACAATTCTGCAGTATTCTTTGCCAATAACAATATGAGAACTTCAGCTTCAAGATTGATGGATGTAAAGTTTCTTATGGTCCAAGAAAAAGTTAGAGAATGAGTAATTCAGGTGGAGCACTTGAGTACTGATGCAATGATTGCAGATCCTTTGACCAAGGCATTGCCAGTTGAAGCGTTTAAAGCTTATGTCTCTTGGATGGGAATACTTGAATCATTTGATCAGTGGGAATGATCTGTTACAAAGTGACTGTTCAATTGCTGCTGTGAAGTTCCGAGAGCTGGTGCAACAATATTGACAGGTTTTAAGTTTAAATTTTAAAGATTATGGCTGAATAAAGATAGTATGAGGTTAGCTAGTCTTGTTTTCAGTTTATTTTATTTTTCAAATTGAGATTAGTTATGATGGTTTATTGTTTTGAGAAATAAAGTTTGGGATAATCCATTTGATGCTTTTAAAATGGTTAGTCTGTTCAAAGCACTTGCTGTTAAATTATTGGTTCATACATTGTTTTGGAGCAATGGTTTATCTTAAAATCTTCCTGGCAATGGTGTGAAATAGTGGGAGCAAATTATTTTGCTTATTTGCTAATATTGATCAAGTTCACAATGTTGAGGATACAAATTGAATGTATGTAACTCTTGAAAACTATTTTGCTTTATTGTAGTGATAAACTTATAGAGTTCTGCATTTTGAGATGTATGTTAGTTGGTTGTGATTGAAGACTTTTTGTTAACAGGCTTAGTGATCACTTCTATCTAAGAATGGTTGAATAAGCTGAGTAGTTGAAACTGTTCTCATACTCAAGTGGGAGAATGTAAGAATATGAGTATGAGATAGAGAAGTTTTAGGACTAGCAATAGGTGTTCAATCTGATAGAAAAGTCTTGTTGATAAAAGGAATGCTAATCCTTGTCAAAGAGGGATTTGGTATAGCATTAAGATTAGAACAAGGAAACAAGCATTTGTTTCCTATATGGATTTTAATAGGGAATCCTAATCTGTTATGGTAAAGATTATATGTATATATATAGCGGCCTCTCTTCTCATAGAACACATGCTCATATTTGGACTTAATCCTATTTGTAAGTTGAGCTCTTGATAATCTGCAAGAGAAGAGAGGCACACTGAAAGCTTGCTGCCATGGCTTCGAGTTTTGCAACTGGTGCACGTATGCTCTCCTTGCTGGTTTTCTCATATACATAAACTGGTTGTTTCTCTCTTAGTTGTAGTTCATGTTTTGGTCTTGGTGTTTTTGATTTCTAAGCTAACAAGAGAGAGAGAGAATGAGAAGAAGAACCGGTCAAAAAGAAAAGAAAGTGAGAGGCAAAAGAGAGAGAGAGAGAGAGATAGAGAGAGAGAGAGAGAGAAAGAGGGAGAAAGAAATAAAATAATGAAGTGATGTGTGTGTAAGAGAGAGAAAGAGAGAAAGAAAGAAAATAACGAAGTGATGTGTGGGTAAGAGAGAGGGAGAGAACCATGTGGGGGAACCGGCCAAAAAGAGGGCAAAATGATGGTGATGTGTGAGATGGAACAAGTGTGGGTTTTCAAAACCCAAAATAAATATTATTTTAATTCCTACTTGTACACTAAATGAATTAAATATCATGTGTGGTCTGAGCGAAGTGATGTGTGGGTAAGAGAGAAGGAGAGAACCATGTGGGGGAACCGGCCAAAAAGAGGGCAAAATGATGGTGATGTGTGAGATGGAACAAGTGTGGGTTTTCAAAACCCAAAATAAATATTATTTTAATTCCTACTTGTACACTAAATGAATTAAATATCATGTGTGGTCTAAACGAAGCCTGTTTAAGGCTGATTTAAGCGAACCCGAATCCTCGCCCGATCTATTCCCTAGCGATCCCGCAATCCTGTCCGTTCATTTTATATCGTGCGGTTAGTTTTCATTAGGTACTATTTATATTTGAATTTTAAATTTTAAATTTTAAATGATTTCTAACCGCACGATATAAGATGAATGGACACGATTGTGGGATCCCTAGGATCCCTAGGGAATGGATCAGGCGAGGATCCTGGTTCGATTTAAGCTTCCCCATGCTAGATCAAGGTGCACATTGCACGAGAAAATTAGAATTTATCTTGGGATGTGCTATCCACACAACTCATTTTACTTCTCACACACCCCTTGATAATTTATGTCCGTTGATCTTCTTCAATTCATCCGATCTGACGGCCGAAAATTAAAAAGGTGTGTGAAAAGTAAAATGGGGTGTGTGGATATCACACCCCTTTATCTTATGTGGATTTGCTTTGTTTCGAACATAACTTCTTCGTTAGAACTCCGAATTGAGTTTAGTCTACGGCCACATGTTCGTAACAATGAGTACTATTCAAGAATCGTAAAATAAGACTGGAAAAATGAAAGAAAAATTAAGGTCCACATGGCATCTCAGGGGTAATTTGATAATTTCACTACTACTAAGAATAAAATACAATAAATCTCGGGGCGGGATGTCACATGAGAAGAACACATAATATTTTGGAGAAATTTGCTAGGCTTTGACGATTTGTATTACAAGGTGTTTTCTATCCTTATTTTTAATAATATTTTGTTTTATGATTGTTAGTAACTAATTTTCGTTTACTAAGGCGAGGCCTTGAGTCTTAGCAAGAATATGTAGTTTCTTTGCAATTTGCTTATGATATTATGCATGCAGGTTTGAATAATTAATCACCGGCTTAAACTATCTAATTGTCTTAATGCTTAGCTACCATTAGGATCTTTATAAAAGTAATTTGATGCCATTTTTGTCAGAGGTTGGTCCCTGAAATTGACGAAGGCTTTGTGGTTAATTTGTGCAAGTTCACTTAACATGAATACCACGTCTTAAGGGTTGTATGGTTTTTCAAAAGGTTTCACAAAGCTTATTAAGTCATGCATGTTTAGATTTGATGAATACCACATACGAGTTGCATGTTTGATATACGCTCTATGTTGGGGGTCCAAGTAGGCATACTTTAGGAAAACCTAACCTTCAAAATATGCATGTGT
This sequence comes from Heteromeles arbutifolia, assembly GCA_024362995.1. Classification (NCBI taxonomy): domain Eukaryota; kingdom Viridiplantae; phylum Streptophyta; class Magnoliopsida; order Rosales; family Rosaceae; genus Heteromeles; species Heteromeles arbutifolia. The sequence goes on along the minus strand of JANCRC010000011.1, from coordinate 26,505,986 downwards.
AATTCATAAGTAATTGGAAGAACTACATAGGATTGTTAAGGTGACGGTGGAACCCTAGGCTTTTACAATTAATTAAGATTTGGTTTGATACAAATTATTCATTCAATTCCTGTAGAGAACGACCTTGCTAGAGCCATCTATACTACAATTACCTTGTACTCTTACAAGTATTTTAGGTATTTTTATCCCTACTTTTGCACGTGGTAAAAATCCTATCAACCATCTTCAAAATACTTAAGTGCTCACACAATCTCTGTTTACCGGCCACGCCCTACAAAACACTCCTGAAAAAGATAAGGCATCTAGTGTTAAGGCGAGTTGGGAATTAGCCTTGTGGACACAATGATGACAGACCTAACACCTAGTGTTTATCAAAGTTTTGGACACCCAATGACAAATCCCATACACACCAAGGATAACAAGAAGACTCAAGTAGAACGAAGGTTACAGAAACTTGTTCTTAAACTTTGATTTTTTTATTGTTAAAACTTGTCTGATCACTTGAATTCAATCTCTAACTTCTAAGACATGTTTATGAAGTGTTTTTAATATTAAAAATTGTCTCTTACAGATTAATAAATCAATATTGGAGGTGACATTTGTTCAAGCATCACAATAGACCAACAACAATTTGGTATCGACCTATCCCTTTTGAGAGTCGAACTTAAGACCTCCTACTCAACTAAGACATTTCATGTCAATTACAAAACAGTAACCTGTAACAAAAACACTTCCCTAAGGAGAATTATAGAAGCTCAAAATGGCAACTATTGGATAATTACACATCCTCAACTGACGAGGATTAAATTTCTGGGATTAAAGAGGACACCAATAGTCCTTTATTCAAGTGCTATTCAACTTCCACCAACGCACTACTTCTCGTATCAGACGACATCCTTTCAGCCGTTCTATTAGTAATTTGGGTCCTTTTGCTTGTGTTACTCGCAGCTTTCCTTTCAACGGACCTCTGCATGATCCTGATCGGTATTCCACCCAAATCAAAGTCTTCCTTCAAAGACCTTTTTAAGAACCTGATGTCTGTTTCCGAGAGCTCTTTCTTCCCACTCAGAAAGGCAACAAAAATGGGTGGTCGGGCCTTCACCTGCGTGAAGTACTTCACTTTTGGTTGAGCAGACTGGTCTCCAAGAATGCCTGCTCATAACCTGATCAGACACGGGAAAAGACAAACAGTTACTTCCAAATGACCTTTATGATGGTGGATGGATGGATGATGCATAGAAGGTACCATCAACTCACCTTACGCAACCAACGGTTGAGACGAGCTGTTGACAATCTTGAACACCATTTTTCATATGTATCAATAACTTGGTGCGTGACATCTGCGTGGCCCCTTCCCTCCAAGGCTGATATGAATACAATTGGTATCCCAGTCACCTGTTTGCCACAGCCATGCTAACGTATATTACCATTTAAACCATTGCTCAAAAAACATTATCGAAGAGAGAACTTGAATCTCCCCCCTCTCCTGACCCCCCATGTTTCTGTTGTTTCCAGATATCTGCTCGTACCCCACCCAGAGCATCAACCAAAATAGTTTGTGGCATCAAACTAATAACCCAAACCAAAATAGTGTGTGGCATCAAACTAATAACCCAAACTTTTATATCATAGTATTTCATGTCATTAACACGGAACAGAAACCCCATCTTAACTCAGGCAGCCAAGGAGAAGAATGTGAAAAATATTGTTTATATCAAATTTTGTTTTCTATGAGAAGCATGTGAAACGAGCATGGAGCATTATAGACATTTAACTTAAGAAAATAGTACGCAGGCGTACTTGGGGCATAATAGTCTGGATTTCTTGGGGCACAGCTTCCATGACCTTGTCAAATAATTGCTTCCCTCTTAATAGATGCATCTTGTTCACAACCACAACCAAGCCCCGGCCTTCTTCAACTGCCTGTCTAGCTATAACGACTTCATCATGCTTCAAACTTCTCCTAGAATTTGCAATCTGATCATTAAATACATTGTTACAAGAAAGGAATCGGTTCAATATCAAGGAAAAATACACCATATAGTGCATATATCACTCTTCTAATACAGTCAAAAAAGTTTTTCTTTCTCCGTATAGTGCCCTCTAGAAAACTCTATACCAATTTTAGAGGTTTAGAATGTTCTTGGATCAGTTTAATAGTATCTGCACCTGCCATCACAAATAGCCACCATAGGGAATGCATGCTCCCATCCAGTATTCCATTCATCATTTTCATCGCACCAGACAAGACAATAATGTGATACCTAAAAGGCTAAAACCCCGTTGAAAGATTACCTAAGAAGCACATCAGTTCACAGAACGGGAAAAGAAAGGTAGGAGAACACACACTAAATTTTTTTACAATACAGACTTGGATCAACAACTTTGTTGAGAAAAAAAGAGGTAGTTCTTAGCACCAAAGGCAACATTCCAATCAAGCAATAGATGACAATAAAATTCATTTTCTTGAACAAGTTTTTTATTTTTATTTTTTAGGAGACATTTAAAAGAATTAATCATTCAAGGCAACAAACGACAGCAAGAAATATATTTAACATTGTGTTTTAGTCCTCTCCCAATCCAAAAACAAATGCAAAAATACTCAAATAGTCAATAGGCTGACGTGTGCACGTTAGGTGCATGTTTCACCATATTAACATGATACACACTGTGCATATTTCAGACCCTTTTTTCACTATCTTCATTTTCATAGGTAATTTGCATCACAAACTACCAAGTTTTATATAGAAGAAATCTAAACATATTATGAACTCTAGAAATTATCGTAAAAATAAACATGTCGCTTGGCACACCTCTTCTGCATCAAGGACAAGAGCAACTACATGAGCTCTCATTAGATTCTTCCTTGTCTGCACAATGCTTAAGAATGATGGTCGTTTCTCTTGTTTAGCTCGTTGCAACCAACCTGCAGTGTCGACCTGAATAGGAAGACACAATAAATCAAATAAAATAAGCCATGTACATGAAATTTGAGAAGTTAAAACAAATATACTTATAAAAAAAGAATAAATCAAAATTAGAAAGTGAAACAGACATTCAAACTTTATCAAGCACCGTATGGTTGCTTATCCTGGACACCACAAATTAGCATACAAATATGCACTCAATGCCTCACATTTGGTAACATAATACATTTATAAGCCAAAAGAAGAAGTAATACAAAACTTGTACTCAAGATTGAAATCCAAAGTGAGGGCTAGTGGTTGCTATAACGAGTTGTATTTAGCCCAGGCCCCGCTTATAATTGTAGCATGTGTTTTCAAAACTCAAAAATGCTTGAAAGAAACATTTTTGAAGTTTTCTCATTCCAAAACTTCGAACTGATTTCTCTAGCCAAGAAATAGAAAGGTATGAAGTCTACTAATATCACTCAAGCTCTTTATGAGCAAAGATGCGATCCTACAAGTCTATCAGTTCAAGTACACTATAATGAAATAGGAAATAGAATTAACTAACCCCCTTCCCAACTCCCAAAGAAAGATTCCTACATTTAATAGCATATGATATTTGATATATACTATAAAGTTGGGGTTGAGACAATATAATCTCCGATAGATATAAGACAAGGTAATAAAGGGAATGTCATAAGAATATGAAGGACTAGAAGATATAAATAAAGGAAATCAACTCGTATTGAGAGTTTAGAAGCATTATGCTTCTCAGGTAATCAAAAAGGTGGAAAAGGGCTGGTGTAATTATCTAGCATTATAACAGGAAAAAAGAAAACAGCACCAAACAGATAATATAATATGTGCCAGGTATATAGTTCTCCCTTCAAATTCAAACTGAGCTCTAATTGAATCTCTTGTCAAACCAGCTTCTGGGCCGACCAGCACACGTTCTTCTTGTAACAATGCATTCAGCAAGGTTGACTTCCCAACATTGGGTCTTCCCACAATTGCCAACTGTAATTCCAGCTTACTCTCCTCAACATCACAAGAGCTGCCGTCCTCACCAGTACCTTCTTCATCTAGGATTAGGAAAGAAGCAAAAATGGGGTTATCAATTAGGATAGCATAAAAATTGACCGCTTCATCACGAAATCAATAAAAGAATATGAATGATGTGGTGAAGGAGCAACTTGTTTACAGGTTGTATTACAATCAAATATATGAAACCATAAGTAGCAGCCTTTTTGCAGGATAATAAAATATATAAGATTATAAGTATATCCAAGATCTGAAATACTAGCTTGCTGGCATTGGACTAAGTAGTCATCATTCAGTGAAAAATCCACCAAACATGTTCTGAGACAATCAAGAAAGGTATCCAAAGGTTCAGGGCCAATAAAAATTGTTCAGACTTTATTATAATACAAACTAAACATTTATGAAAGTAGATTTGCTTATAGAAAAATCATAGGATTAGATTTTTCGCTCCTCTTGGGGCATCAATGTCAAAGAATTTTAAGGACATTCCTTAGTGTAATTGTGCTTGATGGTGGAGAAGGTTAGTTTTGAGATAAATGCATTCTGCTTTTGTCTGCTATGTTGGTTGATTTGTTTTTTCACGAACATATTTTCCTGGTAGATTTGTTTTTTCATGGACATATTTTCCATCCTCCTTGCCCTTGAAATTTTAATATTTTTTGTTGTTTCTCATAAATAAATTATAAACTAGGCAGTATTATATATAGAGCAAAAAATGTATATGATAAGATGTGTGAAAACTAACACTGCAACTCACATCCAAGTTTATATAAGCACGATAGTCTTCATTAATGTTTTCCAAATTTCCTTACCGTTCAATACTTGGAGCATATAGTCCTCAAGCTTAGGTTTCAGGCCTTCATAAAGATCTTGCATTCCCAGTCCAGTTTCAGCTGATATGGCAACAGGGTCACCAAATCCTAACCTATAAGCTTCAGCAGCAGCTGTCATAAGAGAACCACTACCAGCAAAAAGTGCTTCAGACTTATTCATGGCAACGACAAGATTGATTCCAGGTGCATTTTTGCGCAACCACCTTCCCACCTCCAGATCAATGGGGTGCAATCCAGCTCTAGTCACAAGATAACACAAAGGAATAAATAAATTTGCATGCAAAAGGCAAAGAGACAGTGGTGGCGGCTGTCGTAGTGTGAGGTGGTAGCACTCAAGGCGTTCTTTCAAATTAAAACAGTGAACTAAAAATTTCAAGAGAAAGGCCCTAAAATATAACCCCCTGGTAGATCACATGATATACGGTTTCTCATTCACAGTCAATAATCCCACATACACACATATTCGGATGTATTTGCATGCATGCATAAGCTTACATGTATACCCAGAATCCCCCAAAAACATACATCAGGTAATAAACCAAATTAAACCACATTTTCATTTTACTTAAAGAAAGCCATGCTAGCCTCCATATAACTAACCTTACATCTATCAGGAAAACCGCAAACTGAGACCCTGCAAGAACGCTTGCAGTCATTCCTGATGTTCTATCAAGAATAGAGCCTGAAGATGCAGCCGTTTTTAAGCCAGCTGAGTCCAATACTCTAAATCGTAGATCACCCAATTTGGCAATGCCTTCTCTTATGTCACGAGTAACATGATCATCTGGTGTGTTGTAGACAAGAGCTTCCCGCCTCCAGATTAAACTAAAAGAAACCCCCAAAAATTAAAAATTAAAATAAAAAATTAGAAAGCAAGGCCAAGAACATTACAACTTACAAATTACAACATCTGCATTCATTTTCTCTTTTTGACAAGTAAAACGAAAATTATGCCAAATGCACGTAGTATACAAAGTTTAATGAAAAAAAGGGCAACATGAACTACTGACCGATTAAACAAAGCTGACTTTGCCACATTCGGGCGCCCAACAAGAACTACAGTGGGAAGCAGATTCTTGTTCACTTTGGTGAAATCCACTGGGTTTTGGTACAATCCCCTAATTTTCTCGGCAGTAACATTGCAATCAGAATTGACATTGGGTTCCTCCAAATGACCAGCTGTACCCTTGCAAGAATCAGAAGTAGACAGTTGATAACCGGGTAGTGTGCAAAGCTCCGCTGTGGCCTGAAGGATACAAGCATGCAAGATTGATATTGACCTGCAGTGAACCCTAAACCTTAAAGATGGATTTCCAAGGCGACTTAAAAAGGCAGCGGGGATTAATGATCCTGAAAGAAAACAATTATCAAGCACATATAGTTGCAACTACTCTTGGAAATTAAAAAATAGAAGAAGTTGATAGCAGGAAGAACAAATTCTTATTAAAATTAGTTGGGCGCTTTTGTTTCTCTATGTACAAGTTGGAGATTGTGTTGGTAGAACTCTGAAGCGGATTATGGAGGAGACCAAAACCAAACTTCTTCTTCCGAGCTGGAAGTGAGCGAAAGCACGAATGAGATATACCCAGCAAACTTCCTCTTCCTCTTCTTTCTCAGAATATGAAGACGTGAGAAGATTTTCCTAATTTCATTCTTCGGTCCCAGAAGAGAGAGAAGTTCAGCTTAACAATTGAAAATCAAAAGGGAATGCTTGCATTGAAAATTCAACGCGAGCAACCCAATAAGCTTGTGCTTTGGTAACATTTTAGCGGCTCCTTTGCGTTCTTCTTGACATTGAACAAATGATCGGACTTCTTGATCGAGCGGTAACATGAATATTCCTTGGTGAAAACCAAAGAAAGCTTTTCGAAACTCTCGATAGATTGTGACGACAGGGTGTGGAACCAATCTTACGCCTTGCCTTGCAAAGTGGTGGTGAATATCTTGCACATGAAAGCGTCGTTGTTCCGATAAAGGACCATTGCACTTCGGTAGTGCTTCAAGTGTCTCTTCGGGTCTCCATCTCCTTTAAAGGATGTGAAGTGTGGCATGCTAAACTTACGTGAAGGCTCTTCTTGCTCGATCTCGTCCGTGAAAGGTGACCTGCTTATGTTGGTCATGTCCTGTCGTAATGCTTCGTCAGTGACCTCGTTGCGTTGGAAATCACGTAATCGCTCGATCAAGAACCTCTCTACTTCTTCTTGAATTTGCCTTTGTTGGGGTAGCAGAGCTCTCAGCTCTCCCTGGTCGTGACCTGCTAATCTGGGCTGCTCTTCTATGTGTTCAGCTCGTCTGTGCTGCGGTTGCGGTGCATGTGGTACGTTCCTAGCAGGCGAGTGAATTTCTCGCAGGTTCCCGGTTAAACTTGAACCGGATTGAGTGATTGCTTCTCTCCGTCCATCATGCTGCCTACTCTGATGTGAGGTAGAGGATGCTCCTTGCGGGTTTAGCCGCGAATGAAGAATTCGCCTGGAAGGTTGTTTATGTTGATCGGAGTGTGTCCCTAACCGTGAATATATGCTCATCCGTGGGCCTAACAGAGGGTGCATGCTCCTCCGCACACTAAGGTGAGAGTATACACTATCTCGGGGGCCCAGTTTGGAGTGTACACTGCCCCGAACACTTGGTTCGTGGCTGGTCGAGGGGCTGCTTGCCGCGACGTTGTCGAAGAGGTTCATCATCTGCCCTTATCCTACTTTGGGACACCTCGTCTAGGGCACGTTACATCTCGGTATGCTGCAAAAGCTGATTCACCAAGGTCGTCTGTTATGTGAGGGCGCTTGTCAGCTCTATGACTTGTCCGGATAAGTGTTGTTCTCCATTTGGGTTAGAATAGCTTGGATGGTATGCGTCTCCTTGAGTAAGGGAAGTGTAGTAGACTCTAGGCACGAGATTTGAGTTGGGATATGTCAAATCTGCGGAGAAATAAGGTGAAATACCCCCGGTTCAATAGTCGGTCCAGAAATATGAAGCCAGGCCGGTTGAACCGGTCTTAGACCGGTTTGGGTTGCTTAGAAGGCCACGGGAGTGGGCTGCCCTGCGTGTGGTGCGCGTGGGCGTTGGTCTTGGGCTCGGCTTAGCAACGTACTGGGCGACTTGGGCCGTGCCTCATGCTTGGGCCTGCGTTGCTGGGGCAGCGGCTTGGGCTGCTCTTGGTGCCTGGGCTTACTGCTCACCGTGAGTTATAGGCTTGCCAAAGGTGGCTGCTACGGTGGCGCCCCTCATTCTTTGACGAAAATGCACCTGCAAAATAATAACACCTAAGATTAAGGCCAAAAGCCTCACACGCCCGCGATGAATGGGGGGGGCTTTGGCCGAAGAATCTCGGAAGCCAAAGTTAGAATTTGAGAGAAAAAGTGTTTGGGAATTTTTGGGAGAGAATGAACTTGGGATTTTAGTGGAGAAATATAGTTATTTATAGGGGTGTGGCCAGCTCTATTAGGAGAATTGGGACCGGCCACATATGGTTGATTTGTGGGATTGATTGCAAGATATTATGTGAAATAATATCTTGCAATTAATTTGGTAATTAATCCATTAATTTGAAAAGAATAATTGGGAGTTACTTTGTGGGTGAGGATTTGATGAGGAGTGATGAGAGGGATTTGAATAAATACCATTTTGATCACATTTGACCTTGATTGAGCCGTTATTGTCCGTTGCATGCGCGTGGGAATCCCGGTGTGCCTCGAGGGTAATTTTGTCTTTTTAACCCAAAAGTCCACGTGTCCCCTCCATAATTTTCTTGATTATTTTTGGCTCCACACCCTCTATCTCTGTCGTTCCTCTGCATCTTCAAGAGGTAATTGCGATTTTAATTTTTTTTTTCAATTTACTTAATCATGATTTCAAATTAGGGTTTATAGATTTTAAATTAGCAGTTAGAATTAGGGCTGTGGGATTGGATTTAGGATTCTTAAATTAGGGTTTATAGATTTTAAATTAGGGGTTGGAATTACGGTAGTGGGGTTAGATTTAGGGTTTTTAAATTAGGGCAGTGGGGTTAGATTTAAGGTTCTTAAATTAGGGTTTATAGATTTTAAATTAGGGGTTAATTAGGGCAGTCGGGTTAGATTTAGGGTTCTTAAGCTAGGGTTTAAATTTAGGGTTCTTAAATCTTTTTTTTAGTTTTAAATTTAAGTAGAAATTATTATATCTAGGATAAGTTTGATAACTGTAATCTTACAAAAAAAAATCCAATTATGTAGATGTTGCATGTGACAACCTGTCCTTACATTTACAATTTTATTAATTTTAAAAATATAGTTTGACGAAAATGCTCTTGGAGGCAAGGTTTTTGACTTTCGTTGACCTTTGGTTAGAGAGACGTAGGACCCATTTTTTTAACGTATCCTCGTAGTTCTCGTTGATACAGACGCGTAGGTACAAGAGGAATCGAATTTGGAGCTACGATGGAGATTTTATGGAGCTACGAAACTTGAGGGATATTATAAATTATTGTGTGATTTATCTAGTCCACGGGACCCACACTCACACAAACATCCACCCATTGCACGCCACGTATGCCCCTCCCTCTCTTCCTTACTTTCCAGATCTCCTATTCTCTCTCTTTCCTCAGCTCCCTCACCACTCTCTCCCTCTACCTCTCTTTTGCAAACCTCTCTCGGATCTTCCTCCCCCACGACACCTAAGGCACCCACACACCCAAATCGAGGAGAACACGGCGATGGAAACACCACCAAGTCCTCCTTGTCGACCATTTTCTCTCTTACCGCACCGCATGCTCGTCTTGGATCCAAGTAGGTGCTAGCCTATCGTACAGGTCGCGTTAGGGGACTCTGACTTGTAAGTGATTGCGCTTAGTGCAAGCTTCATGTGATTGTAGCACTAGAGCGTATATTATTATTACACCCAGCTTGTCGTACAAGTCACGTGAGGTGACTCCGACTTGTGTACTAGTATAGATTGATGAGCCATAGGTGACTCTATTGTTGTGAATTATTCCTGTTGCGGCATATTTCTTATATATATTGTTGGCATACATTAAATCTTCATACTTATACGTAGTACGATTTTAAGGAAACTACACTTGTTTTACGGCGAGGGGTTATTATGTTCGAAAATAAAGGTTTTCTTACAAACATTGTTTTGCTGACCCACTCAACTTTGTTTTTCGCCCTTCCAGGTTTAGTAGCTGTGCTTACATGTAAACGAGGATTCTGGCAAATCTCAGGACACGGTTATCATTAGTGGTATAACCCACATCCTATTTACTATAATGTCTCATGCTTTGGCATCATGTGTGAAATGGGTTCAATCCCGCTCACCTGCACCCTCTTTTGATTAGGCACTTTTAGGTTTAAATTTATTCACATTCTTTTTCCACTACACTACACTTTATGGCTTCATCACCCTCCAGGTATCGGCCAACACAACTTGATTACGAGTCTTAGTGGACATTTCGGGTCGGGGTGTGTCATTGCAGCTGATTAGAAGTCGGAAGGCGGTGACGACTACACCTCGTCCGAATCACCCGCCTCCCACTACTGCCGCCCCTGCTCCGGCAAAGGTGGACCCTAAGCCGGTGAATCCAATTGGTCCCTAAATTCCCCAGGTGTCGGTGTCATTAACCTCTTCGGTGGTGCTAGCTGTTAGCGCCAGGCGTGCTCACCAGTCCCCATGCACTTCCAACATGATGTTGTCATCGGCATCCACAACCGATGCCTTGGATTCACAACCTGGTAAACTATCCTAATTAACTCCCTTCATTTCCTTGTTAATGTAGTTATGTTATTTTAGGATTAAACAGTTGAATATATATATGTGTGTGTATATATATATATATATAGATATATATATATATATATATATATTGTAAAAGTCTAGTCCTAAGTGTTTGGTTTTCCTTGTCAAATATTGTATTTGTGTACCACATGCTCAATTTAGTTTTAGACTACATTCTCTGATTATGGGGTGTTATTGGGATTAAACGTTCCAAGATGTGGCTCACTTTACTTCAAAAGGTTTGGTCATCCATGTGCATTTCACATCTATATTCTTGGTGCATTCTGTTTAGTGTTGTTGTCTAGTCAGAATTGCTTGCTGCTTTCCAGCTGGCTGGGCATGCAAATTAAGAGATGCCCACATGGGCTTCATGATAACTTTATGATGATAATCAGATCTCAGCCCTTAATCTTTTATGATCAGTTTGTAGTACGACAAATGTCCTTAGTTGGTGAGAAAAACAAACTAATGCTTTAGGGGTTAAGATCCCTAGCTAGGGTTCTTTTTCATTTAGGGTTTCTAGGTTCATTTTTGTCTAGAGAAAAGTTAGAGAGAGAAAGAGCATTTATGCTTCTACCGTTTTCCTCCACATTTATGAAACCCTAGTTGCAAAACCAAGTTCATGCATTAAACACTCAATCATTGCATATTAGGGTTGCATTAAGCTTTTGGTCAAGTTTTAAGCTTTAAATCCGTTTTTAGGCCAAACTTTTGGATTCAAGTTAGATTATTCCTTCAACTGTTTGACTGGAGAATCTAATTGGTCGTTTGAATCCATATTTTATATGCATATCATAACATCATACCATTTCATGATTTAAGTTGATATCGGTGCCACAAGGTGAAAAGCTCGGAGGAGCTACTGTTCTAAAAATGGCTAGTCACCGCCCCGATTAATGCCTAATGTTAGATCCCACATCACGCAGGGGAGTGGATCCTCTATGCCTTATATGTACATGCCCACCTCCTTTAGCATGAGGCCTTTTAGGAACTCCGAAGTTAAGCAAGTTCGCGCGAAAGCAATCCCAGGATGGGTGACCCACTAGGAAGTTCTCGTGTGAGTTCCCAGAAACAAAACCGTGAGGGCATGGTCAGGGCCCAAAGTGGACAATATCGTGCTACAGCGGAGTCGTGCCGGGGATGTGGTGGAGCCTGGGTCAGGATGTAACAATTTGGTATTAGAGCCAATCCCTGGCCAGAAGTATGCCAGCGAGGACGTCGGGCGTGGATTGTTAGATCCCACATCGCCCATGGGAGTGGATCCTCTATGCCTTATATGTACATGCCTACCTCATTTAGCACGAGGCCTTTTAGGAACTCACTGGCTTCGGATTCCAACGAAACTCTAAAGTTAAGCGAGTTCGGGTGAGAGCATTCACAGGATGGGTGATCCACTGGGAAGTTCTCATGTGAGTTCCCAGAAACAAAACCGTAAGGGCGTGGTTGGGGCTCAAAGTGGACAATATCGTGCTACGACAGAGTCGTGCTTGGGATGCGGTGGAGCCTCAGTCAGGATGTAACACCTAAGCGTTTGAAATATAAACAGCCTCTTATTTACACGAAATGTAATAGATTTACTTAAATCCGCCTAGTTCGCCTAAGAACCCGCCTAAGTCCCACTTAGCCTCCTAGGTGTTAGGCCCCAGCTCGCCGTCCGACTATCGCTTAGTGTCTTTTAGAACCTTGGGAGAAGCTGCCACTTCGTGAAGACCAAAGGAGTTCTTCTCATGTAAGGCAAGGTTGCACAAAGGTAAAGCTGCTTCGTAGATAGGGATTAGACTCAGTGGAGTCTTCGATTTTTTAACCCTGAGGTAGGCCGGCCAAAAATATCTTGTGTTCAAAGTTATTTATATTGTCTCACACATCTCACATACACATATATGGTACATATATCTCTTGAACATTTAAATGGTATGTGCTTATCGTCATGCTCACTTGACACATTATTAACTTGCAATGAACTGAGGCCTTGCTGACTAGGATAGTTTTTGGGAACTGAAATTGGTAATTGAATCTTTGATTTATTGACTAACAAATCTATCTTAGTTGACTAGCAGGCTTAACTAGTTAGTCCAGCAGAGTGTAATTTCTATATACAGGATATTCCGCCTAGTACCAATTTCAATTGGTATCGGGGCCTTGCTGTAAATATACATAGAGTGATCTTTGGGATTTGTTGGTATTGGGTGGAATCTCACCATGGACCGTGATCACGTCGGTGGCTCGTGTAATACACCTCCATTCTTTGATGGTACAAATTATGCTGCTTGGAACGAGAAGTTTCAAATCTTTCTCGAAGCTCAAGATCTTATAGTTGTTGATTATCTCACTCTTCAGTGGAATGCTCCATCAAGGCTAGTCAATGGAGAGTCTGTGACCACACCAAAATGTGAATGGACTGAAGGAGAAATTGATTTGGCCATGACTAATAAGAAAGAAACGAATGCTATTGTTTCTGCCATTTCGTCTAATTAGTTTGCTCATGTTCGATATTGCACAACTTTCAAGTAAGCTTGGCATAAACTCCGAATTCTTCATGAGGGTGATAAACAAGTGATTGATCTAAAGCTTCAAATGACCCTTTCAAAATTTGAGGATTTGAGAATGCTCGAGTCTAAGACCTTCTCAGTTTTCTATGAGAAAGTTGAAATGTTGACAAATGAAGCCTTGGGGTTAGGAAAAGCTATTGATGAAACAACCGTTGTTCAAAAGATTTTGAGATCCTTACCTAAGATATTTTATGCAAATAAGGCTGTTATTCAAGAATTTCATGACCTAAATGAAATCAAGCTTGGAAAATTGGTTGGGAAACTCATCACCTATAAGATGTAGCTTGATATGGATGAAAATGACTCCAAAAAGAGAAAAAAAATGGCCCTTAAAAGTGTTGAGAATAGTGAAGTTTTAAATGAATTATGTGGACATTCCTTTGTTGAAGATCTTGTCCTGTTTGTCAAACATTTCAGAAGAATTCTCAAAAACAAAGGGAAGGATTCTAAGTAGTTTGGTGAATCATCAACTAGTCGGGAGAAACTAGCTACTGGAATGAAACACAAAAGACTTGGTAGAAAAAGTGATAAAGAGTGGTCAAAGATATCTTGTCCTTGCTTTTCTTATGGAGGAAGTGGGCATCGTGCTGCTAATTGTGCTAACACCAAATTCGTTGGTCAAAAACGCGAAAAGGCAATGATGGTCATGACTTTGACATAAGAAGTGGCTGGCCTGAGGAGTGAGTTTGCAACGTATAAGACCTAGGTGTCATTGATCGTACAGGCTCTCAGTTCCTCCACCCCAAGTATACCCAGCAATCAGACCCATCGACCTCTGATCCATTCCTCAACCTCGAGCCCGTCCCCAACGTCGATCCCTTCCAGCTGCAAGATAAGTGTCAACAGATGAAACTGCTCATATGGAGGGAGTGCCCTTCAAGAGGGTTTTGATTGATGGAGGAGTTGCGGTCAATGTGTTACCATATAAGCAGATGAAAAAGGTGTGTAGAAGTGAGAAGGATCTCATCCCCACGGATCTAACAGTTTCTAGTTTCTCTGGAGCCGTCACTACAACTCATGGGATATTGCCCCTAGAGGTTGACTTAGGCTTCAAGCAAATCATGCTAGCTTTCTTCGTGGTGGACAACACTTCCACTTATGGAGCTTTACTAGGCCGAGATTGGATTCATCAGAGTCTCTCTGTGCCTTCCACCCTGCATCAACAAGTAGCAGTTTACCATGAGGAAGAAGCCATGAGACCAGGATTTTGGGAAATGGTGAAGGCCAAGTCACGGCCATTCTTCCCCACAACGAATGTTGCAGAAGCTAGCTTTTACAATCCTAGTATTGGGATTCTCCAGTGCTTAAGAGCTGATGAGAACGGCCTCCCGACTAAGGTGACGGCCCAAAAGATTTTAGAACAAGGATTATTCCTCACCAAGGAAGAATAGGATAAGCCCTATATTGTCCTAACTCCCCAACACTAGTAATGTCAGAACAAAGAAGAAAAGACCAAGTAGTTGCAGTTAGGTCCTTAATAAAAAAACTGTTCGTATATATGAGATAGAGAAAGCAAGAAAGGGAGAGCTTGGCTGATGAACAAGAGGAAGAAGCTTCAAGCAGCCAGAATAGAAGTGAAGAAGAGTTTTTTGGGAAGGAGTTGGAAGCGGCCATACAAATGGCTGAATGTATATATGACTTGGATGGGCCAGAAGACTTGCCCGATAATCCAGAGTTAGTCAAATTTTTGTGTGTAGAACCTGACAAGCCACCACCAGAGGTGCAAGACCCCTTGGAGACCATTGATTTAGGGATTGAGGAGGATCCAAGGCCTTTATAGATCAATGGCTTGCTAGAAGTGGAAGATCGGGCAAGAATAATCAACCTTTTGCACGAGTTCAAAGACTATTTTGCTTGGCATTACACTGAAATGCCAGGTTTAGATTCAACCTTAGTAGAACACAAAATGCCTATTAAGGAGGGATATAAACCTGTAAAGCAAGCATCACAAAGAATGTCAAAAGAGATTGAAGAAAAAGTCAAAGAGGAAATTGAGAGGCTAGTAAAAGCTGGATTTATTAGGCCTGCTAAATGTGTTAAGTGATTGGCCACCATTGTACCTGTATTAAAAGCTATCACTAATGCAGTTCGATGTTGTCTTGACTATAGTAAAGATAAAAAATAAAAAATAAAAGTATATTTTATTTCATGTAAAAGGGATTACATTTGATCTTAGCCTAACAGATATACATCTTCACCCAAAGTAATTATTTTGGAAGAGTAAGTTTGCATAAGTGTGAAAATTCTAGTAGGCTTGGCCAAAACAGTGCTGCTATTGATAAGTTGAGACTTGACATCTTCCAGTTTCTTCAATTTCCTGCTGAAATTTACCGAGGAGAGTCGCATGTTCAGCCTTCAGCGCAGCAAGTTGCTCATCTCCTCCGTTGCTGAACCTTCATCCATTAGCTGTTAAATTTGAGTTAAAGTATTGGCTTGTTTCTCCTTGAAGCACCTCACTCGATTGGCTTGCCTCTTAGCCCTCCGATGCTGATCTCTAGGAGCCCTCAAGTTCTTGAAATATGAGGTGAATGACTCATACTGAACTTTTAATAGTTGATCAGCCTTGAACAGGTTAGTCACGACCTTCTCTACATTATGGAGAGCCTTGAGACTGAAGGATGCTGAGAATTCTCTCCTTGACCATTCTTGGAAGACTCGGCGTTAATGTTGAAGGCCTGAAGACTCAGAAGGTTGCCTTGAGGATATCAGTTTTGTCTTAAGTTGCCCGAACTCTTTAAAAAGCTTGGGCAAAGATGCTGTTGTAAAGGTAGGTACAGGAGAGGAAGTTAGTGTTCCAGCTTCTTTAGAGGGCACAACAATGGATGAAGTCGCAATAGAAGATGGAGCCTGAGAGGTAGGAGCAATAAGGGTCGAAGGAATAGTGGTGACCTTAACCTTCTTCTTAGGCTTAAGGATAAGAGTCTATGTGACCCCAGAAGCTAGGGGAGGTCGGGGAAGCTCTGTCTTACGCACTAGAGAAGGTGAAGAGTTGCCAGAGTCTTCTCCAAAACCCTATGGCAAACCGAGAAAAACAAATTTAGGAGAATGACTACAATTCAGAATAAAGAAAGGCAAGATGAGGGAAGTCAATAAACCTGAATGGAGCCCGAGGCCTTGGAAGGAGGAGTTGTGATATTGGATTGCTGAGGAAGATCACCTTGGCTAGCAGAATGAGGAGAAATGGTGCCCAAGCCTTCACTAGAGACCTATGAAATCGAGAAAGATAAGTGTCAACAGACTAACTCGTGTAGGAAAGAAAAATAGAAGAAGAAAAGCCTACATACCTTAACAGGACGCTGAGAATGAGCAGACAAGCTAGCCTGAGAAGCCCGCAGGTTAGTCGCCTCTGAGACCACATGGATCTCAAGGACTACGGGCTCCCCAAATGCAGATGTTGTTGGTCGATGAGAGGTTTGTGCAGAGGAAGGCTGAAAGGAGTAAAAAGAAGATAAGTATAGAAGGAGGGAGACTTCAAGCATAAAAGAGCTAAAATAACAAATACTCACCGAGTTATTATCCTCATCTACAAAATGCAACATTTCCCCTATCTTTGGATGGAATTGAGAGGTTGGAGTCACCACCAATGCAGGAGTAGGAGTGGAAGACTTGGGAGTTGCACGCTGCCTGATCGAAGACACAGATTCCCCGACCTTAACCTACAAAAGTAAAATACAAGTGTTAAAGCTCTAAGATTGGTGTAGATACAAGTCTAAAGAATGAAAAAGAGATATACCTTTAAAGAATAGCCTATGGAGAGGAAGTTTGTACCATTCGGGTTGAAGGTGAAGAGGCCTCGGGCGGAGAGATCATTTCTTCCGTTATGGCCTGTTTTAGAGATCAGATAGAGTCAAGAAGAGAGAAGTAAATGAGTGAAACTTAGGATACTAGTTATACCTCCAGTGCTTCCAGGGTGGAATCTTGCAGTTTTTTGGCCTGTTGATACATCTCAGCCCCTAGTGGGTCCTCCCTTGAAGCAATAATAGGCTTCTTCATTGCTTGGGGCCCTAGAGTAAAAAAAATAGAATTGTTAGCTCTCAGCACAAAATTACAAGTAAGAATGGAAGATGATTGAAACAAGATTCACTGACTGGAAGTTTTTTGTTTCTTTCTACCCATGCACACCTCAGCCACAGAAGCAGAAGACTTGGAGGATTAAGTGACATGTGCACTTATCCTTTTCTTTGTTAGGGCCGCCAGCGAACCAGGGATGGAAAGCTGAGCCCGAGGCCGCTCTTCGGGCTCAGACTCTTAAGTCTCCACTACCATTGCCTGAGTTCGACGTGTAGCCCGAGACTCCGCTACAATCTCTGCCTCGTCCTCCGAGTCCCTAAGCAGCTCAGAGACATCCCCACTTTTTCCAACACCTTGTATCTCAGCTTCGGCCACGGCTTCTTGAAGCACAAAGGCATCTGCAGCATGCCCGACTTCCATCTCTGCAGGATTGCCTTGGGTTGCAAGTGTGAAGAAACCAAGAAAAGTATTAGAGGAAGGTAGATTCATGAAATTTCATAAAATTACAAGTTAAGGAAATAAGGGATACTTATCAAAAGTAGCTGGTTCATCTGATGAATCAACTCCTTCTAGTCTTCAAGTTCAATTGGCCTTGGATAAGATTTGATTGTGAGTTGCTTGAAGAGACGATCGTGCGATTCCTTGATGTCTCCACCATATTTCTTAGACCATTTCGCTTCCCACCAAGAGAAGAAGGATAAAAAGCGTTCAAAATTAAGAGCCATGGGCTTTCAGGTGACCTTGCTCATGACCTCAAGACTACGTTGGGCGGCTCGAAAAGTGACTCCTAGAGCAGAGTGAAGGCGGTAGGAGGTTCCATGTTGAACAGAGTCAAAGAAGGGGATTGGAATGGCTTGCCTGAAGCCTAGCAGCTTGCTACAGAAGTTTGGATGATAAACTTGTGGCCCGCGCTCGTAGCGGTCACTCCTCATGCCCCAAGCCAGGTCCCTCGACTGGATGCAGCTGATAAATCTCTCTTTACAAAGGGGACTAGTATCTTCACCAAAACTGTATTGGAAAGCTTGGTCACTGAACCATGGATATCTCCTAAGCACTGAAACACCCCACTCTAGGTCTGCCCGAGTCTTGTAGACTCTAAAGAAGTATAAGCAGCAGAAGAAAGAGTGGTTGGTAGGAGAGGCATCCACAAGGATTCGGGCAGGAGCAACGCCTTAGGGGAATTTGACCATTGAAGCCATGATTGGATCATCCAAGTAGGCCCATTAAGTTGGTTTCAAATGGTTCTCCCCGAGTCATCTCGAAGAGAAGATGATAGAGATGAGAGGGGAGGAAATGGCCCGTTTCCACGTCATCAAAGTTGTGAAAAGCTTTCACCAGAGGGATCCATTCGACCTTTACTCATTTGGATTTATTAGGGAAGACATGTTTGTTGAGCCAGTAAATGAGGAAATACATGTGCTCCTAATCTCTTTTGGCGTTGAAGGAAGAGGAACCAAATTCCTTCTTGGCAAATGGGATAAAACATGTGGATGAGGTTCCGTAGCTCTTAAAGGTTGAAGAATTATACTCCATTTTAAGAAAGGGGGTAGAGCTGCCTGAGCGTTCACTGGTCGAGTGTGAAGTAGGTGCCCAATCATAGGTGACATCTATAATTGTACCCAGGGGTCTTAGCCCTAAGACCTGCGTTATATCCAGGATGGTCGGGGACATGGGGCCCATCCTAAAATCGAAGGCATTGGTACCCGAGTTCCAAAAGAGAAGAGTCGTTGTGAGAAGCTCGGGCTTAACAATGACCATTGTCTTGGAAAGCATTATTAGCTCATAAATTCCCTTGTTCATCCACTGCTGCTTGAAGGTGGCCTCAAACTCGCCTATCCACTGAGTCCAGCCTTCATATTTCATCAGAGGAAACCCATGACAGTGGTTCAACCATTTGGAAGACGAAATGCCCGATTTAGCCAAAAATGGGTTTAGGGTGAACCATTTCTCCTTAGGCATGTTGTTTTCAACGGCAATTAGAACCAGAGAGGTCCATGCAGGCCCCGAGGAATGTGCTCATCCCTCATCGAAGAAAAGCTCAGTGTGCTGGCCAGCCCGATGGCGATGAAGGTCGTTGAGAAGACGGCGCATGATAGAAATCCCTTCACTAATCACGCACGGAGATTGAGTTCGAGCAACTTTGGGTGCCATTGAAGATTTTGAAAAGAAGATGAGAAGAAAGTTGGAATTAGGGGGCAAGAACTGAAGAACGAGATAAGTTTCTAGAAAGTCTGAAGGTTCTGAGAATTCTGGAAGCTCTCGGAATTCGAATTCGTGGGTTATATAGTAAGTGGTTGGTTAATGTTGGAATTCGTGGGTTAGTGGAAAGGTTTTGTTAACCAACGGTTGCTTTAAATGGTGCAAGTCCCGAGTGAAGGCGTGTGACAACTATTTAATCATTATTAGCGTCTTGGGTTGCAAACTCAAGAATGATTAAAGGGGGCACTATTTTGGTTAATATTTGAACATTAGGCTGCAAGTGTGGGAAAACCCATAGATGTCAATTAAAAGAAGACTTGCCCGAAGCCTTGCACCAGGTCCAGAGACAAATTGGTGCCTCCCCATTAATGCATAGACCATGTGCCTATGATTTAAATGTCAAGTGATGGGGACTAACTCACAATCAGCCAAAAAGTACTTTTCAGTGGCAATACAAGTAAAAAGCTGATAACTCACTACCCTTCAAGTGCTTTCGGGCAAGAACAAAGTTACAGCAGTTGAGCTAATTGGCCTATAAAAGGGGGAAAAGGGCCCAGAGACAAGGGCACTCAACCAATCAAACAAACAAACATACAAACTCTGATCTGAAGCCAGATTTGCATCCAAAATCTGAAATCAACCCAGATTCAGTCCTTTTTAGCGACAAGCTATCTCTTTCTCTTGTTTAAAAGCTCTGCTATCTCCCTCAATGGCGTAGTATCGATTCCCTTGTGTAAACTTGTTTACCTTCCATCATTTTCTAGCATATAAACCCTTGTAATCATAAAGAGAAGTGACTGCAAGAAGTTCAACCTTGACAGACAAGGTGAAATCTTGCCTGAAGCTCTTTGTTTGTTTTTTAAATTTGTACATCTATTACGTAATACATTCTCCAGTATGTATTCAAGTCATATCCACCTGTTTTCCTACTTTAAGAGTCTCATTTGCATCTAGATCTAGTTAGTTTAATGGATATGTTGTCATTAAAATCAATCAAGAACCAAGCAAACGGCTAAATGGCTTAAAGGGGATCTGGACTCCCTTCATTCAAACATACAAGACTATGAACTAAAAGCCCTTGTTTACAAGGCAAGAAAAAGAACTTAATGTGGACTTCACCCATCCATGACAATCCTTTGATAACAAGAAGTCCCAGTAACTTGGGGCGCAAGTAATCGACTAAATACACTGTTGTTCTACATCTGCTATACTGAGATAGTAATGGCATGCCAAGCACTTAGTTAGTTTTGATTGCGAGCCTCAAGGCCTATACCTAAGGCCTCACAAAGGCACCTTTCAGAACTAACTTTGTCCTCTTCTTGCAACACATCAACAAGCAAGAGCTTGACTACACATCCAAAATTCCAATCCCTTGGGGAGCTATGTTGAGGTCCAAGGATCCTTCTCCACAGAAATCTTCGCCACTAACACATGCATCTCTATTTTGTTGACTCAAAACTACAAGTTTGTTGTACTCTAAAACTAATGAGGTGCTACTCCTATTTATAGGAGAAATAAGCGGCAAACACTTCTTTCTAATTGGATGAAATAGGTGGCATTTGCATTTAATAAGTATTTAGCTCCACATGTGGTAACTCTCTCCCTTATTTTGTCAGCTCCTACTTGTAAAACATGAATCACAAACACACTTGTCCATTATGTGCAAACCTAATGACACCTCCACCTTAATTATCCCAACTCAAAAGCTGTGTCATAAAGGGAATCACATGCATAGCTATATGCATAACACACCAACAGAAGGTTCACTTCTAGTTAAAAATAATATCTGCAAATACAAATAAACAAAATTCGGGGTCTTACAAATTATGACCTATATGATAAATATTATAACTTACTAGACAGAGGCGCTCATGTCCTGGCATTCGTTTTTTGTTTTTATGTGTTCGTGAAATACCCGATATTTTAGCGGTTCATGTCGTGTAACACCCATTAAAATTAACAAGTGACATGACCTGACCCAAACTCGACCTGTTAATTTTAGCAGGTGATATGATGCGACACCTTACCTCTTGAAGAAAATATATTTTAAATCGATAAAATAACTTCTCCCGGGGAAGCTTTCCTTGCAGAAAGTAACTTCACCTTGAATTCTCTGTGAATAAAAATTTGTCACCCTAGAATTCTTCGGCGGAAGCTTTCCTTGCAGAAAGTTGTGATTTATCATACATTTGAAAGATTTGGTTTTTTCGGTAATTGATTCATACTATTACATAGTATGATATAGTAATGAGCTTATTATTTATGTATCTGAAATGACAGTTTTATATTGATACTGGATTTTCATACTATACGTAGAATAATACTTTGAAAATTTATACATGTTTTCAGGGAAAGGTTAGAATTTTATGGAAAACAAAGGTTTTATTAAACTCTTATTTTGCCTACTCACAACTTTCTGTTTTGAGCCCCTCTAGGCTTTAGTTGGCTAATTTCTATGGCCAGCATGGGTTCTCTGGCGGTTTTGACATCCACGCCAATCAATGTAGGAATTTTTAATTCTTGTAGTTGTAGTAATATCCATCCTACCTAGGATGAGAATATTCTTAATTTTACTACACTTGCATCTATACTCTGACATTACATTTACGTCATATGTGTACATCCCGCATTGCGCACTCTCATCAACAGTTATAGGTTTCGGTTTTAATTTCTTCACACTTTTACCCAATATTTCCATAATATGGCTTCGTCACCATCCAAGTGTCGACCATCACTCCTTGACATCGATGTCCACCTGAATACCCAGGTTGTGCCACATGTGATGGTCACATGTGTTAACTACATTGTAGTATTTGGGAATTGAAGAGAAAATCAAGAAGAAAGATGAACACAAAGAGTTTGAGAGATAGAGAGTTTAGGGAGAGAAATAGGATTTGTATTAACTGATTGAATGAACATTACACTTTGTTTTTATAAGAGAAATCCTAACTACTCTATTCAAATACTGACAACCTTACTAACTGTATTTTTAACTGTTTTACATTTGTACCCCTAATACTCCCCCTCAATCTCAACTGGGGTAACCCAGTTTAAGATTGGAACAAACATCTAGAATCACTGCTATTAAATCATAAAACAGAACACAATTGCAGCAATGTGAGTATGAAATAGACAGTTGAGTCTTGCAATTTGAGACATCTGCTTGATCTTCATAGCTCCAATGATATGGAAAAGCTAGAACATGTCCTACAACAACTTGCCAAAAGCACAATTCAAACCATAAATTGAATTGGAGATTGGGCCCATTATAGATGATAATCTGCCTTGTTTCCCAACCAATGATGCAATATCAGAACCTGCTCCATAGTAGCAGATAGCTAGTTTGTAAAATATTGCTTTCCAATCCATAAACCCAGGGAGCAATTCTTCAACTTGATTAGCTAAAGCCATGGTAAATTATAGATCATTTAGTGGAGATCCGTCCGGACATCTTGGTTCTAGTCCTTTAGCATTGGCAACAATTTATTCTCCACCAACAAGCATTTTTGGGTCATAGGAACACAATGCTGGGCAGATTTCTCATCAATAGAGACCAATGCATGGATATGGATTGGTTTGAAGTTCCTTTCGTGGATGCTATCCTCCTGGTAGTTCTTATCAGAGCTCAAACTCTGGTGGTGCTTCATATTCATTTGGTAATGACTAGAACCAACCAAATGTCGACAAGACCAGATGAAAAGAAAGGGACTGGGATTCAGTTTCCAATTATAATAATTCACATGATATCTTCAATGACCGTAATACCAAGGGCTTCGAAGGTGAAAGGAAAAAGTACTTCCGACCAGAGGTCTTCATCTACTGTTAGGAAAATGGATCTATCTGCTTCTGGAATTAACTGAGCAAAAGAAAGATGGTCCAAGATTGATGGATCCCACTGAACTCGTCGAAGAATAGCCACTTATAAAGTTGTAACACACCCTCATGCCGGTTATAACAATTTCTTGCGGGATTGCCTTCGTGGGATTTACCATCAACAACTTTATTGAACAATGGCTTCATGCCCACAATCAAAACGAACGGATTCGTGCCCACAATTTCTTCAACTAATTACTAACGGCTTCGTGCCAACAAATTTCAACTTCTAATGACTTCGTGCCAACAATCTTCAAGTATCATAGGAGCATATTTATGCGACGTAGTTAGCATGTTTTCTTGCATTTATTTAGTTAGTTATTGCTTATTTAAGTGTTTTAAGCTATTTTCGTGTGTTTGTAGGTTCAAATGACAAAGTTGGCAAGAAGATGCAATTTAGAGCATTTTAGAGCAGTTTTGGGCTTGGAATGGATAACACATGCATGGATCAAGATGGATGGACGAATTTGAAGTTGAAGAGAGGCTAGGAATGTGCACAAGAGTTGAAGAAATTAATTTAAGTCATTGAAGATAAGGAATCAGCTAAAAGGAATGAGACATTATCCAAAACCTTATCCAGCCTTATCTTATGCAAAGAAACCTTATCTTATCTTATCCAATCCTAACCTTATCCTAACTTAATTCCAGCTGCAAAAGGGATTTATTTTCAGATTAGAACACATTAAAATAGGTTTCTAGAAGTCCTTATCCTTCCCTACAAAGGTGCCGTGCCCTCCCCTTCTAGAATCCCTACAAACCTGGCGCATGGTCCCTCTTCTAGAAGCCTAAATCTTTGCCGCACCCCTTATCCTATTTCCCTTTGGTTTTTGACCTTCTAGATGCCCCATTTCCTACTGGGATTACATAACCTTTTCCTCCTAGGATTGTGTTATTATTTTCCTACACAAACTATGCCTTGTAATCCTTTTCCTTTGCTAACTAGGTGCCGTGGGTTTTAGCCTATAAATACAAGTTTATGCCGCACCATTCAGACCACCACCCACCCTCTACCATACCTACATCCATCCACCACACCATCCACCACACAACCTCTTGTGCCGCAGCTTTGCAAGGAAGGAGAATGAGAGAACTTAGTGCCGTGCCTGCCATTCAAGCCTTGGATTGTTGGAGCGTTTCTAGGTGTATTCTATCCTTTGTTTTCAATGTTTAAATTTATTTATCTTTGTTTAGTTGCGAAGATGAGGAACTAAACTTGTTTTAGCTAGAGGTGAATTCAAAGCCATGATTATATGTTTTATATGAACTGATTACGTCCAGTTATTGTCTCTTAAGTTTTGAATGTGATTTGCTTATCTGAGTTATCAAAACTTGTTTATGTATGTGGATTGAGGGTCGACACTTAATTTGTATGCATGAACTTGATGCTAAAGTATAAGGGAGTTTCACCTAATTGTTATGAACTTATATTCACAAGTAGTAAAAGTCACTAGTCATGATTGTGTTAAGTGAATCCATGGCAGGAGTATCATCATGCTTTTCATAGTTACGAATGCCTTGTCAATGCTTATGATTTTCATAGAACTCAATGATCTTTGAATGTATCTCTGTTATGTGTATTCCATGTAGGGAACTTGATGAGAATAATTTGATTGTCGATGCATTATCCATCCAATTCAATGAATTAAGGAAAATCTGAAAGTTAATTTGTGCATTCACGATTAATTTGGGGCATTGTCATTCATGGTTTAAAGAAACAATATTGGAAATCAATTTTTATGCATATGTTTTATGTGTGGAGAAGGATCCTCTAACTAGCCTTTCACCCATTCATTCCCCCAAATTTGTACCAACCCTTGTTTAGTGTCTTAATCAGTTTGTTTTTACTTTAAATTCATCCAAAACCATTCCCCCTTTACTTGGTCGTGTCTTTAGGTCAGAATCTGTCCAATTTTGTGTCCTTTAGTCTTTTGAGTCAAGTTAAGTCTTAATTTCGTCCAATTCATTCTTAGGTGTTAGTTTTGAGTCTAAAGAACCTATTTTATGTGTTTTGAGTCTAATTAGCTTATTTTGAGTGTCTAGAGTCCAGAAACTATCTAATTTGAGTTCTATTTTCTGTTTTGAGTTAATTGAGTCTAGTTTAGTGTTTTAAAGTCTAGTTTGTGTAGATTAGCATCCCTTTTAATCCCCGGCCCAGAACGATCCCTACTTTCATATACTACATCAATAGGCTTTAAGTTTGAGTGCAATTTAATTTCACATCAAAGTACTAATGGCTTCATGCCCATTTCTAATGGCATTTTGCCAATACTACACTACACTACACTACACTACACTACACTACACTATACTAATGTCCATGGGATCACCCTTTGTGGATTTTACCAATTCACAACACTACCTATTCATAACATGGAATTACCCTTCGTGGGATTTACCTATTCACATCACAGAATTACCCTTCATGGGATTTACCGTTTACAACTTCTTCAAACTTCATCATATAACCGGACGTACTGTAGATTCATGCTAACAACTGAGTTGGTTAGACTCGAAATTATAGGCTGCGATAAGAGAAATTTACTGCACAAACTCCTCAACAGAATTGTAGAATATCAGTGAAGTAGAGACACGAGAATTGGATACTGCAAAACTTTATGAGTCATGCGACAACGAAGACCCAAAAGATATTAGACATGACATATTGCCTCAGAAATCTTGGTATTCAACTAGAACCATTTTCTAGAACTCTCATAGTTGAGCTTCACAATTAAATACCTAAAGAGCCTTCAATTTCCACAATTTGACATTTATGAATTCTTGACTAAAAAAAGAATGATCACTACCAAACTTCACCACAAAATCGAACTCCAATATCAGAAGAAACAATTTGAAACCCAGTAAAGATGATTCACACATCACATAAGTAATTGTAGCAAGAAATCATTCCAATTCTTCAAAGAATTCAGAGTAAGTGACAGGAAACATAACCTTCACAAAAAAAAAAAAATCTTGAGCTGAGCATTTCGTCAAACACTTGGACTGCATAAAGTTTTGAACTTTCCTCCACACCAGAGAATAGAGCACAGATCAAAGTCGCAGAAAATAGAATTCAAAAAGCTGA
This sequence comes from Heteromeles arbutifolia, assembly GCA_024362995.1. NCBI lineage: Eukaryota > Viridiplantae > Streptophyta > Magnoliopsida > Rosales > Rosaceae > Heteromeles > Heteromeles arbutifolia. Next base: position 26,479,744 of record JANCRC010000011.1, on the reverse strand, counting down.
TATGCGAACAACACCAAGAAAGAAGTATACCCAAGACGCCAACGAAGGCGCCGAAGCTCAGTGTCTTTGTGATCTCTTCCAATTTCACCCAAGAACATGGCAGTAGCTACCTTGATGAGTAAAATGCGATACGAAGACAATCCATACCGATGAGGATGGGAAGCATTGATGGACTACAACTACAACAACTTTGGAGCTGACCACAACCCGTTAATTTCAAGAACAACAGTCTTCTCCATTGGAGCGGCAAGAACCCGAGCCAAGACCCATATATCACCACAATCCAGAAGGAAAATTAACCCATATACCATCTTAATAATCCTGTAATAATCTTACAGAAAATGATGAAGAAAGAAGAGTACTGGAAAAGCATAACGGAAGAGAAAAAAAAAAAACTATTGCAGAAGACGATGAAATCTAATGATGCGGAACCACCAAAATCCATGGCGTGAACCTGGCGGCTCTGATACCATGTTAACTACATTGTAGTATTTGGGAATTGAAGAGAAAATCAAGAAGAAAGATGAACACAGAGAGTTTGAGAGAGAGAGAGAAAGAGTTTAGAGAGAGAAATATGATTTGTATTAACTGATTGAATGAACATTACACTCTATTTTTATGAGAGAAATCCTAACTACTCTAATCAAATACTAACAACCTTACTAATTGTATTTTTAACTATTTTACATTTGTACCCTTAACAACATGGGCCTTATTACCAACTGATCTGAGGTCCTGACTCCTTCACAAAGAAGGCACAAACACTATAATTCAGACGAACTGAATCAACTACAAGTTCAGATGCTATCCGATGTACAAACACTTTGGAATGGAACAAATGCAATGGTATCTGAATCAATAATAAAATGAGGTTCAAATATCAAAGGAGGTAAGTGAACTGGATCAAAGATCAATAATAAAGTAGCTAGCAAATTCAGAAACATAGAAGCAATGCAAAGCGAAGCTAACAACACGAGGATACTTACATATTCAGTACCCATGAAACCATGAAATCAAACATCTGAGCCTTAGCTTAAACAAATCTCATTCAAATTCTAGCCTCTTAGTTTTGGTTCTAAATAAGCAAAATGGATGAGAGAAGCAAAAGCTATCAATAAAATGGAAACAACCTTCTTTAAGTAGGTGGTGGAAGGTTACTTCAGTTATAGGTTTTGTTGCCAAGAGGTAGTAGCTTACTTTAAGTGAGGGTTTGCTTTAAGCAAGTTGACAGCTTACCTCTACAGATGATGACTAGTTTGAAGTGCTAAAATTTGTCATTTTCATCTTAACAGTTAAGCAATTTTACACTAAGGCCTCAAAAGAGATGTTACAATCTTCCTTCCTTAAAAGAAAATTTAGCCTTTAAATTTCATGTCCCTTCAGCTAATTGGTTCACTCTAGCTTATGCACTAACCATGCAAACTAGCTTTAAAACTAACAAATATAAACCTATGAGTCATTCTAACTAACCATGGTTGAAAATTTTGATCTTTCTTTTTAAGACTACTAGAAAGGGTAACCTATGGCTTTGATACCATATTGTCACTCCCCGTATTTGGCCCACTTCTAAACCCGAGCAGGTTCATGACACTTTTTAGGAGCAAAAAGTAACTACTTCAAAGTCTTCCAAACTGAACATAAACAGTTCATTACAATTTCTTACAATAAACCTAAAAATGAAACCATAAAGGTTCCAAAATCCAGAACAAAGGTTCAAAACAAGTAATGTACACAATATTGTCAAAATAGCTACAAAAACATCTGATGTCTTCTAAAATGAACCAGAAATTTCAATAGCTCTACAAATACATCCAAAACATGTCAACTTGTTACCCAAGCTGATATGAAAGGGAAGAGGATAAAGGGCGAGCTACAAAGCTCTGTAAGCAACAATATCTAAAATGAAATGATTCAAATGCACAATCAAAGAAGTTAGATTCAAGAGCTTCAATACAACAAACAAAAGAATTCAATGAATCAATAGTAATACAAACAACTTCTGTCATTCCTCATCAGTAAATCCAGTGAGGCCTTATTCTCATTGTGGTCACATGGACCTTACTACTAACTGATCAGAGATCCTAACTGTTGGATAGTGGACTACTTTAGTACACGTGTGCAGAAGCGTGGCAAGGTGATGTGAGCATATATAATCCAATTTACATGCATGGTTACAAGAACATTAGATTCCTTTTAATCTTATTAAATTAATCCACTTGATCTAGGTTAATCGACGTGCTAGTGTTCATATAAAACAATTTCATGAACATGTTCATAAACTTAAATTAAGTTTATAATTCCAACCTTTAGATTTCATATGAAGACAAATTCATTGTTAAGGCTCCCATGTGTTAGCCCTCTACTAGTATTCACACAAGTGAATCTCGGATTGGTGATGCAGGAAAACAATGAACTGCTAGGTCATTCTCCTCCAATAGGTGCGGCAACACAGGGTGTTTGGTGTGGTGTTTTGTTCAATTTCTCTAAATTGGAAAACCTAATTCCTTTATCTGTGAATTTGACTTCACAGTATGTTATTATTTTTTTAATTTTTAAAAGGGTAAAATAGGTTTGTCCATTGGGAATTTTTTTGGGAAACACCCAAAAATATGACATTTTCTTAGTCTTGGGACATAAATAGGACAAACCGACCATGCACAAGCCATGCACACCACACACAATATTGAAATTACTAAAATGCCCACATATAAATACTAAAAATCCTCAGCTCATTCATCATTTTTGTCATTTGGAAGAGAGGCATGCCGAGAGAGGTCTGGGTTTCTAGGTTGAGCTCAGATCTCTTCGTTTCGATTTCGAAGAGAGGGAAGTCGACAGTGAAGCTTTGAAGTGAGGGTTTCTCGTTTAAATCATTGTTCCATCCTTAAAGATATGATTTTTGTACCAGATTTTACGTTTTGGTCAAAAAGTTTCATTTTTTCCGGCCAGTGAAGCTTCGACAGCCATATTTCCATAGCCATCTGGTTCTTCTCTCTCTCTCTCTCTCATCTTTTTCTCTTTCTAACTTAGTCATTATCTTCATTTCTGCAACTGATTACTTGTTTCTTCAATTAGGTTTTTTGGATTTGTACAGATAGGAAGTCGAAGAAAAGAGGGATAGGGAAGAGAGGGGGAAGAGAGGGCTCGGAATGTGTTCTGAAATTCTTTATTTGTTTCTGGGTTTTGTTATTTAGATTCTGGGTTTCAGTCTTAGAGTTTTGCATCTTAATTCATGCTTAATGTTTGTGAATTCGATCTTGAATCGGTGCTTGTTTGAAAATGTTTGTGAATTACAAGCCTTAGTACAATATGTAAGAAATTGTATATGAAATGCACACTGCATGCAAATGGCATGCACATGCTATCTCACTTAAGGCATTTGCGTTGCCACAATTATCTTCCTTGAGGCATCTCTTTTGTGTACATAGTGGATGAAGAAATTAAGAAAAGGGGATGTCAACAATAAAGTTGTGGGAACTTGGTGGTTAACCCAGGTTTCGAATCATGTGGGAAAGATATTGCCATGCAGTTTCCTCTATTGTGTATGTTTGTGCTTACTTGTACATTTTGTAGGCATATGATTTGAATATTTTCTTTGTTTCCCCAACTATGATAGTACACATGTAGTTATTGCTGGTGAGACACTAGAATTGGTAGTATTTTGTTTACATATACAGTGATACGATTGTCAATCTTCCATAAGATATTTTATCTTTCGAAAGCAACTTTACGTTCTGTTGAATTTGTCCCTTTTTTTCATGTTGCAATTATGTTGTGGATTCTACTAATTATGATAACTTACAAGTCTGAAGAAGAGAACTTCATGACCTCTTAAGTAAGGCATCGCTAAATGGTATTCCGCTACTGGTATTACATAACGAGATTGACAAAAAAGAAGCTTCGTCTAAAGAGGGTTTGTCATAAGAAATATAATTGAACATTTTCATACTTTGTAAGGAATACAATTGCCCATATATGGTGGTTTACTGTGAACAAATCGGATGTTTGTGTTATTTGTTACATATGAATGTATTTGTTTTACATATAAATTGTGTTAATTTTACATAGGAATCGTGTATTGACCAACGTATTTTGCTGTCCAGGGATCTGAAATCCATCACCGAAAGGGAAGTTTGTTGGTTCATGATATCCTCCAAGAACTCTACAAACATTAACAGTCATTGACTGGCTTGTTAAGGATTTATGTGTATACAATTTGGCTTTGTGAATTGTAAAGTACATACTATTGTAATCCACAACGATCAGTCGTGCATACTACTGTCGTTATTAGTTAAGGATTTATATGTGATCGTTGTGGATTATGTTACAATTGTATCCACTATACGAATAACATGCCGTAAATGGTGTCTTATAAATGGTAGAAGCAACTCCCTGCCCAATCTCCAGTTTTATGCATAACATGTGCATATAGTGTATATTTTATGTGCTTGTTATGTGCATCTCATTTACATGACATGTGCATTACATATGCATCGCATGAGCATGACATGTGCATATCCTTTTGCATGACTTGTGCACCGTGATATATTGTTTATGTCATCTACATGTCGTACGTACAGTGTATATAGTGCATATTTACATATTTCATACTCTTCACGTCAAGGTACTTCAGGACATGGTAGGCGGCTCAGATAACAAACACACGTAGTCTTTATGGTTATTATTGTATAATAGTTAGCAAATACATTCCACAATATTGTTATCATCATATAATAATTAGAAAATTGAGGTTGTACCACCTTTGCAACTTGGCGTTAAAACCCTAAGTTTCATGTCTCCACTTGGACATATGTGTTGTGAATTGTTTTGGCTATTTGAGAAGTGGAATGCCTTTTTACCATGATGTGGATCAAAACCTGTTGGGTAAAAGAGGGAATGTGTTGAAGGTGTTTATGTGGTGAGGATTTGATACATGTGACCTACAAAAGTTGTAGGAATCCCAACAGTCTTTTTTTGTCCTAACTTGAAAGTTGCTTCCAATTTGTGGGAAGAAAAAAGTCTTCCCTTCCTATACCTTATATACAAGGTTACATATCACTAAGTACCCAAACAAAACCTTAGTTAAAACCCATTACTTTTATAATATATTATTATTATTATTATTATTATTATTATTATTATTATTGAGGGACCTTTCCAGGTTTCCCTATCTTTGTAAATGGTTTTTCAGTTTTGGAGGGAACCTAAGTTGACAATAAAGGTGATGAGACATAAAGGTGAGGTTGTTAAGATAATCCCTAGGCCCATAGCACATTGTTCCAAGGTTTGCATTTTTCTTGCCATTTTTCCCTCTCTTGTTTCTGTGTTAGCACAACAAGTTCTTCCATTGCCAAACCCAAGAAGTTCTTCTGAAGACTGAAATTCTATTTCTTCCAGCGACTGAACGTTCAGCAAGAGCATTTCAGCAACATCCTTATCAGCTCGATTTTCGAGGGTACTAAGGTAGGGTGTTTATTTCCAAGTTTCTATATCAATGATTTATGGATATGGTGGGTATGTTCCAATTTCTGTTTGAAGTGTCGTATTCCAGAGATTTGACCAATTTTTTCCCGTGGTGTGCATATGGTGTGCATATAGTGTGAATATGGTGTGTATACGATGTGCATATGGAGTGCATGCCTATACTTTGATATGACAAGTGCGATTGTCTACTAGTTTTGATGCACCAATGTTATGTGTAATTTCAGGTTTATGCAAGAAAACATGGGGGAAGTACCTGTAGTGATTTGTCATAGCGGGAGGTGGGTTACATCCGATAAGGAAAAGGAGTACATAGGCAGTGAAGAGAAAGGAGTTGTGTCTAAATCCATAAAATTGGTGCAGTTTTTGGAGATTGTTTCGAAGATCGTGGGTTGTGGTACTGACATGGTCACTCTTGCCTACTCACTTCCAATGGGGTCCCATGCAAACAAACGTGTGTTCATTGAGGACGATAATGACATGCGGTATTTTTTAGGGTATAGCTTGGTAGTTATTACTACGAGGGTGACACCTATATATGTATCGATGCTCAACATCCCGGGCAATATGAACCCACCTCCCACTAAGGTCCCACTATGCTCTGATGCAACGTTTGAAATAATGAGTATTTTAGCTGGCAAACAAAAGGTTTTGGGTACTATGGAGGTGCCTTTTGAAGATGGCGATGACATAGATTGGGTTACCATGGTGGACTTTGATTCGTGGTAGTAAGGATTTGATTCAACTGCCGTGACCAGTTTTACAACTAAAAATGTGATGTCCATGGCTGAGAGTAATGAGGTACAACCAAATAAAGGTCTACGTGTTGCAAACCAAAACAACAAGAGAAGTATGGTTGCAGAAGACATGAATGAATCTGCCGCCAATTCTTATGCTTACGTGAAAAGCCTAAGCTATGGTAATGGTGTAAAGGGAAACATAGATTGGCAGTCATATTTGAAAAGGGGTGACCTTTTTGTCAACAAGCAAGATTTGTCGAGAAGGCTTCGATTGAAAACGATTAAAGGGAATTTTCAGCACACGGTTAATATATCTTCGAATGGGTGTCTCATTGTCATGTGTAAGGATACTCGGTGTTCATGGCGAATTTTCGCGTACCAAAAAGGTAGTGGGGAGTTTAGGACTGTCAACGATGAAATCTCCCGCCAGTGTGATTTGGCTTTCTTGAATGACCGTCACCCGCAAGGCAACATGTGGCTTATTGGTCACATGATGAGGGAAAAGTTCAATGATCTCAATATGGTGTACAGGGACAAAGATGTTGTATGTGATGTTAAAGCCACTATTGGGGTCATGGTTAGTTATAAGTCAACATCTTGGGCTAGAGAAGTGGCATTAGCATCAAGATGCAGTGAACCTGAGGACTCATATGCCAATCTTCCCGCGTATATTGCCGAATTTGAGAGGCTAAGTCCGGGCAGCAAGACAACTATTTTAGCCGACGGAGACCATCATTTTTGGTACTTCTTCTTTGCAATTGGTTGTTAATCAGGGTTTTTTTGTCATGGATGTGGCCAGTTATTGTCGTTGATGCATCTCACCTGAGAACGATGACTGCTGGGAGTGGTTTTTCAAGCAACTCTATGGAGTGATTGGGGATGTACCGAATTTGGTTATAATTTCGAACCACAATGCAAGCATTGCAAACATGGTCAATAAGGTTTCAAAAAAGCTTAACATGGTTTATGCATGTATCACTTGAAAGGGAATATCAAGGCCAAGTTTCGCCTAAAAAAGAAGGACAACTTTTCCTACCACTACCACAAGGCAGCGAAATCTTATTCCCGTGCCGAGTTCAACACACACTTTGTCAAGGTCAAAAACTTGGTAGCAAAGTACCTAAATGATGTGGGTGTGGAGAAGTGGTCGAGGGCTCGAATGAATGGGAAAAGGTACAAACATTGTTGAGAGCATTAATACGATGTTGCACTTTTGCAAGGGGGATGCCCTTGCGATATTGCGCTTTGCGAGAGGGTTGCCCATACTTTAGTTGATCGATTTCATTAGGACGATGTTCCAAAAATGGTTTTGTCAAAGGCAGGATATATCGCGTATGACCATTGCAACGTTGTGCCCCGATCTCAGTGAGAAAAAAAATTAAGAAAAAGGGTACATGATGCAAGGCATATGCGTGTCCATAAAGTAAGCAACACCAAGTTTCATGTTTACCACGTGGACGGTGAAGCCGTGGTCAATATACGTAAGAAGACTTGCACTTGCTGGAAATTCGATCTTGAGCAATTGCCCTGCAAACACGCCATTGCAGCTTGTTTATTTGCAAACTACAACTTCTATGAGTTGACTTCGACCTATAACAGTCGTACAGCGTGGGAGGCAGCCTATTCTGATTTCATATACCCGGTATTCCTTACTCTGCAATGGAACACAAAACGTGCATCCAAATGCACGTTAATCCTACCTCCGACAGGGGAGGTACTGGTCGGGAGACACAAGAAGCTGTGTATCCCATCACAAGGAGAAGATATAGTCCATTGGAAATGCAAGCATTGCCGAAAGCTTGGTCATAACCAATGAACTTGTAGGGAACTTGTTGATATCCCCAACACCACATGAATGCTTCCCTTGCATGGAGTGTGCCTATAATGTGCATGTATTATGCATATCATGGTATTTTTTGATTAAAGTGTTCTGTTTTTAAATGGTAGAAACAGCTCTTTGTGCATTGGTTGTGCATATACTATGCATGCATTGAGTCGTGCATTTGTTGTGCAAATAAGAAGGATATTCAGTTGTGATGTTTATAATCCACAGTGAATGGGATGGGGTCTATGTGGAAAGGATATTTATATAAGTCTACCATGGTTGGGTGAAAAACCCATTGGGTCAAATTAAGTGGCCAAACAAAACCTTACTTAAAACCCCTTTTTTTTGTAACATATTATTATTAAACATTTATGAGTTGACATGAGAAGAAATGACATCTCACACATTTACATGGAATGCACACGTCAAGTAGGTTAGGACATGACATAAAGGTGAGGTCATGTGCAACACATATACAACTCATATACCTTGTCTTATCAATAAGGTTATGAAGCCAACCAATACATTTACAAACAAACCATGGAAGCCAAAATTTGCTAACCAATTTCCACTTTTTAGCTTGGGATTTATACAACCATGAGGATGGTGCCTTTTCCAATAAAAGAAACCTTCAAATAATGGGATAAGTATCATCCCTTTTGGAACCGATTCTTGAGGAGAATCCCAAAGCATAAAATACATTGCTCTTTATCACACATTTTTTCTTAAAAAGTTGGGGAAAGTATCCCACCAAGGTATTTTTTGGCGCCATGTATCCATCCTTTGTCTAGGGAACTAGAACAATTTGCTGGCCCCAATTTTGTGCCTTTTTGATAGGCAATCATGCCTTTGTTCACCTATTAAACCACAACATTTCACATTACTAACTCCACACATGCGCGCACACACTAACACATTGCAAACTTCATCAGATAATAAGTTAATTACTGCAATAGAAGCATATTTATGCCACTTTGTTATCTTATTTCTTTGCATTTACTTAATTAATTTCCATTTATCGTAGTAATTTAAGCTATTTTTGTATTATTGTAGCTCCAGTTGGTAATGACAATAAATAGTCAAATAGAGCAATTTGGAGCAGTTTTGGACTGGGATCGGATAGCAGGCGTGGATAGCATATGGGTTGGACGTTTTTGGTGTTTAAAAGGTGTTAGACATGTGCTAAAATTTGAAGAAATTAAAGTTAAGGCTTGGAAGGCAAGGAATTACACAAGAAAGAGGAATCCCAGTTGGAAAGAAACATTATCTTATCCTATCTTATCCTATCTTATCTTATCTTATCCTACATTATCTTATCTTATCTCTAGCTACAAGGAGGAATCCTAATCACATTCCAACACTCTCTACCTGATTCTTAGAATCCTAAAATAATTGAAAACGCCTAATCCTTTTCCTCCTTGGATTCAGTCGTCCCTTATATATATATATATATGAAATTCCTGCACGTTTTAGAGTGTGCTGCGCCTACCATTCATCCATTGAAGTTGCTGGAATTTTCAGAGTTCTTTCTCTCTTTGTTTTAAGTTTCAATGTTTATTTTAGATTGTTTTTCAGTTATGATGAACATGTGTAACTAAGTTTCTTTTTAGCCAGAGGTGAATTCGAAGCCATGATCATATGTTTTATATAAATTGATTACATCCAGTTATTGTTTCATAAAACATGAATGCGATTTACTTATCTGCTTTATAGAAAACTTATTCTTGTATGTTTATTAAGGATGCATACTTAGTTTGCATGCATAGATTTGATGGTAAAATATAAGGGAATTTCACGTAATTGAGTTAAGTAGTAAAGGTCACTAGTCATAATTGAGTTAAGTAAATTCTTGGCAAGAGTTCATGCTTTTCATAGTTACAAATGCTCTGTCAATGCTTATGATTTTCATAGAACTTAATGATCTTTGAGATGTATCTCTATCATGCTTTTCATAGTTAGGGAACTTGAGAAGAATAATTTGGTTGCATCGCTGAGTCCAATTCAATGAACTTAGGAAAATCCGAGAGTTAATTAGTGCTGTTCATAGTTAATTTGGGCCATTGTCATTCATGGTTTATAGGAAGAATAACTGGAAATCGATTTGTATGCATATGATTCATGTGTGTAGAAGAATGATTTAGCTATCATTTCATCCATATTTGATTCACAACTTAATTTACTTGCTGCCATTTACTTTTGTTTTCAAAATTCGTCCAAAATCCCCTCGAGTCATTATTTTGTTGTTAGTTTAACTTAGTTTTTAGTTTATTAAGTTTAATTTGTGTTGGTTAGCATCCCTTCTAATCCTTGCAATAGAACGATCCTTACTTACTCGTACTACGATTGCATAATGTACAGGGTTTAATTTGTGTGTTAGTTTCTACCACATCATCGGATCACCAACATTGAAAAGGGAAAAGAGGTATGTAGGCAAGAACTAAGTTGTTGAAATCTATCGAGGATGACCACAGACCTCGACCTCGGAGGAACAGCTTAAAGGTCAAACTCCTAAAACACAAGCTGAAACACTATTCGTATAGGGACAGTGTTAGCCGGTTCAAAGTCTCCGAGGAGCTGGAGATGAAGAAGAAGAAGGCTTACAAGGGAGGAGTTGAGTTGTTCCGGGCGTACGCCAATCTTCATCGCAGTGCCAAGGCTAATAAGGATTCGCTTGATGTCGACGTGACTGACAAGCACAGCCTCCTTTGTAGGTGTTTGTTCTAGGCATGGCACTGGCCACCTTTTTTGTAGACTGTAAAGGTCCCTTTTTGAGTAGTCTTCCAAAGTTGGAACTTACTGAGACATTCTCAACTTGCTGCACAATTGTCCTTCTTGTTAAATTGGGTCATTGGCGCATCAAGATAATACTTTTGATCACTTTGGTGTAATATGCATTGCCCCTCGTTGTAATAAGATGGGATTAATGACTACTTCCACTTCTGTTTTTAGCCATTTAGTGTACCATGCTTTCAGTTATCCTTAAACGAACTTAAGAAATTTTTGACAAAAACTAAGGAACTAAAGAAATTATATGAAATTCTACCTCGACAATCTGTACATATCATGTGCATACATTGTCCACACAATGTGCATACTGCATGCATGGAAAACTTGTATGTAATGTGCATGGGACGTGCATAGCATGTGCATGAAAATTACAAATACTAAATTTTCACAATTTTCCCAAACGGGAAATTTAAAGCACGGCCAAAATTTGGGGGCCAATTTTGAATTTGGGAAACGTACGAAACACACCTCATTTTTTAAAATTAGTTGTCCTTTGATGTTGGTGATTTTGTGTGTATAAAAGGAAACACAAAATACCCATTCTCTCATCCCTTTAACGAAGAAATCCATACCACAGTCAAGTAATAAAACCTTCATCTTCCCATTCCCACCCTTGTTGCTCTCACACCTCCCCCCAAAAATCTTCTTCTTCCTGTTGAAGCTGAAATTTTGTCCTAGCTAAGAACATGTGAGAATATTTGAACACATATGCAAACTAATAACACTTTAAAGTAGGCATGCATTCAAAAACAATTCTAAAACCCATGACTTTCAAAGCCTAGTGAATGGTGAACCACAAGACTCTTTAACAACATTAAAGAGAAGAAAGGATTTTGAGATTCATTACCCTTGAAGCTCATCCTTGTTTACACAAGGGATTCACCCAAGTGGAGGGCCTTCAAGTCACCTCCTAGCTCCTTGGATCTTCCTTGTGATTTACTTCCTTTTGTTACTCCTTTGCTCCTTGAGGATGTGAGGAAAGGATCTCCAAAAACACCAAAGGTTTGGTGTCTCTAAGTCTCCACACCAAGGATGAGGTGTGAAGATCAAATGGATGACTTAGAGGAAGAAAGATTGCTAGCTATCCCTCCCCTAAGTGGCCGGCCTCTATGGAGAAAAAGAGAGAACATATTTCTCTTCTTTGTCTCAAGAAAACCCTCATAGGTAAAAGCTATAAAGATGCTTTTATACCATTTCACTGTCAGTGGCAAACTTGCAATTAACCCAAGTTTGATAACCCTCACCCTAGGCCGGTTTTGACTTTGTTTTTGGGTTAATTTCCATTTAGTTTTAGTTGTCACACAACCTAAACTCAATGGGCCTTGTGGACCAAAAACCCTTTTGGGCCCCGAAACCCAAAACCGACTTAAAAGGCCAATACGAACCTTTCGTAAGATTAATTAACTAATTAATTAATCTTGACCATTCTTAGTTAAACTATTTAATTGCTTATCCATCTCATTTATATTTCTTCACTTTCACCCTTACTCGGTGTACGATCCATTAGGTTCCAATTAGTGAGGCAGTGGGCGATTGTTACTCTTAACGATCGATTGTGAATTGAAACTACATTTCAATTCTCCCTTTGATGAAGATTAGTGTTTGCTAATCCTTAGGGCTTCCACAAACCATGAGTGACACCTAGCTGTATGTCATGGCTACCCAAGCTAAGTAGAAGTGATTGAAGAACCTATCCAGTTACAATTACAATGCAATACGGTTCTTCTCTAATACAATACTCTTGATCACATTGTTTGAGTGATAGTTTGTTTCATGTCTACTATCCAATGTGATACTTCTCTATATGAATCATTTGAATATGATTTGGAACATGCTTCCTAAATCATATTCGTATGCTTTGGCCAAAGACTCTCGAATCATATCTCAGAGTATTCACCTTCCACCATGGAAGGTTAGAAATCCCTTGTTGTGCATTCACATGCCTATATGACTAGATAGCTTGACCCCAACAATGTTTTGGACACTCTCAATGGAATGCCTTTGACATAATCAAAGATCAAGGACCTAACCATTAGACATCAATGATGCCTCAGGTCAAAGGACTACTTTGTATATTGCAACTTACGAGTTCTTACATGACATGTATGTTCGAACTCTCTTTTGATCGTTGTTCAGTGTACTCGATTACCTTTTGAGCACCTATGTGTTTGTCTCAGTGTCCAACACAAAATGACTTGAGACTAGGCATACTCACGCTTGAGTTAACATAGCACATACTAACCTTAGTGGATTGTCAATGCCCAATTGGCAATCCTATGGCTAGGAACGTTTTAGGAATGTTCATAAGAGAAAGGTCTCGTTAATCTAACTTACTTAGATCACTTCTATCTTAGATTAAATATATTCCTTGGATTCCCTTATTGCTTAAACACATGATACAATAAATAGTGATTAACAATAAGCTTTGCCCTTCATTAAACATATAATAGTCTAATACAATAAGTATTCCAAAAGCTATTACATCAAATGAGTGGCTTTGTGGGCATACTTCCAACAATCTCCCACTTGCACTCAAAGCCACCTTCCCATGTATCTAATACCCATCTTTTCCATATGGCGGTCAAGTTGGATTTGAGACATTGGCTTCGTCAGTGGATCTGCTACGTTATCAGCTGAGGCAACCTTGAGGATGTTGACTTTCCCCTCGGTAGCATATCTTCTAATGATATTAAAGCGTCTGTCAAAATGCTTGTTCTTTTGATGAGCCCTGGGTTCCTTGGCTTGAGCTATCGCCCCACTATTATCATAGTACAAAGTTACTGGTGATGTAATGGTTGGAACCACTCCAAGTTCAGTAATGAACTTCTTCATCCAGAACGCTTTTTTGCCGGCTTCAGCTGCAGCGACATATTCAGCCTCTATCGTGGAATCAGCAATTACAGATTGTTTCTTGCTTTTCCAGCTGACAGCCCTACCATTCAGAGTGAACACATATCCGGAGTTGGAACTTCTATCGTCGACGTCAGATTGGAAATCTGCGTCTGTATAGGCTTTTTTCGCAACTCTGTCGCTCCTCCGTAAACGAGGAACATGTCCTTAGTTCTTCTTAAGTACTTAAGGACCGTCTTGACAGCTGCCCAGTGTTCTGATCCTGGGTTAGATTGATATCGACTAGTAATGCTCACAGCATATGCGATATCAGGCCTTGTGCATATCATGGCATACATGAGACTTCCTATGGCGGAAGCATAAGGAATAGCACTCATCTGCCGTATTTCTTCGGGAGTTTTAGGTTCCATGGACTTAGAAAGGTGAATTCCATGTCTGACAGGAAGAAAACCTTTCTTAGATTGTTCCATCTGGAACCTACTTAGCACCTTATCTATGTACATAGATTGGGATAATCCAATTAATTTTATGGATCTATCACGATAGAGCTTTATCCCCAATACATAAGATGCATCTCCCAAATCTTTCATATGGAAGGTTTTGGACAACCATACTTTTACAGAAGAAAGTACTGCAGTGTCATTCCCGAATAGTAATATGTCATCTACATATAACACTAGGAATACAACTGCATCCCCAACGACCTTTTGATAAACACAATTATCATCTTCGTTTTAAGTAAAACCAAACGATTTGATTTTTGTGTCAAAACGAATATTCCAGCTCCTGGAGGCTTGCTTAAGTCCATAAATGGACCTTTGAAGCTTAGATACCTTAGTCTTTTCAGACTTGGACACGAAACCTTCGGGTTGAGTCATATAGAGCTCTTCCTCTAGGTAGCCGTTCAGAAAGGCCGTCTTCACGTCCATTTGCCATATCTCATAATCATGGTACGCAGCTATAGCAAGCAAAATCCGAATGGGCTTAATCATGGCTACAGGAGAGAAAGTTTCTTCATAGTCAATCCCTTCTTGTTGCCTGTAACCTTTGGCTACTAGTCTAGCCTTATAAGTCTCCACGTTTCCATTAACGCCTATCTTCCTCTTGAATACCCATTTGTTTCCATTAGGTACTATACCTTTTGGAGGGTCTACAAGAGTCCAGACCTGATTTTGATACATGGAATCCATCTCGGATTTCATGGCCTCTTGCCATCTCTTTAAATCAATGTCAAACATTGCTTCAGTGTAGTCTCTAGGATCCTCCTTTGTGTCATTGTCACCTAGAAGGTGCAATCCCCAAAGTCATTATCCAAGCCATACCTCTGAGGTGGCCGGCTGACCCGTTCTGATCTACGTGGAGCTAAGGGTTCGGGAACAGGGTTGTCAACTTGTCGAGTGCTTGTTTGTGGTTCATCATTAATCTCATTAATCTCCATCATTTTACTTGTAGTTCATTTGAGAACAAATTTGTCCTCTAGAAACTTAGCAGTTCTGGCGACAAAGACTTTCTGGTCGTCAGGATGGTAGAACTCATATCCCATAGTTTTTCTAGGATATCCCACAAAATAGCACCTAACTGATCTCGCTTCAAGCTTAGTAGCTTCAAGCTTCTTGACATATGCTTCACAACCCCAAATCTTAATATGATTAAGACTTGGCTTTCTTCCATGCCATATCTCATAGGGCGTATGTGAAACTGACTTGGAAGGTACTCTATTAAGCAAGTAAGCTGCTGTATATAGAGCATATCCCCAGAATGCTACTGGTAGATCTGCGAAACTCATCATAGAACGAACCATGTTCAGCAAGGTTCGATTTCTCTTTTCAGAAATTCCATTAAGTTGTGGAGTTCCCCGTGGAGTCCACTATGATATTATTCCACTCTCTTTGAGATAATCTAGGAACTCGTTGCTTAGATACTCTCCCCCTCGATCTGATCTTAGGATCTTTATCTGCTTCCTAGTTTGCTTCTCAACTTCATTCTTGAATTCTTTGAACTTTTCAAAGAATTCTGACTTGTACTTCATAAGATACACATAGCCAAACCGAGAGTGATCATCGGTGAATGTGATATAGTAAGAGAAGCCTCCTCTCGATGTAGTAGACATAGGTCCACATACGTCAGTGTGGATTAACCCTAGAATTTGAGTGGCACGCTCTCCCTTCCCAGTGAACGGAGATTTGGTCATCTTCCCTTTCAAGCAACATTCACAAGTACCTATTTGGTCATTACCTAATGGGTGGAAATATCCGCCTTTCGACATGTTGCGAATCTTATCAAGGTTCACATGTCCAAGTTTAAGATGCCACATCTTTTCTCGGTTAACTTCTTCTTTAGCCCTTTTGGGTTTTGAGGTATTCCTGCTTTCAATACAGTGCAACCCACTACTTGTCTCTAGGTGAAAAAGTCCCTCTATCATATTACCATGAGAGATAATACGACCGTTCAAGTATAAAGTGCAACTCATTTCGTCAAACAATACTGAGTGCCCATCTCGTAAAAGCATAGAGATAGAAATCAAATTCTTTATACATGAAGGAAAATATAAACAATTTTTGAGTTCCAAGACTTCCCTAGAGGGTAGTTTAAGCATGTAGGTGCCAATTGCTTTTGCAGAGATCTTAGTGCCATTCCCAACTCCCACAACCATCTCCCCATTGCGCAGTGTCCTGCTCTCTGTTAGTCCCTGCAACGAATTGTAGATATGTTGACTAGCGCCTGAATCAAATATCCAGGAATTAGAGCTCACTGTAAAAGCACTTTCTATGACAGAAATTGTCCCTTCAAAAGTTCGTGTCATAAGGCTCGCAATGCGCACCCTGTATTTCTTCTTCCAACGTTCATCCTTTCCACAATGAAAGCATGTTCCTTTGGATTTTCTTGCCTTCTTCTTATGCAACCTTTTCCTTATGATTGCATTCTCACTCCCACTGTCCTTTTTGAAACTTTGTTCAAACTTACAGCACATGTCAATCATCTCTGTAAAAGTATGATCAAATCTATTCACTTTATAGTTTACTATAAACTTAGTGAAATCATCCGAGAGAGATGCAAGGAAAAAGTCTTGGGCCATTTTCCCATCCATGGAAGTTCCTAAACTTTCAAGATCTTGAAAGTTCCTTTCCATCTTTTGTCCATGTTTTTGGACCGATGTCCCCTTTGCCATTTTGGCATTTAATAGACTACAAACATTTGAGAATCGTACGTTACTTGTCTCAATGTCATGCATCTTATGCAAACTATCAACCATGGCACAAGAAGTGTCCATGTGCTCATGTAGCTTCTTAAGCTCCTCACTAAGTGAAGTGAGGATTAAGCATTTGGCTTGTAAGTCATCCTCATAGTGTCTAGCATAATTTTGACACTCCTCCTTTGAAGCTAGTTTCGTAGGAGGTACATGAGGAGGGGATTGCTTAAGCACATACGATATGTCATTCATCTTTGAGACATTCTTAATGTGATGAAACCAAGCAAGGAAACGTTGGCCCCTAAGGCCATTTTTGTCAAGTACAATGGTAGGTGTAATTTTAGGCATGTCGTTAACTACATAACATAACAGAAATCATATTAGATTGTTGATTTTAAAACTACTTGATTGGGTCTTAAATCAAATAGTACCACCCACTATTTTTGGCAAATTCCACATCCCTCAATAGAATCCGAGAGTTATGTTGAACTCTCAGTGGGGTATGGGAGACTCACCATTACCAAGCCCACCTCACAATGATATGATGTTGGTTAGCAACAATAATGATGAGAGAATAACGCTTTAGTCATTTACAACTCTTGTAATTACCCATCTAGTTTGGCCTCTAGAGAATGATGCCTCACAATGATATGATGTTGGCACCATTGCACTTAGTTAAGTTATTCCCACCATGCTAGTTCGTGTAGGGGTTCAAGAATAGCCTCACAATGATATGATGTTGGCCATCCTCGTTGCCTACCTCACCACATCATGTATGTTCATATGACCTCCTCCTGAAGGTAAGCATATACTTTGAACTTCCCCATGATAGGGTGAAGCCGGTGTACAAGTCACAAACGATTGGAGCTCACCACGGTGGAAGGCCTACGAAGAGATGTTCAAAGCATCTCTCGCTTATCAACTTAATATTCGTTTTGTTGAGGGAGTAGTGTTGGGCTACATCAATTTCACTTTAATCTTATTAAAAGGACTTAGGATGATTATGAACCGTTTGATTTTATCCAACACGAGCCTTGTGTTGGACCTTGGGTCTAAGGTAAGTAGTTGTTGATTTTAGTTACGCGTTTAATCTAATTAAACCGTTATTTCCTATTGGGCGTTGGACCAAACTATTCCAATTTGCATACATATAAACAAAAAGGAATACATGAAATAAAGAGAAGGGCTTATGCCCTTTTACAACACATTGGAAGGACTTATGCCCTTTTACAACACATTTGAACTAATCAAATTACATTCAAATCTAAACTACTTAACCCAAACATTCATAATGTAAAACGGCCAATCACATAGCTCAATTATCGAGGCCTTTGGTTCATAATCACCCTTTTCTTAATCAATCACATTAACTAAGAAAGCAACTTAAACAATTGGTTTCCGGATTCATAGAATTGATTCAAATGGAACTAAATGAAATGAAAATCCAATTCTCATTAAAGAGACAAAACCATTTTGTTCTCACCATATTTTGGGCCGAAAAACAATGACCTCAACTATTGGGCCACTATGCTAAAACATAAACTTTTGGGGTCACTTTGTAAAAACACAAGAGTCCACAACTTCATGTAATTACAACTAGAACCCAAAAATTTCAACAATCAGAAAAACTTCATTAAAGGAGCAAAACAGTTTGTCCTTTAGCGATTTTGGGCCTTTACGTAAAAACGTAAACTTTTGGACCAAAGTACAAATACACAAAAGTATCAAAACTTGATGTAATTGCATAAAAGCCCCAAAAGTACCCTACTTTATAGGGTGGCCGGTTATGGAGTGATGTAAAGAGTGTGTGGGTGATTGAAGTGTAAGTTTTAAATTTGATAAAGTGATTGGTATGGTGGTGATGTGTGAATAGTGTGATTGAATAGTGAAAAGTACAAATCAACTTACATCACCAATCACAAACAAATTTCAAACAAATCTTTGAGAAAATTTTCATTCAAAAACTCCCAAACTTTGTTCATCTTATGAATATGAAGAACACAACAAGAACATTGAAGAACATTCATGAAAAAAAAAACCCATAAGAGCTCCATGAACATTTTCACTCAATAAAACTCAAATTTTCACTACATAAAAGAGGGTTAACATCCCAGGGTACTTAGGGGTTCCAAAAGTCACTTTAAAACAATTTTAACAAGACAAACAAGAACCCAAAAATCCACCCTTTGGATTTGGCCGAATTTCCCCACATTCATGACACCAAATTTTAGTTCCAATATTCATGCTTAAATGAACTACATCTACAACATTTGAGATGCTAAATTTTCAAGTAAAATTTATATTCAAAAGCAAGAACAAAGCTTGTAACATTTACAACATTTAAATCACAAACCATGAAAAACACAAAACCCAAAAGGATTCACCATAAACTAGACCTAGGCTCTGATACCACTTGAAGCTGAAATTTTGTCCTAGCTAAGAACATGTGAGAATATTTGAACACATATGCAAACTAATAACACTTTAAAGTAGGCATGCATTTAAAAACAATTCTAAAACCCATGACTTTCAAAGCCTAGTGAATGGTGAACCACAAGACTCTTTAACAACATTAAAGAGAAGAAAGGATTTTGAGATTCATTACCCTTGAAGCTCATCCTTGTTTACACAAGGGATTCACCCAAGTGGAGGGCCTTCAAGTCACCTCCTAGCTCCTTGGATCTTCCTTGTGATTTACTTCCTTTTGTTACTCCTTTGCTCCTTGAGGATGTGAGGAAAGGATCTCCAAAAACACCAAAGGTTTGGTGTCTCTAAGTCTCCACACCAAGGATGAGGTGTGAAGATCAAATGGATGACTTAGAGGAAGAAAGATTGCTAGCTATCCCTCCCCTAAGTGGCCGCCCTCTATGGAGAAAAAGAGAGAAAATATTTCTCTTCTTTGTCTCAAGAAAACCCTCATGAGGTAAAAGCTATAAAGATGCTTTTATACCACCTCACATGTGAGTGGCAAACTTGCAATTAACCCAAGTTTGATAACCCTCACCCTAGGCCGGTTTTGACTTTGTTTTTGGGTTAATTTCCATTTAGTTTTAGTTGTCACACAACCTAAACTCAATGGGCCTTGTGGACCAAAAACCCTTTTGGGCCCCGAAACCCAAAACCAACTTAAAAGCCCAATACAAACCTTTCGTAAGATTAATTAACTAATTAATTAATCTTGACCATTCTCAGTTAAATTATTTAATTGCTTATCCATCTCATTTATATTTCTTCACTTTCACCCTTACTCGGTGTGCATTCACATGCCTACATGACTAGATAGCTTGGCCCCAACAATGTCATGGACACTCTCAATGGAATGCCTTTGACATAATCAAAGATCAAGGACATAACCATTAGACATCAATGATGCCTCAGGTCAAATGACTACTTTGCATATTGCAACTTACGAGTTCTTACATGACATGTATGTTCGAACTCTCTTTTGATCGTTGTTCAGTGTACTCGATTACCTTTTGAGCACCTATGTGTTTGTCTCGGTGTCCAACACTAAATGACTTGAGACTAGTCATACTCACGCTTGAGTTAACATAACACATACTAACCTTAGTGGATTGTCAATGCCCAATTGGCAATCCTATGGCTAGGAACGTTTTAGGAATGTTCATAAGAGAAAGGTCTCGTTAATCTAACTTACTTAGATCACTCTCTCTTAGATTAAATATATTCCTTGGATTCCCTTATTGCTTAAACACATGATACAATAAATAGTGATTAACAATAAGCTTTGCCCTTCATTAAACATATAATAGTCTAATACAATAAGTATTCCAAAAGCTATTACATCAAATGAGTGGCTTTGTGGGCATACTTCCAACACTTGTTCCCACTCATGCTCACCTCCCACCTCCCCCCGGACGAAAGACATAGGTTCGTTCAAGTCGCATGAGCTTGAAAAAATCGTAGGGAGGATTACCAAGCACAAGGAAGATCATGCGAAGAACATTGCATCCTTTGAAGCGGAAATTGAAAAGGGCTCGTCAACCCGTAGAGATTTTAGCAGCAAAAGAGATTGAGAAGTTCATGTCATCCGAAGCATACAATTACGCATTGGGCGAACAATATAAACAAAGTTTTTGGTCGGGACTCAGTTAGGGGTTTGAGATATTTTGCCACTATGCAATGAAAGTGGATGTGAATGAGAAGTGGGCGACCGTTGACTACTACGAGGCACTTGCCGTTGGGGCCAGTCACAAAGGATAATTTGAACTTTTTTGTGGGTCCATCAAATTTTGTTATATTTTGACATTCCGCGTGTGGTTTGTCGTAAGAAGGACCTTAATGTTTAATTAGTTCAATGTTATCTACGTATATTAATGAAATTCCGCTATCGTTTCCGATGTTTTTTTTTTACATACAATACAATAACTGGTACTTGACATTTCATGTGCAAGTCATGCACATCACATGTACACATTATGCACATGCCATGAACAAGACATGCATATAGCTTTCTACATCAGGAAGCCTTAGAAGTAGAAATTCCAACACAAGGCCCTTAATTGCTAAGTAACAAAATAAAGGTTAGATGCTCAGTACTGAAGCCAAGTCATTGCAAAGTGTACCAAAATTACACTAACATGCTAATTACAACCAAGGGCAAGAAAAGGCCCTTAATAGCTAGGTTATAAAATTAAGAATACATAATGAATACTGAAACAATGCAATGGCAAAGTGTACTGAAATTACAATTACATACCAAGTACTCAAATTACGATTTGAATGGTAACCCAATTATTTGGTTATAACAATAAAATTATTGAAATAAATGGTTTCCATATAATGATTCACACAAATGCACAACCTCTAATGAACTCGATGGGAAGCTTGAGTTTGACAAAAAAAATGGCATGCTCTCAGGTTGTACATGGTCAATGTCTAAGCCTGATGATAGGTAGTCAGCAAATTTGAGTAAGAAAACTTCGTAGTCTGCCATACCAGAAAACAACTTCAGGTTACAACACAGTAGATATTTAAGACATTTACAATTAAGTTTGAGATAAGTACGAAAAGAACGTACCCGTTGTTCTGTTGGCCACATTTCGCCATCGTTTGAATCTCAAACGGTTTATCCATCACTTTTGAGGTTAGCTTTAAATTGCTTCACACAACCAGGACTCTCGTCGCCTTTAAAAGTTAGGCTATTATGAAGCACATGTGTGCATGTTGTTTCTTCATTTTTGCCCACCCCGAACTTGACGAATGTGAATCGTAAATCGTGATCGTGCAACGTAGAAGATGGACATCAACCAACATCCAAAGGTCGCTATTCACATGACAGAGGATGAATAGTTGTTCAACATCATTCCATGTAGGCGTGTCTGGCGTCACAATTGCACTGGTTAACACAACCTTCATCAAGTGCTTCGAAGGTGTAAAAACTGAAGTTTCTTATGCCTTTGCCTTGGACTTGGGCTTACTATTTCCTGCAACAAGGGTTTCAAATTCCGCATCCTGTTTCATTTTTTCTTGCACCGATGCGTTGCAACACAATTTCAAATTTTCCCATGTAAAACAAAAATCGATGACTTGTCTGCTAGTTTATAAATGGGGTGCAAAATCATATTACGAACGTAAATATACAGAAGAGAGGGTAACAATAATAACACAACACTTACCCAGAAATAAAAGTCAGCAGTTGTCCACCGGGCCCCGAAATCTCTAGGACGCTCTATCGATCACTTCCTCAAAAGGTATAGCCAACGTTGATGTGCTGAATCTAAGGTCAAATGCATTGTAAAAGCCAAAATTAAACTGTTGTCCTCACTTGTAATGGGGTAAATAGAAACTAGTTACAAATAAAGAACAATTACTTATATTGATGTTCAAAGTACCCTTGGATTGGAGGAGTGTGGTAAATGATTCCGACCCACAGTAACCAATTCGAATAAGTGTAGTCTATCACTGGTACACAAAAAAAAAGGATAGGTTGTTAGGGATATATGGACAACAAGTTCATATTCAATTGTTTGAATAACGATCCAAAGTGAACTTACCTCGGCGAACGCACCTAACATCAAGACGCCAACGAAAACCTACACATCTGGCTTTGGGATGATCCACATGGATGCATGGAAACAACAAAATCTTTGGTGCAACGACTATCCCCAACTTTCCTTCTTTTGTACGATGCAAGAGGGGTGAAAGGGTGCACCAGCTGCATTCCTTTACGTTTCTGCCGCATTCCCTTACCAAGAAGGGGCTCCAAATCAGATGGACCGACGACCTCATTCACGTTGACGGTTTCCTTAGTGTGGGTACTGTGCTCGCTGACCTCCATGTCCTCTTCTTCCTCTTAAAGATAGAAAACTTTCCCTTATCCCAACTCACCCTCCACTCTATACTCCAATATACGTAGCAGTGATTGGGCAACATCATTTATGTTAAGGGCCTCAATTATCTCTGGCAAGTCAACATCAAAAGTAGGAAAATTCACAACGGGGGCTATCGCTTCGATTATGTCTTTTCCCCGAGGCGACTTCCTTTCACCAGTTGAGGTTTCAGGTTGAGGGGAAGGTTCGATTATGTCTTCATAACTTGGTGGACGTTTAGGGGAACTGTCGACCTTCTCATCTTCGGGGACACTATCTGGGTTCTACCCTGACCTTACCCACTTATTAGAGGTTGGGGGCTTGTTAAACTATTTTACAGCTGCATCACCTCGGAGACATTTGACCTTGGTAGCCAACTCCATGTGGGCACGCCGCTCCACCTTTAATGCCTCTACAACTATCCTCAACCAGACATCCATCGTCACTAAAAATTCTTCAAACTGTCGCTTAAAAACAAACTCAAACTCATGTGTATAAAAAACAGTGATTTCATATTATAACTCCACCAAAATCGATATCCGTTCAGAAACAGTACATGCATGTAAATTGAAACTACAATTTGCAGGGATTTATGTACTGATCGCTAACCAAGACGATGATGGCAACGTTCCCATGCATATGTGATATTCCTTATTTGCCTTCCCTTTCAATTCAGATGAAGGAGTGGCCTTAGAGTCATGATCAACATCCACAACAACTTTACTTTTGTCATTCAATGTTGCATCCCTACTGGCCTCAACATCATCAAACATGACATTCCAGTAAGGTGCCATTTTTCTTCCTCGGTCGAAGTAATTGGGTTGATGAAGACCTACATCAGACAAAATTAGTGTTCCATATGTATGTACAACCAATTCGTAATACAAAATTCAGTTAGTTTATTAAAACTGGAACAAACACGTATCGATTTTTGAGCAAAAAGACCGTTCTTCAGCTTGTGATGGGAGGGATTTAAGTTGGTGTCCCAATGGAAAATCTAGGCAATAACTGAGGGTTCTCTGTGCACACCCTTGCATAGTTTTTGGACTTCAAGTACGGCAAAGTTTCAAACGACCAGATCTACAAAATTTAAAGCGATTATGTCAATAAGTTGCAATGAAAAGGAATGCAAAAGTGCATTCAACTTATAGCAACAAAATGAAAGAGAAATTACCTGAAAAGCATACAGAAACCACCTCAAGTTATAGGAGTCCCGGACTGCACCCCCCCGGTTTCTTTACAACTTTTTCTTTTACAACCTTGTGGCAGGTCAAAGCGGGCGCGGATATGCTTGGCATTAACACCTAGAATGATGCAAATCCATGAGGATGTGTCTCCAATTTTGCTTCATTATCTACCAACTAAAGTAGGTGGTAGTCAATAGTTGACTATTTCTCCTTGCCCAAAACAACAAAGTGAGCGAAGTACAGTAAGCCGAGCTTGTACGTATCTTCTGGATGTTGGCACATGTTGAATTGATCCTCTATTTGTTTCAGGGTTATCTTCTTCTTCCCCTTGAAATAGATGTCT
Organism: Heteromeles arbutifolia; assembly: GCA_024362995.1. Classification (NCBI taxonomy): domain Eukaryota; kingdom Viridiplantae; phylum Streptophyta; class Magnoliopsida; order Rosales; family Rosaceae; genus Heteromeles; species Heteromeles arbutifolia. The sequence goes on along the minus strand of JANCRC010000011.1, from coordinate 26,455,009 downwards.
CTAAGACGATATTCATCTTCCTTCTCTTTGGGGATAATTTTCGAAATTGAATCACGTCACCAAACAAAATTCGCGGCTCCCGGAAGTCGCAACATGTTCCCCGAAAAGGAAGGAGATGGAATCATCACGCACTCTATCCTTAGTAGCCCTAAGGATAACGTAGTGGGTGAGGTGCTCAAACCAGTTAATGCGGTCCACATGAACCAAATGGCCGAAAAACAAAGCCTCAAATTTCTTGAGTAGATCATTTGAAAAAAGGCCTCTAATATTACCCAGACACCTCGAGGCGTATGGCATACAGGAGATGGTTGCTGGAAACACGTCATCTGGCGGACACACAAGTTCCATCGGAGATGCATATTTGACTTTCGACCTGCAATATATAGAACATAAGAAAATCAATTAAATAAGATAATCATGCACACAGGATATGCACAGTATATGCATATTGTCTGCCAAAATTAAACCAGTTCATCAACCAAATACAACCAAGTATGGCCAACATCAACGCGTGCATAGAATATGCGCAAAATATGCACATAGTATCTACCAATTCATGAACAAAATTCAATCAAATATTTCCAGCAATATCGAAAGGATATGCATAGAATATACATATAGTATGCACAAATTCAACGAATTCATGAACCAAATTCAAGCGTGCCCAACATATAGACATGCATGGATTATGCACGCAATATGCACGAATTGATGAACATGTTTCAATCAATTAATTTTCACCAACCTCTAAACCACATGCACAACACAAATTAACATCAAAGAACTTAACAGTACAAAACACTAATTCGCATCCATATTTAAATCTAACGGCTAAAATAATTAAAAAAAATTAATTATCTCAAAATTCACCCAAAAACTCTATAAATACCTATGTATTTGTTTAAACGTCCACACAAAACTCAATTTTCTCCTACAATTCTTCCAATATATCTTTCTACCATTTCTTTCCATTTCCAAATTGTTCAACATGGCAAGAGAGCATATCAGAGTTCGTAATTGGATCTGTGAGGAAGATGTTGCTTTATGCTTGGCATGGGTTTCTGTTAGCGAAGATGGTGTGGTTGGCACAAATCAAAATAAAAAGGTTTTGTGGGATAAAATCATTGCAAAGTTTCTAGAAAAATGCAACGGCAGCGGGAGGGACGGTGGTGGTGTTTACGATCGGTGGAAGACTATCAACAAAACATGCACTTTGTGGAAGGGAAGCTTAGAGAGAGCCATGATTGGCATGGCTAGTAGAAGGAGCACCACAGAAGTTGTGAGTTTTTTTCTTGATATTTTATTTGTCATGTACGTAATATTATTATGCTACTAATTGTTTTTATGTATTTTTTGCATAGGGTGACAAAGCAATGGAAATTTACAAGACAAGAGTAACACCAAAAAATCAAGTTTTTAAGTTGCAGCATGCTTAGGACGTCCTCAAGGATTGTCCGAGGTGGAGAACCGATGCGGACCAACAATGGGGAAGATTATTTCAACGTGAAGCCACACCGACAAATGCCGGAGATGAAGGTGTTGTTGAAGGTGTCGATGAAATGACCGCAACTCCTTCTTTTGCAAGGCCCCTAGGAAGAGATAAGCAAAAGGAAGCAAAGAGAAAAGGGTAGTCCCAAGATCCTTCGAGTGGACACATTGCTACCGGAATTGCAAGATTAAGCGAACACCATAGCTGTCGCCAAGAAGAAGCGGCCCGAATGCGTTTGCAAATGAAGGAAGAATGGGATAGGGAGCAAGAGAGGTTCGAAAAAAATTTGATGATGGAGGACCTCAACAAATACACTCCAGAGAGGAAGAAGTACTTACGTGGTACGCAAAGGGAAATTTTTGCAAAGGGATGCCAGAAGGAGTATATTTCAAGATGATAATTTATCTGAAGGCTATATCCCAAGTCCACCACTAAGTCCATCACCGAATCAAGATGGTGGATATCATTATTAAGTTTATGTAGTTTATGAATTTTCGATTGTATTAAGTCTATGTGGTTTATGTGGTTTATTAATTGTCGTTTGTATTAAGTTTATGTACTTTATTAATTATGTGGTTTATGTACTTTATTAAATTTATGGCTTATTAATTATTGTTTTTATTAATCTAGATGCCTTCAATAATTATTGTACTTATTATTCCACACTTTGATGTAGAATAGTTACCTTTAATAATTCAACCTCTATTCAATGATTTATCCAACGTACTAGACAAAATACTTTGCACAAGAAGGCACTTAAATTTATTACTAGAAAATACCAACATAATACACTTAAAATTATTACATAAATGCTCAACCAACATCATCAACGTTCACCTTCTCGGCGCCATACATGCTCAACCAAATCCTTGCGGAGTGTGTCATGACCTTGAGGAGCTTGAATTGTATTTAAACGTCTCATATACTCACTCAATGTGACTCTATCCTGTCGCGTCTCATATGTGGTTGGAGCGAGATATTCAACATCTCTTGCAATAGCTCTCGCAAGTGTTGGTTGGTCATCATCCACATCTTTGTTTGAATCTTCTTCAATTTCGATGTACTCATCTTCCATAATCATGTTGTGCAAAATTGTGCACGTCATCATGATTGAATGGAGGTCTTCGGTATGCCAAAATCGTGCAGGCCCTCTAACAATGGCCCATCGAGCTTGTAGGATCCCGAACGCTTCATATATGGCTTGAATTGCCTGACAGAAGCGCTTCAGGTTCTCAATAGCAGTACTCTTCGCAATTCGGCAATACTTGTCAGTTGAGTCTGCAGAGCACCCATTAGCTAGCATCTGAAATGCAGATGTGAGCTTTTCATGAGGTGATAGACTTTGTCGGCCTACGATATCTATCTTCCTTGCAAAGTAGTGGTCATGACTGACAATTGCGTTTCAGATGCTTTCAACAAGCTATCTCCTTATTCGAAACTGCCTTCGAAAATCATGAGCAGGAAATCTCGAACGCTCGATGAAATAATCTTTCATCATTCGGTCATGACACACTTCTCTATCATGCTTCACAAATGAACGCCCCGTGACAGAACCACGATGGCTAGATTCGGCACGGTGCTCATATTGCATAATGGAGTTTGCAATTTTAGCTTCGGCGGTGATCATTTATGCATCCTCAATGTCAAGCCTTGCTTGGTATTGTGCCATCTGCATTGCCCTGCTACGCCTTCTTCCATCACCCATTGAGATATTCAGGATTTTTAGGAAAACAAAAACACTTTGAAAGTTGAAAGATTGGTGAATATAGAGGATGATTAAAGGTTGAAAGATTGTGTGATCAACTGATATTGGACCTGTGTTTATATAGAAGATGATTGATGAAAGTTGAACGGTTGGTGAAAGTTGAAAGTTTGGTGGTTGAACGGTTGGTGAAAGTTGAATGTTCGGTGAAAGTTGAAAGTTTGGTGGTTGAACGGTTGGTGAAAGTTGAATGTTCGGTGAAAGTTGAAAGTTTGGTTGAACGGTTGTGGAAAATTTAGTGATTTTCAATATTTATCGGAATTTAAATATTTTTAGATTAAAATGTTCATAAAATTAATTTATGATAGTCTACATAATTTTTTGTTTTAAAAAAAAAAGTTAATTTAAGAAAAAAATTAGCCTAAGTTCATTCTTTAATAATCCAGGGACAAAATTTTTGGCCAGAAGGGTTGGAGCAGAAAAGCTGTTTATGGGCTAAAAGCTAAATTTTTCGGGTTAAAACATTTGGCTTTTTGCCCAAGGGATGGAGATGGTCTAAACCCTAAACCTTTATTTTGACAGAAGACAAAAAAAAACTCTTAAACTTTACCCATACCCAGCCATATATCCATTATCCTAAAAAAAAATTTGTAACTATATATTTCATTTCTTCCCCAATAATAAGAAAATACCCAGCCACCAGCAGGCAGGCAAGTAGGCTACTCCTCCTCCTCCTCCTCCACTTCCTCCTCCACTTTCAGACTTTGGGTGGCCATGATCTCCCCCATTTACAGGTCGGGCTTCTCCTTCTTTCTTCCTCCTCTTAATTTTATTTTTATTTTATTTTATGTCTACCCTTGTTTTGTCTGATTTAGGTAGTCAATCCTACTAGTACTAGCCTAAACCTCAATTCCAACTAATCAGGCTTCAACAACCTCCAATTCTCTCTCATTTTTCTTTCTTTTCATCCGCCGTCTGTCAGTAATTCATTATATTCTACTTGAGAATGCAGTGGAAATGTAGAAATAAATAACACAGGTGTTTAATAGCTTCTGCATATTTTGGAAATGTCGTACATACAAAGGAAACTCTGCCAAAATTTTGTTAGGGACAGTGGCTTATAGTTTAGCCTATCCGAGGTCCTTATCTTCGTCCTTCCCGCATCACTTTTCTATCAGCCACCCCTCATTCCCATCTTCTGCTCTACCTTTGCCACACCCATAGCACTAGATATCTTTATCATACAAATCTTTTGTTCCTTACAGGTATCTCATAATCCTCTTGACGGCTTGCCAGTGAGCTTGTCCAGGATTACTTTGACAGCGGCTTACCATGCCCACGGCATGGCAAATGTCGAGACACGTGCAAAGCATCGTGTACATCTGACTTCCTACTGCAGAGGCATAGGGGACATTTTCCATTTGTTCTTTCTCTTTCTTAGTCTTTGGATACAGTTCTAAGGACAATATCGCTCATTTTTTTCCAAATGAGTGTCTATGTGTTTGGAGTTCTCCATCTTAAATCGTTCAAGTACCTTTTTAATGTAAGTTTCTTGAGATAAACTTAGAAGTTTCCGTGAGCGATCTCTCGTGATCTTAACTCCAAGCACATAATGTGCTTCACCTATATTTGTCATCTCAAAATAGGATGACAACCACGCTTTCGTGGTTTCTATGGAGGTTTTGTCATTTCCCACTATTAGGATGTCGTCAACATACAGAGAAAGTATAAGAATACTTTTCCCAGATTTCTTAAGATACACACAGTGGTCTTCCTCAATCATCTCAAAACCAAACGAAGTGATTGATTTATGGAATCTAATGTTCCACTGTCTAGACGCTTGCTTGAGGCCATATATGGAACGTTTTAGGTGGCAGACTTTGCGCTCTTGTCCCTTGGCCTCAAAGCCTAGTGTATATCTCCTCGTCTAGTTCTCCATTGAGAAATGCTATCTTAACATCCATTTGGTAAAGTTCCAAATCTAGTTGAGCAACAATAGCTAAAATAAGGCGAATAGAGGCAAACCTCACCACAGGGGAGAATGTCTCTTCATAGTCTACACCCAATTGCTCAGTGTATCCTTTCGCCAGAAGGCATGCCTTATATTTGTCAATTGAACCATCTGCCTTGAGTTTGATGTTGGAAACCTACTTGTTTCCAATGGTTCTACGCCCAGGTTGAGGGTCAACTAACTCCCAAACAGTGTTTTCGTCTATGGAGCTCATCCCTTCCTCTATTGTAGTTATCTACTTTTCTTTAGCCGTTGAAGACAATGCTTCTTTGTAAGAAGAAGGTTTGCCTTCCTTTGAAGGTATGCAAATGTAGGCCTCCCCATCAACCTCAAAATGACGTTTGGGAATGTGGCCTCTTTTGCTTCTTCGAACTGTGTGACCTTGAATTTGAGACGGTACGCTTGCATCATTGGGTGTATTTTCTTGAGTGTTTATGGATACATTACTCCCACTGGGTTGTGTACTCCCACTCGGATGAAGTCCTCCTACATCATATTCAGCGACTATCGGATTGGAAATTAATTCCCCTCATTCGCTTGAAGATGTTACAAGTTCTTCATGTTTCTCCAACTCATGGAGATCAAGGTTTTTGACAGTATCGTCAAGTTTTGGGAAGTCATTCTCTATGAATTCCACATCACGTGAATCAATCTTGGTTCTCTCTCTATCTGGAGGTTCACTATACATCAGATAGCCTTTCGAGTTTTCACAATATCTTATAAAGATATGTTTATTTGCTCTAGGACCCAACTTTCCAAACTTATGTGATTGATTATGAACAAATCCAGCATAACCCTAAGGACACAAATTACCCAGATTGGGTTTTACATCATTCCAAAGTTCGTATGGGGTTGAGGGAACCATCTTTGAAGGCACACGGTTAAGTATATATGTCGCAGTCAATAATGTATCACCCCAGAAAGATATGGGGAGATTTGCCTGTACCATCATAGACCTGACCATGTCTAATAAAGTTCTGTTTCTCCTTTCAGCAACACCATTTTGTTGTGGCGTGTAAGGAACATAACGTTGTGTGCGTATCCCCTTATTTTCACAAAAAAACCATAGATTGGTCAGCCAAATACTCGCATCCACGATCAGTGAAAAGAGCTTTTACAATCTTCCCTTTTTTATTCTCAACCTTAGCTACGAAGCATTTGAAACAATCTAAAGCTTCATAGCGATGAGCGATCAAGTACACATAACCATATCGCATGTAATCGTCAAACAAAGTCAGAAAATAAAAGGCACCATGACGAACCTTCACCCTCATTGGTCCACAGATGTCAGAGTGGATTAACTCTAATGGTTGAGTAGCTCGAACAACCTTTCCAAAAGGCTTTCTAACTGCTTTGCCTGCTAAGCAAGGCTCACATACAGGCAGATTGACATTAGTGAGTGGCCACAACAGGCCTTCTTTAACTAACCTTGTCATTCTATCTTGCCCTATATGCCCTAGTCCAGCATGCCATGTTTCAGAATTAACATGTTTAATAACAGTTACTAAAGAAGTTAAAGAACAAGAATCAATCAAATCCAAGCAAACAAAATCGTTCTTTATTGAACCATATCCAATTTCAACTTGATCCAAATAGATCACTAGTCTAGACGGGCTTAAGTGTACAATATCCTTCATATAAAATTGTAGTAACTGAAAGTAAATTAAATTGCATTCTACGGGTGTGCAAGACATCATGCAGAAGTAGTTGACACCCAGTGCTTAGTTGAAGTCGATATGAACCAACTCCCAAAGTTTCTATATGACTTCCTTCACCCACGTAAACCCAGTGTGACTTTGTTGGAAAGCATTGATAATTTTTGAACCCTCTTTTATCTCATGCCACATGCTTGGTTGCTTTTATATCTACAATCCAATTGTTGGATGTGCGAGGTATATGCGAACATATACAAACAATGATAGATTTAGGGTTAGGGATTACCTTTCTATTCGGCTCAGTACAATTATGAGCGAAGTGTCTTTTCTTTTTATAGTTAAAGCACATTGACTTGGATTCGTCTTTCTTGCCACATTTACCTCTATGGACCTTGATCTTATTAGAATTAGGAGCAAGCTTTGCATCCTTTTTCTCAGACTTGGTCCTACCCTTTCCTTTGAACTTGTTACTCTTTTTGGACCCACCTTGAGTCAAAAGGGTAGTACTCTGGGTCGCCACTCTGCGCCCACCTTCTAGTTCAACATGACGCTAGATGTCATGAAAGTTCTTAATCTGACCATTGTGTGTTATGATCTGTTTAAGGGTATCCCACGAGTCTAGGATGGACCTAATCACAGCTTGGACTTGTTGTTCATCGGTGAGGATCATAGTTGGTTCCAACCAGCTTTTCTTCTTTGGTCAAATCAGCAACAACATTTTTGGTAGCCATTTCTTTCTATAAGGGTGAAATAATTTTGACATTATTAATTACACGTCTTACATTTATTTATTTCAAAAATTCATTAGAAAATATTTCACTTTTTCTCCTAGGTTGAAATTGAAAAATCCACTAAGTCGCTCGTAATTACCATTCAATTCTAAGAGTCAAGATCATATTTTCTAGTTATTTTCGAAATAAATCTGAATTAAACATTATTATGTTTTAAGCTTATCCATTTTTCATGCAACATCCAATTTAGTGCACAACGATTAGAGTTTTTAGACAATGGGCCCGATATGTGGGCCTCTGTAAGTGCGCCCAGGTCAAATCCAGGAGGGGTGATAGCGTGAAGCTTTTAAAAACCGAACCTTTTTGACACCCATCATGTCTCCTTAAAGATTTTTCCAAGACACCACATAAAATAAGAGGTGACCATTAGTGAACCCCAGTTTAATTTCATTTTTTTTGTATTAATTAGATAATCGTTTTTAAATATTCTCCTAAAGAATATTCCTTGCTAATTTAAATGCTCAATGAACATGAGCAAATTTGATTGACATTATGTCTTTTTGATTTTCCTAAAATCTTGGCATGTGTTGGATATTTTTTAAAGATTAATTAAGAACATTTCCTAAATTTTAGTAAATTAAAAACGTCTCTAATACCAAACCTAAATGTACACTTACGTAGGTCAGTGAACCATAATGATTCACTCGCCAACCGTGTCCCAAAAACACGGCCCACGTGCAAAATTAATTAATTAAATTTGTTTTAATAATTAATTTAATATTGCGCGAACCCACTCGTTGTGGGTGGCACTTGACACACACGCATCGCCTTCTGGCAGTCTGATGCCATTCTTTTGTTTTCCGTTGGATTGAACTCCTTGAGATGAATCCAATGGTGTAGCTAACATCCACGAAAGCCTAGCAATGTACTCGTACTTGCTTAGGCCGAGAGTGGAAGAGATGAACCACTATTCATCATCTTCCTCCAAAAAATCTGGAATTTCCAGATTTTTCACTCTTATGAGGCCTATTTACAGAGGCCATAACTTAGCGAATATGCATCTGTTTTTTGTATATTTTATGTCGTTAGAAATATCAGATTAGCATCTACAATTAAGTCTTCTTTGGTGAAATCCAAAAACAACTCTAACCTCACGAAAAAAGGGTCGCAAAAACCTTGAAAAAATTAGTTTTTCATGCTATTACGAAACTAGGGTTTTAATTATCTCTCTAACCAATTGGTTTTTCTTTACCAAATTTTAAACATAGTCTCATATGAATGTAAGGAACATAACCCAAGCATTAAAACCCAGAAAAAATAAGCATGGAAAAAACAAAAATTTTAATGACAAGCATTCATGGCATATTCATATATATCTCATGCTTTCATGCGAGGAGTGTGTGAATGGCTCTGATACCACTGTTGAAAGACTATAAATAAATTCAAAAGGACGTGTGTACCTTCTGCATGCAAATTTTCACCTTCTTCTTCTTGGACAAAATTGCACCTACAAAACAATTAACACCTTAGGTCGAGGTGTTAGAGAGTTTTTGGGAGTTTTGCAAGAGTGTAGAGCCTAGCTTTTTAGAGAAGATGAGGTTGAATATATAGAGCATGACCAGTCCCCTTGGGAGAGAGGGTGGCCGGCCTCTTAGGTATTTTTTGAGTGTAATTGGTGATTTAATTGGCAATTAGTGGATTAATTTGGTAATAAATCCATTCAATAACCAATTAATCATAATTTGTAAGGAATGTTTTAGAGGTTATGGAATAATTACCTTGTGGAGAATATAGGATGAGGATGGATGAAATAATTTTGAATTTGTTACCTATTTTGGGCACTTTTGACTTGATTGATGAATGATTGTCCACTACTTGCGCGTAGGAAATCCGGTGTGCCTTGAGGGTAATTTTGTCCTTTTAACCCAAAAATCCACGTGTCGTCTCTTGATTATTTTTGGCTCCACAAATGCCCCCACACCTGTTGGGCTGCTTGCAGAAAAAGGGCAACAGGTGTAGAGATTCTCTTGCTTTAGGAAACTTTGGATTGTTTCCTTCTTTGATGTAGATTCCCTCTATAATAGGAAATTAGATCCTTCTAGGAAAAGGAAATAAATTCCTCTCAAAGCCTATTTAAGTCCACCTTAAGTGGATTATTAAATCAACTTTGGAGAGAAACTTATTCTACCCTACAAGAGAGAGAGAGCTTAGATGATATTTGTTCCCACTCCTCTAGCCATCTTCTATATCTTGCCCATGCAAAGGATCGTCTTTCATTGCTTGCTTCGTCTTTTCGTTGCTTCTAGGTAAGAAAAATTTAATTTTCTTGTCTTGAGTGATGGGAATGCACTGGCTCGAGATTGGCTCGACGGGGATCAAGAATCCGTGAAAAAGGACTTGGGATGGTTGCAGCACTGTTGCTGTGAGTGATGGGAATGCATTGGCCGACCCGTGGGGCCTGGCTTGGGCGCTGGGTTCTTGCGGCCTTCATTCTATATTTTTTTTTTTTAGCTGGGCATGGGCCCATGCTTGGTGTAGGAGGAAAGAAAAAAAACCAAAGTTTTGGCCCATTTGAAATTTGGGCCGAGAGCTTCTTTCTTTGTTTTGTTTTTTTTTTTTTTTTGTTGTTGGGCCATACAGCTTGTTTGTCTTGTGCCCTCATCCCTTCATCATTTTATTTTATTTTATTTCTTTTTAAGAAACCATCTAATGAATTTTCCTTGCAACTTTGTCGAATTTTCTTCAAGCATGTCTTCCGCGAACCTCAAGAATGATGATGGCGTGCCGCCATTGTACCGTCAAGGTGGGTCTTTGAGTAAGGTTGGCTACTTCAAGGCTGCTTGATAGGAGCATATTTATGCGACTTTCTTAGCCTATTTCTTTGCATTTACTTAGTTAGTTTCTACTTCTTAAAGTGTTTTAAGCTATTTTCGTGTGTTTGTAGGTTCAAATGACAAAGTTGGCAAGAAAGTGCAATTTGGAGCATTTTAGAGCAGTTTTGGGCTTGGAATGGATAACACATGCACGGAGTAAGTAGGATGGGCATTTTTGAAGTTCAAGAAAGGTTAGGAATGTGCTAAAGATCTAGAGAGATTAATTCAAGACTTAGAAGATAAGGAATCAGCTAAAAGGAAGGAACCTTATCCAACCTTATCTTATCCAAACATTATCCAAACTAACCTTATCTTATCTTATCTTATCCTACCTTATCCTAATCCTATTCTACCTTAAATCCAGTAGCAAGGGGGATTCCTAGCTATATGTAAACACCTAAATACATGGTTCTAGAAGCCCTAATATGTTCCTAAGTTAATGCCGCATCAACCCCTTCTAGAAGCCAAGGAATCCTGCCGAAATGACCATTCCTTTTCCTCCCTGGAATTTGCATTAGAAGTGTCCTTTTGCTTGTTGGTTTGGAGTCCCAATTCTACTTCTTTTCAGCCCTTGCCATGCCTTCCCCTCTCCCTATAAATACATAGTGCTCCAGCAATCATTAATCACCCATCTCTCACCACAAATTCCACAATACTACCACACACAAGAGAGCCAGAAATTAGAAAAACCACTTGTGCCGCAGCTTTGCAAGGAAGGAGAAGAAGAAGTTTGGAGCCATGCTTGCCATTCAAGACCTTTGGATTGCTGGAGCGTTTCTAGGTGTATTCTATCTCTTGTTTTGGATGTTTAAATTCAATTGTCTTTGTTTAATTGCGAACATGATGAACTAAACTCGTTTTAGCTAGAGGTGAATTCAAAGCCATGAACATATACGTGATATGAATTGATTACATCCAGTTATCATTTCATGAATCGTGAATGCAATTTGCTTAACTGTTTAATTCAAAACTTATTCTTGTGTGTTGATTAAGGAGGCCTACTTAGTTTGCATGCATGAAATTTGATGATAAAATATAAGGGAATTTCACCTAATAGTTATGAACCTATATTTACAAGTAGTGGAGGTTGCTAGTCACGATCGCTGTGGGAGCATATTTATGCGACTTAGTTAGTGTGTTTTCTTGCATTTACTTAGTTATTTGTTGCCTATTATAGTGTCTTAAGTCATTTTCGTATGTTTGTAGGTCCAAGAAGTAAAGTTGGCAAAAAGATGCAATTTGGAGCATTTTAGAGCAATTTTGGGCTTGGAATGGATATCACAAGTATAGAGCAAGATGGATGGACGAATTTGAAGTTCAAGAGAGGCTAGGAATGTGCAAAAGAGTTCAAGAAATAAATTCAACTCAAAGAAGATAAGGAATCAGCTACAAAGAAGGAGAGTTATCCAAAACATTATCCAAACTACCTTATCTTATCCTTATCTTATCCAAACTTATCTTATCCTATCCTAATCCTTTCCTAACTTAATTCCTGCTGCAAAAGGGATTTGTTTTCAGTTTAGGAGACATAAAAACATGTTCTAGGAGAAACCTTATCCTCTCTTACATTGGTGCCACACCTATTCCTTCTAGAAGTCCCAAATTCAGCCAAATAACACCCTTTCTAGAAATCCCTAAATAGGTGGCACCCCAACCTTGTAGACCCTAGTTTCAGCCCCACCTTTTGTCCTAGTTCCCTTTGGTTTTTGACCTTCTAGATATCCTATTTCCCGCTGGGATTACATAACCTTTTCTCCTTAGGATTGTGTTATTAGTTTCCTATACAAACTATGTTTTGCAATCCTTTTCCGACACCAAGTGTTGTGCCGCACCTCCCCTTATAAATACATACTTTTGTTGCACCATTGAAGTCACCACCCTCTATCATTCACACTTCTCTACACCACAATCAGCCATACACTTCTCTTGTGCCGCAACTTTGCAAAGGAAGGAAGAAAGAGATCTGCAGCGTTTCTAGGTGTATTCTATCCTTTTCTTTCAATGTTTAATTTTATTTATCTTTGTTTGATTGCGAACATGAGGAACTAATTTCTTTACAGTTAGAGGTGAATTCGAAGCCATGATTATATGTTATATATGAATTGATTTCCTCCAGTTATGATTTCATGAATCGTGAATGTGGTTTACTTATCTATTTTAGTGAGAACTTGTTCTTGCATGTTGATTAAGGATGCATACTTAGTTTACATGCATGAATTTGATGCTAGAGTATAAGGGAATTTCACCTAATCGTTATGAACTTATATTCATGAGTAGTAAAAGTCGCTAGTCACGATTGTGTTAAGTAAATCCTAGGCAAGAGTAACATGTTTTTCATAGTTATGAATGCCTTGTCAATGCTTATGGTTTTCACAAAGCTTAATGATCTTTGTTTCGTGTCTCTATCATGCTTTTCATAGTTAGGGAGCTTAATAAAGAATAATTTGGTTGTAATGTGTCATCCATTCAATTCAATGAATCTAGGGAAATCTGAGAATTAATTAGTTCAGTACAATTAATTTGGGGCATTGTCATTCATGGTTTGTTGGAAAAATAACTAGAAATCGATTCATATGCATATATTTCATGTGTAGAGAAGGACCCTCTGACTAGCCTTTCACCCTTTTCAATTCACCAAATTCGTTTTTATAAAGTGTTTTATGCAAAATTTCTGTTTTAAGTTTTAAATTCGTCAAAAACAATCCCCCTTTCATTAAATCTTGTTTTTAGAGTCAAAATCTGTTGTCTTTTAGTCTTTTGAGTCAAGTTAAGTCTTAATTTCGTCCAAATCAATCTTAGGTGTTCGTTTTGAGTCTAAAGAATTTGTTTTGTGTGTTTTAAGTCTAATTAGCTTGTTTTGAGTGTCTAGAGTCCAGAAACTGTCTAGTTTGAGTTCTATTTGCTGTTTTGAGTTAATTGAGTCTAGTTTAGTGTTTTAAAGTCTAGTTTGTGTAGATTAGCATCATTTTTAATCCCCGGCCTAGAACGATCCCTACTTACACATACTACATTGATAGGGTTTAAATTTGAGTGCAATTTAATTTCACACCAAATTTTTGGCACCGTTGCCGCGGATTAGCAAACTTGCTAATCCCTTGTTTGCCATGTGTTTTGTGTTTCTTTTACTTTGTTTTCTGATTTTGTTTTGTTTTCTTTGTTTAGTTACTAGTTTATGACTCGAACTTCTCAACCTGTTCGTGAGCACATTTTGGAGTTTGACGACGATTTTGAACGAACTTTCAGAAGAAAGAGGAGGCACCCAGAACCTATTGAACCTAGTTCCAATTCAGAGGCCAAATCTGAATTTGAAGAAGAAGAAGAAGAAGTCATGGCAGCAGACAATCATACAATCAAAGAACTCTCAGCCTCGGGGTTGGACAATGCCGCACCTTTATGCATTCAATACCTCGTGGCTGCCCAAGGCAAGACCGATGAGTTTGAATTGAAGTCTAGCTTGTTGCATCACATTCCCAAATACCATGGGTTGTCTATGGAAGATCCGAAGATGTATCTCAAGGAGTTTGAAGTGGATTGTTCAAGCATGACACCCATCAATGTCGATGGGAACATTTTGAAGATGAAGGCCTTTCCATTCTCTCTTATGGAAAAGGCTAAAGATTGGCTTTATGAATTAGCACCTGGAACGGTCACTTCTTGGGAAAGCATGAAGAGGGCATTTTTAGAGAAGTTCTTCCCCACTTCGAGAGTCATTCTCTTAAGGAAGAAGATTAGTGGAATCCAACAAAGCCAAGGAGAGTCATTTCCAGCGTACTATTAGCGTTTCAAGGCCGTTGTCGCACCATGTCCTCAACATCAAATTAAAGAAGAACTTATACTTCAATACTTCTACGAAGGACTTCTTCCAATTAAGCGCCAAATGCTAGATGCTTCAGCGGAAGGTGCATTGATTGACAAAACACCAATAGCTGCAAAGACCCTAATTGCCAACCGAGCGTTGAATGCACAACAATATGAAGGAGTTGGACAAAGGGACCCCCCACGGCAACAACAAGTGCATGAGGTAAGTGCAATTTCAGAATTGCAATCTCAAATGGCTAATCTCACTCTTCCTTTGTCACAGGTTGTTGATGGAACCAAAGTGCAAGGTGCGGCAATTTGTGGAGTGTGTTCTATGCAGGGACATCTCAACGATCAATGCCCTCAGTTGATTGAGAATAGAGGGTGGGAAACTGCCCATGCCGTGGGATTTCAAGGCCAAAACCAGCAAAAGAATGACCCATACTCAAATACATACAATCCGGGATGGAGAGATCATCCAAACTTCAAGTGGAGGGACTTTTAACAAGCACATCAACAAGGTGGATTTAGACAGCCCCCTGGGATGTTTCCAAGGCCATATGCACCCACACTACCTCAACCACTTTCGGCCCAAACCAATTCAGGTTTATCATTAGATAATGATAAAATTCTTCAAGTACTAACCTCTTTGACGCAGGAAGTGCAAAGCATAAAAAAATCAAGCTAAAGAGGTGGACGAATTGAAGAAACAAATGGGGCAAATGGCAGAATCATGGGCCAATTCAGAGAACAAGGTAGATTGCCTAGTTCAACCGTTGTTAATCCTAAAGGAGGATTTGAAACCGCTAAAGCCATCATGTTGAGAAGTGGAAAAGAGGTTGGAACTAACCCACAAGTCTCCAAATCTAGTCAAAAGGAAGATGAAAAGCTGCTGCTTGTAGAGGAAGAAATGCACAAAGCCACGGCAAAGGTGGAACCAACCTTGCCGTAGCCCCCTAAGCCTTCCACACCGTCCAATTCAGGTAATGGTGGTTCAAATTTGATGCATTCTAACCTAATTCCACCAAATTTGCCTTTCCCTAGCAGGTTTACGCAAGCTAGGAACGTAGAGAATGAACAAGACATTCTAGAGACCTTTAGGAAGGTGCATGTCAATATCTCGCTCCTTGATGCTATAAAGCAAATCTCGAAGTACGCTAAGTTTTTAAATAAGCTATGCACAACAAGGAATTGGATTCGGGAGAAAGTGGTGGTACATGTAAGTGAGAATGTCTCTGCAATGTTGCAAAGAAAGCTGCCATCTAAATGCAAAGATCCAGGTAGTTTCACAATCCCTTGTGTAATTGGTAATACAAGGTTTGACCACGCTATGCTAGATTTAGGTGCATCAATAAATGTCATGCCATATTCCGTTTATGCATCCATGAATCTAAGAGAGCTTAAAATGATGGTGTTATTATTCAATTAGCCGATCGATCTAATGCATATCCGAAAGGAGTTTTGGAAGATGTTTTGGTGCAGGTAGACCACTTGATTTTTCCTGGAGATTTCTATGTGCTTGATATGGAGGACTCAGCCCACTCTCCACCATCGCCACTCTTACTTGGATGACCTTTCATGAAAAGTGCTCAAACCAAGATTGACGTGGCCAAGTGAGCAGTAACTATGGCGTTTGGTGGTGATATGATTAATTTTAATGTTTCTGAATCTGTTGAGATTACTAATGACGTTCGTTCTTGTTTTGTCATTGATGTAATAAAAAATAAAGGGCAGGAACATTCAGCCCAAATCAAGAAGAATGCATTTCAAACCACCAACAAAGAGGGAATTGGAGCAAAGCACAAGGATTGCATGGCCACAACCCTCAAACCCCCAAATCTGGCCGAGAGCATCCCACATGTATTTGTTGATAGTGCTGCCACTTCATTGCAGTACATTGGTGAGCCACCTATTCCAATTTCAATTCCAATTTCAACTAATAGGTTGTTACCTTGTATGGTGCAGGTCCCCAATCGAATCCAAGCTGGTGGGAATGATTACATTGACTTTAGGATGCCCAACACCCCAATCAGGAAGGATTACTATCCCCTTCCATTCATAGAGCCAATGTATGAGTATTTTGAGGAGCATGTCGTGGAGAATGTACCCCTCCATGCCGTTGGCCCTATTCAAGCTTAAAAGGAGGTATCGTCCAGCTAGAAGACGTTAAAGCAAGCACTTCTTGGGAGGCAACCCATGCGTTCATACAAGGAGAAGATGGAATTCGAGCTCCACAACCAGATTTGCGTTTCTAAACCCTACTCTTTGTTGCTTTTACTTTGCCATATTTGTCACGTTTGTTAGTTATGTTGTTTGCTTGCTTATGTGTGAGTTTATGTCTAAAACATTGAGGACAATGTTTGGTTTAAGTGTGGGTGGGGGGGGGGGGGGTAAACAAAGAGTTTTTGTTGAAAATTCGTGGGTTTTTACCACCTACCATTTCAAAAGTTGTTTTCACTGTTTTTGAGTGTTTTTAGAGTGTTTTTAAGTGTTTTAAAGTGTCCTATAGCAGAAAATCCGAAAATTTACAAAAAAATTTAAAAAGTTATGAAAAATACCAAAAAAGTCGTTTTTAAGTCGTTTTTGTGTGTTTGTGTGTTAGGGTACCTTCCAACACAATGATGAGGATTTCGTTTTTAATTGCATGGCTATTAAAGAAAGTTACAAACATGGATGGAAGTTTGATATGCTCTTTGGTTTATGCTTGGTTATAGTTGACATTCATGAATTCACATGTAATCACAAAAAAGAAAAAAAATTAGTTTTTGTAACGTGCTTGAAGGAAGAAACCCGAACTAACGCTACAACCCTGAGAGACTTGAGCCTATACGTTCTTTGGAGAGTTATTAATCTTGAATTCTTGTTTTCTAAAGTCGTTGCATGATCTCACTGTTTCTTTGTTTGGTTGCTACTTAGAATGCGTTTCATCATTATATATCCAAATACTAGAACTCATACCCATTTCATTCAAGGCATAAAATTGATTAGCACAACAAATAACAAGATGAAGTTGTTTAGTTAAAACCAGAGCCAAAAAGCCTTCACCCTTAGCATATGTATTGTAGGTTTAACCCCTTTGAGCCTTAATTAGCCTATTTTCTTTGTTAGCCCACATTATCCTTACCTAGCCTAGTATAGGACTATCCATACCCTTGTTCTTAAAGGATAGTGAAGCATGACTTAGAGGGAATTCATTTAGATCGACATTATGCAGAAAAGCAAGTGTGGGGGAAGGTTTTGTGTGCCAAAGGAATAGAAAGGGCACGGGTAGAAGAAGAAAACAAAGGGAAAAAAATAAGAAGAAAAAGTTGTGAAAAGAAAGAAAAAGAGTTTCAAAATAAGTGAGAATGAGCTCACAAGTGTTGGTTGTTGAAGAAAGGGTCCAAAAAAGTTGAATTCAACCGTAAGTGTTGCATGAATCTTCCTTTGTGTTTAACATTGATTGCTGCATTCAAAAGTGAATTCTAAGTGTTGATTTCATTGCTTTGCTGCTATTTCTTTAAGAACTTTTGTTTATCTTTTACCTTTCTTTGTTTGCCAATACCCTTAGCCCCATTACAACCGTTAGACTTCTATCTTGATTGTTGTGTGTTTCAATATGTGGAGTTTGAGATTGGTATGAGCATATGGTGTCACTAGTTCTCGCGTCTAAGTAGTGGCATTCCATTCATGAGGTCATATATATACATGCATTAATAATTCCAGAAAGTGCCTTCCTTGTTATAACATATGTGAGTACTAGTTTTCTTGTTTACATCAATCTTCTCACATATACCTAGTATAGGGAGTGTAGTCAGAAAATCTGTGTGAAAAACGAGTGTATATCTAGTAAGGAATTGAGGGAATTCTCTAAGGCATGTTACTACATTCAAAACATTGTTTTAATTGATTAAATGCGAACTAGTAAGTGATGACTATGATTAAGTATGTCCTCGAGAGTGAAGGAAAATTTGTGAAAAACATGTTCATTTGAGCAACATCTATGGCATGCAATTAACATTTAAAGGCGGAATCATGCTTGTATGCACTCAAAACAAAACATTACCCATGAAATTCAAAGCCTAGTAGTTATGGTGAACCATGACTCAACTCAAATCTTAAAGAAAGGAGTTGAGAAACTTTTATACCTTTGAAGCACCTCTTTGCTTAGCAAAGGTTAATCACCCATGTGAGGGCCTTCTTTCCTTTGTCTCCTTGCTCCTTGGCTCCATGGATATGGATGGAAGAATTGATTCTCCAAAAGTCCCCAAGGTAGGAGACCTCTAATTTTCGACACCAAGGATGGTGAAGGAAGAAGATGAGTGACCTTGGAGGAGGAAGGATTGCTAGCTAATCCCCTTCAAGGGGGCCGGCCTCCTAGAGAGAAAGGGAGAGACATGATCTCTCCAATTTTCTCCAAAAGAAACCCTAAATGAATTTTGGCTATAAAGTTCTTTATATAGTCACTTCACTTAAGTGACTAAAAGAACAAAACCCTATTTTTCATCACATGGCCGGCCTACCATAGGCATTGGGCTGTTTGGGCCCTTTTAAATCTCAAGTCATTTAAGTTGTCATACAACTTAAGTTAATGGGCTTGACATTCGAAGCCCATTGGGCCATAAGGCCCAAAACTAACCCGAGGTCTAAAACGAACTTATTTATTTGATTAATTAACATATTAATTAATCCTAGCCATAAATAATTAAACCATTTAATGATCCTTACTCATCTTCGTTATATCCTTCAATCATTACCTTACACGGTGTGCGATCCATTAGGTTCTTTTTAGCGAGGCAGTGGGCGATTAGAACTCTTACTAATCGATTGTGAATTGACCACATTGTTTGGGATTACAATGCAATACGGTCTTTCTCTAATACAATACTCTTGACCACATTGTTTGGTTTAATAGTTTATTCATGTCTACTATCCAATGTGATTCTCTTAATTATATGATTACCTTGAATGTGAATTGGAACGACTTCATAAATCTCATTCATACTCTGGCCAGAGATTCTTAATCATATCATAGAGTATTCTCCCTCAACGTTTGAAGGTTAGAGATCCCTTGTTGCGCATTCACTTGCCTCCATGGCTAAGTGGCTTAACCCCAACTATGCCGTGGACACCTTCTGACGGAGTGACTTTGACATAGTCAAAGATCAAGGACCTAACCCCAAGACAACTATGATGCCTCAGGTCAAAGGACTACTTTGCATTATCCCAACCATGAGTTCTCATGTGACATGAGTATGAGAACTTCTCGTTGATCGCGTTCAGTGGACTCATTCTCTATTGAGCACCTACGTACTTGTCTTGGTGTCAGTCACACCATTGACTCGAGACCAGTCACTCTCCCTTAGAGAAGCCAGTCACACCATTGACTCGAGACCAGTCACTCTCCCTTAGAGAAGACATAGGACGTACTGATCTTAACGGACTGTCAATGCCCAATTGGCAATCCTATGATCAGGAACTTTTAGGATATGTATTCGAAAGAGAATGGTCTCATGAATCTAACTTATTTAGATCACATTCTCCCTATTACATATTCCTTGGACTTATCGTTTAAGCATATAATATTTATATGAGACGGCTTAAAACAATAATCTTTGCCCTTTATATTAAACTAGATTAGTTTAACATGTGAAATGTCCGTAAAGTATCATCATATGATTGGTTTTAGGGCACATTTCCAACGATCTCCCACTTGCACTAGAGCCAATCAGCTTGGTCATCAGTGATGATACCTCTTCTCTAGTCATTTCAAAAATGGCTGAGTAGTAGGCCTAGACAATGGATATCTATATGTTATCCATAGAAGCAACCTTGAGAATAACAACGTCCCTATTATACATGATTTTCAATCATGTGATTCAGTCTCTCATTTGAGTTCGGATCCTGATGAGACCTTGATTCCCTGGCTTGAGCTATTGCCCTATTAGTGTCGTAGTGTCAGCACATTAGAGACACTTTCTGGTTGGAACCGAATGGAGAGTTCATAAATGAACTTTCCCATCCAAACAACATTGTTGTAAACTTCTATATGGCGATATATATTTTGCATTCATGATGGAAGACACTAAAGTCATTACCTTTAATGTTTCCACCCAAATATCTCTTCATTCATAATAAAGAGATATCCAATTATCTCTTCATTCAAAATGAAGAGACATCCAATGATGGATACGATATTAGATTCATAATCTAATACTTTTACGCTTCCATTGCGTTACTCTAATTCTTCCTCATTCTTGAGGAATCTATCCTTTAGTATTTCTTATATACATAAGGACTCACTTGATAGTTGCCTTTGTTCTGATCCTGGGCTTGCATTGATATCGTCTTGTACCAATCTTGGTACAACTCATATCAACGCTTTTCATACAACATGAAATACATAAATCACCTTTCTGCGTACGCATAAAGGATTCTATTTACGTATTAATTCTTTGGGAGTCAAAGGGGTACGATCCCTTTGTGAAGAGCAACTTCCTAGTCTTACTAGAATTGTCCTTCTGACTAAAGTTTATCATCATATGAGAAACTTCCTAGCATCTTTTGTCTATCATTAGGGATTGATATAATCAAATTATATATACTGAAATCTATCATTATAGATTTCCATCCCATGTATGTAGACTATGTCTCCCATATACATTCTATCATTATAGAATGTTTAAAGTCATTACTTTAACGAAGAAGAATTCCTAAACTTAATATATCATATATATGTTTTAATTTGAGAATACGATTAACTCCCACTAATCTTTTGTAAACTTAGCAAACAAAAGATTCATTTACATCTTTATGAGAAATCAAACGATTTGATCTTTCTCTCATAAGACGCTTACAGCTCCCACTAGCTTGCTAAGATTCATGATGGATGGATCTTTACAACTTACACATCTTGTGATTCTTAGTTTTAGACATATATTATCAAGACTATCTTGGTAATGGTTTCGGAAACCCATATTATGTCCAAACATTCAATCACCGTTTAGTTGTAGTTAGCAATCCTCGAATTAATGGAAACCAAGACTACGTCAAAGATGGTTTCTTCCAAGTCAACCAATCTCTTTGATTGTAGTCACCTTAAGCTACCAATTAGCTACGAAGGTTTCATTATTTCAGGTCAAATGGTACTATACCATTTCCTTGAGTATATGTTGTATATACACTCAATGTAGTCATAAGGATTTTCATTCTTATTTCTTTCGAATTAAGAGGTGTAACTCTATGACATAGTCATAAAGTTCAAACCATTCAACTGAGACGGTTTATAAATCCTTCTCAACTACATTTGGAGCTTGTGGTGTAGGAACTAGGTTGTTATATTTGTTGATCATCATCTTGTCACTCAAAGAACCCATTCTCTGAGTTCTATCTCTCGTTCATTTGCTCTATCTTGGGCAAATCCTACTGTAGGATTACAATGAACTACCCAACAAATAACATTTATTAGTTGGTTTATATAAGTGATATCCAAAAGTTAATTTAAGGATATCCCACAAGATTGTTCTCAAACAAATATTGCTTATTAGCACACAACCCCAAATCTTAACACGATTAAGACTTGTCTTTCTTTCCAACTACATCCTATGGAGTTATGAAAATTTTGGAAGATCTTCTAATTGACAATCATATTGTCTTAGAAGTATATATATCCTATATATGTGGGTAATTGATAACATCCAACGAACTAAGTCTTATTCGAGTTCATTATTCTCCTAATGGAGAAATCCGTTATCTTATGATGCTACTTTCCTTGATTTCTATCAAGGAAACTCTTCTAAAGTGTTCATTTTCCTTGGATCAAATCTAAGGAGGTAAATACTTTAGACGTCTTACTCATCAACTTACATTCTTGAATTCTTTGAAACCTTTTGCAAAGTATTCGGACTTGTGTTTATTCAAACTAAACGATAGTCCAACCGAGAGCGATCTTCGGTGAATGTCATACAACATGAGTAGTATTATGTTGTGGACAAGTGCCACTAACATCTAAGTGAATTAACCTCAACAACTTTGTGATTCTTTCTTCTTTCCTAAAGAATAAAGATTCGAACATTTCGCCTCTATACAATTTTAACAAGAAGGTATTGGATCCGGATCTAACGATCCTAAGCATCCATCTATGACCAACTCGTAATTTATGTTTTAGAGGTATCACAACTCAATTTGGGATTAGTCACTACCTTACAACCTTTTGGGTTTTAAGCATCGTCATATTCTAAACAGTTAACACTACCACATTATCTCTACTATAGAGACAATCAATTAGATTACAATAATCCAATCATTGATTAATAAAGAACAATGTTTTGTCAAACAAAACATTCATCCATCTCTTATAGTGACGGAATTAAGTTCCTTTATTCAAACTGGAATGTAAAGACAATCTTTGTTTTTCCAATTCCTTTGGTAGTTCATATGAGGAAGTAAGTACTATCTGCTTTCGCAGAGATCTATATTTGATTCACGTTCCGAATGTGAAGTACTTTCTCTTCTCTCATTAATCTTCTACTTCTTATTAGCCATACTTTTACAACGATTGTAAAACATAGTTACTAATACGGAATGAAGCATTCAAGTAGAAGAACCAACTGTTTTGAACCTTTCAAGAACTTTTTACAACACCTTCAAAAGGTGTGTTCTTGACACTTGCAAGACATTTCTTGCATATACCCCTTCCAATGTCCATCCTTTCATAAAGAAAGTTTGTTCCCTTGGAGTTATTTTGCCTTCTTCATTTGAATTCTCCCTTGACTACAATAGTCATGGTCCCTAAACTCCCACTGTCTCTCTTGAAACTTATTTCAATTGTGTTAAACACATCAAACGATTTGGAGAGCATACGACTATTGTTCACTATATAGTTTACTATAAACTTAGTGAACCATATGGATAGGGACACAAAGGTGAAGTCCTAGCCTAGTTTCCCTCTCGTGAAGTGGTTTAACACTTCAACACTCAATGATTCAAAATCATCATAAGTCCATATTGATGGACTATTTTTGTCAACCAACCATCTTGTTCTAAACAAGATTACAAACTTTCAAGAGTTGTTCAAGGCAACTCTCATTTCTTCATACAACAATTTGTAAGTGAAGAATCATGGCACATTAAGTGCCCTTGTGCTTACTTCTTAAGTTCCTTGTTCATTTAACAAAGAAACAAGCACTAGTGTTTGCATAAACTAAGGGTTGTTCTAAGCAACTCTTATTTCTTCATACAACGATTTGAAAGTGAAGAACTATGACACAAAAAGTGTTCATGTCTTTGTGCTAATCTTCATAAGTTCCTTTGTTCATACAACAAAGGAATAAGCATTGGTTGTTTGTGTTGTCCTCTTTATGATAGACTTATCTAACATGTTCTTCCAATGATACATTATCAATAGGAAAATTGTGAGGATGAGACTACTTAGGCACATATACAATCCATTTAAGACAATCTATGGGATTGTGGTACCAAGTCCGGAAACTAAAGCCTTTAGCTTTTCTTTGTCAAGTTTTGGATAGCGTTTGCAAATATATCGGTAAATAAATACATAACGAATATAAATTGATTGATTTTAAGCCATTTGATCTGGGTCTTTAAATCAAATAGCACCACCCACTATTTTCGGCAAATTCCATATCCCTCATCGGAATTCGAGAGTTTTGGAGAAAACTCTTAGTAGGGTATGGGAGGCTCACTACTACCAAGCCCACCTCAGAAGAATATCATATTGGCTAGCTTTAATAATAATGAGAGAGTACACTTACTCATTTACATCTCATGTAAGTGCCCATCTTGTTTGGCCTCTAGAGAATGATGCCTCCGAAGAATATCATATTGGCACCATTGCACTTAGTTAAGTTATTCCTACCATGCCAGTTCGTATAGGGGTTCAAGAATAGCCTCAGAAGAATATCATATTGGCCATACTCGTTGCCTACCGTCACAACATCATGTATGTATATAGAACCCCTCCTGAGTGTAAGCACATACTTTGTATTCCCCAGAACTGGGCGAAGACGGTGTACGAGTCACAAACGTTCGGAGCCTACCATGGTGGAAGGCCACGAAAGAGTGTTCAAAGCACTCTCACGCTTGTCAACTTAATAATGGTTTGGTTGAGGGTTTTAGGTCTCATCACATTTAAGCATACATTTTAATCTTATTAAAACAATTCGGTCCTATTACAACTATTGGTCCATTTGATTGATTTAGTAGTATATGATACTCCCACTAAGCTTGTAAAACGGTTTTTAAAGCAAGAGTATATGGTACTACTAACATAAGCTTTGCATTCATTGATGGACTATATAGTTACCTTAGGATGACTATGAACCTTTGATTCGATCCAACACGAGCCTAGTGTTGGATCTCGGTCTAGGGATGGTGATTGATTTCAGTTACGCATTTAATCATATTAAGGCGTGTTTCTCCTATTGGGCGTTGGACCCAACTACTCCAATTTCATGCATATCAAATAAACAAGAAAGGAGTACTTCAAAGTAAAGAAGAGCTTATGCTCTTTTATAACATTTGATCAAAACAAATTACTTTAAAGTAAAGAAGAGCTTATGCTCTTTTACAACATTTGATCATATCAAATTACAACCAAAATTAATCTACACATTCCCATGGTTCAAACAAATTTGAGATGGCCTTTCACATAGCTCAATTATCGTAGGCTTAGGTTCATAATCACCCTTTCTTTAATTAATTAACGCTTTAACTAATTAAACTTGAATGCAACATTTTCATTTGGTTTTTGTATCCATAGAATTGATTTAAATAGAGCTAAAAGAAATGAAAATCCAATTCTCATTTAAAGATACAAAACTATTTTGTTCTCTACTAATTTGGGCCAAAAAGCAATAACCTCAACCATTGGGCTATATTGCAAAACACAAACTTTTGGGGTCACTTTGTAAAAACACAAAAGTCCACTACTTCATGTAATTACAACTAGACCCAAAAATTTCAACAAATGTAAAAACTTCATTAAAGGAGCAAAACAACTTGTCCTTTAGTGATTTTGGGCCTTTACGTAAAAACATAAACTTTCGGGTCAAAGCACAAATACACAAAAGTATCAAAACTTTATGTAATTGCATAAAAGCCCCAAAAGTACCCTACTAATAGGGGTGGCCGGTCATGGAGAGAGTGTAAGTGATGTGTGTGAGTTGATTTTTAGGTTTGAAAGGTGATGGAAATATGTAAGTGATTGGTATGGTGTGAATGGTTGAAAAAGCATGGGTGAAGTTTGAAAATTCAAACCATCCATCACTAACAAAAACAAGTAAACAACCAAACACCTTTTTGAATCAAAATTCCCAAACTTTTTGTTCTTGCCAAGAACATATCAAGAACAATGAAGAACATCCATGAAAACCCATAAGAGCTCCATGAACATTTTTCAACCAAAAAACACCCCAAAAACTCTCAAACTTAAGGGAAATAACATATTACCATACTAGGGTACTTAGGGGTTCCTAATGTCACTTTAAAACACTTTTAACAAGACAAACATGAACCCAAAAATCCACCCTTTGGATTTGGCCGAATTTCCCAAAAAAAAACATGGCACCAAATATTAGCTCCAAAATTCATGCTCATATGAACTACATCTACAACATTTGAGATGGCAAATTTTCTAACAAAATTTACATTCAAAGAAGCAAGAATAAAGCTTGTAACAATTACAACATTCAAATCACAAACTATGAACTACAAAACCCAAAAGGATTCACCAACTACTAGACCTAGGCTCTTGATACCACTTGAAGGAAAATTTGTGAAAAACATGTTCATTTGAGCAACATCTATGGCATGCAATTAACATTTAAAGGCGGAATCATGCTTGTATGCACTCAAAACAAAACATTACCCATGAAATTCAAAGCCTAGTAGTTATGGTGAACCATGACTCAACTCAAATCTTAAAGAAAGGAGTTGAGAAACTTTTATACCTTTGAAGCACCTCTTTGCTTAGCAAAGGTTAATCACCCATGTGAGGGCCTTCTTTCCTTTGTCTCCTTGCTCCTTGGCTCCATGGATATGGATGGAAGAATTGATTCTCCAAAAGTCCCCAAGGTAGGAGACCTCTAATTTTCGACACCAAGGATGGTGAAGGAAGAAGATGAGTGACCTTGGAGGAGGAAGGATTGCTAGCTAATCCCCTCCAAGGGGGCCGGCCTCCTAGAGAGAAAGGGAGAGACATGTTCTCTCCAATTTTCTCCAAAAGAAACCCTAAATGAATTTTGGCTATAAAGTTCTTTATATAGTCACTTCACTTAAGTGACTAAAAGAACAAAACCCTATTTTTCATCACATGGCCGGCCTACCATAGGCATTGGGCTGTTTGGGCCCTTTTAAATCTCAAGTCATTTAAGTTGTCATACAACTTAAGTTAATGGGCTTGACATTCGAAGCCCATTGGGCCATAAGGCCCAAAACTAACCCGAGGTCTAAAACGAACTTATTTATTTGATTAATTAACATATTAATTAATCCTAGCCATAAATAATTAAACCATTTAATTATCCTTACTCATCTTCGTTATATCCTTCAATCATTACCTTACACGGTGTGCGATCCATTAGGTTCCTTTTAGCGAGGCAGTGGGCGATTAGAACTCTTACTAATCGATTGTGAATTGAAACTTACTTTCAATTCTCCCTTTAGTGATTATACATCTTCAGGGCTTCCATAAGCCATGAGTGACACCTAGCAGTATGTCATGGCTACCCAAGCTAATCAGAAGAGGTTGGAGAACCTATTCAGTTTGGGATTACAATGCAATACGGTCTTTCTCTAATACAATACTCTTGACCACATTGTTTGGTTTAATAGTTTATTCATGTCCACTATCCAATGTGATTCTCTTAATTATATGATTACCTTGAATGTGATTTGGAATGACTTCATAAATCTTATTCATACTCTGGCCAGAGATTCTTAATCATATCATAGAGTATTCTCCCTCAACGTTTGAAGGTTAGAGATCCCTTGTTGCGCATTCACTTGCCTCCATGGCTAAGTGGCTTAACCCCAACTATGCCGTGGACACCCTCTGACAGAGTGACTTTGACATAGTCAAAGATCAAGGACCTAACCCCAAGACAACTATGATGCCTTAGGTCAAAGGACTACTTTGCATTATCCCAACCATGAGTTCTTATGTGACATGAGTATGAGAACTTCTCGTTGATCGCGTTCAGTGGACTCATTCTCTATTGAGCACCTACGTACTTGTCTTGGTGTCAGTCACACCATTGACTCGAGACTAGTCACTCTCCCTTAGAGAAGACATAGGACGTACTGATCTTAACGGACTGTCAATGCCCAATTGGCAATCCTATGATGGGGAACTTTTAGGATATGTATTCGAAAGAGAATGGTCTCATGAATCTAACTTCTTTAGATCACATTCTCCCTATTACATATTCCTTGGACTTATCGTTTAAGCATATAACATTTATATGAGACGGCTTAAAACAATAATCTTTGCCCTTTATATTAAACTAGATTAGTTTAACATGTGAAATGTCCGTACAGATCATCATATAATTGGTTTTAGGGCACATTTCCAACAGAGAGTAAGGATGGCTAAAATCTATGTGAGTAATGATTTTTAACATGTTATGTACCATTGGAAATCCCTGAGGCGAATGTTGGAAGGTTTAGGTTATGTTTTGTTTCTTTGTTTTGCTCTAGGACTAGCAAAAGCTAAGTGTAGGGGAATTTGATAGGAGCATATTTATGCGACTTAGTTAGTGTGTTTTCTTGCATTTACTTAGTTATTTGTTGCTTATTATAGTGTCTTAAGTCATTTTCGTATGTTTGTAGGTCCAAGAAGCAAAGTTGGCAAAAAGATGCAATTTGGAGCATTTTAGAGCAGTTTTGGGCTTGGAATGGATATCACAAGTATAGAGCTAGGTGGATGGATGAATTTGAAGTTCAAGAGAGGCTAGGAATGTGCAAAAGAGTTGAAGAAATAAATTCAACTCAAAGAAGATAAGGAATCAGCTACAAAGAAGGAGAGTTATCCAAAACATTATCCAAACTACCTTTTCTTATCCTTATCTTATCCTATCATAATCCTTTCCTAACTTAATTCATACTGCAAAAGGGATTTGTTTTCAGTGTAGGAGATATTAAAACATGTTCTAGGAGAAACCTTATCCTCTCCTACATTGGTGCTGCACCTATTCATTCTGGAAGTCCCAAATTCAGCCAAATAACACCCTTTTCTAGAAATCCCTAAATAGGTGGCGCCCCAACCTTCTAGACCCTAGTTTCAGCCGCACCTTTTGTCCTAGTTCCCTTTGGTTTTTGACCTTCTAGATATCCTATTTCCTGCTGAGATTACATAACCCTTTCTCCTTAGGATTGTGTTATTAGTTTCCTATACAAACTATGTTTTGCAATCCTTTTCCTACACCAAGTGTTGTGCCGCACCTCCCTTTATAAATACACTCTTTTGCTACACCATTCAAGTCACCACCCTCTATCATTCACATTATAAATACACTCTTTTGCTGCACCATTCAAGTCACCACCCTCTATCATTCACACTTCTCTACACCACAATCAGCCATACACCCCTCTTGTGCTGCAGCTTTGCAAAGGAAGGAAGGAAGAGATCTGGAGCTTTTCTAAGTGTATTCTATCCTTTGTTTTCAATGTTTAATTTTATTTATCTTTGTTTGATTGCGAACATGAGGAACGAATTTGTTTATAGTTAGAGGTGAATTCGAAGACATGATTATATGTTATATATGAATTGATTTCCTCCAGTTATGATTTCATGAATCGTGAATGTGGTTTACTTATCTATTTTAGTGAGAACTTGTTCTTGCGTGTTGATTAAGGATGCATACTTAGTTTACATGCCTGAATTTGATGCTAGAGTATAAGGGAATTTCACCTAATCATTATGAACTTATATTCATGAGTAGTAAAAGTCGCTAGTCACGATTGTGTTAAGTAAATCCTAGGCAAGAGTAACATGCTTTTCATAGTTATGAATGCCTTGTCAATGCTTATGGTTTTCACAAAGCTTAATGATCTTTGTTTCGTGTCTCTATCATGCTTTTCATAGTTAGGGACCTTAATAAAGAATAATTTGGTTGTAATGCGTCATCCATTCAATTCAATGAATCTAGAGAAATCTAAGAATTAATTAGTTCAGTACAATTAATTTGGGGGCATTGGCATTCATGGTTTGTTGGAAGAATAACTAGAAATCGATTCGTATGCATATATTTCATGTGTGGAGAAGGACCCTCTGACTAGCCTTTCACCCTTTTCAATTCACCAAATTCGTTTTTATAAAGTGTTTTATGCAAAGTTTCTGTTTTAAGTTTTAAATTCGTTAAAAACAATCCCCCTTTCATTAAATCTTGTTTTTAGAGTCAAAACCTGTTGTGTTTTAGTCTTTTGAGTCAAGTTAGGTCTTAATTTCGTCCAAATCAATCTTAGGTGTTATTTTTCAGTCTAAAGAATCTGTTTTCTGTGTTTTAAGTCTAATTAGCTTGTGTCTAAAGTCCAGAAACTATCTAGTTTGAGTTCTATTTACTGTTTTGAGTTAATTGAGTCTAGTTTAGTGTTTTAAAGTCTAGTTTGTGTAGATTAGCATCCCTTTTATTCCCCGGCCTAGAACGATCCCTACTTACACATACTACATTGATAGGGTTCAAATTTGAGTGCAATTTAATTTCACATCAATCGCGTTAAGTAAATTCCTAGCAGGAGTGTCATGTTGTTCATAGTTATGAATGTCATGTCAATGCTTATCATTTTCATAGAACTTAATGATCTTTGATATGTATCTCCACTATGTTGTTCATGTAGGGAACTTGAGAAGAATAATTTGGTTGCGATGCGATGTCCAATTCAATGAACTTAGGAAAATCTAGGGGTTGATTAGTGCTGTTCACGGTTAATATGAGGGATTGTCATTCATGGTTTATAAGAATAATAAGTGGAAATCAATTCATATGCATATGTGTCATGTGTGGAGAATGACCCTCTAGCTAGCCTTTCACCCTTTTTATTCACCCCAATTTCGTACCCTTTAAGTTTGTTTTACAAGTTTGTTTGTTTAAGTGTTAAATTCGTCAAAACAAATCCCCCTTTAGTATTTCAAGTCTTCTTAGTTTAATTTTCATCTAAATCACCCTGTAGTGCTAGTTTAGAGTCATACGAACTTAGTTTGTGTGTTTTGAGTCAATTTAGCTTGTTTGAGTTGTTTAAAGTCTAGTTTCTATTTTTGAATCTAGTTTAGTATTTTAGAGTCTAATTTGTGTAGATTTGCATCCCTTTTAATGCCCAGCCTAGAACGATCCCTACTTACACATACTACATCTATAGGGTTTAAGTTTGTGTGCTAGTTTATATCACATCAAATTTTTGCCGCCGTTGCCGGGGATTCGCAAAATTGTTAATCTCCTTTTGTTTCTGTTCGTGTTTTTCACTTTGATTTTTTATTTTGTTTTGTTTTGTTTTCTTTGTGTTAGGTACTAGTTTATGACTCGAAGTTCTCAACCGGTTCGTGAGCATATGTTGGAGTTTGACGATGATTTTGAATGAACGTTGATAAGGAAAAGAAAGCAGCCAGAAGCAAATCCACCTAGTTCTAGTTTTGAATCCGAATTTGAAGAAGAAGAAGAAGAAGAAGAAGAGGAAGAAGAACAAGCCATGGTTGTCGATAATCGAACAATCAAAGAACTTTCAGCCACGAGATTAGACAATGCCATGCCTTTATGCATTCAATATCCTAGGGTGGCACAAGGCAAGACCGATGAGTTTGAATTGAAGTCTAGCTTGTTGCATCACATTCCTAAATACCATAGGCTATCCATGGAAGATCCAAACAAGCATCTTAAGGAATTTAAAGTTGTATGTTGAAGCATGACACCAATCAACATGGATGGCAATATTCTGAAGATGAAAGCCTTTCCATTCCCTCTTTTGGAAAAAGCTAAGGATTAGTTATTCAAATTGGCACCTGGAATCGTCACTTCTTGGGAAAACATGAAGAGAGCGTTCTTAGAGAAATTCTTCCCAACTTCGAGAGTCATTATTTTGAGGAAGAGGATTATTGGAATTGAACAAAACCAAGGAGAATCTTTCCTAACGTATTATGAGTGTTTCAAGACTCTAATTGCATCATGCCCTCAACATCAAATGAAAGAAGAGCTTCTCATTCAATATTTTTACGAAGGACTTCTTCCAATTGAGAGACAAATGTTAGATGCCTCAGCCGGTGGTGCTTTGGTGGATAAAACACCGATTGATGCAAAGATCTTAATTGCGAATTGAGCCTTGAATGCACAACAATACGAAGGAGTTGGACAAACAGACCCCCCACGGCAACACCAAGTTAATGAGGTAAGTTCAATGTTCGAAATTCAATCTCAATTGGCTAACCTCACTGTTCTTGTGTCAGAGATTATTGGAGGAACCAAAGTACAAGGAACAAGTAATTGTGGCCTGTGCTCTATGCAAGGACACCCTTCTGATCAATGCCCTCAATTGATAGAGAATGGGGGATGGGAAAGTGCCAACGCCATTGGGTTTCAAGGCCAAAATCAGCCAAAATATGATCCATATGCCAACACTTACAATCCGGGCTGGAGAGATCACCCAAACATGAAGTGGAGTGAGCCTCAACAACCTTAACAACAAGGAGGATTTCGACAGCCACCCCCTAGGATGTTTGAAAGGCCATTCGCACCAATGCCACCTCAACCACATTCGGCCCAACCTAATTCAGGTATGTCTTTGGATAATGATAAAGTTATTCAATTACACACCTCTTTGACGCAAGGAGTACAAAATCAAACCAAAGAAATGCAAAATCAAGCTAAAGAGGTGGACAAATTGAATAAGCAAATGGGGCAAGTGGAGGAGTTCATGGGACAATTTAGAGAACAAGGCAAACTGCCTAGTTCAACCATTGTGAATCCAAGGAGAGGTTTTGAAACCGCTAACGCTATCACTTTGAGAAGTGGCAAGAAGATTGGAACAAGTTCAAAAACGTCTAAACCAAGCCAAGGGGAGGACGAAAAATTGCTGGAACAAGAAGGAAGACCCACGGTGAGGGCAGAACAACCCTTGCCGCAGCCCCCTAAGCACCCTATGCCGTCCAACTCAACTAAGGTAGGTCCAAATTCAATTTCTTCTAATGTTATTCCACCAAATGTGCCTTTTCCTAGCAGGTTTATGCAATCTAGGAATGAAGAGAATGAAAAAGACATTCTAGAGACCTTCAGGAAGGTGCAAGTCAATATCCCGCTCCTTGATGCGATAAAGCAAATTTTGAAGTATGCTAAGTTTTTTAAGAAGCTTTGTACAACAAGGAAACGAATTTGGGAGAAAAAGGCGGTACATGTAAGTGAAAATGTCTCTGCAATGTTGCAAAGGAAGCGGCCACCTAAATGCAAAGATCCAGGTAGTTTCATTATCCCTCGTGTAATTGGTAATACAAGGTTTGAACATGCTATGCTAGATTTAGGTGCTTCCATTAATGTCATGCCATATTCTGTTTATGCATCTATGAATCAAGGAGAGCTTCAAAATGATGCAGTTATTATCCAATTAGCCGATCGTTCTAATGTATATCCGAAAGGAGTTTTGGAAGCTGTTTTGGTGTAGGTTAACCATTTGATCTTTCCAGCCGATTTCTATGTGCTTGAGATGGAGGATTCAGCCCACTGTCCACCATTGCCAATCTTATTTGGACGACCTTTCATGAAAACAACCCAAACCAAGATTGATGTGGCCAAGGGAGCATTAACGATGGAGTTTGGTGGTGATATGATTAAATTCAATGTTTCTGAAACTGTTAAGAATCCTAGTGATGTTCGTTCTTGTTTTGCCATTGATGTGATTAAAAATTTAGGGTAGGAACGTTCAGCAGCACCAATCAAGAAGCATGTATTTCGAACCACCATCACCAAGGCAATTGGAGTGGATCACACGGCCACTGCCCTCAAAACACCAAATCTGGTTGAGAGCACCACTTGTGGAAGTGTTGACAGTGCTACCATTTTATCGCAATATATTGGTGAGCCACCTATTCCAATTCCAATTCCCATTTCAATTAATAGGTTGTTGCCTTGTATGGTACAGGTATCCACTCGAATCCAAGATGGTGGAAGAGTTTAAATTGACTTTAGGAAGTTCAACGCCAAAATCAGGAAGGATCAGTATCCCTTGCCGTTCATAGATCCAATGCATTAGTATTTTGAGGAGCATGTCGTGGAGGAAATACCCCTCCATGTCGTGGACCCTAATAGTGCTTAAAATGAGGTATCGTCCAGCTGGAAGACGTTAAAGCAAGCGCTTCTTGGGAGGCAACCCATGAGTTCAAATAAAGAAGACCTAGGAATCTCCGGCTCCACAACCAGGTTTGCGTTTCTTAACCCTACTCTTTATTGCTTTTACTTTGTCATATTTGTCATGATTGTTAGTTGTGTTTTTGCTTGCTTGGATGTAAGTCTATGTTTGAAACATTGAGGACAATGTTTGGTTTAAGTGTGGTGTGGGGGGGGGGGGGGTGTAAACAAAGTGCTTTTCATGGATTTTGTTTGTTGAATTTTATCACCTAGCACTTCTAAAAGTTGTTACTCACTATTTTTAAGTTTTTATTGTGTTTTTATGTGTTTTGAGAGAAAAATACGAAAATATTGAAAAAAAATCGAAAAAAGTTTTGAAAAAACCCAAAAAGAGTCGTTTTTAGGGTCGTTTTTGTGTGTTTGTGTCTTAGAGTACCTTCCAACACAATGATGAGGATTTGGTTTTTAATTGCATGAGTGTTAAAGAAAGTTACAAACATGGGTGGAAGTTTGATATGCTCTTTGGTTTATGCTTAGTTGTAGTTGTCATTTACGAATTCACATGTAATCACAACAAGAAAAAATCAGTTTTTGTAACATGCCTGAAGGAAGGAACTCAAACTAACGCTACAACCCTAAGAGACTTGAGCCTATATTTTATTTGGAGAGTTATTAATCTGTGATGTTTTTGTTTTCTAAAGTCGTTGCATGATCTCATTATTTTTGTTGCTACTTAGAATGTGTTTTCATCATTATAGATCCAAATACTAGAACTCATGCCTGTTTCATTCAAAACATAAAATTGATTAGCATAACAAATAACAAGATGAAGTTGTTTAGTTAAAACCAGAGCAAAAAAGCCTTATCCCTTTGCATTTGTATTGTAGGTTTAACCCTTTTGAGCCTTCTTTAGCCTATTTTCTTTGTTAGCTTGCATTATCCCTACCTAGCCTAGTATAGGACTATCCATACCCTTATTCTTAAAGAATAGAGAAGCATGACTTGGAGAGAATTCCTTTTGATCGACATTATGCAGAAAAACAAGTGTGGGGGAAGGTTTTTCGTTGGGAATTTGTATGGTGGTGCGTTTGGGTGCCAAAGAAAGAAAGAAAAGGATACGGGAAAAGAAAAAAAAAAGAAAAAAAAACGTAAAAAGAAAAGAAAAAGAGTTGAGAAATAAGTGAGAATGAGCTCACAAGTATTGGTTGTTGAAGAAAGGGTCCAAAAGTTTGAATTTGGCCCTAAAAGTTGTATGAATCTCCCCTTTGTGCTCAAAGTTGGTTGCTGCATTCAAAAGTGAATTCTAAGTGTTGATTTCATTGTTTTGCTTACTATTTCTTTAAGGACCTTTCTTTATCATTAACCTTTCTTTGTTAGCCAATACCTTAGCCCCATTACAACCCTTAGACTTTTATCTTGATTGTTATGTGTTCAATATGTGGAGTTTGGGATTGGTATGAGCATATGGTATCCTTGGTTCTCGCTTCTAAGTAGTAGCATTCCGTTCATGAGATCATATACATATGTGCATTAATAATTCCGGAAAGTGCTTTCTTTGTTATAACATATGTGAGTGTTAGTCTACATGTTTACATCAATCTTCTCACATATACCTAGTGTAGGGAGTGTAGTCAGAAATTATGTGTGAAAATAGAGAGTGTATCTGGTGAGGAATTGAGGGATTCTCTAAGGCATGTTACTGAATTCAATTGTTGTTTTAATTGATTAAATGCGAGCTAGTGAGTGGCAACTGCAATTATGTATGAGCTCGAGGGTAGGGATGACTAAAATCAATGTAGGTAGTGATTTTTAATATGTCATGTTCCATTGGAAATCCCTGAGGCAATCGTTGGAAGGTTTAGGTTTTGTTTTGTTTTCCTTTGTTTTGCTTGAGGACTAGCAAAAGCTAAGTGTGGGGGAATTTGATAGGAGCATATTTATGTGACTTTGTTAGCCTATTTCTTTGCATTTACTTAGTTAGTTTCCACTTATTACATTGTTTTAAGCTATTTTCGTGTGCTTGTAGGTTCAAATGACAAAGTTGGCAAGAAAGTGCAATTTGGAGCATTTTAGAGCAGTTTTGGGCTTGGAATGGATAACACATGCATGGAGCAAGTAGGATGGACGTTTTTGAAGTTCAAGAAAGGTTAGGAATGTGCTAAAGATCTAGAGAGATTAATTCAAGACTTGGAAGATAAGGAATCAGCTAAAAGACCTTATCCAACCTTATCATATCCAAACATTATCCAAACTAACCTTATCTTATCTTCTATTATCCTACCTTATCCTAATCCTATTCTACTATAAATCCAGCAGCAGGGGGGATTCCTAACTATATGTAAACACCTAAATACATGGTTCTAGAAACCCCAATCTGTTCCTAAGTTAATGTCGCATCAACCCCTTCCAGAAGCTAGGGAATCTGGCCGACAAGACCATTCCTTTTCCTCCTTGGAATCTGCATTAGAAGTGTCCTTTTCCTTGTTGGTTTGGAGGCCCAATTCTACTCATTTTCAGCCATTGCCATGCCTTCCCCTCTCCCTATAAATACATAGTGTTGCAGTAATCATTAATCACCTATCTCTCACCACAATTCGACACTACCACCACACACAAGAGAGCCAGAAATCAGAAAAACCACTTGTGCCGCAGCTTTGCAAGGAAGAAGAAGAAGAAGTTTGGAGCTGTGCTTACCATTCAAGACCTTCGGATTGCCGGAGCGTTTCCAGGTGTATTTTATCTCTTGTTTTCGATGTTTAAATTTAATCGTCTTTGTTTAATTGCGAACATGAGGAACTAAACTCGTTTTAGCTAGAGGTGAATTCAAAGCCATGAACATATATGTGATATGAATTGATTACATCCAGTTGTTATTTCATGAATCGTGAATGCAATTTGCTTAACTATTTAATTCATAACTTATTCTTGTGTGTTGATTAAAGAGGCCTACTTAGTTTGCATGCATGAATTTGACGCTAAAATATAAGGGAATTTCACCTAATAGTTATGAACTTATATTTACAAGTAGTGGATGTTGCTAGTCACGATCGCGTTAAGTAAATTCCTAGCAGGAGGATCATGTTGTTCATAGTTACATATGTCATGTCAATGCTTATGATTTTCATAGAACTTAATGATCTTTGATATGTATCTCTATTATGATGTTCATGTAGGGACCTTGAGATGAATAATTTGGTTGCGATGCGATGTCCAATTCAATGAACTTAGGAAAATCTGCGGGTTAATTAGTGTTGTTCACGGTTAATTTGGGGCATTGTCATTCATGGTTTATAGGAATAATAAGTGGAAATCGATTCATATGCATATGTGTCATGTGTGGAGAAGGACCCTCTAGCTTGCCCTTCACCCTTTTTATTGACCCCAATTTCGTACCCTTTAAGTTTGTTTGTTTAAGTGTTAAATTTGTCAAAACAAATCCCCCTTTAGTATTTCAAGTCTTCTTAGTTTAATTTTCATCTAAATCACCCTTTAGTGCTAGTTTTGAGTCATAGGAACTTAGTTTGTGTGTTTTGAGCCAATTTAGCTTGTATGAGTTGTTTAAAGTCTAGTTTCTGTTTTTGAGTCCAGTTCTATATTTTAGTGTCTAATTTGTGTAGATTAGCATCCCTTTTAATCCCCGCCCTAGAACGATTCCTACTTACACATACTACATCTATAGGGTTTAAGTTTGTATGCTAGTTTATATATCATCACTGCTCACTTTAAGATTAACTCCGATGATTTGTTTAAAGACTTCCTCGAAGCTTATTGGCATGCTATTCTGTCGGGAGTGCGAGTGAACCATGTCAAAGATGGTAGCAGTCGTGTGCCATGTGATGGGGCTCGGAGAGCCATCAAGTTCCACCCCGATTATTTTGTATTGGGGTTTACCTTGTTGGAAGTATGCCCACAAAGCCACTCATTTGATGTAATAGCTTTTGGAATACTTATTGTATTAAACTATTATATGTTTAATGAAGGGCAAAGCTTATTGTTAATCACTATTTATTGTATTATGTGTTTAAGCAATAAGGGAATCCAAGGAATGTATTTAATCTAAGAGAGAAGTGATCTAAATAAGTTAGATTAACGAGACCTTTCTCTTATGTTCATTCCTAAAACGTTCCTCGCCATAGGATTGCCAATTGGGCACTAACAATCCGCTAAGGTTAGTATGTGTTATGTTAACTCAAGTGTGAGTATGACTAGTCTCAAGTCATTTAGTGTTGGACACTGAGACAAACACATAGGTGCTCGAAAGAGTAATCGAGTACACTGAACAACGATCAAAAGAGAGTTCGAGCATACATGTCATGTAAGAACTCGTAAGTTGCAATATGCAAAGTAGTCCTTTGACCTGAGGCATCATTGATGTCTAATGGTTAGGTCCTTGATCTTTGATTATGTCAAAGGCATTCCATTGAGAGTGTCCACGACATTGTTGGGGTCAAGCTATCTAGTCATGTAGGCATGTGAATGCACAACAAGGGATCTCTAACCTTCCATGGTGGAAGGTGAATACTCTAAGATATGATTCGAGAGTCTTTGGCTAAAGCATACGAATATGAATTAGGAAGCATGTTCCAAATCATATTCAATTGATTCATATAGAGAAGTATCACATTGGATAGTAGACATGAAACAAACTATCACTCAAACAATGTGATCAAGAGTATTGTATTAGAGAAAGACCGTATTGCATTGTAATTGTAACTGGATAGGTTCTCCAACCACTTCTACTTAGCTTGGGTAGCCATGACATACTGCTAGGTGTCACTCATGGTTTGTGGAAGCCCTGAGGATTAGCAAACACTAATCTTCATCAAAGGGAGAATTGAAATGTAGTTTCAATTCACAATCGATCGTTAAGAGTAACAATCGCCCACTGCCTCGCTAATTGGAACCTAATGGATCGTACACCGAGTAAG